>JAJEKV010000001.1:46300337-47500337 GCA_021234155.1 Isoetes taiwanensis | reverse complement strand
TCACAAAAAATGGTCTGAATCGACCTACAAGATTAGCTAGGGTTGAATCAACAAATCAGCAACTGCTCTGCAAATAACTTTAAGGCATTATTAAAAGTAAGGAATTTTTGAGGGTTTTTGGGCGTACTAGAGGATTCAGCATGAGAGCAAGCAAGGCGGAATTTGTTTTATATTGCCCATTTCGGTTTTGCAATTGTGACTTACAGCTTTGAAACCTTATCACGAGGTTCTTAGTTGCGTTTTTATGCGGATCATCTTGAACAAATAAAGCCCGACACCAAGTAGGTATACAAGCTTTAGGTAGCCCAAGTCCTCAAAACAAAAGAAAAAAAAAAAAAGAAAAAAAAAAAAAAAAAAAGAGAGATCTTTGAGTGTGTAGAGGTCAGAAGAGTGAAGGCTATGTTCTCAACTAATCTTAATGAGTTCTACTCTACTCTAAAGGAATTGTATGCCAAATCCTCACATCCAACCTTGGAACTGTGATGAAAGTGGCATGCAAGCTGGTGCCAGGACTGGAATGTGAATTCTAGTGAAGAAAGGCATAAGGAATGTACACGAGACCATCCCCAAAAGTCGAGAATGGCTTACTGTTTTATCATGTATAAGTGCATTAGGGCATAGAATGCCTTGTTAATATGTATGCAAAGGGACCAGATTAAGGGATAGAGACTTGATGCCTAGTTGCAAGCCAGGGGCAGCTATGGCTTTCCAAAACAAGGCCTGGATCACTTTGCAATGAATGTATTATTGATATGTGATGGGCATGGCTCTCATGTGTCATTGAGTGCAATTCAACATGCAAGAGACATTGTCTTGCATATCCTGCTTTTGTCTCCACATACATCACACAAGTTGCAATCACTTGATGTTGCTTGTTTTTTCCAATTCAAGACTGCCTTCAAGAAATTGAGGGGAAGGTACATGCACACAAACAAGACTTAAGGTTCTAAAGAGGATTTGGCTACAATTATCTTAAGTCCTTAACCTAATCTAATATTTTGGCAAGTTTTGTAAAGACTGGAATATGTCCTTTCAATGACAGGGCAGTCTCTCCTGATCCACTTGCCAATGATGTGGACCTTGGAGAATCAAGTTGCCAATGATGATCTTAACCACCTTGCAAAAAGATTAAACAAGTCGTATTTAATTAAAGTGGGACTCATTCCATTCCCACGTTTTTTCGGAACCTTGTTAATTTACACGAAAAGGAGCACCCGGCCGAAAACTATCCTTAATTGAATTTTTATGCGTTATTGTGCATCAAGCTTTCTTCAGTTTTCCTTGGATAGCGAGTCGAGAACAAGAACAATGCAACTAAAACAAAGGAAATTCATTAAAGATTGAAACCAAAGCTCTAGTTGAAAAAAGAATTTTTATTAATAAATTGAATAGGTACAATGTATTTTACATCGGACCTTGAGACCATGGTGGTCTTCTTTGTCACTCTGATTACATCATCGTGGTAGGTGGTCCACCTTAGGGGATTAACTGCGGCGCTTCTTCCGCCCATTTGTAAGCCTTGGAGGCAACCTGAAGAGTGTGGAATGCCTCACGTGGAGGTGCCTCACGGAGCCACCGGTGACACATCCACCCGACTTCTCCACTCTCCTCCATGACTTTTCATCGAATATGCTCCATCCCCAACCCCGTGGATGTTATGCAATGCTTGCAAGATGCTTTGAGCTTCACGGACTTCATGAAATTTCTTAGCGTCTTCTTTATCGAGGGTGTGCATGGCGTCTGCATTCACGAGTAACCTTATCCCAAAGTAGGGCAAGAGTGTAGCGTGGCCGGGATCGTGTGCGATGAATGGTATCTCTTCCGCCTTGGCGGGATCGTGCCGCTGGGGCGGTCTCGAGATGCACGAGCGGGATGCTGTCGGTGTGGGATGCGTGCACGAACCACGGAGCAAGGAGAGTCTATAATTAACAATTCACGGTGCCATTAGTCAAAGCGAAGAAAAGAATGGTGAAATCAAATTACAATAGAGAACATTCATTCCATATAAGCGCATCCAATCCGCGTGAAAAGTAGTGTCTTTCTCGACTCGCCGGAAAAGTCAAAGTACAACCATTCCCATTAGAATATGGTTGCATCCAATCACACATGAAAGCATACAAATGGTTGCGTCAACGAGACAAGCAGTGCCTTTCTCGACTCGCGAGTCGAGAAAGGCCGAGCTCCCAATGTACTGACCATTATCATAATAGATTATGGCTGCATCCGATCACACAAACAAACATACAAATGGTTTCATCAGCGGGACAAGCATGCCTTTTCGACTCGCGGTCGAGAAAGCCAATGAAAACTTCGATATACATGTATATTCATTACAAAACATAGTACATTTCTTCACGTTTCTTTACAATATTCACACAATTTGACTATCGGCGAGAGGTCACTCTTCTTGATCACCAAAATATTTGTCGTCCATAGCTTTCATGATCGTAGCGGCTCTCTGGATCGGGTTCCTTGAGGCTCGGATAGTTCCTAATCACATCGGCCACAAGAATGGCAAAGAGGGATTCGCCAAGGCGGGACAAAGTCAGAAGACAACCACCTATCCAGTCTCATACTCTTCTGGGTCGATAAGTCTTAGCAATGATTGTATTTTTGCGAGTTATGATAGCACTTGTAGGCGGAGTCGTCTATGATCGGCGTGTTGTGTTTGCCATAGTCAGGGAATTGTTCATAAACCTGTCCGGCCTTTTCACCATAATATGCTTCCCTTTGTGATGGTTTGGATCGAGGGTCGACACATGCTTTCGACCCTTTCGTTTCCCCAAACAAACTTGAACTTCAAAGCTGGAAGGCCGAGAACACCAAGAACATTGACAATATTTTTCTTTGCCATACAAGACCATATGACCGCCGAATCCGTTCGGGCACCATTCAACAATTTCCTTTGCTCGGGCCTCGGATACGATTTTTATGCTCCGTTTTCGTCGGGATCTGCGAGATGTTAAGCTTCGAGGGGCGTCTTTATCGTGATATCTGCAGCTAATACTCCATTGGCGTCAAATATTACAAGCTTGGTGGGACCAAATTTGGATCGATTGGAGTTTGGTACGACCGATTTCGGTTCGCCGGGATCCATATGCGGGATCATTATTTTTCAGGTCCTTTCGGCTGCCCTTGATATCTTGCTCTTGATTGTCTTTGGGGAGTGCATTGTCCTCCTCGCGGCGTGAACCGCCACTAGATATTGTCAATGATCGGAGTCGTTGACTTCGATCTCCCTGAAATGATGCCGGATGTCGGATAGGAAGCGAGTTTTTCGACTCTGTGAGTCGAGAATGGAAAAAGTTAAAGTCCGAAGGTTTTCGATTTCGCGGTCGAAAACACCTAGAAACAAAGTGAACTCACCTCAATCTCAGATTCTCATGAATTAGTTCCGCGACATTCTGGTCTAAACCCGACATTCTCGTCTCAGGTCATGTTTCTCTCCCTCGCTCTCGGGTTTGTCTTACGTCATCATCGTCCTTACTGCTTCCATTTGTCTTCCTCCCTTTGAAATGCTCATGAAGCGGATCGGTATGGTGAATGGTTTCAACCATGTCCTTATTTCCAACCACGGATATAGATTTCATTCCATAAAGCATAGCCCCAGAGAGAGAACAGGCCATTCATGTACCACTCGCATACAATTTGATCTTCCTCGACCAAAGCTGGTTATGAAGTACTTGATAACTCTTGGCGGATAGAATTCTATGTATAGGACTGTCGCACCATCATTCTTGACTTTGTCCATCGATGGCACATCCTCCATAAATCTGCCGCCCTTCCGGGGTTCCATACGCTCTTGAGAAATCATGAAACTGTCGAGATAATGATGTTAGCTAGACCACCACTTGTCAGGTCTGGCCGATCTTGAAACAAAACCAAAACTATATTGGCAAAGCTTGGTGCCTTGGCAAGCCAAGTCTACACTCATGTTCAAGTTAGTATATGGGTACAAGATCTTGTTGGTGAAGTTAATATCATTTGTCCATTGGGAGGCGGCGGTTGTCGATTGCCGGCATGCAAAAGACAAAGAAAGCTGAAAGTATCAGTCGGTCATGTCGGAACCGTCTTGTACCCACTGCTCTATGTCGGCTTTGTCATAAAAAGGGTGGGGTCTTGATCATATTGATGGCAAATAGTGCCACGGGCCAGTGCAGTTCGGACCACCAAATCCCTTGTGTCCCAATGTTACGAGAAATGGAGGGAGCTATCATCGGCCTTAAATGGGACCACCCGAATCAAGCTTCCTCTTGAGAATTGCCATAGCCTGCGTTCGAGGGAAGGGAAGGGTTTTGGCGATGCACGCTTTAGCTTGGTGTTGATGTAGGGTTGACATAGATGGTTCAATTCCTTCATGTCTTCCTCATCAAGGGCAGCCTTTTCCTTGTAGTAATCAAAGTCATGGTATTCATTGGAAGCAACATTGCGAGAACTCCGTGATGCCTTCTTCCAATACCGCGCCGTCTCTTTAGGGCTGTGGCATAATCCTTTGCGTCTGCATTTTTGAGCTTCTACTTTTCCTTAGCGAGGATTGTTCCATCGAGGATTACGCCACGTAGATCAAAGCGTTTCCTTGTCGGTCAGGGCCACGTATCCTTTTCATAAATTGCACTGTCGAACAACTTTGGGTCTGGCTTGCATGGAAATTCTCCATTCTTTGTCCTTGGCTTGCCTCTTGTCCATTGAGCCCATATCTCGGTCCATTTCTCCCGGACCGCGTCGATTGCTAAGAATGAGGTCATATTGGTGCGAGAGAGACTCCTGCCCTTTCTTGGTGTTCTCTTCTTCTTTTCCTCTTCATCCTCCCCTCATCATCTTCACGGCCTTCAGTGAGAACATATCTGTAGAGTGACTCAAAGGTCTTCCACTTATCAGGGGAGCCCTGTTTCCTTTAGACGAGGACAACCCAATGCTTTCCACGTTGTTGCGGCGTGTATGATCTGGTCAAGATCTGGGCTGCATTGATAAATGTCCCAATGTTAGAGGATGGAAGTAAACACTAAATAGGAGGATGCAGGGGGTTTACACAAGGAGAGGAGAAAACATAGGAGAGTCAAGGCCGGGCGAAAGCATGGCGCATTCCCAAATCTTTGCTTTCCGCCTCTTGAGCGATGCAACTTAGGATATAAACTAAGCGACATTGCCAAAGGCGGGAAAGAAAGATTGGGAAAGCTTCGATGCTTTTGCTCTTCGACCATTAATCTCAATGTTCTCTCTTTTACCCTTGGGTTTCTCGACTTCTTGAGTCGAGAAAGTGAAGGAACACAAGGAGAAGATTCAAGGGACTTTCGATTTCATGAGTCGAGAATACCCTCGAGGAGAGGAGAGAACATGGTCGCGAGTGAAGGCGAGTGAAAGCACCACTCATTCCCAAATCCTTTCTTGTCGCGCCTCTTGAGCGATGCAACTTAGAATAGAAACTAAGCGACATTGCCCAAAAGGCGAGGAAGAAAGGATGGGAAGGCTCGATGCTTTCGAGTCGTCGACCATTAATCTCGAATGTTCTTTACCGCCCGGGGTTTCTCGATTTTCGCGAGTCGAGAAAGTCCCTTAATGTTTAATTTCCTTTTACTTGGTGGGTTTCTCGACTCGCGAAGTCGGAGAAAGCTCCGCATCCTTTGATTTTTACGTGTTCCCCGGCTTTTCGACTTCGCGGTGAAACCCGATGAAAATCGGAAATGATAGGATGCTAGGGCTTTTCGACTTCGCGAGTCGGAAACCACCGAATCGAAGTTATTTACCTTATGTAGCTGGCCTTTCATTTGCTATTGTGTTACAGCGTGGCTAATCTTTGGCCGGCTTTCGGTTCTTGGCATCTCCGTGAAAAGAACTCGCACTCTAAACAGCATATCTATCCTTGATCCTTTGCGGCACCTCCTTCTCCGTCGCAATACTTGCGGCTACGCCCTCGAATCTTGACCGTCTACTACCCCGAACGGACGTCTTTTCCCTTGGTCTTCCTCGGACTTCGGTTGAACAAGCGGCCGGTCGATCTGGCGAAAGGTATGACATCGCGGGCATTGAATGCAGCAAGGATGTCGCACCATCGAGTTGAGAATCTCCGGCATGTGTCTTGGATTAAATTCAATGGTTGAACAAGGCGGCTTCTCCGGTGCAAACCCCAGCGTCGATGTCCGGCGGCTTGTGTGATATTCCCAATGGATATCTTGAGCCAGCCGCTCCATTTTCTGTGCCCCTCTCCGTGAAATCCTGATCTGCTCATCTGGATCCATTAATGGGGAGTCGACCATATCTTCGTCTGCTTCATCATCTGTTCCTCTCGTGTGATGTCATCTGCATCTGAGGTCCTGTCCGGAGATTTTTCTTTATGAACCACAACTTCCCTTGTAACTGCAGAGTGCTGTCATTAGAGGAAAAATGAGATCACATTTTGTCCCATTAAGGGATGCTTAAAATGCCATGTCAGCTTTTTAAACTGTTCAATAAGAGAACCGATTCAAAAACTTTTTGTAGCAATGAGTTCGTCTTCACAAGATCTATCTAGTGATAACCCATTCGTATATCTTTTACGATATAAATATATAAGAAATAAGCAAAAAATTATATTTTTTTAAGGTTAACGCATATGACCATATTGAAATACATCATAACCATATATCATTGGAAAGATCTTTTCATTCGCATCTAATGCAACAAAATTGCTTAACATTTTGACAAATGGATCAAAAGTTATGGGGGAAAAACGACAGCAATGAAGTTGTTGGTGCTGCATTAATTGCAGTTAATAGAGGGTAGCCATTCCATTGGAGGATTCTTATGGAGATGAAATGAGATCTCAAATTTCCTCTAATGAGAGTCTTCAGCACACTGGAAGTGAAGCTCCCCGTGTTGAACAGTTTTTCCGACTCTGGAAATCTCCATTCCAAGCTCCACGGATGTTAGGGTTAGGCCTCCTTCATCCTTTCAGATCCTTCCACCCAAAGGTTACGGCGGTTTAAAGGCGTCGGCCTTTTGTCGGTGCCCTTCGCCTTGCTCATTGAAGAGTGAGAATAATTTGAAACTGATAATTTCTTCGTGTGGTAGAACTTACTCTTCTGGCAGTCTTCCACATACATTGTTAGATGCTTCGAATCTGGCGCAGAGACGGAGAGCACAACGCCGACCTTCTTGTACTTGTCTCCGGAGCTCTTCTTATCCCTTTGGTGGGAAAGCGGATCTTTCTCCTTCCCACTTGTTGATACCTCGACATACCACCAAGAATCTGCTGGTGTGTCAAGAAGCTCTGTCTCCAATCCCTCGATGACGAAGAACGGAGTTCGGCCAGTGATCACTAGTGAGTCCGCGGTGAATGCTGCACTTCCAAAGGATGGATCAGTAAAGGTATTCCGACCAAAGAAAAACCTCAGAGCTCACCTAGAGCGCCTGTCTTTTTCCTCTTGCTGCTGCTAGAACCAGCTTCCGCTCCGGCGCCTCGCTTCTTGGACGGAGTCGTCGTCATGTCTGTATGCCCCGCATCTTCTTCCTTTCGAACCCTTATGTAAATTAAGCCTCCTCCGCGCGTTGGAGGTTTTAGCTGCACGTAAAAAAGGTCGGGCGTGTTCTTAAATTTGAATTTAAGGCGGGCTAAGGGTACAGCACGGTCGGTTTTAGCCCGCCCAAACACCATTTCGAAATTGAATCACATCCAGGGACTTAGTGAGCGCAGTGTAGCTTATCTTCACTGCGGCATTGGCGACTTAGAGTTGGGAGGCGAGCATCGACTGTAAGCGACTTCCGGAATGGCGCCACGACGCGGTAAGCTCCTCACAGCGCCTTGCTCTGTGTATTTTTTCTAACCGCGCGTAGTTGATTTGATCGATGAGCACGGAGCTAAGGTAGCAAGCGGAGAGGAGCTGCCAGACACGGGAATGCTACACTACAGCGCCATGGAACGGGGATACACGAGAATCGCATTGATACAAGTGTTAGATGCGAATGCACTCTTGATGAGACCGACAGAAGAAGCAAAGACTCTCGGGATCTGTCATACAATGGCCCAAGGAATTACTGCGTGAAGAGGTGAGTTTCAGAGATGCCTGTTATTTTGTGTGTAGAACATGCCGTCCGTGCTTAGATCATGGGACTGCTCATAAGCTCGACGGATTTAATGTTTCCTTGTCGAGCATTTTCCAGCTTCGAGAGATGAATTACTCTCTGGGTTGAGAGATGCTCGGCACGGAAACAATGGATCGGGGGTAAACGTGAACAGTTCCATTTTAGGTGTGTTTTTTCTTAGAATGTTTTCTTCGAATGTTGTATATGTTCAAATGCATCCTCCTGTGGTTAGTCGGAGAGGCCTCCACCCAGTCGGAACCACTCCTCTTCGCAACATTCGAGGAAGATGGTTCGAAGGAGAGTGGCTCAGACAGGCTAGAGGCACTTGGGCCTAAAAACAGAATACAAAGTGCTTAGTTGTAGAGGCCTGTGCTAAGACCCAAAGGCCTGCAGACAGTCAGGGCCACTTCCCCATAATATTGAGCAATATAGTTTGAAGGAGAGTGGCTCAGGGTGTCTGCTTGCACTGGAGAATGCGGGGCCGGGCATTGCTATGTGGGGGCGGGCTAAGGGATTCTCGACTTGCGTAGTCGAGAATGCAAGTGTTAACTTCATGCGCATTCTCGACTTCGCAAGTCGAGAATGCCTTAGCCATCGAGAACTCGAGGTAGTACGAAGTCTTTGGCTGGTTTAAGGCATTCCACTTCGCGAGTCGAGAATCTGAACAACAAGCTCGATGGTTTCCCGTGGTTAGTTGTAGATGCCTCCACCGGTCAAGAGCCCTCCCCCCGCAATATTCGGCGAAGATGGTTGAAGGAGAGTGGCTCTGGCGGGTCACTACCCCGCTGCGACCATACCGGGGAGAATTGGGGCTAAGGGATTCTCGACTTGCAGTCGAGAATGCAAGTGTTAGCTTCTGTGCATTCTCGACTTCGCCAAATTAGGAATGCCTTGCCATCGAGAACTCGGATAGTACACATGGAGTCTTTGGCTGGTTTAAGGCATTCGACTTCGCGGTAGAGAATGCAGGCAAGCAAACTCTGTGGTTTCCATGTGGTTAGTTGTAGAGGCCTTCACCGGTCAGAGCCCCTCCCCTTCGCCATATTCGGCGAAGATGGTTGAAGGAGAGTGGCTCGGCGGGTGTGGAGGCCACTACTTAGGGAACCACCCTTCTAGCGGCTCTTAGAGGATGTGTCTACCTCATCCAACAAGTTGATCACCTTCTTCCAATAATCTATCAATGCGATTAGTGTCATCTGAATTAGTTTGCCAATGCTTGATGTAGTCATTGATGCCATCCTTAGTCAAGCCCAATTGCTTGACTTCTTGATTGGTTTTAGAGCTTTTGGTTGACCGGGGAGGTATCATAGGCTTGCCATTTGCATCCCCTGGCCAAATTTCTGCCCCACCTCTCCACATCTCCTCGAAGGTCTCATTTTCCATTGCATGATTGGAATCCCTTCTCTCACCCAAAAAGTGAATTGAAGAGGTCTAGAATGACCTTCCATGTCGAGAGCATAACCATCCACAAAACTCTTCCAATCGGGCACTTCTTCTATGATAGATCCTATAGGAGATGGATTTGTACATCCATGAAATATTTCCAATAGCCTAAGAAAGTTGGTAGCTGTCTGCTGTCTCAATACATGACTATATTTTCCAAACAATGCATCCACATCCTCATGAGTATGTCAGGGCATTAGGAATCCCAAATTGACTCTTTCAAAAATACCCACGGACAATTTTGCGAAATGAAAGTACCCCCCAAGCACCCTGCTTTGGTTTTTTATGGTGGGGGCTTTCATTGGCGTTTTGCGGGCTGGAGGAAAGATTCCCGTCACTTCCCGTCACAAAATAGGGTTCCGCCAATAGCTTTTCACTTTGTACTCCGACCTCGGTATGAATCGAGCGCCCGGAGGAGGATCATTGCATGTCATTTTTTAGGTGAAATTATTTGGAAATGGCGGGTAGCGGCAATGATTCGCATGGCGCCTTCTGAGGAAAAAAAAAAAAAGGTTAGTTTTAGGTTTCTTGATATCCTTTCTCTTTCTTTCGCCAAAAACTTAGTTCTTTCTTAATTTTCCTCTTGCATTTCGGATGAAAGTCGCTACTACTGATCGAGGAGTTAAGCTAAGTTTGAGGGCTATGTAATGAGGGAAGGGATCAGGAGACAATAACTTGGGATGAATGCCCTCGGAAGATTTCCTGCAGGTATGGTCGAGCTAATGAAGGAGGGAAAAATCAAACTACACAAAGCCCGGCTTTGAGTTTGCGGCCTTTGGTTAGGGATTTGGCGGTCGAGTGTACCGGTTTGGGATCAAGAACAAAGGAAGCAAGGGTTTATTTTGCAAGAGCTTTTGCATGGCGAGAATACAAGAAAAAAGCAAAGACTGACCACGCAAAATATTTGGTTAAGCGGGCAAAGTTTGCATTTACGGTATGAACCAGCCCAGGAAAATGTTTAAATCTGAGGGGATGTAGTGGCTGAGACATGCTTAAAGAATATAAATGTGGGACTTGAAGCATTGCAAGATAGAGGGCGGTACATCGAAACTGAATTAAAAAGCATGTCTTCTAAATTTGTTGAGCTGCACAATGAGGTATGTAGGCTTGATGGCATGATTTACGCTTATGAAGATGCTTGCATGGCACTTGCGGGGATATTCAAGAGCAAAAAGTTGCATTATAGATTTGGTTTGAATTTCCGGAAGAAGATGGAGCCCTGAATGAACTTGCAAAGCAGGGTGATGGTATGGGTTTATCTCTCTTAAGTATGGTAAGGAAAAAAAAAAGCATGATAGAGAAGAGGAGTGCCTTTCAGATGCAGGCACAAGACCTTGAGTTGCGGTTGTCTTCTTGGAGACAACTCAACAAAGATTTTTGAGCGCCATTTCTAGCTTGAGCGGACTTGGATCTAATTACCTTCACAAGTCTTTGATCAAACCATGCGGTGAATGGGCGGTTGTAGATGGGGAGGATGGATGCAAGGCACGCATGCTTTCTTTTGACACGGTTTCGATTGCGGTGACATTAGATTGTGGACACTCATACCATCTACTATGCTTCCAATTGTGCTTGGAGAATTTGTGCTGTATAGTATGCAAGGCAACTATACCTACAGGATTGCTGACACAGGTGGGATATGCGAGATCATATCCACGATCGAGAAAAAGTTCGAGGGGGACAATGGCGGGGATCGTATTACGGTTTCAAGTGATTATGAAACTCCGACCAATGATGATAACAACATGAAAAGAAGGCCTATAACCCGAGCCATGACCGGTCAATTTGGAAAAGGTAATTGCATTTACATTAATTGAATTAGAATGTAGAAGAATGTAAATTCTTTTAATTAACATTTGTGCATTGTGCGGGGAGCAAAAAAAGAAGAGGAAGGTCTGCTTGAGAGAACAAGTCGAGATTCTGAGGTAAAACATGTTTCTTTGTTGTGTATGGATTCATGTGTAGAAGATGTTAATTGCTTTATTGATTTTGCGGGATCGGCATCCCCAAAAACACCAAGAGTCCAAAAGAAGGCCACTAACACCAAGAGTCCAAAGAAGGCCCTTTGCGAAATGTGAATACAATACCTGGCGATGGTCTTGCGGATGATCGAGCAACACATTAGCTCAATCCCAAAAGCGAGTACCACGGTGCTTTGCGAAGATGGGGTTGCTAAAGTATTAGATTTTGATGATGCCATGCCCACGGACAAGTGTAAGAAAGGCGGGGAAAAGCATGCCTAGGAAGTGGAAGACTCAAATAAAGGGGAACCGATGGTATGAACCAATTACCATTACCATTACTAATGATATTGGTAAATTCTTGAATGCTTACTATTTTTTTTTTTTTTTTTTGCGGTTCCTTTTACTACACCCCGGTTACCAAGCGTGTGGAAAAAAAGACCAAAAAAAGGAAGGAGAAAGTTGGGCTGAGGGGAAAATTTGGATCATCAAAAGCGAGCTTTTGGACGTACTTTTTGAACAAAGCGGCCGGGGTTTGCAAGCGGGGCACTGTAGGCTGACGGCGGCGAGGGTTTACAAAGCGAGTTTGAACAAAAGCGGCGGGGTTTATTGAGCAATGAAGTTGAGGACACGCATAAACAATCAGGTCTTGGTATAGAGCATTCAAATTTTGGTGCTAGTTGTGACTCTGGGTTTGTCAACCATATGCGGTATCAGGGGTCTAGTTCAATACCGGTTACTCGGGTGTTGTTAACACATGCTGATGTAGTTCCTTTGGTTTGCGAGAGGTTTGTTGGATGCTTTTTTGTGCATAGAGTTAATCCTATATGTAATCCACAAATAGATCGGACAAGCACAAAGGATACCTCTGCGAGTTGATGAGGCTATTCGGGGGTTTTGCAATGAAATACTAGGTGGTAAAAAGTTGCTAAAGAAGGTGAGTCGGACACATGTACAATTTGCTACAAATGTAGAAGAAGATCATGTTACAAAAAAGTGGTTCTTCCGAGAAAGAAGCTGATGTTGGAGATGAAGAGGCAATGAAAGAAGATCTGGATGTTGGAGAAAGTGAAGAAGCTGATGAAAATGAAGATGGTGATGAGAGTGAAGATGATGTGGAATGAAACACTTGGCCAATACTATCTTTGCGATGTAGTGAAGAAGAAGATTACATTAAAATAATTTGGCGAGGTTTGTTAATATTCGGTGTTAATATTTGGTGTTAATATTCGTTGTGAGGGATGTATTTGATTAATACTGATTCGGTATGTATCATTTTGGAAACTTAAGTTATTCCTACAAAAAAGGTTATGTAATGGCCAGATTTTGCAAGTTAACAAACCGTGTTAACTTCATGTATATTTTAACTTATATACCAGGTGGAAGAGATGTTGAATGTTCTTACACTCTTCGATATTATCTTGTGCTTTGCAGATTTTTTGATATGAAATACAAAGCAGATTTTTGATATTTGTGCACAATTTGGAACTTGATTGATTTTCTGTGTTTTTCTTGAATTGGTTGCCTTTTGTTTCAAATTCATGTAAATTCAAATTCATATAAGCTCAAATTCATCTAAGTTTCAAATTCATCTGTAGTTCAAATTCATCTAAGTTCAAAATTCATCTAAGTTTAAAATTCATCTAAGTTCAAAAATTCATCTAAGTTTAAAATTCATCTAAGTTCAAATACATCTAAGTTCAAATACATCTCATCTAAGTTCAAATTCATCTAAGTTCAAAGCGTGCAAGGGAATATTAGCGTGAATATTCCCAAAGGTAAGTTCCCTTATGGAATCTAGAACTCGAGAAACTTGCAAGGGAATATTCCATGGGTACCTTTGTCAAGGAAATATTCCCATAGAATATTCACGGGTAATACCCCAAGCACCCCCAAGCATCTCGAAAGCACCCCAAGCACCTCGAAAGCACCCCCAAGCACCTCGAAAGCACCCCCAAGCATCCCAGATATCTTAGTACAGCAAATGATCATTTTCGTACAACAAATTTAATTTGAGATACAAGGAGGATATGGAGAGTCGGTAAATTTTTGTATTCTGGATCAATTCTTTACAAGTTACATTCACTTCATTTACAAGTTACAAGTTAAGAAATCATCTAAGATTTCTTGAAAGTCCTTTACCCATGATTTTTTGGAAACCGGACATCACATTTGTTCTTTGAGTGCGCTTTTTGGACTTACTTTTAGCACCCAGATTTCTTGGCAGCTGCGGACATCACATCGACATGCATTCTTGGATGTACTTTTAGCACCAGATTTCTTGGAAGCTGCGGACATCACATTTGTTCTTTGAGTGCGCTTTTTGGACTTACTTTTAGCACCCGGATTTCTTGGCAGCTGCCGGACATCACATCAGCTTACGAATCGCATTCTTGGATGTACTTTTAGCACCAGATTTCTTGGAAGCTCGGACATCACATTTGCTTACGAGTCTCTTTGGAGGTAAGCAATTAATTATTTGCTCGTATGCTTCTTGGACAACTTATACATGTTTTCCTCGTCGACAACATCTTTTGCAATTCAACTTTGGACGGCAATAACAAGATGAGAATAGTTTGCGATGTGCGGCTTGTTTACCGAAGTTCATATTTTTTGTCGGACCTCAACTCATAGTACTTCCACTGTAATGATGTGCTCTCTTACGCTGAATTTTGCACCCCGACCATCTACAAAAGCCGTTTCTACTACATGCATGGCCTCGGTGCACTTTACTAGCCAAAAATCATACTTGTTTTTGTACACGGTTAAGCTAACAATGGCAAAGTTGTCACTGGCTCTATGAGGCTAGCTTTCCAGCGATTGTCACCCTCAAAGCGCACATGCTCAATTATATCTTCTCGATCCACCTCCTTTGGTTTGAGTTCGAGAATAGACAAAGGCACTGTTCTTATCAAATTCACACAACTCTTACATAGACCCTTCGGCATGCATCACAAAAACATGAAAGTGTTTTTGTGTGCCATCATAACAGAGCCTTTCTTTACAAAAAAGGTCGATCATGTGAACTTTTTTCGTCCCTTTTAAAGTGTCACGGTCATACACGATAGACACTGTCTACTTCTCCAAGTCGATAAGCCAAAAGTTCCTACAAAAGCATGCAAAATGAGAACACCTTTTGAATAGTAAAAATGTGGTGAGAAGAAATGTGTACTGATAGAATTATAGTCTTTCTGCTTTCCCTTTTCACTAAAAGTACCTCTGTAGAAAAAGTCTGACATCTTACGCATTTCTTAGTGGTGTGGAATTTCTTTTCACATCTCACTTGTAAGAACTCTTTTGATCCTTTGCACACTGCACCATCGTGCTTTCGCCTTTTCCATGGCTGAGGCAAAGAAGTGCCAAGTTATCTTGATGCCTCTCATCACGAAAATACCTGCCTAAATAATAAAATGCTCTTTGCTGATTTGGTGGCGACACATCCATCCGACCGAGAAAACATGGTTATCAACTTCTATATTTCCGGCTTTAAGAGCATCACTATGCCTTTGCAAACAATCTTTGCACAAATAAGCAATCATGGTCCCTATCATCGGAGATGTAGAAATTTGTTTCCTTCACAATCTTCTGTCACCAACAACCAGGTTTGCCTTCTCACCATCTTTTGCATGTCTATATGTTATGTGCACTAGAAGCGTGCACTGGTCATTTCTCCAATGGAGGGTTTGTATTTCCTGCTGTATCTTAAAGGTATAGTTTTCTGCAAAATCAATGACATGTACCATTGTACCTGGAGGGAATGTTTGCAAGCAGTCTTTGAACTTTTCAGCCTGCCATCTAGCAGTGTAGTTGTGAGGAATAAAGCGCTTAATAACACTCTTGGCATGCACAAAAAACTCTTGCAGAGAAGTGGATTTGTAAACTAGCTTCATAACATCCTTGGTTTTTGGCTGTCCACCTTTTTTAATGAAGGTCTCCTGCACCTAAACAATGTACAAGCAAGGAAGAGCACATGTCAACCACAATCAATGGCATATATGTTGCTAATAAAAAGTGAGTCACCTTTTCAAAGTTCTTCCATTCCACCTTTGCCATGTGGCTGGCCTCTAAAGGACAAAGTTGGAACTTTTTAATTCCACAATCTGCACATGACATCCTAAGGCATGCATCTTTGTGCAACTCCACATTCTCATTCTTTTCACATAAGAAACTTTTCCACAAAGCGCTTGTGTTTGCAAAAAGACATGGTTCCTTGCTTGACAAGTAGGACCAACACCACATACCTTACATTGGTGGTCACATTGTTCACCATGCACATTCTTTGTCCCTTCTAATGCTATTGAGGCACGCCTTACATACTCCATTCTCATGTGATAGATGCAACAACAAGTCTCTCTTTTCGTTTAACCTCCTCACAAACTTTGGCTTCAAAGCTTCAAAAGTCTCAATCAATGCAAATCTACGGATGTGCTTTTTGAACCTTTCAAAGAATGTGACCTGCAAGTACCACAATATTTAGCAAGATGAATATGAATATACTAGGATTACTTACTCATTTTTTTCTGAATTGAATATGAATCCTAAGATTACTTACTTGTGGTTCTTCGAGAAAATGAATTGCATGCATCAGTAAGGCTTACATTTCCTTTCTTCCATTGGGTGTTCTTCTCAACTTGATAACTTGTCTCTTGTTAGGAGACACCGAGTGTTATTTGTCAAAAGCTGAACTATGTTTTCTCTATCTTCATCACTCAACTTTGTCGGATCTTTCCTTACGTTTGAACATACTCCAAGGGCCTCCGGTTTACGCTAGATTTCTCTTATCAATAGCTGCATAAAGCTTTTTTTTCTTCTCAAGTTTAAGACCTCACAAACCTTTAGCCTGCTTTGCACCCTTCTTTCAAAGCCATCATGATAGTGGATGATCTTGCATTGCAAATGTCCCTGTTTCTTTTTTTTTTGTTGGTGGCGAGTGTCTTTAACACTCTCAACAACATGTTTCATTGCGGTAACCTCTTTCTTTCCTAGCATCTTGAATTACGGTAGTAGTGCTTGACTCGTGCAATGACCTCCTCTCGTCCTTAGGAATCATGTTTTGCATCTTTTTTTCTATGAATTCGACTATGATCACGGGCTTCTAAGCTGTTTCACCCTCAAAGAAAGCCCTTCTTTTCTTTTTGCTCTGCTAAAGAATTCAATCCTAATCTTTCAGCTCTCCTTCTCCTTTGGTCTCTTCTCTTTGCGACCATAATTTTTCTTGTTGTACTTCTTTGGGGACATGCAACAACCACGGTTTCTTGTGCTTTGGAGAACATGGGGGAATTTTGTGTAGAAGCATGCCTCCCTTGCTTAATTGGCGTCTGCGAGGCGGGGTGAAGTCTCATATACCTTGTTTTTCCCCTTGCAAGCTGTGATGGACTCTCAATTTCTGGCCTTCCCCATCAATGGAATCATCATATTCAGCTTCTAAGAGATTTCTTTGGCGGTAGTAATTCAAATCCACTCCCAAAGATTCTGGCGCCAAATCCAAATCCTGCCCAGAAATTTAGCTTCATACTCGCAACAAGAGAATCAAAGTCCATGCCATGCAACAAAATGCACTCTCACGGAAAAGAAGGAGCTGAAAAAAAATTCGAGGCAAGAACCAAGCAAAAGACATGGTTACCCGCCCATTTTTGCCAAGAATGACTCCCATTTGCTTTTCAAAATCAAAATGGAGCTCCCCTCCCTTCGGCAGCAGCGGGAGATCCGGCGCCACTAATTTAGATCTAATTATGATTAAGAAAAATTAAAGAAAATGTTAACTACCCGTCAAAGCAGTGATGCCAAATTTTTAAAAAACACCCTAAGCACCCACAAAGCACCCGATGTCGCGACATGAATTTACGTCCCCAATAGCGGCGCTTATACCCTTAGGGGTTCCATCCAACAATGCACTATGTAGTGCACGGCTAGTTTGTAGGATCTGTAGGTGACCATTGTAACCCTTCTCATAGTTTCTTAAACACCTCATGATACTCCCAATGTGAAAAACTGGACCATCACTCCACAACTCTAAACTGAAATGGCCATAATAGGTGCGAGACTGCCCATGCAATATTTTGAGTCATTGAAATCTGCAAAGGGTATGATCTTCCACATGACTTAGGAATGTACTTGAATTGTGGAAGACAAGTCTTCTTGTTGGTCCATTTTATCATGTATAATACATAGATAGTTATTAGGTTCCATTGCGGATAAGGTCCTCCACATCCAATAAGTTGATCTACATGATAGTTGATCGTCATATGGTCCTTCATATGTTCCCTTATCTTTGCTCTTAGACTTGGTTTGCCTGGTCTTATCTAGTGTCTCCTTCAGCTTAGCACATAAATTGCACTTGGCAAAGTTGTTTTGAAGTTGCTATGGTCACATGCTTGAAATGCTTATTCCATAGCCTACTAAAAATTTTGGGATATAGAGGCCACTCCAAGTTCGAAGCAATGCATTTATTTCCTCTAATATGCTCCTCTTGGGTACAATGGGATGGCAATCTCTTTTCAACAATAACTCTACCACTGTTCATCCTTCTTACTCTTATGTGGCATGTTTTCTACATTGAAATCCACATATCTTTCAAATATTTCCTTTGCAGCTATAGTTCTTGAGGTAGGCCTTACCGGGCCAATGTTCCCATGCAATGCAATTTTACTACCATTTTCATGTCTCTTTTGCGGTTATTGCCAAGAAGAGGTTGGAATTCCATGTATAGCCATCCATGCTTTTGAACATATCCACTTTCCATTCAATGGGAATCTTTTCTTCTTTGATCTTTCATCTGAATTGCATAGCCAAATATGGTGTACATGAAATTCCTCCGCTATCACACTTATGTTCACGATATGTAGCTCTTTGCTGCCACCATCTCCTCTATTGTGAACATTCTAATACGAGGGAGGCCCAACAACATTCACTTCCTCTAACCTTCATCAAGGCTTTGGAGAACAATCATAATCGACTTGCATCTTTTGGTGGGATAATGTTTGAAAGTTGGAAGTGGCCTCTTGCTACTATAATGTGAACATTATTGACAATGGTTCTACATCTATAGGAAGCGTGTAGTTCCCCCTCGGTTGAATGTTGTCCCTAGGCCATGCAACAATAGTTGGAACCTCTAGTTGCTTCACACAAGCAAGGCATTCTTGTTTGCTGAACCCTTTTCCTTCCAATTGTCATATAATTTTGAGATTGCCACACCTAACCTGTCCTCCCTAATCTTTCATCATTCCTTTGCATTGATAGGATCTGCTAGAACAATAATCCCTTCTCCCTATTGCCTCTCATTTGCATGCATGCGGGGATCTTGACCTTTTGTTTTTCCAATCGACCCGAGTATAAAGTACAATTTCCTTTCCTTTGGCATCATCCTTTTCATTTGAGGTCTTTTCCTTTCCTTTGCCATCATCTTTGTCATCCTTGCCTTGATCACCATCAATGGGGGCCTTGGGGATTTAGCATTTTGCATGCCATTGACCTAAAATGCATAAAACCTATAGTAAGTTAGCATATCCAAATAACATCTCCTAACATGTTCTTAAATGAAAGTTAACCTTAATAATAACCTTAATAACCTATAATAACTTAATCTATAATAGTAATAAGTTAACCTATAATATATTAACTTATAATAACCTTAAATGTTGTAACCTTAGAAACAACTTTAAAGCTTATTATAGGTTAGCACTTTTAAGGTTAGAAGTTTTAAGGTTAAAACTTCTAACCTTCAATAAATATAACCTTAAAACTTCTAAAACTTAAAACTTCTAAATTCAAATTCATAAACTTTTAAACTTATAACCTTATTTATGAACTTAAAAATATTAACCTTAACTAATAACCTTAACTTATAAACCTTAAAACTATTAACTTTAACTTATTAACCTTAACTTATAACCTTAAAACTATTAACCTTAACTTATAACCTTAACTTATAACCTTAAAACTATTAACCTTAAATCTTATAACTTATAACCCTTGCAATAAATTTTCGGCAGTTATTATGGCAGTGCAATTTTAAAAGCGGTTATTATTTCGATTTACAATCCCTTTCGAACTTTTCCAGCTTTTCTGTCTCTCTTTTCGAATTTACGTGGCGGCTTTCGATCTTTTCTTTCGATCTTCTCTTACGCTTCGGCAGCTGCGCTTTCGGCTGTGCTTTTCGGACGTAGCACCGACCTATACGCTTTTACGGCTATCTATCTGCTTCAATCTGGCTATCTAGGCGCTTCAATCTGCTTCAATCTGCTTCAATCCCGAATTCTATCTGCTTCTCGGCTTCTATCTGTATTGTGTTCTTATTTTCGGCTTCTATCTGCTTTAAACTCGGCTTCTATATGCTTTAAACTCGGCTTTTCGAGCTTTTCGGCTTCTACAATCATCTGCTTTAGGGTTTTCGGCTCAAAGGTGTTTTCGGCTCAAAGGTTTGTAGGCTTTTTTGGCTTTTTTGGTTTTTCGGCTCTCTACTTTGAATAACTTTGGTTTTTTGTGTTAAAGCTTCTCGGCTTCTCGGCTTCTCGGTTTCTTAAGGTTTCTTAAGGCTTCTCGGTTTCTCGGCTTCTCGAATCAAATCAACTCTTTTGGTTTCGGCTCGAAGGCAAAGGCTCAATTCTCGGGTACAGAACACAAATAGGTTAGTATTTCCTGTTATTTACATAAAGTAGGTATTTTACATAAAGCATGTTATTTACTTTTACATGCATGTGTCCTAAATTGCCCTACCACCTTCATATATAGATCCTGCTCTATGATCTTGTTCTGTGATCTTGCCTATATGATCTGCTCTTATTCTATTTCACTAGCTCTTCCTCTAGTGAAATACTATTTCTATTTCACTAGCTCTAAAATAATGAAGTAAATAATGATCTATGATCTATCTGCTCTATGATCTTGCTCTATCATCTATGATCTATGATCTATCTGCTCTATGATCTATCTGCTCTATGATCTATGATCTATCTGCTCTATGATATATCTGCTCTATGATCTTGCTTATATGATTTTGCTGTATCTGCTCTTATTCTATTTCACTAGCTCTTCCTCTATCTGCTCTAAATAATGAACTAAAACAATGAACTAAATATTGAACTAAAATAATGTATTCTGCATTATGCATTCTGTTAGAATAATATGTTAGAATGGGAGAAATCGCGGCTGGCGCATTTCTATTTTGGTTTCGATTTTCCACTAGGTTAATCAAAGCGCCCGGGCGCGTTTTATTTGGCTTTTTCTATTTCATACGGTTCTATACAAATCGCGCCCGGTAGCGTGTGAAATAGATACGTGAAAAAAAACAAAGCAAAGCGCTGGCGGCGTTTTTGAATTATGTATGTTCAGAATCCTTCTACTGGGGAGAGTAATATATCATTTGCTAATTACTTAATTTCTCTCGTTCTAGTGCCATGGATTTTCCTTATGCATGGACACTGGCTGATCCTACACTGGATGGTTCTAGTTCAAATACACTTCCCCTGGACGACCATCAACTCTGGACCACTGTACAAGATATTACTTGATTGTCTTTGTTCAAAAGCGTTCAAAGAGAGTTGGAGATTCCATTAGGCGATCGTATCGGGGGCCATGGGAACACTTCCATCGCATCTCACGGACATATCGCGGCTCCTCATGCTCTTAGTAAGGCTCATGCCAACAAATAAGTACGAGGATTTAATTTATAGTATCAAGGATCGATACAACACTACGGTTTGGAGACTTCGACTTCGACATTCGCGAGGGAAGATGAGGATCTGTCATATCACAGTGGTACAGGTGGGACTTTTTTCGGTATTGGGCCGATGAAGTGGGCCTATGTGACAGATTGTAGAGATAGAAAGAATTCGCGCCTGGCGCATTTTTGTAGAAGAAGAAATGTACATACATTTTTTGGAATATGAATACAAACTTCGCGCTGGCGCAATTTGCACTATACTTTTACGTCATTAGTTTATTTGTTTTTTATATGCAATGTCGAAAACATTGAATCCTTTGATGCCCTCCGGCCGGTATGACCAACCCCAAGAAACTACATATTTTTTCATTAATGTGTAGTTTCATGGGGTTGATATATTGGCTAAAAAGAACATCAAAGAATTCAAAATTCACAACATCACGCGAGATGTTATGATATATTCATTTTTTTTTTGAATATCCAAATATACATACCTTTTTCGGGGCGTTCTTTTGGCCATGCTACAAATGTGCCCACACTTTCACCAAGCTGTATCGCCACACCAGGGATGTCTTCTTGGAAGAGCCTCATCTTCATAATTGCGGTTTATAATGGAAATCTTCTGAAACTGTTTCCAAGAGGAACACCATGACACATAGAACTTGGATTCAGATCTTGATTTTACATAAGCCTACTCGGGCTTCAAGTTTCTTTGTTAAAAGATAGCATTCTTCTCTCGACAGCGATAAAGAACGAGAATGCATTGTAAAAATAGAGGGCGAAAAATAGAGAACAAGAGAATGCATTGAATGGAATCACACTCACCATAGTTCAGCGGACATCGAATGGGAATTGAAGAAGCGGCTCGTCGAATGGATTGAAGGCGGCTCGATCGTCGAATGGGATTGAGCGAATCTTGATCGATCGAGCGGATCTTGGGCTCTCGATAGTCGAATGTTCTTTGGCTCGATAGTAGGAATGATCTTGGGGCTCTACGATAGTAGGTGGCCGATTAGGTGGTAGTAGATTGCCACATATCGTTTCTTGAAATTAATAATTAATTGTTATCTTGAAATTGCACTAAAAAGAAAAACACAATTTAAATTTGTAAAATGGCGGGAGGCGGTTAATTAAAGGCGGTATAAATTTAAAAAACGCGAATTTGAATTACGGTTGTAAATCGGCGGCCCTAGATTATGAGCGTATACATATAAGTTCAAACCAAAACCCCGATCTCATACTATCCGCACTTGCGGTTCTATGGCGTCTAGAGGATGCGGCGCGGCCAGATTTTTGGTAGAGGTGGGCGACGACTAAAGCACAAATCAAGCACGGAGGCTGGCGAACAAAGAAAGCACAAATCCAACAAAGCGCCTCGGGTAATTGATCTGTTTTTGTTTTGTAATTGATTTCTGTGTCCCTTTTTTTGTTAGGTTTTTAGGATGTTTTTAGGATGTATTTTCTGTGTATGCGTGTCTCTGCGTATTTTCTACCTTTTATATTGTTTTGTGTCATTTCTCTTTGCTTTTACTACCTTGTTTTGTGTGTTTTTTGTTATAATCTTCTCCTGTACTCTGTGTTTTTGTTTTGTATTCTCCATTTTGTATAATGTAGACCGTTTAATTATAGTTTCTTCTTGGACTTGTTTGTTTATACTTTTGTTCTGTATTCTCCAGTTCTTTTGACAAGTCTTTTTTGTAGCCTAGTATGTCTCTTATAAAAGAGAAGTGTCTGTAGGGCCCCTCTTAAAAACGCGCTCGGCGCGATTTATAATGTAGAGATGATTTTTTTTTTGTTGTCTCTGCTACTTTTCCTGTGTACAATTTATGTTTTTTAAAGTAAGGCGTCTAGCAAAACGCGCTCGGCGCGATTTCATTACTCACCACATGATTGTAACTTTCAGGATCTTCTAAAATTGTGAAAAGAAAAGCAAAGCCTGCGCAGGGTGCAGGGACATCTGCACAGAAAAAACCAAGAACGGATGAAGATGTATCAGTTGCAGATTTGGCACACGTTGTGACCATTGGCGATCTGGCCAGGAATAATGAAGGCTCGGTAGAGCCTCCATGTCTAGAAGAAGATCTACCGAGGAGGGCTCACGAATGGTATGTGGAGATCTTCAAGACTAGCGGAAAAGCAGATCTGATTTTCATGTCTAGAGTTAAGGAAGCAGATCAAATGAAGAAACAAGGTATTTCGATCACATCACGAAAAACGGGGCGATTCTTCTTGTTCGTATTACTTGAAGGCGGGTGAGAAAAAAAAAAAAAGTATTGAAGAAGTTAAATTACTGCGGTGCGGTTCCTTTAAGGAGGCGCCCTAAGAGCGGATGAGGCCATGAGATAACCTCTTCAAATTTGGCTGGTCGGTGGTGATCTATTGACACCAAAAACAATATGTGAAGGTCTCTCGGTTTGTGAGGAGAGCAATCAGTACAAAGGCCGTCGGCTAGTGCGTACCTACAAGCTTTAAAAGAGAAGGAAGATGCAAGTTCTAGAGCCGGGGAAACACCCGGGCGTTCTAGGCATTACGGATATGACTAGTGATGATGACAAAGGCGAGGCGGTTTAGAGGCCATGAGCAAACTCAAGAAATATCGACAAGTATCCCTTTGGGCCTTAGCTTCCGCGCATCCTATCCATGTCGGCCGGGCTTTTGAGGTCCACGAAGGCTATGTTTGTCGGAAGAAGATACGACAAGCGTACGCAATGGAAATAGTCAACGGCATGATAGAAAACCGGGGCGAGGTGCCAAATGCGGCGAGATGTGGTGCCTTTTGATATGAAGGCGAAGAAGGTGTTGATATGGAATAAACTTGAAGATTTAATTGGCAACCTCGATATTCACTTCATGATAATAGATGGCCGGCATTGATGGAAGCCTTGAAGGTTTTGATCGATCAAGCACAAAAAGCGGAAATCGGTTATTCTATAGGCGTATTGGTCGAAATACCCGGTTCCTCGGTGGCTCAACAACGGCAGCGAAATTAGCGAAATCGGTAGCGCTACTTGAATGACATGGGAAAGACATTCCTATACAAAAGGTATTTTATTTTCCCACACATAGCGTTCAAATCGCGCCCGGTGGCGTTTTAAGCTAATCGCGTATTGACAAGCTTGGCGCTGGCGCGATTTCTTCATATGGCATACATGAAGAGATCGCGCGGTAGCGTGGTTTTAAATCGTGATTGCGCTGGCATTTTATATTGTTATTTGTGCGGATTTACAAAGAAAGCGGCGCTGGCGAATTCTTCATCGTGAAGAAATCGCGCCCGGCGCGTTTCTTGTAAATCGTGGATTAACAGCAGCGCTGGCGCGTTTTATATTATTACTTTCATGGCTGTCTATTTTTTTTTATCTAACGACCCATATTTTGCGGTCAGGTATGTGGGGGCGATTCGCGCTTGCGCTTCGTAACCAATGGATCGAATATGGAAAACCAATGCCGACCGGACAAAGGGCAATCTAAGAGTGCGAATTCAAATTACTAGAAAGGACAACGTGCCAAACCATATCTGAGGACAAGACCAAGGGCACTAGATCAAAGAAGAAAAAAGGGGATGCACAAAGGCACGAGGAAGAGCAAAGCGATGCCAAAGGATGCTTGCAAGATTGTTTTTTTCTTCGACCGGGTATGGGAAAAGTGGAGCAATTTTTGGGGCGCCCTATTCCGGGAAAAAAGTTGCCGATTCATATGGCGGTTTCCTCCATAAAGATCGTCTATTTTTGATATACATATCACAGAAATGAGAAAGGCACAAGGATTGGATGATGCGAGAATTAATCTCTGTTCTAGATAGTTGCATCGAGAAAGGAAGTTATCTACAAGAAAAGCGTCTGCGACAAAGCACTTGACATCTTTTCGAAGATGCATGCGAATCGATAAAAAATATGAAAGTCTGAAAAAAAAGTTGGTTGGAAAAAGCGCAAAGGCTCTCGGGGAGACATGATGTTATCGAGGAGATAGGCTTAATGCAAAAGTACAAGCGTATCTAATGATGACATTAAGAAATATGTATTTTGGTCAAAAGATTTTTGTGAAGCGACAAAAGGCGAAGAATGTGGCAACTCTTAAGGGGATTCACCACGAAAGTTGCGTCGACCTAAAAGAAAAGTTGCTTTGGTGAAGAAGGCGGCGATGAGAGCGAGTCTCCTTTTTTTTTTTCTATAAGGTGTCCACCGGTTATAAGTGTGCCATGCCGGAGGTGGGTGAAGGGCCAACCAGACATCACTCTATTTGTTCTTGATAGCCAGGTGGCGCGAGATGGACCGCGGGATGATTCTGACACCTTCTTCAACACATGCGGTGGTTTTGGCCCGAGATGCATTATACTATCATGACGGTTTGCCACTCAGAACATGTCCTCACGCATATGCACTAGCGGTGCAAATGATGTCGAATGCATTAAAGTGATGAGGCAAGCGGTAATGATAGATGAAAACAAAGATAGTGAGTTTAGTACCGAAAGTAAGATCTCACATGTGCTAGTCCTTATGATAGCCATTATGGATGATAAAGAATATGAAAGACTCAAGGGGAAACGGAAGGTGAGAAGATTGCTTGGCGGTGCTATCGGCTAGATGAACCCCTATTGAAAAAATATTTTTATGTCGAATCAATCTTTGAAGACAAAGGGAAGGATCTATGAGATGTGGATGTGGACTTTGAAGAGAGGGCGAAAGGAAGAGGAAGAAGAAAACTGGGTCAACCACGTCCTTAATTCACCAATCAAGTATGAGCTCTTGGCCGGCATAAGGGGGAGGCTGAATAAGTACGGGTTTTCTTTGGCCCTTCGAGGTTTTACGATTGAAGCCTTACGCCCTTTAGAGTCTATGTGTTGGGAGTTTCATGTTGGAGGTTATGTGGGCGGGAAGCTACGAAGCTAGCTAGGAAATGCCAAAGTGTGGTCTCGATGGTCAAGCCAAGGACTTCCTTGATATTTTTTTTGAGAAAGTGCTAGAGGTGGCACCTAGGGGTCCACTAGGTAGTGCAAAAATAAAGCTTCCAGCTCTAAGTCGAATTACCTCGGATCGGGTGCAGGGCGGGAAGAAATGAGAAAGCATCTAGAGGGCATAAAAGAAGAATATCGACAAGCGGTAAGCTTAACTATGCGGGTAGAGGCGTGCCTATCATTCCAATCACATTGGAAAATCCGGTGAAGTGGATGTAGGTAGCATAAGCGAAGAAGACAAAATCCTAGATGATCTGATTGGAATCGGAAAGCTTCGAGTCGGGTTAGCATAAAGAGTAATGAAGTATCAACCATAGTTCAAACACTAAGTGATGTGGTGACACCGGCGGACCGAAAACGGTAGAATAAGCTCATCATTGCGGATGTTGAGCGGGAACGAGAAAAGGTATGTTAATCAAGCGAAATGAAAATCGCGCCAGGCCGATTTCAATTCTTCAAACCAAATTGAAAATCACGCCCGGTAGCGATTTCAATTATTCAAACAAATTGAAAATCGCGCCCGGTAGCGATTTCAATTTTCTTTTCCTTGTCTCACAAGTGTGTGCTTTATTATTCTGAGACCTAATCCGGTTTCCTCCAAAATTACGGTGTTCGATTTGAATGGAGTGCTGCAAAAAAGCGTTACCTAAAGCACAATTCCCTTTATCATGGTATGCCTGAAACCATTTGAGACATATCTGAAATGGGTATATCCGTGGCCCGTATCGAAGGAGATGTTAGACCAAGCTTTCACTTTATTTCGTTGTGCAATTTGGTGCGTCGATGGAGAATAGAAATATCTGAGGAAGTTTTGAGAGTAGTTCACGAGTTACATAGAGATTGGGCATCTGTTTGGGATCGAGCAAATGTAAGTCATTCAATAACCCGAAGGATCCTACGAGGTAAAAAAATATTTGTGAAATGCTTGGCGACATGATGGATGACTTGGGCATTCGGGGAGAAGGAAGACATCATTATAGTTGATGATGGCGCCTTGAAGTGTTGCTTCAATCGATCCACGATCACTAAATCCACCATCCTATCATCACGAAGATTTTGACAAAGATGACTTCTGCTTCATTTTTTGTCGGTATCTTGCCGTGAAATAGCTCTGAGGAAAAAGCGATTGAAGAGATACAAACACTATACACTTAACTTAATGGGGGGAAATTGTGAGGGGACCTAGAAGATCGTTCTAGAAAGGGAACTTTTTGATATATTATATATATATATATGTATACAGGAAATACACTTTCCAAAAAGTTTTGAATATGAAATATACTTTACACCAACCTCTTTCGAATATATATTGTGTTCTTATATCGGCATTATTGGTTACATTTATGCGTATTGTTCTTTTATATTATGTGTATGGTTTGCTATACTTGCAATAATTTGTATGTATATATTGTCAATAATTTAGGTGTCTATAAATAAATTATGCATGGAATTGGCAAACCATCGGCCCGGCTTCATATACGCTTGTTATTATGGCACATTCTATTACGCCGGATGAACCATGCGGACCTCTGCGAGGTGCATGAGCTAGAAATAGAACCGGGGGATGGCTTGATGTCGTTGCTATGAATCGAATCCGCTTCTATCCCGATCCCTTTGATGTTGTAATCCATCTTATATGGAATCGAGCATGGTTTGTTCATGATCGACGGGGATCTCAAAGACCGCGCTGCGGCGCTTTGTCGGCGATGATTCGGATTAGTTTTTTAAAGTTTATGTTCCACTATAATACGTTATTTATCGCGAATAAAATCGCCCACGCAGCGATTTGACCTTTGAAAAATCTACGTTTTGTAGCAACTTGTTTGCTGTTATTTATTCGTAAAACACTACAATTTCAATGTTTAGATTTCGTTGTAAATTCGGTGATTGTGCGAATTAATAAGCAATTTCCTACTTTTATATTGCCAACATTCTTTCATAATATGGGTCATTTGCACGAATATATTTGGATGCCTTTGCATTTCAACATAAAATGCATCTTCCTAGCCGAAAATGAACTTCAGTGCAAAAGTGTGGTTAATTCAATATAATGGTCAATAAAAGGCTTATACGGTAGCGATTTTGGAATAGACATAATCCCAATTTAATTGAATGATGGTTAGTGTACATTCCTGTTCTCGCCTCATGAAGTCGAGACATTCTCGACTTCATGAGTCGAGAATAAGGCTTTAATACTTTCTTGATTGTTGGCAAGGTGAGGGATTCCGACTTCGCCCGGTCGAGAAAGCCGGGTTCCCTTCGCACCTCTCACGCAAAGGAGGATATCTTTGTGAGTGAAATTTTCAATCTTTATGGTAATTCCTATTTTAAGTTTCTGTAAAGCAATTTCATGCATAGTTATGTTCTTTTATGAATCATATTATGCAATACTTTTCTTCCTTGCCACTACTATTAGCATCTATTATGAGTCGGGTGCTTGCCACTACTATTAGCATCTAAGAAACAACGATGCTGTACAAGATATTCAAGTAAACAACAACTAAACACAAGAAAGCACAAAGCGAGAAAGCAAATCAAAAGGAAAGCGATTGAAGCGACTTTGAAGCAATGAACAAATGAGAAAATATTAAGAAAAAAAAATACACGGGAGATTTGTTGGATGAGGAGGAAGGCTGCGAGTTCGATTCCATTTTGCTCTACAGGCGTTGCAAAGCAAGAGTAAGGATTTGTCGGGCTGGAAAATGTATCGGGGTATATAAAGAGGCTAAAAAAATAATAGGAGCAAAGACCACGATTAGTAAAGGAATTGCAAAAAAACAATAAACAAGCAGTATAAGAATATAAAAACTTACAGAAAAGGTTTCTCACTTTCTTCTTAGGAAGTACTTTCTGCTGGCTAACTCAAATTGAGCCAAAACCTCATCGCTGGATGCGTCGCGATCCGTCGACCACGCTACAGTCATAATATTGCTTCTCGAAATGCGAGTGAGTCGATCGGCGCCAAAGGCGGAACAGGGAACGAAGGCCGCCGGAGTCGGAACAGGGGAAGACAAAGAGGAATGGAAGGAATAGGGGTCGCGGGAGAAGAGGTAGAGGGTGCAGTTATTTCTGGCTGCACCCTCGAACCTCGAAAAAGTGGCATTTATGACACTCCTAGAGTCACGTGTGTGGCATGCCATCCGTGACCTGGATTGCTGACGTGGCCATGTCAGATGTCGCTGACGAAGGGCCACGTCAGCACAGTCATGAATTCGGGGAAGCCAATGTTTTAATGGTTATAATGTTTTAATGCTTTTTAATGGTTAATGTTAAATGTTAGTGTTAAAAGTTTTAGGGCCATTTCCCACTCGCCATTAAGTTAAGTTAATTTAACCGGTTGGTTATCTTTTAACTTAACCGAAAAGAGATTATGCTTTCCCATTAAGGTCGTTAAGTTAAGACTAACTTAACGGATTATGAAGATATACATTCCCACTAGACTTGTTAGGGATCACTTAGGTTAAATTCAAAAAATCAACTTAACCTAACATTTATAATGAGTTGATGTTTCACACTAGTAGTTAAGAGGCTTTGTTAGGTTAGAGATAACTAAGTCCATTTCTCACTTTAGTTAAGAGATGCCATTAAGTTAAAGATATCTAAAGTATTTCTTAGTTGTTGAAACCAACAATCCATGAAGAGATACAAGGTTTATTTTCGATCTCTTCTCTTTCTATATTTTCGATATTCTTTATCTGTCTCTATTTTCTCTCTCTCTGTATTTCTCCGTTTTTAACCTTAATTTGGATGTCTCATTATTTTTAGTGGGTGTCACAGGCATTGGAAAAACCGTAGGTACACGCTCCCTGAAAATAACCTAAGAAATGTTTCCACTATCGAAAAAAGAACTACAAATTCTAGTCATTAGATGTTCAAATATGCCCAAAATATGCTCTAAGGTGCGAAAACTACCCTAGATTCAATTCGATTCTAACGAATTATCCCTTGAGCGGAGGAAATCCAAAAAGCTTTTGATCCTCAAGCTACTCTAGCTGTTCAAAGAGATGAAATAAGCCATTTTCATAAAAAAAAAAAAAAAAAAGGGAAGAAAATAACCTAACTAGATTGTTACCCCTTTCTCACTTAACAGTTAGGTTAAGTTAGTTCTTAACCGAGTTAAGTGTACCTTTCCTGGGTCACTTAACTTCTAGTTTAAAATAAGGGGTCCAGTTAAAATTTTAACTTAACTTAACTTAACTATTATCAGTATGAAAGTGACCTGGTTAAGTTAACTATAGTTAAAATTTAACCAAGTCCTAACCTAGCTGGTAGTAACTTAAGTGCTAGTGTGAAAGCAAGTTTCCGTTATTTACCCTATTTAACCTAACCTAACTGCCAGTGGGAATTGACCCTTAATGTTTTTAATGGTTATAAGATTATAATATTTTAATGCTTCTTAATGGTTAATGTTAGCCAAGATTTCAATGGTTTTTAATGGTTATATGGTTTCTAATGGTTATATGGCTATAGTGCTCATTCATATATGGTTGTATATGGTTTTAATGTGTGCTCTTTCATTCAGGGAGCATGTGAGATGAGCAAAATGGAGCCAAGGAAGCCCAGCACAGGCCATTGCCCTAGGCTCCAATGGAGGAAGATGGGTTGCTTGTTGTTGCACCCTTGCAACGAGGCGGTATTCTGAGAGGGCATAATAACCGCAGTTGATCCTTTTGATAGTGTGAATGATGAAAGGGCGGGAGATGATCATCTTGGAGTTGGCATTGTGAAGCTTCTTATCGAAGTTGATACAATCATGTCCCAGGGAAGCTCTAGTGATTGCATTGTGTGCTCTGGGTTGCTGGAGTTCCAAAGTCAGTTGAGATGGCCAATTAGATATATTACACACAAGAATGGTGATAGTCTGGAATGCCCTACTGAACTACATACCCCAAGGCCCACCCAAGGCCATGTGGAAGATTTGGTGGTCGATGAGCATCCTTTGATCACAAGGAAGAGACACTATGTTTTTTCATAAAAGCGACCCACGAGGGTGCCCAAGAGGCCTAGAAGTGACAAATATTTAGAAAGGATGGAAAGTATTGCCCCAACCACAGAAAACCTAGAGGCAATTAGGGGACAAGAGTGTTGCAACCTAGATTGCACAGTGCAGTACAGTGTGGATGACCTCGTGCAGATAAGGTCCCAATACATTGGACAGCTTCAAAAAGATAGGATTAATTTCATCTACTCCTTGTGTAGGAATTCCAGCTATGATGAAAACACAGGAAGGCTACTATATCAATTGAGGGGCATGAAGGTATGTATGAGAGCATTGAGATGGATTCTTGGGGTGAGCAAGTCTTCATTCTACAGATACTGGGAGCAGGTTAGAAAAGGGCACAGTTTGTTCCAACATGGTAATGCACTCACTTTGAAACCTAGAGCAAATACTCTCAAGGCCATTGCCCCACAAGTCGAAGGTGAACGAGCACGGTGTGCGAGTGGTGCAAAGGGTGTTGCCACAACACTATATCCAAAAGGAGTGCCTTAAAGAGGTCAACTCCATCCTAGAAACTACTGGAGGTAGGCCTCTTTCTCAATCACATTTCAGTAAGTTATGGAGCACTCACTTCTCAGACGTGAGTGTCCTGCAATACATGCCATTCTCAAAGTGCAACAGTTGCATTCAACTCAAGTATACACTTGCATCAACTGCAATAGAGAAAGAAAGAATGGCAATTAGGGAGCAATTTGCAGATCACCAAAGGGACCAAATATCATGTAGACAGTTGTATTGGCAGTGGAGAACATTTTCTGAGATGCAGCCGGACAAACTTTTGTGTATAATTCATGATAAGATGGACCAACACAAGACTTTCTTGCCAAAGCTAGATCCTTTACCCAAGCGTTGTCAAAACGCTTTTCAGATGAAAGTAAGTCTGGCGGGTGTCTTAACACATGATCATGGAACTGGAACATATGGTCATTTTGTGCTTGATCTATGGAGGGATGATCCAGACTTCCATGTGAGCTCTATTTTCAAGTGCTTGAGAACACTAGAGAAAGGATCGATAGAAGGGAGGAGGTATTCCCCTTCAGCACCCATTTTTGAGGCTTTGATGGATGATCAACCGCTTTGTTACCAAAGGCATATAAAAAAGCTCATATCCAAGGTGTCTAGTGAATCAAGGAGGACTTGGGATGATTTTTCCTTACTTGAGAAACCACTGCCTGAGGAGCTATGTGTTCAATTGGACAACTGTTGGAAAGAAAACAAGAATAGATGGATGTTTGGGGCAATGTCATACTTGACAAAGATGGGAGTATTCAAAGTTGTGAAAGTGGGATTCATGATGGTTGGGCATACGATGATGATATAGATGGATTCTTTGGAACTTTCTCCACCAAGCTCAAGAGAGAAAACGTGACTAGTTTCCCTGAACTAATGGATGTGTTTGAGAGCTGCATTGACCCCAACCCAATGGCTTTCTTGATGGATGAGGTTGCAGATTGGAAATCATTTGTAGAGGGATACTTGCTAGATGGTAAGGACCAGTTGACAGGACACACAAAGCCACTTCAATTCAAGTTTTGGGTTAGGAATGGAATACCAATCATGCAATATAAGTGGAGACCAGGTGACAAGTTGTGGATGCCCGCACAAGGAATCGAGTTGTGGCAAAGGGGTGATCTTTGGTGAAGTTCTCATTCCTAAAGGGCAGCCAAAACCACTACCTCCTTCAAAGGCTGTCAAAGACTCTAGCCAACTAGTGAAGGGCATCAAGGATTACATAACATGGCGGGATGATGTTCGAAATGGAAAGCACACCTCCACTCTTAAGAAAAATCAAATGGACTCCCTAATCAAGTCTTGGGAGAAAGTTGTGACATGCTTAGAAACCCGAACAACCATGTGGGAGGAAGCTAAGAGAGCCAGGTTCTTGCCAGAGTCAAGATGGGAGGGTTCTCAAGGAGCAAGCACGTCTAAGAATGTTCACTTGGGTGATATGTAGATCTTTTCTTTCAATTTCGCGCTCATTGGCCTTGGCGCCCATGGCCCATAGCCTTTGAAACTTTGATTGAGCATAACTCCACAACCCGATCTTCACTCGGGCCGTGCGCGATATCAAATTGAAGCCTGAACGGATTGCTTTGGGGTTGTGGCAGCATCAACGGATTGCTTCGGGCCGCGCCGAGGGTGCCTGGGCGCTGCGGAGCCTCTCCCCGCGGTGATGGATGGCGCCTAGGCCCCGGGCGCGATGGATGGCGTCCCGGAGGCGGACTCCGGTGCTGCACGAGCACCGCATGCATGCGGCGAGGAGCTTCGCGAGCATGCTTGTGGAGCTGGAGCACACGATGGAGCAGGGTGCCGGGCGCCTTTGGCGCAGATTTCCGGAGGATGCACCTCCTCCGACTTCTCTGGCGTTTTCGACTGGCCGCTTTCCCCGGCGCTGGACTTCCGGCGCTTTGGGCTTATTGGATCGTTGGTTTTCGGCTTCGCCGGTGCCCCTCCACGGTCCACCGCCTTTTGAATCGTTACTATGGGGTTTTGGGACTCCCCGCTTTTCGGGGCAGCTCTTATGGTCTAGTGGTTTGATCGAGTTACTCGGGGGTCGGCACGGGATCTCGCATGAGCATCTATTTGCCCCTGGTTTCGATGAGAGGATGGAGGTTTTGTGGCGTGCATGAGTCGCACCGATTGCGCCGGCACCTAGGCGTGAAGAGGTTACGGTTCGGGGCGTTTGTTGAAGTTGTTTGTTGGAGGTATGCTTGTTGCTTTTTTGCGGCGGCATAGCTTTTGGATCTGTGGTCATCATGGCAGCGGTTTTTCCCAGTGGGGTTTTAATCCGGGCCATGGTGCTCACCGAACCGGCCATGCAATGTATTTTTGTTTTCTTTGTACTTGTGGTCGCATGTCCTTCGTGACGCTGCCTTTGTGGTGCGACGTAAAAATATACTTCCTTCCTTCCTTCCTTCCTTCCTAACAAGGGTTCCAAGTGGTTTGTGGGAAGTAAGGCCTCAAAGCCGAAGTGGTTTGATCTTCCTGAGTGGGATCCTTTTGAGGACATCAAGGAAGGATACTTTGTGCTAGTAAGGCCTGATGATGAGGACTGTCCAATATGGTTAGGGGTGGCACTCTCTGAAGAAACCACCACTATGCCTGATGGAGAGGAGTTGCGTCCTGGATTCCAAATTCAATATTGGGAGCCCATTGGGAGACACAAGAAGGGCAACTTGAAAGCAATACACCGACTGCTGGGAGAAGAAGTGGAGGGCAAATTATGCTGATCCTCAAAGGAGGGAATTGGTGGAGTGTGTGGTATGGTCATATCCAAGTTCTCACACTGCAAAGAACAACACACACAAGATCCCAAAAAGGGAGATGGACAAAGCCATGAGCAACCTCCATGCTATATCATTGTATGAGGGTAGATAATATTGAGAAGCTTGAAAACTTTCTCAACTAGTGGTTTGTAAAATTTATGAGGAAAACAAGTAACCCAATTCTTTGTGTGTGATGTGTAATTCTATTCAAGCAATCAATTCAAAAAAAAAATTTATGGGGTGTGAGTCCTATTTTCAGTCCGAGTCCCAAAATTCAAGATTTGTCCCACTTTAATTAAATACGACTTAAACGCCTTGATGATGTTTATAGGGCTGAGCCCTATGAGCATCTGAAGCTATTGGGGATTTAGGGAATTCATATTTTTACCATTTGTTGTTTGTTATGTGTTTTTTGGAGGCAAATGTGACTTGGAATTATATAACCCTTTGTGTGGAATCCCTTTTTGGGGTCAGCCAACTTGGATGCTGGTCATTTGCTGATTAGAAGCATGGATCACATCATATGCATGTAATATTCTGTTGTAGCTTGCACAATGATTGCAATTTTGGTTTAAAGTCAGTTTGCACTTCTTTTATGGATATATTTCATTTGTATTGCAATACTAGCTTTGTGAGAACTCTGTTTGAAATTTCAGATCTGCTTGACTATTGTAATTAAGGTAACTAGCTAGTATCTTTATGCATATTATTCCATGGACTTGATTAATAGTAGTAGCAATAGCTACCATTATTAATCTAGTCCAATCTCTTGCTAATCTTATGTGCATGGTGTACTGCCGGTGGGGGTTGGTGGTCCAACCAAGTTCATTTGGTTAAGAAGGTTCAATTCCTTCTTTCCCTACAAGTTAAAGAGGTTTGAATTGATAACTATTGATGTTCTCGTGTGAGCAGAACTAGTCATGGAAGTGATCCATTAGGTAAAAGAAAATGAACCATTTCGGGTTTGATGGTGTGCCATAGTGGAATAGATGGTGTGCCATAAGCGTTCTTGTGTGAACCATGTACGAACTGCATGTGTGCCACACTCTGCTGAGCCATCATAGGCCCCCCGTGCCATAAGGGGTCATGAACCTAACTATTTCAAGTGCAAAGTTGAGCGTATGTGTTGTTATCATATTAAAGCTAACTATCTAACGTTTCTGTTGATGTCTTCAGCAGGTCATTTGGGTTAAGGAAAGGTCTCCAAATCGATGTTCTTTTCTTAAGTGTGCCAAAAGTGGGCACCCTCCCTTACTCCTTTTGAGCTCTCATGTTTTTCGTTTCTTTCTTAATGACCTTGTATTTGGTGTCTTGCTCTAATGCTCGCTTGCTTCTTCCTCCTCCTAAATTAGGAGCATTATTTTGAGATACCACTGTAAAAATGCCAGCAAATGTCAAAGTTTATTGATTTTCGACAATTCTTTCTTGGTTTTGCTAAATGAAAACCGAATCTCACATAGAATATCGACTAATAGACCATTCTTTCTTGGTTTTGCAGAATGAAAGCTGGAATGTCACATAGAATGCAAAACAGAATGAAATATCGGAATGTGAAGTAGATATTGAGAATGTGATGTAACATTCTTGGAAAAAAATATAAGACACATGGCAACACAGGATAGGCTTAGTGGCTGAATGCCACTTAAGTGGCTTTTAGGTACTTTAAAAAGATGTCATGCGAAACTATTGTTCACGTAGCCGACGAGGCAGATTTATGGTTCTGAGATCTGTGCCACAAATTCTAGAGCTTCTTGTTCTGCAAGCGTAGATTTTGCAATGAACAGATCGAAAAAGCGAAAGTAACGATTTCTAAATCACATGGATGCCAATCCCACTATAGAATTTACAGAAGATTCGTCCCTGGCCTTCAAGACAAACCAAAAGTAGGTTGCTGATAGAATCATGGTAAGCAGGGTAAAGGATCCGGCCCAAGTAAATATTCCCTTCTGCAACGTTGAACAATCATGCTGCATTGCCCTGCCTTTGGTTTCAAGTTCAAGAGAACCTAAGAAAAGGAGAATTTCTGAAAGAATAAAGCAAAACCTGCGTAATAGGAAACATTGATAGACGTCATATTCAAATCGGTTGAATATCCTAGATAGAAAGTTCTGATTATCTTCCAGCAGAAAAGACCTCTGATCGTAAAAAGATCTTACCAAGAGAATCCGTAAAGAAGTGTGGTTGTAACACCGTCCCAGGTTGGGCCGCCCAAGCAAAAGCATCTCGTCCTGACCATTATCATTCCTTGAGCAAGACATAGAAGCACAATTGCAGGACCTGAGAGAGATATGGCTCTGCTATGGTTGTATACGCAATAGGAACCGGATTCATCGTGCTGTACCTGTATAACAAAACATTTTCAGTTATGCTAAAACGAAACCATTCCTATCGCACGATTTTTTGTTCAAGAACATGGATTAGAACTAATTAGAGCTACGATTTTTCTGTCCAAGAACTCGCAAAAGAACTGGAGCATCCATTTTTCTGTTCAGGAACATGCAAAAGAACTAACTTAGAGCATCGACTTAACAAGTAAAAGAACTAAAACATTTTGCAAAAAGTAAAAGAAATGACGTTCTTAGAACTTCGATTTTGCTGTTCAAGAACATACAGAAGAATTAAAACTAACAGCATTTTGCAAAAAGAAAAAAGACAAGGGCAGAAAGAAACCGTGCTCCCGCCCGGCGAGATCCAGCACCAAATGCAAGGCCCGAGGCCATGATGTAGAAGATAGCTGATACGCCAAGAAAGATTATTGTAATACCTCGTTCCTTGATGGCGATCATAGCTCCGGCAGCGATCATAGCAACGATTTACTGAATGAAGAAGAAAATGGGAAATTTAAAGCTCTTTGATGACAAGCGTTCTTTTAGCCCGCCAAAAAGAACTCGCACACAGTCAGAACTTGAAGGTTTCACACAAATACACAAAGAAATCACAAACCTGACTGCAATGGCCCAGCGCCTTCAAAATCGGCTAGAAATCTCCTTCGTTTCTTAAAACCCACAGATCGAAGACTTCGAAGTTTTAGGCTCCATAACGAAGCAAAGAAATATATAGTACTCTAAGATTTAGTTCCCTACATCTCAAAATGTATACCTAGTTCTACAAGAAGTTTATCGTGGCGAACATTCTCTTACTGGCACATAGTTTTGAAAATTGTGCGAAGTTGTATAGGGGTAATCGATTTGGGACCCCTTTCTTTTCTTGGCAGGGCAATTTCGCAACCAGCGGCAGCCGGGAGCGAAATTCCTTGCCAAGAATAGAAAGGGGGACTAGCTACCCCTACAATATCATAATCGGGGAGCTGAATGACTCAGTGATTCTGTTTGATCTCTAACTTGCGCAGCCGGTGATGCAGAATCAAGAAGCAAACTGCAATTCCGTGTTCTTGGTCTGAGTCGACGTGGACGCATTGGAATGCACCACCGGAATAGAATGTGGCCCGATTATGCTATTGGAATAGTGTATGATATATCCTCCCCTCAAATTAAGGGATTCCTTTTTCGAACTGAACCTCTGGGTGCTTTGCATTGCTAGACAATGCAACCAACTCTCTATTCCCATCAATAATGGTAGCAGCCTTTATGTTGCTTAGGAGAATTGTTATTTTCTGTTTGTCACCTCTGTCTATTTCAAAATGAAGAAGACTGCATTCTTAGGTACAACACACTGCAATCATCCAATTATAGGGAAGACATTGAAAATCAATACAAATTGCATAAATAAAGATTTAGGAAGACGTTTAATCTTTCTTGTAGCTACATGTGGTTAAATAAATTTATCCATAGAAAAGATCAAAGACATGGTTTCATGGACTGCAAGATGGATGCACAACTTTTAAGAATTCACCTGAACATCATCTTTATATATAGAATACAATTTCATTGAACTTCTATGATGGCATATGGCAAACCTCATGGCATGATATTGATACTCTTTTGCTTGGAAATCTCCTTCGTTTCCTAAAACCCACAGATCGAAGACTTCGAAGTTTTAGGCTCCATAACGAAGCAAAGAAATATATATGTGGTACTCTAAGATTTAGTACCGCTCACACTCTCCCTCTGATTGGGGTTATGAAAAAAAAAAAACGGAAACCCTTCCAAATTTCAGGATGGAAACCTTTCCAAATTTCCCTGAAATCCAGAAGGGTTTCCATAAGAATATTATATTTTTGGGTTTTCAACGCATCCTCCGGTAATTAATGCATAGAATTAAATTTTTACGGCTCTGATTGAAGAGCTTTTTCCAGAAAATTGGTTCGTACTCTTCTTCCGGCAGTTTTCTTGGTAATTCCCCTGTTTTTTCAAAGCTCTGTTCCAGCGAGAGCTCCATCGATGAGCTGTTTTGTGGCGCCAGGCCGGTGGAGTGCCTATTTTTGGATTGGACGAGCTCTTTTGAGGCACTAGGAGACGATCTTCCTGCCCAGGTGCTTCTTGCTGAAATCTTGTATGTGTTCTTCTTCCTTTTTCTTTTTTTTTTTTGCTATTTAACGGTTCTTGTTGCATTTGCAGATCCTTCTTGCAGTTTTGGTGGCTACATAGTTCTTGGCAGAGGTTATGGAGTGGCTGTAGATTAACACGTGCCTATGGCCTTACTGGACGGATGCCATTTCCTGGCATTTCGTAACCCTAAACTTTTCTTCTACAGCTCCTCCACTTTGCCGGAATCAACAGACCATAGGATCCTGAATCCTTCTAAGCATATACGACTGGATTATGGTTTGGCCAGCAGATTACAGAATGGCAACATGCTTGACATCCGTCCGGTTCGCACTTCTTTGTATATTTCTTCCATCATTTCTTACCTAGATTTTCCAGGTATACATCTAGGGTTTACTTTATTGGAGCGTTCTTGTTTACTTTATTGGAGCGTTCTTGTAATCTTGGTCTAAACAGGCTTATGTAAGGCAGCAATTAGCTCTATAAATACATCCCAGTAACCTGCAGTAACCTGCATAAATAAGAGAGGTTTTCGTTGTATGGCTTTGCATAAATGTTTGATATGGTTGGACGACCACAGAGCGCCCAAGATGCAAGGGAAAACTAGTGCCAGATTGCTAGAAATATTAAAGAGAGTTGGGATTGAGCCTATGGAACTCAACCTGCATAAGCTTAGCAGTGGAACTCTCCAGTATGTAGCATACAGGAATTGTAGCATACAGGAATTGAACACTAGAATGCATCATCTAAATATTTGACAGGAATTGAACACTAGAATGCATCATCTAAATATTTGACTCTTTTCTCGTATAATCAATGGAATCCATTTTTTACTTCTCTCTAAGCCAATAGTGTAAAACTCAATAGGACCGCTTCAAAAGTCTGTTCACTTGGCTTGTTAAAGTAGAAATATTTGTTCACTTGACTTGTTAAAGTCCTTTAAATTTATTTTGAATACATCTGTTTGAAGAAGGTGATTTATAAGTGCCATAGGCACTTGTGGATGCGCTATTAAAAATGTCTGTGGATGCGCTGCCGGAATGAAACTGAATGGAATGGATATGATGATTATTCCAGACCTATGGTTTCTCCAGGCCAATATGAAATTCAACTCGTTTTTGAACTCGCAGATGCGATTTAAAGCATTTCAGATCTCATTTAATCGTGATTCATGGTTCTTCCCAATGCCCTCGTTATAGTAGCTTTCTGTTATAATGGGGCAAGGCCCATTATATGAACCAAAGAAATCATAAAAGAAATAAATAGCCCCGAGGCCAAACATGCCATGTAGTCCGAATTCATCAGGCCGGAAAATGATTTAATAACCAAGCAAGGATCAATAGGTGGATGATCAAGAATAATCGAAAATGATTTAATAACCAAGCAAGGATCAATAGGTGGATGATCAAGAATAACCGCTAACCCCCCTATACACCTCCTACTTTACTTTGGTTAACTCAAAACTTTGTTGGGCTAGCTATTATAATGTCGATCTTTCTAAACCGAAATGAGAATCGACGAGATTACAACCATGTAGATTACAAACCATGTTGCAAGATAAAGATTACAAACCATGTTGCAAGATAAGAAGATTTTTGCAAGATTAGATCGACGTAGATTACAAACCATGTTGCAAGATAAAGATTACAACCATGTTGCAAGATAAGAAGATTTTTGGCAAGATTAGAAATTTTTGATCTGGACGTGGAAACCCTTCCTATTTTCCCCATTTGTGGAAATCCTTCCTATTTTCCCATGCCATTGGAAAATAGGAAGGGTTTCCATTTGAATTAAATTTTGAATTCTCGGGTGGCGTGCATATTTATGAGCGTGCACCATTAATGGGCGGCGTCCGCCTTGAAAGGCGTGGTCCATAAATGTACGTGTCAATTTAAAAAAAAAATGGAACCCTTCCCATTTTCCGCGGAAACCCTTCCGATTTTCAAATGGGAAACCCTTCCTATTTTCCATGGAAACCTTCCTATTTTCCAAACATGGAAATTCGGAAGGGTTTCCATGGAAAATAGGAAGGGTTTCCATGGAAACCCTGCCGGAAGGGTTTCCACGGAAATTTGGAAGGGTTTCCATGGAAATTTAGAAGGGTTTCCACGGGAAGCCAACCCAAATCGGGCGCACTTAAAACCATCGATTTAGTACCCTACATCTCAAAACGTGTACTATTTCTATTTAGCTAAACATTAGAGTTTTTTTGAGGTCAAATAAGGGCCTTGTAAGAATATATTAGGGGGGCCGCCATGTAGGATCCCGAATCTAGCTTCTCCCCTCCATACCTAACTTTCACTCTCCCCTAACCTAACTACCTAACCCCCGAACCTAACCTCCGAACCTAACTTTGCAATCATTATTTCCTAACGACCTGAATATTTGATGATTACATCTAAGATTTTCATTTTCCCACCGAGCTTCAGCGCCATCGAGCTTGATCTCGCGCCATCGAGCTTGCCATCGCGCCATCGAGCGCCAACGATCTTGCCATCGCGCCCAAGCATTGTTTGAATTCGAATTATGGCGGATTCTTGTTAAGAAATAGAGCCGAAATTTTCAATTTCGCCTGCTTGTTGGCAAGAATCTTCCTAATTCTAAGCTCCGCTCCGGTTCTCGATCTTTTGCAACGTCAATGGCAAAGGTATTTGGTTTCTGAGTTGTCATTGCATTCCTTTGAGTGTTCTTGGTTCTAATACTTCTGTTTCAGGATCAAACTAATTCCGAGGGTCAATTTAGAGTGCAAGTGCCAAAAGGATGCCTGCCTTTACAGAATAAGTTCACTTGGAAACAACCAATAGATGAAGATGCATTGCGAGCTTCTGGAGCCATGAATATAGACCTCTGGGCTAAAGGCCAATTGTATCCTTGTGATCCTTTCACCGAGCCCATCCAAACTTCCACTCAAGATCCGGCCTTATTGAATTTGCTTGTAAGGGACAGCAAGGGTTACTAGGTTACTGTAATCATTTGGTTAATGGTAATACTGATCCACATTTGCGTGCCATGTATAACCACTTGTATGGATTCAATTGCAAAGTTTTATCAGATGTTAATCAGCTCCAACAGGCGAACTACTTTCTGTCTCAACAATGCCGCAAGCTCAATGAATTGGAGGTAGAAAATCGTAAATTGGTGACGGAGATGAAATCACCGGCAAAGAAGGAATGAAGAGGGTTGGCGCGAAGAAAATGATTCCCTTCACAAAGCGAAGTCAAACGCTTGAAAAGAACTCCAATGGGGATCGTGGAGAGGGCAAGAAACCGAAGCCCATAAATATATTAGCCCCTGGGGGTGGAGGCTAAAAAAAAAGGGTCATGGCTATTAAAAAGCTTGTTGATCAAAATCTGGCAGAAGAAAATAAGAGAAAACCTGCTAATATTGCCCGTTTATTAAAGAAATTGGTTACTAAAGATGATGTATTATAAATGTTAAAGCTTCCCCGGTAGCATTCAACTTAGAAAGTCTGTGAGTACATCAACCGAGCTGCAGGAGTTGGGGAACGGTCAAACCTCGTAATCAAAGGCAAGAACCGCGGTGACAATGTCGGAATTAGTAGGCAAGCTTACATTGCTTTGTTCAGATGCTTACAAGATGGCCTTTAAACAACAAGGCATTACCAAAACTATTCTACTACCAAGGATGACTAGTGTGAGGACTTGTAGGTCATCGAGAAATGCATAAGTGCAAGAGCTTCTTGGTGATATGTATCAGATGACCAGCAGTGTCACATTGCCATCCTATACCAAAGGTAAGAAGAAGTCGAAGTTTGGTGATACTTTCTGCCTTAATGAAAATAACAATTGCTGGATAGACTTAAGTAGAATGCTTCAGCTTTTGGTTCGATTTTATGATATGAAGGTAGAAGAGTGCAACCGCAAACTAAGAATTGTTTTGAAGTCGGATGAAATGGAATTGGTGAAAGGCTTAGAAGTACGAGAGGGGTTTCACCGAGTCTAATGAACGAGCTTTGAATACGTGGAATGAAGAGTCAAATCTAGATGGTAAGTTTTCCGGCCAAACCAAGATCACATTTGGTGGGTTGGTTTATTTCGTGTACCAGAGGAAAATCACATAATTTCAAATGGGTTTTTGATCAAACACCCATCCCCACAATGATTGCCTCTCACCTTAATCGGAGAAAACTTGCAGCTCCTGGATATGGTGAGTACGAGGTTGAATGGCATCTTGCTGCAGATTTGAAGACAATAAAATGCATGTACAGAATGAAGCATAGTGCTGGTAAGACTACTCATGCTTGTCCCTACTGTCTCTATGCGAGAAGAGATTCAACTGGGTTGGACAAGAGTACATTAGACCGTGGTCCGTGATGAGCCACCAAATAGAGAAGAGAAGGACACAACCTTGATGCCAATTCTGTCAATTCCGTTGAAAAGAGTACACATATGCACCCTTCATGCTTTCTTGAGAATCATAGACAAGATGGTTTACATGAGTATCCTGTTTGCTTGGAATAAATCACCCCAAAGCTCTAGGGAAGCTGCCATGCATTAGAGGTAATTTGAGATCTCATTTTGTCCCATTAAGGGATGCTTAAAAAGCCACATCAGCTTTTTAAAAGATCCAAAAGAGAAGAGCTCCAAGGTTGTATTTTATTCCAAAGATATGTGGTGGTAATTAAAGTTTCTAACTAACTTTTGAGGTTTTTTTCTACTATAACTTTTGATCAAAAACTCCGATTCGAACACTATTTGTGGCAATGGATTCGTCTCCTCAAGATCTTTCTAATGACAACCCATTGTTATATCTTTTGGGATGTAAATATATAAGAAAAGAGCAAAAAACCATATTTTTTAAGATTAACACATATGGCTTGTATTGAAATACGTCATAACCATATATCACTTGAAAGATCTTTTCGGCAGATCTAATGCAACTTCACTAAGCATTTTCATGAGTAGATCAAAAGTTATAGGGAAAAACAACAAAGAATGAAGTTGTTAATGCCGCATTAATTGCAGTTTGATGTAGAATACTCATTCTATTGGAGGATTTTTATGGGGACAAAAGGAGATCTCAAATTACCTCTAATGCATGAAGTTGAAAAGGTGCTATCTAATGTGGGACTTCATGGTGGGCACTACAAAATACTTCAAGATCCAAAGATATGAGAAGGTTCCCCCAAAACCAAAAGATGGGTGGTCCAAAGGCTAAGAGGTTTTTGCAAGTGGGTGAAGAGAACTTATCCGTGTTTGGGAAGCTTACAAGGATCTTATTGTTGAGGATGATCAAATGATCGTGGCGCATCAGCGGGAATAAAATCAAGGCATGGAAGATTTCTCCAGACCGGTAAAGGAAATACGTAAAAGGTAGTGCAGAAAATGATGTTGCCAAAAGGGAGCCACAAACTTCACTAAGTCTTTCCCCGACGGCATGGGGTGAGGCCAATTTGACTCACTATGTCCATATTCTCGCTCGCACATGGCGGTGGTTTGTCGGGAATATGGAAGTGCGGGAATTTGGAATACACATTGGAATGGAGAAGTCCCATAAGCAAGCAAAGAATGCATTCTTTTTCACTCAACACAGAGGTTCAGTTGAGAAGCACCTTCAAAGCAGAAATAGTTTTATGAAGGATCGGTGCAATGGGTGAAGAAATCACTAATATGAATCAACATATGCTAAGTTGTTTAGACAAAACCCAGCGGAAAAAAAAGAGGGAAGCTTGGTATAAGTCCCAAATGCTGAGCGCATCAAGGAGTGGAGATCAATGAGATGTAGGCAAGGCAAAGGTTATGTCCGTATTGATAATGACTCTTGATAATGACTACCGTGAAAAAGAGTTGGTTTATTTATGACCGTGAATTAAAAGCTAAAATGTCGTATAATGGATGCATGTATTGCTAATATGCGATCGCGGGCCACGGTTTTTTGAAAAAATATGGGCCCCAGAATTCAAAACTGGATCCACGTATTTCGCACCATAGCCACGGTGCAAATAGGCCCTTCAATAATTTGTAATTGTCGATTTCGCGACCGCGGGTTACGCGCGGGTAAATAGGCCCTTCAATAAATTGTAATCGAATGATTTCGCATCGCGGGCCACGGGGCGTAAACATGGGCCTTTAACTAAATCGATCCACGATTTCGCGACCGTAGCCATGGTGCTAAATAGGCCCCTTCAATAATTTGTAACTCCGCCTCTACGGCGCGTAAATAGGCCCTTCAATAATTTGTAATCGAAGTCGATTTTGCACCGTGGCTATGGTGCCAAATATGGGCCTCAGAACTCAGAGAATATCCATGTATTTTGCAATCAGAGCCACTGCGGGTAAATAGACCCCTCAATAATTTATAATCGAAGTCGATTTCGCCGTGGGCTACGGCAGTGTAAATAGGCACTTCAATAATTTGTAATCGAATAATTTCGCACCATGGCTACGGGTGTAAATATGGGCTCAGTAACTAGAGAATATTAACATATTAGAGAACATATTAACATATTACGTAATATTTAGAGAACTTATTAACACGGTGATCATATGAATTATGTATGATAGATAGCAAAGGTTACTAGAGAGCACGGCAAGATGTCCCTAGTAACCTTCCCCTAGGTTCCTATCCCCTTCCCCTTCCCCTTTCCCCTTCCCCGCGAGGGGTAACCCACTTGTTGGTTAGGGAAACCAGAGCTCACGCCAGATCCCAAACCGATTCTTCCCACCATATGGGGTACCTAGTCATTAGAAAAAGTAATTCCACATAATGATACTCACTGAAGAAGAGCGGACCCAACTCCACAAAGTTATTGTACTCGCTGTAGTATGCCCTAATAAGGCCAAACATCCGTCCCTTTACAAATTTCATGAATGAACTCGATATGTATTGATCCGTAGAGTGTGCTAAATAACCAAAGATTTAAGAAGAGGCCTCAACTGCTGTAGCATCTCGTCCAGATAAGGAGGGGGTTCAAGAATTCCCCTCATTGCAAGTCTCTTATAACATTCAGATGGATTAATTTCCATCAATGGCTCATGACCACAATCAAATCGCTCCAGAATGAAGTTGATCAACTCCATTGCAAGCTCCTTGGTGGGACTGTGGTGCAACCTCCACTCCAGGAAATGGTCAAATAGCTCATTATCAAGCCGCACAGAATGCCTGGGGCATGCTTGCAGGCCTTCTGGAGTAGTCCAGGGAGGATTGGGTCCAATCATTTGCAAAAGCAAGCAAGGATCACCGACGGAGCAAGGAACAAGGAGACGAGCAAGGAACAAGGAGCATGAAGCAAGGAAGAAGACCAAGTAGCAAGGAGCAGGAAGATCAAGTAGCAAGGAACAAGGATCAAGATCAAGTAGCAAGAAGCAATGAACAAGGAAGATCAAGGAGCAAGAAGATCAAGGAACAAGGAAGATCATGGAGCAAGGAAGCAAGGAAGCAAGGAACAAGATCAAGAGCAAGGAACAAGACCAAGTAGCATGAAGTAGCACGAAGATGAAAGAGCAAGAAGCAAGGATCAAGATCAATTAGCAAAGAACACGGAACACAAGTTGAGAAGTGAAAGCAAGGTGAGAACACGAGAAGTGAAAGCAAGGTGAAAACATGGAACAAAGGTGAGAAGTGAAAGCAAGGTGAAAGAATTTATAGCTACGAATCCAATAATGTTGAAGTATAATACTAATAATCGCTGAAGTATAATACCAAGAAAGTTGAAGAATAATACCAATAATGTCAAGTATTATACCCTTTGGTGGTGGCTTAAATAGGCCCTTCAATAATTTGTAATCGAAATCGATTTTCAAGACCGCGGGCTACGGTGCGTAAAGATGGCCTCAGAATTCAACCGGAGTTACGATAAGAGATCGTAGCCAATGGCTAAATAGGCCCTTCAATAATTTGTAATCGAGGGATGACCGCGGGCTACACGCGTCAATATGACCACAAATAAAACATTCACATGAGAAAATACAAGGAAAAATGGTAGAAGAAATCATTCAATTACACTAAAAGTGTAAGATTGCCAAGATAATACATGATAATATGAGGATGTTACTTAATTACACGGAAATCACTTGCTTATATACTTAATTTCTATGAAAATCTTTATACCGGTTTATACACATATTCCAATGGAGTATCTTCACCGTGATATGTAATGTATTATGTGTTGTGTGCTATGTAGCCATAGGTCACGTGTATCCCAAGGAATTGTATCCCAGGTGGGGAATCTAGAAAGCACAATTTCATTATATATGGACTTTGTGTAAGTCCATTTAGATCCCAAATTGCCACAACAACTAGAAAATACAATCGCATCACGAAAAATAAAATGGTGTAGAATAGTATTAAGAATTAAAATTGTTCATAAAATTTATGATTTTAAAATGTCCACATATGGGAATTGATATTTAAATTATGTGCCAACCTAACTACTGGGTTCCATGCTGTGGCAAGTTACAAATAACAAAACCATATACATGGGACAACACTAGGGCCTCAATTGGGCGGGCGCCCAATTTGTGGGGACCTTTCTCCTCATCAGTAGACACACTCTTTTCCACATGTATTGACAACATCTTTCACCTAGTCCATTACCTGTCGGAACTCATCTAAACCCTTTTGACTTGTTTAGATTTAGTGACTTCACCACCCTCTAGTTACAATGCTCATTCAGATCCTTGGCCACAAAATGCTCAAACTTGCCATTTACAAATATGAGTCCTGGACCATCAGGATGCACTAAATGGAGCCTTTCTTCTTTCTAAAATTATCAAACTGCATTGAACTTGCTAGCAGTTTACTTTGTCCATGCCATATCCAACTCTGCATGTGAAGATAAGTGCAGGTAAGCATGGTAAGACAATTTATTTAAGTGCGATGATTCCAAGTGAAGTAGAAAATTTGCATGAAACATCATGTAAGGTTTAGTTTTTTTCACCACACACCACCAGCTCAGCCTTGTGCAAGTGCATAGAACATTAAGTTAATGTACCTTTGATAAACACACGTCAAATTGGGCGCCCGCCCAAAGATGCATGACAAAACAGATATGAATATAGAAACTTGGTTTTGCTGCTTCACGAGCTTAGACCATCCCAATGCTTTAAATGGAATTTTGCTTCTTTCTATGATTATCAAATTACACTGCATTTGCTAGCAATTTGCTCTTTCCATGCCATCTCCAACCCTGCATGTGAAGATAAGTGCAGATAAGTATGGTAAGACAGCTTTTTTATTCATGCAAGTGTGGTGATTCCAGTAGAAGAGAAAAACTTGCATGAAACATCAAGTTTTGTAAGGCCTAGTTTTTTTTTTTGACACGATCAAATTGGGCGCCCGCCCAATTTGGATGCCTAATGCAAGAGAAAACTTGCATAAAATATCAAGTTAACTTTGGGTTACCTTTGAGAGACACACACCAAATTGGGCGCCCGCCCAATTTGGATGCATAGGAGACACAACAGATATAACACATAAATATGGCTTTGCCGCTTGCTAAGTTGGATATGGCTTTCAACTATATTGGGTACATGTTACGAGTAGAGATGAGTTGCATGGGAATGTAAGCCCGTAAGGGGAGGAACGCGCTGAGGAGAGAAAGGTATGAAAGATGTGAACAGTGTAGGGAAGATCCAATGGATGTAGAAGCAATCTGGGCACTTGCATGGAGGAGATGTGAACAAACAATAGGGTGGCTCAAGATATAAATACCCTGGTTTCGGGGATCCCGGAGCTAGAGATCCCGCCCTCCGGAATCCCCAGGCATTCTCGACGGGATCCGTTCGGGGACCCCCGTTTTTTGGTAATCGACACATGCGTGCACCGCCAGTCCATCCAGTCGTCCCAAACCCCGTCGATCTCCCGCCTGCCGCAGAGATCCCTCCTCGGGATCACGCTTTTGGTGATCCCTCCTCCGAGATCACGAGGGGCCCGGTCGATAGCCTCTCCCGATTTCCCGCGTGGTGATCCCCACCTCCGGGATCACATCCATGGCGTGGCCGCGATCCCATCCTCCGATCACGCCCCACGACCCTTCAAGTATCCGCCACGGACGCTGGTGATCCCCGTCTCCGGAATCACGGTCAACGGAACGGTTGTGATCCCCTCCTTCGGGATCACACCACCGGCGACGCCGTTATCCGCCAGGTTGATCCCCATCTCCGGGATCACACGTCCGTGGCTGACCTGCCCGATATGCCACGATGTCCGCCACGCTGTAATTGGGTGATCCCGCCCTCCGGGATCCCAGGTCCGGGGCTGACCTGGCCGTCACGCCATGTCATGTGCCAAGGTGTTCATGAGTGATGCCGCCCTCCGGGATCCCACGCCTGGGGCTGACCTCCCCGATGTGGCACGCTGTTCGCCAAGGTGTTCGCCACGCTGTTCGCCACGGTGTTCGCGAGTGATCCTGCCCTCCGGGATCCCACGTCCGTGGCTGACGTGGCCGTCAAATCGCGACCGTCGGTTATCCCGCCCTCCTAACTGAAACAAGTCTCCTTGCTCATACATGAACACCGAATCTTGGTGTTGTTGAACCCACATATAGATGCTAGTTGGAAGATCATCATGTAGCTTCCATGTGTTTTACGAACAACTCCCTTCTCAACATTGTATACGTCCCGAATTTTGAGCACATCATCCCTACATATGCTTTCAGTTCCATGCACATCACGCTTCAATCTCCATCTCTCTTCATGCATGTTCATGACACTACGTGGAGTGTGCCATTGCACAAGCTTTTCTCGGACCCAATCCTTCAATTCTCGTGAGATCCAGGGTGCTAACTTGAACTTAATTCCTCTCTCAGGGTCAATGGACTTACCATGGCAAGGCAAACCTTGGATATTCTTGTGATCAAACCCATAATAAGTGATATGTGAAAATTCTGGAAGGAGATAGAGTTGCCTGATTGTGAAATGGCACCGCAGCCCCTACGCACACCCTCTCCCTCTAAACCCTTTTTTCAAGGCTTACCCGGTGGACGTGGTCCATCCTCAACCACATGAGTGTTTGTTGTCATGTCTTGAGGTCCATATGAACACCAATATCTATATTATGCAAATACAAGTTAATGTAGACCTAAGTGTAATTCTAACGTAACCACTTCAAATGAATCAAAATAACTTCAAGCAAACACAATAACTTCTTGGTTCATCGAATGATGATTTCCAATTAAAAACACATGAATCTAACAATGTCTATACCTCTTCAAGGTCAAATAGGAATCTTTGTAGGGTCTTTTTAACACTCTCTCGGCCCTGAGCTCCCAGGGAGATAGAAGTTGCAAGGTGCTTGGGAATTCTTCGCTCCCCAAGAATAAAATCTTGAACCCGGTTGGTGTGGATGTAGCAGGTCCACAAAGCTAAAGATCAGCCCACCCCTTGAATAGTAGGTACCGATGCTCTTCAGATACCAATGGAGATTGCCATGATCAAACAACCCATTTGAGGTGATTCGGCTGTATTTCAGCCCTTAGCTGTAGAAAAATACTCAAAATATAAATGGGCATGCATGTCTCTTCATTGAAATGACTTAGTAATCGATTACCTCTTCTCTCTCCTCTAGTTCGCCCATGCCCTGGCGGCATTCCGCCTCTACCAGCTACCTCGACATGCATCGAGAGAAACCAGAGAAACAACGCATTCGGGGAGTGATCCCGAGGATGGTCTCGTGAACCTCCACGCGGTCCTCATTCGAAAGTGGCCGGTCCCGTATGGGCGGGCAAGTTCAAACCTCGACCGTTGGGTGGGTCTACGCTTCAATCTCCAACGCCCATACGCTTTCATATACCGCCTCCGGAATCACTGTGTGCAATCAACGGCCGATCCCGAGGTCGGAATCGCAACGGCCGATAACCGCCGCCGCTAACGCCAAAGTGACGGGTACATCGGCCGTCAGCCCCGACCTTGGCACATGACACCTTGGCACATGACATGTATGCGGACGCCAGGTCAGCCTCGACTGATCCCGAGGGCGGATCACCCATTACAGCCGCGGACATCATGGCATATCGGGCGTCACCACTGACGGGGATCCCCGAGACGGGATCAACCTCGGCGGATAACGGCCAGCACGGTGGTGTGATCCCCAGGAAGGGATCACAACTGCTCCGCTGACCGCGTGATTCCCGAGACGGGATCACCGGCCAACTGCGGGCGGATAACGGAGGGTCGGGGGGCGGATCCCAGAGGATGGGATCACGACCGCCATGGATGTGATCCCTGAGGTGGGATCACCACGCCGATATCGGGAGAGGATATCGACTGTGCCCTCTGGATCCCTGAGGAGGGGATCACCGAAGCGTGATCCCTGAGGAGGGGATCTCTGCGGACGGGCGGAGATTCGACGGGGGTTTCCGGACGGCCCGGATCGACCCGACAGTACCGCATGTGTCAAGATCGAAAACGGGGTCCCCGAACGGATCCCGTCGAGAATGCCTGGGGATTCCGGAGGACAGGATCTCTAGCTCCGGGATCCCCGAAACCAGGGTATTTATATCTTGAGCCCAATAGGGTGAGGTGAAGAAAGGGTTTATTGGGTTTGTATTTAACCTAGTTTAACTCCTACATTGCACTATGGTAGCTTCTAATAAAGGTTTTCAGTAAGGCACATGCTAAGAATATAAAAATTGGGTTCGTATCTAATCGATCTTAACTCCTAATGTGGTTTCTAATATATGCTTTCAGTAAAGGCACATGCTAAGAATAACATCACGAGAATAGCTTACCATTGTTGGTGTGAGCTGAGAGCATAAAGAAGAAGCCCAATGGACTGTAAGCCAAATAGAAGCGAGGAGCATAACGGAGACGACATTAGAGTTGGAAGAAGGCGCTGCCTCTGAAGACATTGGAGGCGCTGCTAAGTTATAAAGCTACCTCTTCGCCCGCTCATTTAAATATTATTAAAGTCCCCCAAAGTATATTTAAGCACTCAATATTCACTTTTCATATATTATTGGTGGCACCTACAAGCATTCTCTAAGCGCTGAAGATTTATCTCTCTCATTCAACAAAGCGTTTAGCGTTCTTATTGCCTACAAGTATATTCTAAGCGTTGAAGGTCCATCTACCCCTAAGCGCCGAAGATCTCTATTTATGGAGATTTTAGTTATTTGAAACATGGATCATATCTTTTGGATCCCAAGACTCTTATGGTTTTTGGCTAGGTTAGTTCATTTGACTTTGTAAGATTAGTTTCATATGGACTCATGATGGAGATATTAGTTGTTTTTGAACACGAGCATATCTTTTTGGATCCCAAGACTCTTATATGCCTTTGTTAGGTTAGTTCATTTGACTTTGTAAGATTAGTTTCGTATGGACTCGTGCTTATGGTTATGTTGGTTTTTGCTATTTGAGTAGTATTTTTTGTGTCTTCACTATTGGGTAGTACTTTTTGTGTCCTTTAGCACCTTACATTATGGTACTCTTTTTGTAGCCCGTTATGGTACTCTTTTTTTAGTCCCAACAGGTTGATCCTAATGTACATTTAGCACATTTGTGTGGCTAAGATAGTACATTCTAAAGCCCAACTTAGCTAGTTGAGATGTATCTAGGTACCAATATTGGGCGTAGGATAGTCTTACCCTGGATTGGGGGATCCCGGAGGTGTGATCCCGGAGGATGGGATCCCGGAGGGCGTGTGATCCCGGAGGACGGGATCCCACTGTTAACTGCGCAGTTAAAAGGTGACTGCACAGTTTAGGGCCATTTTTTGGCCGGATTTTTGCTTGCTGATAGCAGCGGCGCTGCACTCTCTTCCTCCTTGGCATCAAACTACAGCTCTTCTCAAGCCTATTCCGACCAACCTCAAGATAAACCCCACCGATTAAGGTGGAGGATCGCCAAGAAAAACATAAGAAAACTTGGCCGATTTTCGCTATAAGGGGCTTTTTTTTCAGTAGCTATCGCTAAATAAGGGGGATCCCGGCCCGGGATCACACGCCCTCTGGGGATCCCGTCCTCCGGGATCACACCTCCGGGATCCCCCAATCCAGGGTAAGACTATCCTACGCCCCAATATTGTGCTCCAATATTTGTCTCTGTGCTCAAATATTACACAAATATTTGTCTGGTGGACATGTATTCTCAGAACAAAATTGGGCGGGCGCCCAATTTCGTGGATAGCCCAACTTAGCTGGTTGAGATGTAAGATAGTACATTCTAAAGCCCAACTTAGCTAGTTGAGATGTATCTAGGCCCAATATTGTGCTCCAATATTTGTCTCCGTGCTCAAATATTACACAAATATTTGTCCGGTGGACATGTAATTTCAGAACAAAATTGGGCTGGCACCCAAATTTCGTGGGCCCAACTTAGTCGGGTTGAGATGTACCTAGGCTCAATATTTGTCCGGTGGAGATTTAAGTCAGATTTAAATTGGGCAGCTCAATTTTTCGTGGATAAGACCTGCCAAACGTAAAACGGATGTCTAGATGAGATGTAAGTAGTAAGTACATAGTAAAATTAGACCGACGCTCACTTTTGTGATAAGATCTGCTCAGATAGATGAGATGTACATACCAGCTACAAAATTGGGCGGGCGCCCAATTTGGTGCATATGTCTGCAATCTGAATGGTATGTTTTAGCACATACACTTGTATATTTGGTGGATAAGTAGCTTCTCGTTTTCTCTGAAAATGAAGTAGAAAAAAAATATAAATAAAGGAATAGAGATGTATAGTTCATTATTATACCTAGTACTGCTAGACCCATCCCATTTTGTAAGCATGTGAGTTGCAGTAGTTTTGGAGTTGTTATGCCCTTTAGATAGTGTCTTGTAAGAGAGACAACAGAGCTGCACAATAGAACAATATATTAGTATACCCATTTTATATAATATAGTTACAAGCATATTGTTGTCTGCTATTCTTGAAAGCATAGAAATGCGTACCTAAATCCATGAAAGCTTCTAGAAGACTGCCCTGTAAACTGCCCATAAAGGCAGAAAAGAGCCAATAATCCCGTGGAATTAAAGAGTTCACATTTTCTGAAGATCCTGGTTTCCTTCATTCTAGCGCATTAACAAAGCCAGTTACAGCGTCTATCGATGTCATCAATCTGAATTATAAGAAAACTTGAGAAAAGATGAAGAACTCCGACTGACTTTTCAATTTCTCAGAGTATTTTTCATCATCCTAGGAGCATTAGCAGCATCCTCAGAGTATGAGCATAATATTCAACATCCTCAGATTATCAACAGGATCGTTCTGCCTGGACTCGTACGGCAATATTATGCTTCACTGATTCTACAACTCGCCAGCAGATTACCGGTTTGATACCACAGATTCTCATATTGGCGACACTCTGGGCATCATCGATTCTGCAAGACAACGTCTCCAGCGAGAGCACCCCGCCGTCACTGAAATTAGGTTAGGGTTAGGGCAAATATCATTTTATATTGACATTTAATTCATTAAACCATGGGGGATGCCCATTGGTCGCAAGATTTAGAAAAACTAGAATTGCAAATTTCGAGCATTTCAATGGCTATATTTTTTATATGACAACGCGTCTACCGAGAATGCCTACATGAAAAACTTAGTTGCTTGCCAATTGAACAATGTCACCCCTGGTTGTAAGGTGTCAAAGTGGTGGGGGGTACAAGTACCATCAAGGCTGAGGTGGCAGCCCTCTAGGATCCCGTGGTGCCCATTGAAGGTCTGCCGCTAATAGGCCATAAAGAAACTTGTGGAAAACAATTATTATTTTTTGTTTGAACTAACTTAATAATATTTTTCAACAAGCAACCTTGAATTTGACAACAATGTTCAAAAGTTATCGAAGTTTTTCCCATAATTGTTTTAGCATAGTAAAACTGGAACATTTACAAAACAGAAACATGCACAAATATCTGAACCCCAGGACGAATTTGCAAGGTAGACATACATCTGCACATACATAAAAATGTATTATCATAATCAGACCGAAGTTGGAAGAATAGTTTATTGCAATAACTCAACCATACAAGCACACTTACCTTTTAACGAAATTATCTGGTAACATAAATGTTAGACAAGAGGAGGATAATTGTTCATGGAAAAGAATGAGTTTCTGATATGCAATCTATATCAGACATTCAAATCTAAAAGTAACTCAGCAGTATACCTTTGGCACAGGATGAGGCTTAGCTATGCACATCCTGCTAAAGTACTTACACGGAAGCTTCAAAAGTGCTGCCCTCTGTGCCTCAATTTTGTATAAGATCTACAACATCTGTGTCAAACCTAGAAAATGTGCCACAAGCAATTATGAGCATATAACTGTTAGATAGTGCAGCTCAGCTAGATGGTTTTAATAATGCAATTTTTATTTTCTTTTCCCATCTGCTTATGCATCAAACAACTGCCTCTACTTAGCATTGCAAAAGCTAGCAACAAAGGCATAAAATTGCTTACATTCATCAACAAGGACAAACGTATTGCCATCATCTTAAAATGCTCCCTTAAATTTTTAAGCCATTTGCCAGTTCATTGCCTCTATGTATTGACTCTTCTTTCTCGAATCATGATCAGCAAAGTAGCATCTATTGTGCCTAAATTACAAGTTGTAGCATATTAGTAGATAATGAAGAGAAAAAAATGAAATATAAGCAAATTCGAGTCTACCAGTGAAGGAAATGCAATTCGACTGGGAGCAAAACCACCAATCCGACTTGAAGCAAAATAGGGAAGGAGAATTTGATAGTGTCGCAATTGAATAAGCATAAAGCATCACATGGAGAAAGCCTGGCTATGATAGTTGCTTACAGGCGCCGCCTACGATGGTATTATTGCCGGAAGCCTTCGGATGTTCGTGCGTACCGTAGCCCTCACGATGGTATTGCTTTGGAAGCCTTCGATGTTTCGCGGCACGTACCGTAATGGAACCCTAGACACGCCCGTAATGGAACCCTAGATAATCTACGTGGCAACTTCTGCATCAGCCAATGGCAATTTTACGCAGAGCGACTAGCAACGGCATAGCCAATGGCCACCCTCCCCTAATTGTAATTGTAAAACATATATAATCATAAATGATATATCTAGCAATTTAGCTCTGTGGGCCACTCACAGCATGACACGTGGCATATTTTCTATTGAGGCAGGTGAGGATACATTTTGGCATACAATGCCATTTAGGCGAGTTGGGTATTCAGGCATACATGCAACATTCTAGATCGTCGAATTGCTACCACGGCTGGCGATGGTTCCACCCCAGAATGTAGACCGGGGTGCCTTTCTTGTCTACAACGGTATGGATCAGGTGACAATGCCCTAACCTAATAAAGGCTTTCTTCTTTTAGTTTGAATTCCATGCTATTGATTATTATATCCTAGTGGAGATCCTAGGTGGAAATTTTCTTACCTAGAGGGTGCATGTTGATAACATGTATGCATGTTAACTAATAACATCCATGCTAATTGTGCAGGCATGCATGACGATCATTGTGACGATGATGCATATGTGAGGAATGCATTCTCATCCATATGGTGGCGTGATTCACATTGTAGTTACAATGTCAGTATGACATAATATGTTGGCATCATAATGCACAATGTGCTATCTAGTAGAGAAGTATTAGTATGTCTTCCTAATACCATGCAATACCATTAATTTGTCCTACATAGCTACGAAAACTAAAGCATTCTAGTGACCGCATTGAGATAGAGAGTATCGACTATGCTTGGGCTCCGTCAAATTGGAAGAAGCTACCAAACACTATCAAGATTGTGTGCTTGTTGGCGAAGCATACGCAACGCTCGTTGGGGATGCCAGTTAGTGTTTGAAAACTGTCGTTGAAGCAAGTGCGTAAAAAAATGCTCCATAAATTCAGGTATTGTCCAAAATTAATGAAATTGTGCTTTAGACAGTAACCACAGGATGTTGAAGTCAAAGGGAACGGAATAGGAGCTTACCAATATCCACAAAAGATTTGTAATGGAAGTTGTAAAGTTCAATGAGGATATAAATCCTATTCTTCTCACTAGTAGGAATGACCAGAGGCACATACTGATCCAGAGAGTAGGCCATAAAACCATGGAAAAGCATGTCCTTCAACTGTTCTAGCCTATCTTCTAAATCTGAGGGGGGTTCAAGAAGTCCCAAAGCACTTAGAGTGAACCTTGCTTGACTCGAATTGATCTCCTCCAGTGGAGGGAGATGACGAGTATAGCGATCGATAATGAAGTTGATCAGCTGCCTTGCAAGCTCTGTGGTTGGACCGTGACGCCATCGATGCTCCCAAAAGTTGCTAAAAAAATCATCAAAAGTGCACATATTAATTCTGTCGCATGCTTGCAGGTATTCCGGATCAGCCCAGCGAGGATGTTCTTGCAAAGTTACCATTTGCAAGAAACTAGTGGAGCAGACAAGGAACAACTAGTGGAGCAGACAGGCAGGCAAGGAGCATGCAAGAAAGGAGCAGACAGTGAGGCAAAGAGCAACAAGAAGCGGACAGGGAGGCAAGGAGCATGCAAACAAGAAGCAGACAAAGACAATGAAGGCATAGATGCCTATTTAAAGAGAAATCAGGTATATATGCTATATACGTACATTATATTTACGTGGGTATATACCATCAATAATTTCCAATAATTTCTATGTATATACCATCAATAATTTTGGTGGGTATATATCAATAATTTTGGTGGGTATAAATATACATCAAATTGCCGAGTGCAGCAACATTGGCCTCCGTCTAGCCATGTGGTCTCATTCTGGTCCTGAACGTGATTCCATTACCTGCAAGATGAATCACGAAAACTTCAAGCAGTGTCGCGAGCGAGAAATACCCATGGAAGACTGGATGACCACTGCCGCCCTCAATCCTCGCTATTATCCTGATCCCTTCGATGTTATCATCCATCTAATATGGAATAGAGAGCATCAAATGTACATGATAGAAAAGATCACTGGGGTGCCTGGTGACAATGACTCAGAAGAGTCCCCCTAAATCAATACTCAGAAGGTATATATGCTATATACGTACATTATATACATGTGTATTTTGTACATTATGCTCGTATGTATAGCCAATAATACTGCTACAGTGCATGTCAATAATTTTGTTCGATATAAGTACAGCTCCACTCAATGCAGAAGGCATCCATTTGCTATGTCTCGGCCTGGTTATTCTTATTACAGGGGGTCTACCTTGCCTCCTCGTCCCGAAGATATGGACTCCATTACTTGCACTATGACATATAATGATCTTTATAGATGTTCTCAGAGGGGTATCCCCCTTGATCCCTGGCTGGAAGGAGTAGCAGAGGGTCGAAATCGTTCTTCCGGAGGGTTTTATCGTGTTGTTATCCACCTTTGGAGGGTTCCAGAGCGTCGCGTCTATGAGATTAATCGCATCACTCAACTACCTGCTCATGATGATCCCAATTGCGAATGAACTTCTGCATTCATGTATGCTATGCCTCTTATATGAGTTCTAAGTATATGCTATGCCTCTTATATGAGTTATAAGTATGTAACCATAAGTGATACATGTGATCCGTCTATTTACCGCACATTTTCAATTTGGAAAGCTCTTGGCCATTTTCCTTACATGTAGATTCTAAATTCAGTTCAGCATTCTCTTCGCAGTGTGTGGAATAGTCTGTTTCGCACCGTAGTCACGGTGCGAAATTGCGCCCTCCAAAAACTTTGGAACTACTATTTTCGCACCGTGGCCACGGTGCGAAATAGACCTTCCCACAGAATGTGGAATAGTCATTTTCGCACCGTGGCGACGGTGTGAAATAGACCTTCCCACAGAATGTGGAATAGCCATTTTCGCACCGTGGCCACGGTCAACACTAGTAGATAAATGGACAGCCGCAATAAATAGAATAGCAAATAATTACAGATAAATATAAAACACTCATAACGATAAATATTAAAACACTCATATATTAAAAACCAAAAAAGTGTTACAAAAGGATGCTAAGGGAGGCATCCACGGAAGTATCTAGCTAAGGCATAGTCCCTGTCCTGCACAGTAACACGTCCTCTGTGCACACAACAGCGGACACTGTCCTCAAAGAGGCTAATTAGATGAGCCTCTGCTGCCTCTTGCAGTATGTCCAAGGCCTCTGCTTGGATTCTATTCACCTCCTCCTCCACCATCGGGACGAAGTCTGGTGCTCTGTCCCTCCTCTTCCTCCTTGATTCCTTCCTCCTCTCAATAATATCCTGCACCTCGTACCTGACCATTCTAGCGAAGGCAAGCTTGGGAATCAGAGGCTGGGTGCGTGCCTGCCAGTACCTAATCTCCCTCAAAGCCTGAGTGCCAGGAGGAGCACCCTTTATCTTCTCAGGGCCACCATATCTAACACTAGGCTCCCCTTCCTTAGGCTTCCGCTTATTCCCAAGCTTATCTGTCTCCTTGGCTGCATCTCTTTCAGCTTGTCTCCAACTAGGAACACGCCTAGGAGGCTTTGCCGGCTCGGATTTCTTCGGCTTGGATTTCAGCTTTTGCCGGGGCTTCCTAGTACCTGTTCCACTTTCGGCCCGGGGTTTCCGTGATCAACATCTTTGGTTCGGTGATCCGATCTTGCTAGGGCGGTGATCCTGCTGATCTTCTTTGGACCAGGTGATCGCGATCTTGCTGGCCCGTCGATCCTGGCGATCATCTGCCGGACCAGGCGATCTTTGGTCATCTTTGCACTTCCATAGTGCCGCACTTCTTCCTCCCCACCACCATAAGCGTTTGGGAATGCAATAGTGGTCCCAGCGTCTTAGGCGAGGAGATAGCACGATTCATGAGCCACCGGGCACCATGGCTCGGTCAACAACCGCCAAAGCACCTGGCCGTCTCAGAAACCCGGTGGTTTGAACATGTAATCGGCTCATTACACCTAACTGGAATGGCGTGCCTCCGTCTTGGGACATGGATGACATCAACCTGGGCCACATGACGTATGACCCGACGACTTCCTCCAATGTCTCCGCTCCAGGGGTGGGGAAGGGCAGGCTGGCTGTTGGATCCAGAGCTGTGTCCACTGATACCACAATACAGTCATCTGGAACTGGAATATTGTGGCAGACAGTGGCGTCACGGAAAAGTCCTTCCCCAACAACCTTACCAGCGCTCAGCAAGGAGACCCGACTAGGAAGCACGGTCGGGTTTTCGAAATATTCGTCCACACTACTATTTATAGTGTGGACGACATTTCCAAGGGGTTTCCCGAAGTCTTTTGGAAGGACAATCTCCTCTACGTCCATCTGCTGGCTTGTGATGGGAATAACTGCCTCGCCCTCTGTGATTGGAATAGAAGTCTCAGCGCTGCTAGTAATGACCTCGTCAACATTCTGGCGCTGGTCAAGCGCCTCATTTTGTGGGATTTCAGAGCTAGCGCCTTCCATGGACATGAGCGGATTTTAGCAAGGAGAAGAAATTCAAATAAGCAATATTTTCTGTCCCGATCCCATAAACCCCTAGACTAAAAAATGTTCATGGTAGCCACGGTGCGAAATCGGGCAGTCCAAAAACTGCCGAATTCCTATTTTCGTCTTGAAGGCGACTTTGTTGCGACCGTAGCCACGGTGCGAGATAGGGCAGTCCAAAAACTGCTGACATCCTGTTTTTGCACCGTAGCCACGGTGCGAGATCGGGCAGTCCAAAAACTGCCGACAGCCTGTTTTCGCACCGTAGCCACGGTGCGAGATAGGGCAGTCCAAAAACTGCCGACAGCCTGTTTTCGCACCGTAGCCACAGCTGACATTGAATTATAACAATTAATGAATATCATAGATGAACATTCATATAAAAGCAATTTTGTTACATAAAAACAATTCCTGAATTTTATAGAAGAGACATTATATTAATACAAAAGTTTCTTAAGCATATTTCCTTTTCTTGGCATTAGGGCCTGGAGTACCGGAATCAAATTCTTCTAAGTCCTCTTCCTTTACTCCAGCCCCAATTGCATCTAACAGATACAATATGTCAGGGTCCTTCTGTGCACAGGACAAGCGCAGTGTTTCCTTGTCCGCTCCACTCAGGCCTAGAGCTGCTTTCAGTGTTGTATCCATACGGGTACGGTAACTTTCAAGTGACGCATCGGCACTGCAGGTAGTGCGATGCGTGGGAATAAAAATGCATTGTTTTTGTGTCAAATTTTGGTAGTTTTCAACACAAGTACGGTAAGTATTTTATAGGTATTTTATAGGTACTGTAAGTATTTTATAGGTACGGTACGTATTTTATAGGTACGATAACAACACATTTTAACGCATCGTTGATTATGTTAAAAACTTCGAGGTACGTTACGCGGGGTATAATAATTAAAAATACTTACAGTACCCGTGCACGTGTGGAAACGGTAACAACACCGGGTGCTTTATTTGCAAGGACACGAGTACATTTTGAAGCCCCCGAAGACATACATTGCGATAGCCCTATCTACTGCTATAACTCGATCATAGTTTGCGGCTAGGGCCACGTGGTTGCCAGCTAAGGACAGAGCTTTAAGCTTGAGGACCTCTTGTACTCCAGATGGACTATATTTATTGTGAAACACAATAATTTCCCCCTTGTGAAGGTAGCCCATATAATGTGCAATCTTTTGGCGTCCCGACCTAGGGTGACTCTCGATGCCTTGCACGAAGTCATCAATAAATAACTTCGCATAAAAGAAACATCGATTCAAGAAGAAATAAAAAAATGAAACCGGATAAATACCTCTCTCTTGTCCGATTCGACAACATTTGGGTTTGTTATTTTGAAAGAGGACTTCGATAGCTCACGTTCTATGAAACAGGATCGGTGTTTGAAGAGCTAGCGACTTCAAATTTGACATCTTTCACTGCTTCATACCCTGCTTCAGCTTGCTGCATGACAATTTCAAATGCTTCCTCTGGAGGTATTGAGGATCCATCATAAGTCACAGCCTCCATCATTTGTCTGGGGACATCAGTCTCAAAGTCTATTAGTCCTCCCAGACCTACAACATGCGCATATAGCTGGCCCAATATCTCGTCTTCTCTCAACCCTGTCACTTCAGATATGTCCGACAGCAACAAATATGGTTTCCCACCTACATGAATGGGATATGCTTCTGATAGCCCCCAAGTAGACAATTTTTTCTCGGAGACCTCCTCTTCCACAACCTCGTTCTCCTCATTTTCTAGTACGAGCTTCTCTTCCTCGGGATCTATCGGCTCCTCTACTGGTGAGGCGGGGCGTTCTGTTTGAGCGATCTGTGCACTTGAAGAAGAACTGGCATCTTTGCTTGGCTTAGTGTAAACCATGTATGTGCTGAACATGATATCTAGGCCGAAAAAACTTTCCTTGCCCCTCTTGCTTGCGGCTTTGCGGGTAGTTTCTTCAAGAACCTTCTAATTTGGTCTTGATCAGGTTTCGGAAACATCTTAAGAAAAGCTTGCATGCTTAGTGAAGGCAAACCAGTCACAGGACATGGTTTCACGTCAGGACCAGCTCCAGCCATGAAGCTATGAAGGATGCCGCCATATGCATCGAAAAAACCTGCGCCATAATGTCTACGCCGGGCAAAATTATTATATACAATGTGGTTGCATCCAGCGGCTCCTCTAACTCCTCCTCGAACTCTTCGGGATGCTTCCGGGCGAAAATCCCGTTCTTTCTCCACTATTTTGTCATACCATGCGCTAAACAGCTCCCATGCCTTATCTGACCCGCTATTTGCCATTCTCGTGGAGCAGCGCCTCGATTTATGACACTTAGAATGTGAGGGCCTTTGTAGCGGCCTGATTTGCAAGAGACACTAACAACGTGGCAACGATGCGAAAATAACACTTCCTTAATTTATGCTACGGACAAATTCGCACCGTGGCTACGGTGCGAAAACAAGACTTCGATAATTCATTCTATTTACAATTTCGCACCGTGGCCACGGTGCGAAAATACCCCTTCCATTTTTTATACTATGCACATTTTCGCACCGTGGCTACGGTGCGAAAACAACCCTTCAATATCTTATTGTATGTACAATTTCGCACCGTGGCTATGGTGCGAAAAGACTCCTTTCATTTTTTATGCTATGCACATTTTTGCACCGTGGCTACGATGCGAAAATGGCCCTTCCATATTTTATGAGAGCCACAATTTCGCACCGTAAGGACGGTGTGAAAACACATCCACAATCAGAGTCCCAACATGGCTACCTTAAGTATTATATTCCAATGAAAGCAAATGCTTGCAATTAATACACAATAGATCTCCAATATAACAATCACTTATATTTATATTAGATAGATTCATATACAGATATGACTTTGGGTGGCATGCATGACCCCAATTTATAGCATTCTTCTCTGCGCTTTCCCACCTTCTGGCCATCTATCATGAAATGGAAGAAATTTAAGTCTGTTAGCCTAAAACCTGGAATTTTAGTCTAACCTCAAGGAAGCTCAAACAAAATGGTTAGGACCTCCAGATCACTTAGGGTGATCAATCCTTAACATATGAAGCGAGAAAAGTCATTTTGGAATGCTGGTTCGTTCAAAATCACTACAGTCCCTGAAACTGAAAAAACTGTCAGAGCAAAAACTGACCTAGAAGACACACCTTTTGAGATTTTTGGGATCTGGTTGGTGGTACAGATGGTCAACAATCAGAGGAAACTCCTGGTGAAAATTTGGCTTGATTTGGATAAAGGAAGGTCAAGAAAACCGAGGTCAAAGTCAGGTCAAAAAGTTGGCCAGTGCCAAAACAGAGAGCCAAAATTGCAGATGGAGTTTGATAAGGAATTTTGAGTTGAAATCTGTGCAGGCAACTTCAAAATAGTCTCTAGATCACGCGCATAAGTCTTAAATAGCAAAAAGATGTTTTAGTTTTTTCTGAGAATAGCCAAAGCCTCAAGAAAAGGGCAACCACTGTAACAGTTATGAAGAAAAATCTTGTTATAGGTTTTCTTGGGATGTATAGGCTCCTAGGATCGTTATGAGGATGAAATATAACTATTTGAATGGGATATAACTTGAAGTAAATATTTTGGCTTTGTATTTTGGTTTTTTAACTTTAACAAACAATACAAGATTTTACAAGATAAATGAATAATGATGACATTAATTTTCCAGGCAAAGAATGTATATTATAGCAAGATAATACAGAAAGGTCCAATAGTATTAAAAGGTATTACCCAAATAATGATGCTTGAGAGCAGATTCCAGAGCAGTCTGAGCTTCTAGGAAGCCTCAAACTACCCAAAAAGCAAAATGAAGAAATTTCTTGAGTTGCAGTTGAAGCGTTTTGATGTCAATCAAGTCACGCCATGGTAGATCTTCAATTTCGAGCAGAATAGAACACAATTTGAACAGAGCAGAACAAGATAATGTCAAAATGTCGAATGCGCCAAGATCACAGAGGTCTATCTCTGAGGGGACGTGCTGATTTGATCTGTATTCCTGACTTAAGAATTGTTCTTCCCAAAAGCTAGCTCGGCCGAGTGATTTTAGGCCAAAATTTGAGCAATTTCTAACGGATCAAGTGCCACAGAGAATCCCCAAGGTCTCGGAAAAGAGTCAGGAGATAATTTCGGGTGAAAATTGGCGGGATTCAATCAAATTTAGGCACGAATTGGCCGAATTTAGCAGTGCTCCCCTATTTTTAGGGTTCATCGAAAAAATTCTTGAATGCCATATATCCCACGTGCTAAAATGGTTCCGGAGGCTCTCGTATATAAGGCATAATGCTGACCCAGACTAATAATCGGCGGCGTGCCGCAGAGAGGGACACCCAGCCGTGTGTCGCCCCCCCCGCCCGGCCGCCACGTGGAAATGAGAATGAAAATGAGGGGTGACGTGGAATGATGTAGAAATAGATAGGGTAGATAGGCTAGAATAGGTTTTTATTTTTATGGCACGATCCCAAGAATCCAAATTTGAAGGCCTTCCCGAGGGTTTTTTTTTCAAATTTTAAAAGACCAAATTAGCTCTTTTTGCCAAGCTTTCCATCTAGAGAGATTTTAGGTCAAATCAAAACATTTGAATTTTGGTCCCTTTTGACCCATGGTCAATGAATACCGCAACTTGAGGATGGTGAAAAAATCATGGGAAAAGAATGGGGAAAAGGTGTAAATAGGCTATAAGAGGGTTTAGGAAGATGAAACGAGGGTGAAAATAGAGTTTTCTTGCCTTTGAAGGTTTTCAAAGGTCATTAGGGGCAATTCTCAAATGAAGGTAGGACCAATAAAAAATGGGTAGTGGAATGATGAGAAAAGGTCTCGAAAGTGGAAAAATGGTGAAAGAAAGGTTTTAAAAGGTTCATAGGATATAAAAAGGTGGATATAAGATGAGTGGAATGAAGAAAAGATGGGTACCTCTGTAGCACTTGATTTCATCTCAAATTGTTTCTAATGCTCAAATCATACCTCATAGTGAAAATAAGTTTGCTCAAAACCTAAGGGTCTTCCAAACTTCTATAAGGGTCTTCCAAACTTCAAGGCTAAAATAAGAGCACATTTCACTTCCAAGATGGCATCCTCATGTGTGACTTCAAAACTACTACGCATAATCCAAGTAAGCTTCATAAGGTTGAATTTTGGTAAAATGCCTTGTGGCTCCTTGATAAACTTGCTATAGCCTTTGCCTGGTCTTCAAATCAAAGGAAAAAATGTTAAACAAATGGGAATGTGTCTAGAAAGGTGCTTTACCTCAAGGAAAAGATTAGGCTATAAAAGGAGATCCCAAATGCCTTCCAAACTTGGTCAAATATCTTCCAAACTCTAATGGGATCACAATAGCCTGGAACTTTTCCTTAGAGGAAATATAGATGAAACAAAAGTTTTGATACATAGATGCTAGTCCATGTTGCCAAAAATGGGCAACATCTCCTCAAAGGAAAGAATAGGCTGGTCCCCTCAGCCTAACAGATGTAAACTTAGGCTGAGGATCTTCGACATCTTGGTGGGTGTGTGTGAATGATGTAGAATAATGAAAGTGAGTGGTATGAGTATGAGATGAACTCTGCTATGGTGGAAATGTGGTGCAGAGCATTGTAGGGAATGATAATGAAAGGATAGAAGGCTGAAATGGAATGTGAGGCAACTTATAGGCAGATGGAAATGGAAGAGAAAAGAATGAACCTGCATATGACAGTAAAATCAAAGTTAGCATGAGTGCCAAGCAAGATATGGAAAATTATATATGGATAGCACTCTAGAACTCCAAGGAGGAAGCAAGGTCTTATGAGGAATAAGCCAGTTTAGAAGACAGATGAAATGTTTTAACAAATGGCCCTGGCATGACAACATAGAACTCATTAGGAGGTAATAATCAAAGTCTTGTCCCCTGTGGACACATCCCTGCAGCTAAACAGAAACAAACACTATTAAACCTCAAAGGAAATATGCAAATCAAAAGAAATTTTAAAGCCTCAACTTTAAGCTATAAACTAACCTATTCTAAGCTAGAACAAATGTCTATATAGAAGTGAATAGGCTTAGGTGCATCTTTGGGGCCAATATCTTTTAAGGTGTTGAATATTAATAGGGTTTGGCAACTCTAAACCTATACCAAGATCTGTCAATCTATAAGATGAGCAGCCAGCCTCCTCTAAAATCTGATAAGGACCCTCCCAGGGGTTTTCAAACTTGGAAAGCTTTCCTTCATCTGCAGCATTCCACTTCAAAACTAATTCCATAGGTGCAAACTTATCTTGTAGTTTGTGAGCAGCCTTGAAAGCTGCTGCACTCTTAGCCTTCTTCAGCAAGTTGTAATTTTCTGCAACAAACCTTTCTTCATCCAATTTTACAGTAACTTCATACCTGTAGCTTCAAAGCTCGTAAAACTCCAACTCAAGCTTGAGTGCCATCCTTAAAGAGGGTATCTCTAACTCGACTGGAATGACAGCCTCTACTCCATATACTAAACTGAAAGGTGAGGCATTAGTAGCTGCTTTAGAAGTAATTCTATGAGCCCAAAGAGCATCATATAATTTCAAGTGCCAATCCCTTTGGTTTTGGCAAACTGTTTTCTGCAAAATACCCTTAAGCACTTTGTTAGTAGACTCAGCTTGGCCATTTCCTTGAGGATAATAGGCTGAGCTTTTCACATGCTTGATCTTAAGGCTTGAAACAAGGAAATTGATAACCTCATTAATAAAAGTAGAGCCTCTATCAGTCAAAAATTTAAAAGGAATGCCAAACCTAGAGCAAATATTCTCATGCAAAAATCTAGCAGTAGTATGGGCATTTGCTTTCCTTAAGGGTGCTGCTTCTGACCACTTAGTGAACAGATCTGTAGCCACAACAACGTATTCATGCTGGGCTGAGGATGGAGGATTGATAGGGCCAACATAGTCCAATCCCCAAACTTGAAATGGACCAGGGGAGACAATTCCTGTAAGAGGAGCAGGATGCAAGATTCTTTTGCCAAAGATCTGGCATTGATGACAAGTCTTTATAACATCATAACAATCTTTAAATAAATGAGGCCAAAAGTAACCAGACCTCAATATTTTCTTGGCAGTTGTGTCTGCTGCAAAATGACCACCACAAACACCTTTGTGATTTTCAGCAAGTACCAGGGCAGCTTCATCTTCATCAACACATCTTAAGAGTACACCATCCCTATTTACCTTGCACAAAATGTCACCAACCAAGGAGTAAGTCAAACATTTTAACTTAAACTTGTAAGCTTGGCTTTTTGAAAATTCAGAAGGTATCTCTTGATACTGAAGGAACCTCCTAATAGGTTGTTGCCAACCTTGAGCTTGTATAGTTGACAAGTCCTGCTCATTTACAACAAGGTTAGTCATTTCTTCTTCTTGTACAACCTCCTCATGTTCAAAGTAGGCAGCAGGTAAGTATAAACTCGGATTGTTCAATACATGAATGACCTTTACCTTTAAATCATAAGATTGAAGCCTACAAGCCCACCTATGAAGCTTAGGTTTTTCTAATTTCTTACCATACAAAAAAGGCATGGGGTTCTGCTGCATGTAGATAGTGGCTTGGGATTTTTGTAGAAGATGTCCCTGTCTCTCTATCAAAAAGATGAGAGCAGCAGCACTCCTTTCTACCTTAGCATACTTCTCTTCAGTTTGAGACCATTGTTTGCTTGCAAAAGCAATGGGGTGCCTATCCTGCAAAATGGCAACTCCAGCAGCCTTTTTAGTAATGGTTATATAAACTTTAAATGGTAATGAAAGGTCTGGAGTTTTTAAAAGTGTAGAATGGCAAATAGCCTCTATGATCTGCAAAAAAGCTTTTTCACACTCATCAGTCCAAACAACAGGCCTATATTTACTTTCTCTTTTACTAACTTGGCCTACTCTAGTCAGTTTAGAGATAGGACTAATAAGGTGAGAGAAATTAGGCACATACACCCTTAAGAAAGAGGTCATTCCCATAAATCCCTTGACTTCTTTAATTGTCCTGGGTGTTTGAAGCTTTTTTAAAGCTATGATCTTCTCTTCAGGTACTTGAAGGCCTTTAGCAGAAACCTCATGGCCTAAGAGCTGGCCTTTGGATGCCAAAAAAATGCACTTCTTTGGGTTTAGATTAACTCCAGTCTGTCTGCACAATGTAAATATCCTTGTTAGCTCTGAAATATGATCACTTGTATCAGTACCTAAGCATAAATCATCAAGATAAACTCTGAATTGCTCAGGAGTCATGTTTGCAAAGCTCTGAAATGTAGCAGGGGCATTCATTAAGCCAAAAGGCATCCTTTTCATTGCATAAGTTCCCCATGGAGTAATGAAGGATGTCTTTGGCTGATCCTCCTTTTTGATGCTAATCTGATTAAAACCAGAGAAACCATCCAAAAATGAGTACATAGACTTGCCAGCCACTGCATAAAGGATTTCTTCCAAAAAAGGCAAAGGGTAACAATCTTTAACAGTAGATTTATTTAGATCTCTATAATCCACACATATTCTTAGAGAACCAGTCTTTTTTAGAACTGGAACAATACAAGAAACCCAAGAAGGGTTCACAATGTCAACTATCAAACCTGACTCCTGCATTTTGAATAATTCCTGCTTGATAAGATCTAAGAGTGAGGAATTAATTCTTCTCAATCTCTGCATGACAGGTTTAGTATCTTCACGAACTTTTATCTCAAACTCACAAATGCTCCTATCCACCCCTTTTAATTCTGAATATTCCCATGCAAAAACATCCACCCAATCTTCAAAGTACTTAATCATTTTACCTTTGCAATCCTCATCATATAGATCTCCCATTTGCAAAGTCCTGGACATACCTCCCTTATGAACTTCAAGTTCTTTGTGTGATTCCTCTTGTGCTAGGTTGATGGTCAAGATAGGATGAAATTGAGAGAGTTCATCTTCATCTAGGACATCTTCCTCAATAGCTCCCTCAGAGAGATGCTCTAAGAGTGTTTTCCTGCACAAAGAATCAGCCTCAAAGTTTTTGGACCTTGGAATATGATAAATCTCCCAATGATCAAAAAAAGTTAGCAATTCTCGAGCTTGTGTGTTCAGATCCTCCATATCTTGATGTTTTGTTTGGTATTCTCCCAAAATCTGTTTGCAAACGAGTTGTGAGTCTCCATAGATAACAATATAGGAAATATTCATGAACCTTGCTTCCTGTAGGCCTGCAATGAGGGCCCTATACTCTGCTGCATTAGAAGAAATATTAGGATGAATTCTCCCTATCTTAGTCATCAGCTTAAGATCTGCATCCTTCGAATAGCAGCCAGAAGAAGCAATCCCTAATTTTTAGACATACCTCCATCAAACCAAAGGTAGGCCTTGTTTTCTTTTGGATCGAGGGAACTCTACCGAGCAAAGTTGATAACTTCTGCACTCATATCAACATCTAGACCTAAACTGTAAACTCCTAGCTCCTCTTCCTGCAATATATCCACATCTATAAACCTAATATTAGCAGAGGGGTCAGTTTTGTTTACCAATTTAATGGAAGTTGCTCCATTTGAAATGGTGCAAATGCCTTCAGACCATATAGGCCTAGCATCTACTGTTTTCATCCACCTTCTTCCCAATAATAAATCATAGATGTTAGCATGGTTAACATTCTCAAAATCAACAACCACAAATGTAGCTAAAACAATGATTCCTCCTCAGATTATCGGACACATTCCTCACCTCCTTTTGGCACTACCTTAGCATTGGAAAAGGATTTTAGAACAATAGAAGTATTGTCTTCTACCTTGAGATTCAGTGTTTTCATAACATGATAAGGCATGACATTTAGAGAAGAACCTCCATCCAGCAAGACCTTATCTAAATGGGAAGTACCTATAGTAGCACTACAAGTAAAAGCACCTGGATCTTCAGTGTGCTCAGGTAAGGCTATAGAAATGTTGTTGCAAGTCTGTGCAGCAATTTCTTCAACATTTTGGGTATTCTTGATAAACGTTTCCCTGTATGATGGTGCAATCCTCAATAGAGTTAGTAAGTCTACAGTAACCTTGGAGTTTTTCATAAGCAATTCAAATTCATCAAGCTCAGAATCTTTCGTTTATACCTTTTGAGGGGGGGGGCTATATTCTGGGGATTTGGCTGAAATGGGAGCTGTAATTGGTGGAACAGAACTTGCAGAGGTACCTGAATGAAGCCTGGCACGTGTTTGCACAACCATAACATCTTGTTCTTCTTGTTCTTCTGCACAAGTCTCAATAAAACTAACATTTGACACCTGTTTACCTTTTTCTTGCTTTGCAAGGTAATTCTTGACACTCTTGAGAACTTCTCCTCATGACCTATCTCTTTACAAAAAGAACAAACAGGGCATTCTCTACCAAAATGGCCCCTTTTGTGGCATTTAGGACAAGATCTTGCAAAGCAATTTTCAGCCCTATGATAGGGTTTACCACAGTTTGTGCATTCAGGTATGGTAGAGCTAGAAGAAAGAGCATTATTACTATTTTTGAACTCCATGAGTTGTTTGGTAACTTCTAAAAGAGCTTCAGATACCTTACTTATCTCAGATTTCATTTCTGAAACTTCCATGCTCCTCATAATATTCTTCAAAAGTCTTCAAGAAATGGTTAGCATTCATGGAAGAATCATAACAAGGGGGAGAAACAGGTACAGTAAGCTCAAAATGATAAGGAGCTTGTGGAGGAATAGGCAAAGTGGAAACATTTGCAACATTTGTTGTGGATCTGGTAGCCACTTTCATGCTTACCCCTACCAAATCTGGTTGACCTGTTACCTCAGGTGGTTCAGCAGGCTCGGCAGACTCAGCAAGCTTTCTTGGTGCCATGGAGTTCAACTTCCAGGTGAAAATCTCGGTAGGACCTCCAAAATGTTAGCCTAAAACCTGGAATTTTAGTCTAACCTCAAGGAAGCTCAAACAAAATGGTTAGGACCTCCAGATCACTTAAGGTGATCAATCCTTAACATATGAAGCGAGAAAAGTCATTTTGGAATGCTGGTTCTTTCAAAATCACTACAAATCCCCGCTGAAAAAAACTGGCCGTGAGCAAAACTGACCTAGAAGACACACCTTTTGAGATTTTTGGAATCTGGTTGGTGGTACAGATGGTCAACAATCAGAAGAAACTCCTGGTGAAAATTTGGCTTGATTTGGATAAAGGAAGGTCAAGAAAACCGAGGTCAAAGTCAGGTCAAAAAGTTGGCCAGTGCCAAAACAGAGAGCCAAAATTGCAGATGGAGTTTGATGAGGAATTTTGAGTTGAAATCTGTGCAGGCAACTTCAAAATAGTCTCTAGATCACGTGCATAAGTCTTAAATAGCAAAAAGATGTTTTAGTTTTTTCTGAGAATAGCCAAAGCCTCAAGAAAAGGGCAACCACTGTAACAGTTATGAAGAAAAATCTTGTTATAGGTTTTCTTGGGATGTATAGGCTCCTAGGATCGTTATGAGGATGAAATATAACTATTTGAATGGATTTTAGGCCAGAATTTGAGCAATTTCTAACAGATCAAGTGCCACAGAGGATCCCCAAGGTCTCGGAAAAGAGTCAGGAGATAATTTCGGGTGAAAATTGGCGGGATTCAATCAAATTTAGGCACGAATTGGCCGGATTTAGCAGGCTCCCCTATTTTTTAGGGTTCATCGAAAAAATTCTTGAATGCCATATATCCCACAGGCTAAAATGGTTCTGGAGGCTCCTGTATATAAGGCATAATGCTGACCCAGCTAATAACTGTGCGTGCCACGCAGAGGGGACACCCAGCCCGTGTCTGGCCCCCACGCCCTGCTGCCACGTGGAAATGAGAATGAAAATGAGGGGGTGACGTGGAATGATGTAGAAATAGATAGGGTAGATAGGCTAGAATAGGTTTTTTATTTTTATGGCACGCATCCCAAGAATCCAAATTTGAAGGCCTTCCCGAGGGTTTTTTTTCAAATTTTAAAAGACCAAATTAGCTCTTTTTTGCCAAGCTTTCCATCTAGAGAGATTTTAGGTCAAACTGAAACATTTGAATTTTGGTCCCTTTTGACCCATGGTCAATGAATACTGCAACTTGGGGATGGTGAAAAAATCATGGGAAAAGAATGGGGAAAAGGTGTAAATAGGCTATAAGAGGGTTTAGGAAGATGAAATGAGGGTGAAAATAGAGTTTTCTTGCCTTTGAAGGTTTTCAAGGTCATTAGGGGGCAATTCTCAAATGAAGGTAGGACCAATAAAAAAATGGGTAGTGGAATGATGAGAAAAGGTCTCGAAAGTGGAAAAAATGGTGAAAGAAAGGTTTTAAAAGGTTCATAGGATATAAAAAGGTGGATATAAGATGAGTGGAATGAAGAAAAGATGGGTACCTCAGAAAGCACTTGATTTCATCTCAAATTGTTTCTAATGCTCAAATCATACCTCATAGTGAAAATAAGTTTGCTCAAAACCTAAGGGTCTTCCAAACTTCTATAAGGGTCTTCCAAACTTCAAGGCTAAAATAAGAGCACATTTCACTTCCAAGATGGCATCCTCATGTGTGACTTCAAAACTACTAATGCAACTCAAGTAAGCTTCATAAGGTTGAATTTTGGTAAAATGCCTTGTGGCTCCTTGATAAACTTGCTATAGCCTTTGCCTGGTCTTCAAATCAAAGGAAAAAATGTTAAACAAATGAGAATGTGTCTAGAAAGGTGCTTTACCTCAAGGAAAACATTAGGCTATAAAAGGAGATCCCAAATGCCTTCCAAACTTGGTCAAATGTCTTCCAAACTCTAATGGGATCACAATAGCCTGGAACTTTTCCTTAGAGGAAATATAGATGAAACAAAAGTTTTGATACATAGATGCTAGTCCATGTTGCCAAAAATGGGCAACAAAGTCTGTCTCAAACTCTAATTGCCGCCGAACATCAAATAGAGACCACTCGCTCTCCGCTCTCAGACTTTTGAACAACTGATTATCCTTATGAATGTTCAAGTCTATGGCAACGGAATGAGTGCTATCATTGTCATCTTGTTCGGCAGGAATCCATACGTACTTTCTTCCTTCACGGACATTTCGCCATCTCCTATACTTAAAAGTGACATACAGAGTTTGCTTCCGAATGCAATATCTGAACCGAACCGTGTCTCGACTTATCCTGCATTCAGTACATTCAGCTCCATCGTGAAGTCGAGCACTCCAACCTTCAAGAAATACACTATCTAAAAAACTATCCACCGACTGTTGAACTGTAAACATCTTCAAGGTCTTCTTTACATTGTCGGCGCTCTTGAATATGGCAATGAACAGATCAATTCCTAAATTTATCTTCACATGCCCGCAGACTCCTCCCTTCTCCTTCAATGCCGTGAACATTTCCTGCGACAACTTACTCCGTGCTAATAAGATAGAAGCGGCATCGAGGCCCTGCAAGATAAATCGGACGGCCGGGCAATGGAAGCTCGGTTAGCTTGGATCTTCGTGGGAGTATTCATACCTCGAACCATATACCCCTTTTCTCGAAGCATCTTGGTGTGCTACCTTCGAACAACAAGCAGCCCAATTCTTGGTGAAAGCAATGGAATACACTGCTTATCGAGTGTGAAGAGACAGTGTTCTCTACATCAGATATACACAAACCTGAGAGAATAGGAATGAACTGGATAAGTAACTGAACTAATTTGAATATGGATTGCATAGAAGTACATACTCACAATTTGCTTCTAACCGTGGGAAAGTTCGTCGCTTGCTTATTTTTTCTTTTGCCATATCTGTTGGAGTGTATACATACCTTACTTGTACAAATATCTCTTTGCCTGATCGAAATCCGACCACCAAAGCCTTCCAATGTGCAGAAACATCATTTCTCCTGCATCTTTTGACTCGCCATTCACCTCGCATTGCAGGTTGGAGTGTAACAAAGCTCCCGGTCGACACCACGAAGCTTTCAAACTCATTTCCGACTGTGATAGAGCTTATAGCCATCTAGTCACAGAATTCAAATCAGAATGTGGAGCGGAATCGAAATACTAGGAAAGGCTACGCGATTTTACCTTGATCGAAGTTTTTCTGTGGTCGAAACTCCCTTGGCGCGGGCAATCGATCTTCGCGCAAACTCTGTTGTGGAAAACACCTGAGCGGGAATTGAGGGCGGGAGCTAACGGTCATAATTGCCCGCGTGTGTCGACACCGGGCTAGAGCCACGGATATTACCGAAGCTACGTGCAGTTGACACCTGGAAAGTCGAAACAAGGCTCGGTAAAAAAGTTCTGTACAAACTCGGCTCCCCATTGGCCGCGAGCTTTTTGACGTGGCATCGAGTAAGGGTCCTTATTTGACCTCAAAAAAACTCTAATGACAAAACAAAACAAACAAACAGGTGCTGCGCACAAGGGGTTGCCCTCCGGTGGCGCGGAAGTGTGTTTTCATGTTTCTATTTCGTTGTTTTCCTCGGGTCTTTTTTGTGTGAACATGGGTGTCTTTTTCTTAGATTAGGACTTTTGTTAACAAAGCTGTGCAGGTCAATTTATAGAACCGAGGGAGGAGAGAATAATAATACTTCAGGTAATTTACATACATGATATTGTGTAACGAATAGCTCTATGATTTACAGATACTTGAGATATAGAACAGGCACAATGAACAAAGTGTTGCACTATGATTTAAGATACGTAAAAGTAGGTTACGACAAATTTAGGCATTGATGTTGTTATTAGTTTTTGCGTAGCATTCTTGCATTTGACCTCACATTCTTGAATTTTACCCCACAATGACAACCCTATTGGCTATTTGGTTGGTACTGTTAGCACATATTAACCCGACACAAAGTGCACAAGCAAAATTGTGGGATACACATGAAAAGCACTAAATGCAAGCTGTCTGCAATTGTTAACACAACAAACAATCAATACTTCCAACACAAATGCTATACATTGTATCATTTATGCAAGGGATAATATTCCTTCAGTACAGATAAATTTATCCCCATCATTATGTTCGCGGGACATGTTAAGTAAGACAACATACTAGAGATGTTTAAGAAATAAAAAATTGAATAAGCATGTCTGAGTTTCTTATGCCCTTTCTTCATGACAAAAACAAGGTGCACATAACCTGTAGGGAGACCAAACAAAGGAGACCAAACAAAATTGTTCTCACATCAGACGGCATACAACGACTGGGATTCAACAAGACCCTCCAAGCGGCCCGGACCCTGTGTTCGTTAACATGGGCAGTGTTAGATGGGATTATCCAACTGCTGCTCAGAGTATATTTCCCGCTTCTCAGCATCCTGCAGATTGTAAACGTCAAACTAGGGGTCAATCTGCGCCCACCATGGTAGAACACAAAGTGGGCAGCCTTGTTCAGAAGGTTTCTATTATCCAACACACAAAGATTCTTCGTGTCCCCTGCTCCCCATCTCACGTACAAATCTTTTTCTTTCTCAATCTTTTCCTTCTCTACTCTCAGATATATTGTGCACGTGACAGGAGTAATGTACTTTCCCTATATCCTTCATGCAGTACCCTAACATATCCTCGAAACAAGGCAGTCTGTTGTTTTTTAGGGCCTTGCATACTAAGATAACACCTGCAGGCTTAGAGGGCTAATTAAATTCCCTCTTGATAGCATCATTCAATGCCTTAGGATTCTTGTAACGGGCTCTAAGGACAGCCTGGAGGTGATCGGCAGAGGATCTCCTCTCCAAGGCAACAGCGCCAGCAATACACCTCCTGCTGCAGAACGAAGACATGACATCAAAAAAGCTTCGGGGCATGTCCTGGCCAGACAAGGCCAAGGTGACAGAGGTGTTTAAAGCATCCCAGGCCTGTGTTGGATCTGGAATGGCACCAGAGGGCATGGCCGAATTGTGGGCCGAATCCTGGGTCTGCCCAGACTCAGATTCAATAGGCATACAAGCAGGCAGACGTCCACTGGCTTTGGGCTTTCTGGCAGCCCTCTTCATAGAAGACATGATGAACAGATGATGAAAGCAGACCGAACAAAGGATGAAAACAAAGGATTTCGCCAAGATGCTAACCTCTGGTATGGTATGTGCAGATTGCTCCACACAAGGCCCCCAAAATTGAATTAGTATGATCTTTTTCTAATGATTTCGTAGTAAAAACCAACTCCTAAAATCAATACCGGTATGTGGGCCAAAAAGTTTACAAATCATGTCTAGTTATACCATATAGTTCATCAATGCAGTTTAGTAACATGACATACGAATAGTGTTTCTTCACATGGTATTGAAAGATGATAATTTATAGCTAGTTTTTACGAAAACTTGAATATATGATATGTGCTACTGCTTAATTTATCATGTTTATCGGAATGATATTTGATTACATCTATTATCCTTGGTTTATTGACATTGTAATTTTACGTGCATATTTAGTATGATATTTTACAGCGATTAATCATCTTTGTTATTTTAGTGTATAATTATTATGGTATTTTATAGTGACTAATTATCAATAAAACTATGCTTGGTTTAGATATACCAATATGATTTTTCTTCCACGATAATGTCAAAAACTAGTGTGCTTTTTTTTCATGATATCAACCTTACTGTGCTTCATGTGGCAAGTTTGGTAATACAATAAGAGACCATAGTATTCAACCTTCATGTATTAACGTAATAAAATTTGAGGGTTCATGATTTTTTTTACATGATTCTAAATTGTGATGTCTCCTAATTAATTAGTATTATTTCAGCATATGGTTTATCCAAATTTGCTTATCGGTATTTTCGGTATTTTGATTACAAAAGCAAAGACTACAGAAGACCAAGATGCTCAATTTTTTTTTCCATTGAATTTTGATATAAAAGTACAATAATATCAGGCATACACCTCTTTCCATAATCTGGAAATGGTATACTTGAGTTGTCAGTTTTTTATGGATGAACATTATGTATAGATTTATTCCACAACAATAGCTTCCTGCTTGGAGTAAACACATTATCATTCTCCTTCATCGGCTCTGTCACATGGCAGCTAGAATGAGCACCTAAAATATAAGAGCAGAATAAAACATCGTTTGGACAATTATTCCCCATCTGTGCATTCTGCTATTCTGCATATATCCTTCTAATAAGTTTTTCGAGGAGTGGAACATATCTCTCTGATGAACAGGCAATTAAGATACCATAAAGGAAAATGCCGTCGAATTGAGATAAACATTTACGCATGAATACCTGCAAAATTAGAGAGATATTCCCCCAGCCATTTCTCTTGCAAATGCAGGTGCAATATTGCTAATTTCATTGATAAATTCTTCAATTGTCTTTCGCCTAGTAGTGAGGTCCTTAAACTGCTCTAATGTTCCAGAATCTCTTGAATAATAACTTGTCAAGCTTAAGGGTTACAAGCTTAACCTGTAAAGCTTAAGCAGATTGCATATCATTTACCTGGAAAGTAGATGCTGGCATATTTAGTCCTAAGCTTTGATGGATCTTGGAAATGAAGAAGCACATGAATTCACAAACATGCCCCAGTTGCCATCTTGGCCAAATTAGAGGACCCAGTCCTTTCTATAGAACAATGCCAGTCTGCACTTCATAAATCAGCACGCAAACTTCTAGTCTGCAGCAAAACAGATCAAACACTAAAAGAATGATTTATTGGCATCCATTGCAGATCTCAGGTTTCTATGACACTATACATCGGCAAATCAAAGGTTTGGACCATCTTAGGACATGTAGTACAAGAAACAAAATGAAAGAATAAAAGAGAAAAACAATAAAACGTTATGTAGGTTCCATGCTTTCACACAGTGAGTGATATTACTCAGATTCCATGTCCTCATACAGTGACATTTGCAAGCCATATATCAGCTAGGTCTGCCTTTTGATCTTGAACTGCTCCAGCAGATTGGTAAGGTCGATCTGAACAGTAGGGTTGGGCTAGCACGGATCACCGTTTTACTGCTACAAGTTGCACCGCTGCAGTATTACACATGCATAATATGCATGCATTCCAAGCCCATGGTCTGTAAAGTTGTTGGGAAGTTTCTTCTTTGTGGACCTGGTATGCAATCTTTTGTGACAGTCTCTTCCAATAAGGGAGGTTGCTTGTGCTTTTCCATCCTAGCCATGTCTTCCATTATGTATTCCTGTTGTATGACCTATGTTTGATTTATGGAAAAATCCTGCAATAAAAAGAAGGAAAATCTGTATTGTCAAAATATCACTGTATTTTATTAAATGATCAAAATGCCCATGCGTGCATGTGTCCAAGAAACAAACAACTTGCAGTCTAGGCACTACTGAAGCCGAACTTAAAGCTTTGAGCACAGCAGTCTAAGAAATGCTTTGGCTAGCTCATTTATATTATATGAAGATTTAGGGGCTAGGGACGTACTAACTGTATTACGACAATCATGGTGCAGTTTCTCATGCTATAGATCATAAATGGCATCCGAAAAGTCATTGCGAACAGGTTCTATGCATTAGCTGCAGAGGATTTAGGTGATGTTTAGAGATTACAATGCAGACCAATTTGTTATATAACAAATGCAAAGTCCTTTCTTGCGACCTGGCAGATCAAGTGAGGGCGTGGCCATAAAATGAACTAGAATAGCAAGTTTTAAAAGCAATGCAAACATGCGCAGATCCAAGTAATGCAGCGCAGATCCAACTAATGCACAGAACAGGAAAGAACATGAATGATTGCAATGCCCATGATATTGCAACAAACTAATGAGATGATCAGCCAATACAGCAATCAAACAGAGTTCTGTAAGAGTCATAAAAAATCAAACTCACCTGGTAGAATTGATATCGTTTATGTTCTCACAAGCTGCAGAAAGGCTATAAGCATTATTTCTGGTTATACAATTTCCTTGCCCATCCAGAGCTTCTCCAGCTTCAACTAATTCTCGCAGTCCATGAATCCGGCTCAAGTTCCTGCTAATCTGCTATTGAGAATGTATTCAGAAGACAGAAAACAAAGGATTACGTTCTAGATTATATAATTTCATTTCTCCTTTCCTTTTGCCAGTCATGAGGTTTCACAAATAAGTAGACAAAATTGACAACAAAATAGACCAAACAATTAAGCATAGATATTGCTTACAACCATTTTAAGAACTCAAACTGAACATTCTTTATTGAGCCCACTTGGTGAGCCATACAAAAGGGTGTTTTCTTCCATATGCAGAAAGCTTTGGGCCCACAAGCGCCAAAATAACAAGAGAGGTCCACAGCGTGCCTCCAGTAGCATTAAAACATCCGCAATTAACAACAAAAAAGTAAGGAGAAGCAAATCATCCTAGGTAGTAGCAAATCATCCTAAGTAGCAGCAAGTTTCAAAGTGGTCCGATCAAAAGTACGAGATGTCCATCCCTCCTTAGTAACCTCCAGAATCTTTGTCTTAATGCAGGCCATAGCAAATTGCTTGTACAAATCTGACTCCTTAGCTTTGGACTTTGCAAGAGGAAGAAATAAATTGTTGTTTTCTCGTTTGGAGTTGCTGCAGAAATTTAAGATCTCGAAAGGTGTAACCTCATCCAATCTCTCTTTCCCCAATGCAACTAAACACACACTTTTATGCATTGCAGATCCTAGTGAGGCAAAATCCTTTAAAGCTTGGCCTTCGATAACCTGCACAATACAAAATTCAAGAATAGTCATAAAAGCTAGCTCAAATTAACAACTAAAGTTAAAGTACAAAGCATTTTACCTGCATCTTAGAGTCATGAATAATCTTGTAGGCTTCAGATTCTGTGAGAGGAGAGAGGCGATTGATTGGCCAACGTATGAACCATGCCCTCATGTCACTTCCCAAGTCTCCAAATGTGTCTACTCCAACACATGGTGGATATGGCAGCGCCACCTCACCACAATCCTCATCCACAACTTGCACATTTAAAGAGACATTGTTATCGCCAATCAATACACCATGGATAAGGCCTTCTGGATCGATGCGATGGATTTTCCCCACTCCACTGTGCTACTCTTATACCTTTTCTCCCTTTCAAAGAAATGACATGGGTGGGCATGAACTTCCTTAAGCTAGCATAGCTGCCAACTAGAAATGTTTTGTCCGCAAAACCTGCCCATAGAAACAATTTCGTTTTAATTTCTTAGCTAACAAGTACGATATTTTCCTAGCAAACAAAGCTGAAAAATATATGAGATGAATGCCAAAGCAATCACATGTGCTATCACCGTTGAAGCATCATATGTAACACAAAATCAAGCAAATATGACACTGGTTCTAAAAGCATGCAAACAAAGAAGAACTTGAAATGCACCACGAATTTGAGGGATTCAAAACAAGGAAATAGAGTATAAAGCAGATAACAAAGGCTCTTTATCGGGTTAAACGTAAAAGGATAACTAGGGCAGCAAAGACCTACCGCGAATGAACGACCGCATTGCCACGGATCGAGAAATTGACGGGCGAAGAAAACGCGATGCATTTGTATATGGAAGCTTGCAACGCCCTTCGTGAAGAGGGAGGCGATGAGATAAAACGGAACCCTTGTAGTGTTGGAAAACGTGATCAGCTATGGACCGATACAAACCCGCAAAAAGAATGAAAGTGAGCCAATGCGGAAGCAAGAATGGAAGAGACACGATAGGAATAGAATAGGAACAATCTGGATGTTCTCTGTATTGCATGTAATCTATAAGTACATGGAATGAATGGCACCGGAAGGCCAACAAATGGAAACGTATGGGGCCAAAGGCCGAGATGTACATGATAAATTTCTAATGTACACCAATGTACATCAATATATCTAACGCATTTAAATGTACTCTAATGTACGCTTTGAATTCTAACACTCCCTTTCTGCCGGATAACTCCTACCTTGCAATGGTATAACACCAAGTCTTGATCTAAACTGCATGCAAACTTTGTTTGCCCAAAGGGCTTAGTAAAGATATCCGCAACCATTGCACCGGTGGCTTAATAGATTAATGAAATGATTGCTTTCTCCACTAGATCCCGGACATAATGATAATGAATTGGAATGTGCTTTGTCCGAGGATGATGTCCCGTCGCTCTTCCATTTTTCATGCAGCTTTGGTTGTCCACATAAAACAGGAATAGGTTGCCGCAAGAAAAATACCAACATCATTAAGCAAGTGGTCATACCAAATAAGATCTCGCAACCCGTAGATAAGGCAATGTATTCCTCCGCTGAAGATCGGGCTACAACATTGCTTCTTGGCGATCCAGCCCACCGCACCTCCATAAAACATGCATGTGCTACCCGTAGTGGAATGAGAATCCCCGTTGTTGCCCCAACTTGCATCGGTAAATGCATGAAGACTTGCTGATCCGTTATCACAATAATGATTCCACTCTCTTTTTGTTCCTTGCAAATAGCGAAGAACACGCTTTGCTAGTCGCCAATGCTTTAACTCATAGCGATTGGTTAAACCCACTCAATGCAATCCAAAGAAAACAAAGATCAGGTCGTTATGGTCATGAGATACATCAAACTCCCAACAAGCCGCCTATATGGTAGAGAAGATGATCGCACATTATCACAAAAGCGGTTCATCTTCAAACAATTTGAGGCAAAGCTTCCATTGGCGTGGAAACAAGCTTACAACGCCATGCGAAATTGCTCAAGCAGAAATTCAAAGATACCGAGGTTGGCTGATATGAATTAGCCTCTTCTTCCTATCCGCATGTATCAAGATACCCAAGAAAGAGCTGAAGGCACCCAAATCTTTCATCTTAAACTTGCTAGCTAGTTGAGATTTAAGTGCTTGAACATCAAGAAGATTGCTGCCCATTGCAAGCATATCATCCACATATAGCACTAAAATCAAATACATACCTCCCATGCACTTGATATAGACATTAGAATCTGTTGTAGCAACCTGAAATCCTTCATGCTTAAGTGCATCATCAAACTTCTTGTACCAAACCCGAGATGCCTGCTTTAAGCCATAAATGGCCTTCCGGAGTTTACATACCTTGTTTTCCTGGCCGAGTACTTCAAAACCTGGAGGTTGCAGCATATAGATGTCTTCAAGAAGATCTCCATTCAGAAATGCCGTATCCACATCCATTTGATGAATTTCCCAATCCAATTTGGCTCCTAACGCAAGCAAAACACGCAAGCTATTCATTCTCACGACCGGTGGAAATGTCTCATCATAATCAAGACCTTTGACTTGGCTGAAACCTCGAGCAACTAGCCTTGCCTTATACTTGTCAAGGCTGCCATCAGCCTTGTACTTTTTCATGAATAGCCATTTGCAATCCACTGCTTTGCGCCCAATGGGCAAATCAGCAAGTTCCCATACCTGGTTTGCATCCATGGATGCGAGCTCTACCTCAGCTGCCCGTTTCCAATGTGAAGCTTCAGAGGAAGCCCATGCTTCATCAATGCTTGCTGGTTCACCTTGCACTGCCAAGCAACACCATTCAACCAAACGAAGTTCAGCATTTTCAAGAACTTTACGAGAAGGTGATCTGCTACGTGGTGACAATGGTTGATCAGGAGGAGGGGGCATTCCAATGAGCCGAGGATCAGGAAGAACTTGATTATGAGGTGGATCATCATTGATGGGTTGCTGCACATCCACTGGCAAAGGCACATCTTGCTGCTGGTCTAGCCTCAAATCTTGAAGCTCAACGAGTGGAGGATCATCAAGAACAAGATATTTGACTTGAATGAAGTTTCCATCTGCAAGTGGATCAATACACATAGAATTTGACTCATCAAAAACTACTTCTGAGCTGGTATATACCTTTCTCCGCTCTTGATCCCACAACAAGTGCTTTATGATTAGGTGCATAGCCAATGAAAGTGCATTTGGTGCTACGGGCATCAAATTTTCGCTGAAATGCTTGTGAACATGTACATAAGCGGTACATCAAATGTGCATAAATGAGAAACATCCGGTTTCTCTCGAGACTTCTTCACGGGTCATCTCATTATCCAATGCAACGCGGGTCAATCTGTTTTGCACATGAACTGCTGCAGCAATTGCATCAGCCCAAAAATACTTTGGCAAATGACTTTCGGGAAGCATACTTCTTCTTTGCATTGCACAAAAGTCGCGATTCTTCCTCTCCGCAACACCGTTTTTGTTGAGGAATAGCCCTCGTTATTGCATTGGCTGAATCCGCCTGATCACATGTATCATGGAAGAGATCACCTAAGATACTTTCTCCACCACCATCGGTCGCGCAATTGCTTGATCTTCCTCCCCGCCTGATTTTCTACACATGCTTTTATACAATTTAAAAAGCCTCAAGAGCATCACTTTTTCTTGGTTAGAAAATAGACAATTGTTTTCCCGAATCGAAATCATCAATAAATGTGATGAAATATGCTGCCTTTACCAAGGCGCGCAGATAATTGTTGAGTCCACAAAGATCTGAGTGGACAAGCTCCAACACTTGCTTAGCTCTGCTGCCTACACTTGCAAATGATCTGCGAGGATGCTTACCAAGGATGCATTCCGGGTCTGCCTTCATAGGTATCTTCATGCCATGAACCATGTTCTTCCGCTGCATTATTTTTAAAGCTTGAACATTAGCGTGACCGTACCTTTTGTGCCAAAGTAGCACTTTCTCCTTTTCTTTTGCTGATACGACTAAGGCCTGATTTGGATCAGATACCTCCAGCTCGTAAATTACCATGTCTTGAGCCCTTAGCCACTATATCCTCTTCAATCCGTGCATTCTTCAAGAAAAGAACTTCCTTATCATCAAAGAAAACTTGCAGACCAGCATCGCCGCGCACATGCTGTGACAAAAGGTTTTTCGCCAGTGCGGGACATGTACACTGTATTTTCACCATTCAATAGCGTGAAATGATATTGACCACTTCCTTGCACTTCAATTTCACTATGATCTCCCAATTGTACCAGACTTTGTCATTTTGATAACTTGAGAATAGATCCTTATCCTTCAACATCACTGATGTGCATGCAGAATCCACTGTAAGAACCTTCTTTCCAGCAGTAGTACATGCACTTGTTTCCACAACAGAAGCCTCCCCTTTAATTATGAGACCCCGGTCTGATTGGATCACAAGAGAAGCCTCTCCTTTGATGACTTGTGCCTCAACTAGGTGTGCTTTCTCTGATTTGTTCTTTCCCTCTGGACAATCGGCTGCATAATGACCATATTCAAAACAGTTTCTGCATTGCCCTCTCTTGGCATAAACTTTCTTCGGATGTGCTCCTTTTGATCCCTCCACCTTCCCATCTGATTGCTTTTTGTAATGAGGCTTCTTATCTTGCCTTCCTTGTGCAAGCATGGCTTGTGATAGTTTGGAATCCTCCATTTTGTCTTTCAAGCGCATCTCTTTCTGCAAAAGCTTAGAGACGGCATCATCCCATGAAAGACTACTTTGAGCTGTCAAGAAATCAACAAAGTTTTCCCATGAATTGGGAAGAGAAGCATATAACTGGAGCTTTTGTTGCCCTTCTGGAACTGCATACTTGGAATCTGCTGCTGCCAACATATCAAACATCTCCTTTATTTGATTTATGTGTGTATTCAGATCAGCTCCTTCCACATACTTGCAATTCCTAATCTGTGTATACAGATGCATAACTTCACCTTCTGTTTTGGTGCCATACTTATCTTCAAGCCAAATCCAAAGAGAATAGCTGCCCTGATCCACATCTACTTGCATGACTATGGCTCTGGAAAGACACATACATATGCAAGCCATTGCTCTATTATCACGGCTGCCAATCCTTTGAAGCTTGATTTGAGCATTTGTTCCAAAGATTCTACGGGTTTAGTTCAGACCCATCCACTATATCCCCGGACATCCCTGCGCTATTAGATATAACTTCATGGATTTCTTCCAAACTTTTGAAACCCTTTGCCATCAAACATAGGTGGCTTTAGAATTGCTGACGTCTGCATCTGGTCTCCATGACCTTCTCCCGCTCAAATAAGTATTCTTCCAGAATTGTTCTCCCAAGTTCCTATTGCCGAACTTCCTTTACATGCCAATAGGCTCACGATACCATGTTGAAAACGCGATCAGCTATGGTGATACAAACCTCGCATCTCAGAGTGAGCCAATGCGAAGCAAGAAATGGAAGAGACACGATAGGAATAGAATAGGAACAAACTGATGTTCTCTCAGATTGCATGTAATCTATAAGTACATGGAATGAATGGCACCGAAAGGCCAACGGTCGGAAACGTAAGGCCTAAGGCCGAGATACATGATGTACTTCTAATGTACACTAATGTACATCAATATATCTAACGTCATGTAAATGTACTCTAATGTACCTTTGAATTCTAACATGTAGTGCCATCGCCCTCCATCTGTTACCCCCGCACCTACATGCCTGTGGCAAAGTATATTTTCTTTTGAGCTAATCGCGGGCGTTGGACGTCTTGTAAAACACCTGGGTTTATGGGGTTTATGACCATGTCCGATTCTCGCTTTTTAAATGGTTGGCCATCGGCTGCCGGCGAGATCTAATTTCCTCGATGAAAGCTCATTGGGGTATATTAAAGCCAAACCGGATCATGTTTTTCGCGCAATTTAAATTGACTTCCTCAGAATTAGGTTTAGAGAGTTAACAAAAACTAGTAGGTTTGCCAATTTTTGGTATATCTCCTAAATCTATGGTCTGCTTTGTATTCCATTTGACCAATCATAAACAAAAGATGCCGACCATATAAGCCATCCACTTTTGTGCTTGGATTAAATCCCTTGGTAAAAAGCTGCAGGTGCACCCCAGAAGAGCTTATCATTCACGTTGTGCGCGGCTGATTTGATAATCATAGCCAAACGGAGGGCTGTTTCCAGGTTTTCCCCATCTGTATGAATGATAATGCCATCAAATACACACAGGTCAACATAGAGGCTACTACAAAATTTAGTATTGATATAGTGCAAAAGGAAGTAAGAAATTTTCTTCCGAGAATTACTTGTTCATTGTTATAGAGAGGTCTGTTGCACTAAATGGAACGATTCAAATACTTAGAACTCAAAAGCAAAAATGAAGAATACTACCTTCCTTTTTATGTTGAATTCCGCATCTAAAAGCAGGAAGCCAGAACCTGCAGCGTTACCATTTCTATCCCAAGACATGAAATTAAGACATCTCCAGATGCAAGGCAATGGGAAGTATGTGGAAAAGGATAAACCAGTTTCTCACAACATCTTCTGGTTCAATAACTTTGTGTAGAACAGGTCCTTTGGGGTTCAAAGTATGCGGCGATGTATATCCTTGTCGAACTAACAAAGACAAACAAAATAGAAAATGGTGACACAACCATAAGCAAATTGGCAAAAAATACAGCTATTTTCATGTATGCCACATCTTGCACTTCTCAAATGGTTGAGTAACTTACGCCAAGTGAAGGAATAACAAGATATCGCGAGCAGCTCCCTTTTTACCCGTAACAGGAACTGCAAGAATTCCACCAAAGTGATGCAATTCATCATCTAGATTATTTACTGGAAGTCTATGAATAACAGATCCATAAGATGCTGAATTCAGGATCCACATCTACTGTTGCTAAAGTAGTCTGGTTTTCCTGCCTGTGCCTGCATTGCAAGTTTTGAAATGGGTCAAAGGATTTACTTTTCTAAAAGGAATAAATTATTGTATGCACTCGTACTCTAGCACTGTAAGACTGAATACCTTAAACATACTTGAACATGCTTTTTGGTGGCAAAACAACACAAATTCATTTTGTATACTCATGTGCTCTTAAGGGCATAATTTTAGTGGAAATTCATGTAAATATTAATAAAAGTGAGATCACCGAGAGCTTGTGGTTACAGGCTGTTTACAAAGGTATACCACTTATTATCTCACTGAGGAATGCGGAACTCTCTCCCTCCTCAAAGGTCGAAAATATGTGCATGATAAGTGAATCTCCTTGTATTTGCAAATTGGACTTGAAACTCAAACTCTGATCAGATAAATTGCATCGTCATATCAAACTAACTTATTTATTTCAAATGCGAGGCTCCTACTCTATCTTTTTCAAAGCACTCATTTTGCAAACCTTTGATTTAACTGTACTGCTTGAATTATCTGACTTTTAGAAAGCAGAGTTGGAACAATATCAATGGCAACTGCTGACTTATATGGAACTTTTTCTCTTCATCAAGTTTGATAATATTCTGCAAACGCGGTGGCATGTAATTACTCATAAGGTATGTGTAGATTTGTTTGTTACCCGTGATATACTGACTATCAGCAGAAATTACTTATTTCTTTGTTTGAATTATTGTAACTCTATGGGACGCTATTGCCAATGAACGTAATTATGCATGTAACAGATCATACCAGTATATAAGGCAGTGACATAAAGTAAAGTTTCCCGAGGTCCCTTTGTAGCTTCCAAAGGGCTAGGGTAGCCAGAACCACTGCAGCAAGAAGATGCTGGTAAGGAATCTACAGCTACCATCGTCTGCTCTCTTCTGATTAGAAAGACAACAATCAATCATCAAACTACGCAAACAAACAGAATAAAAGCATACACAAGGTTTTGATTCTCGGATGCTTATGTTATTTCAAAATAATTCAAATTGATCTAGAAGTAATATTTGTTCATGATCAGCAAATTCCAGGAAGAACCTGTTCTGATCAATTGAGGGAGCCACTGAGCGATAGATGAAGATAAGCTGGAGGCCAAGCCAACTGATCGGAGCCACAGCCTGGGTGTCACACGTATAGCGTTTTATTTGTTTTGTCTAGGTACAATGAATGTATAGTGTTGTATTTGTTTTGTCTAGGTACAATGAATGTATTATGGGCATAGAATTAGATAACCTAGGCTTCTAGGGATGGGATATATCGTCAAAAACTGTGCCATGTTTTCTACAACATAACACTTGCCATGTGGAAAAGTCAAAGTCAAACTAAGAATAGACCCTAGGCCTAGCGTTCGTGTTCCTTACTGATGTGGCGTCCAAATGCTTATTGAGTCAAAAAGCAATGCACTAGGAGTCGAAGAAGAGGCAATTAGGTTTCCCCACTAACCCTCTAGTCGTTTAAGGTTGTAAAAGGCTTATTTGGAAAATATTGTGGCTGTGGGATCACTTTTGTTCTTACTGTGGTGTGTGCAAACATGTGGTTGCAGATTTAGCTTTTCTTGGTTAGGCGATTGGGACTTTTTTTTTTGCAAGCGGCCATGCCATCGATAACAAAAGAATATTCGATTTTTTATTTGTGGATCGGTTTTTTTTGGGTTGCCCTAGGGGGCAAACCCTGGATTTATTAATGGGTATGTGGGCATATTGGGTATATGCGGCATATGCCTAACATATCTTTGGTATTTGCCCTTCTCGACCACGACCACAATAAAATTGGCGATTGGCGTTATCATTTGGCGTGGTGTAGGCGGAGTTGCCGTGACCATAGTTTGAGAAAGAACTGAATCGATAGCCAAATGTTTGCTCTGTGATCAAGTTTACGATGCTCTGCTAAGCTTCCCCCTCTTTGGGTGGCTTATCTATCGGAGGCATTTTATCTCAGGAGCTCATGGAAGGTCTCTTTTAGGGCATGGAAGTCTTTGTTCATGAGTATCTCAAAAACATCCGCCTTGTAGTCCCTCCCTCCCTGCCTCTCAAGGATTTGCTAGAATCATCTCTCGACCATCGTAACAAGAGCTTTTGGGGCTGCTAGGATTTCTCGGGTGTCCTTGGAGTTATCTCCAAAGTGACCTTCAAGTTTGACCCATTTTCAAAGCTCACGTTACTAATATTCTTCACGTCGATCTTGACCTTGTTATTAAGGTTGTTTCATTTGGTCAACAATATGAATTTGGTGATATCACTTGGTATCCATCTCAAAGGTGTGTTTGAGGAAGACTACGAGGGTCTCAATAAATTGTTACGGTGATGGATCGATTGAAAAACTCCTACGGATCGGTTTAACATGGGTTTTGCAACAAACAATCTGCATGCATTCCACATGCATTTAAGCGTTCTTTTATCGAGAATGGTCTCTTAAATTGGTATTTGCTAGCTGCGGGTGTTTTGTTCTTGAATTTCCGCGATAGCAATCTGAGATGAGTTTAAGGCTTTGTATGCGAGCTTTTTGCACCAATGAGGGAAAAAGGTTTAAGATTTCTTCTTATAAATGCTATGGATAACAAAGAAGTCTTGAAGGTTGTTTTCTTCATTGTAGGTACTTGTCATACAAACCGGTGTGCATTACTATTTTACTCTTCTTGACTCTGTTTTACTTGAACAATACGGGATGGAAAAGCAAAAGAATGAGTATTATCGAGGCAGTTCCTGCGAAGAATGCCGAACCGGTGAAAGTTGTTGTGCGTAACTTCGATAGAGGATAAAGTGTTCAAGTCACAGGAAAGATGGTGCGTCTAAGGCTCACATTGTGTAGTTGTATTATATGCTTCTAACCTAGAGATCTTTGAAGCTAAAAGTCGGATGAGTTTCAAAGATACCTTCCTTAGCACTTTGAAGAGCATAATGTAAGCATTTTGAGCCCGATTGTAAACTATTTTGACAACGTTAAGCGTGCAATGATTACGCTCTTTATAGATATGGACGAGAATAGAGCTAGTCATAAGCAGTTACATTGCATAAGCGGCATTGTTTTGTCGAGAAAAGTTTGAAAAGGAAGTAAAATAAGTACACGGGCCCGATGTATTAGAATTGTTGCTTTACGTGCTCCAACTTTTCAAGTGAATGAGCAGATGGAATTGAAAACATTGGAAAGAAATCTTCTGTTAGACAATTATCTTTGGCCATTTTGATTGGTCTCGGATCACGATTTCTTTTCTTATCTAAATGCCAATATTGATTTTCTGTTCGATAAATGAATTAAAATTAATATTTTTTTACTTCGATTCTTTGTGGATTACGCTTGAGTTATCGCATCTTGGTGTGGCCATGCATGAAGTTGGCTCCCACACTCATGGAGGTCGCACAACACTTTAGGATGACTCCCAAATAATGATTGCAAAAATGAATGCGCCCATGGTGGAAATTATTGTAAATAAGTGGCAAAAAGGGTTAGTGGTATGGAAAATTAAGGTTATTATTTTGGTTTGGATTTATGGGTAAATTCTCCTATTTCTCCTATTTATGGGTGGAGCAGAAGAAAAGAGCATGTGTTAATGGCTGATCATTTATGATTTTATATACTACTAATGGGAATATCAATAGCACCCACGAATTATCCTTGCCCTTGGAATTAAACCATCTCATAATTGTAGTCATCGGATGGTGTTATGTCATGAGCAATGATTGATTCAATAGATTCATGGCATGATTTATCTTTGCAAAGTTCAAAAGGTTCCTATATTTCCAAGCAAAATAAAATAACATTTTCATACAATGGAGAGTAGACTTTTATATTTTATGTAATTGTATAGAAGGATGTTTGTCATTCTTTCTCTTGAAGCCTTATGCGGTTTGGGAATAACTCCAAAGAATGTGTTTACCATGTGGGCTTAGAAACCTCATTTTACGTACTTTGCAATATAAAGTTCTTTTAAAATATTGCACCATTGAAAAAAGCGTTTTAAATCGCCCTTCTCCTATTCTATTCTCGGACTTTTTGATAAGAGCTTAAGAGGAAAAAAAATTCTTAAATGCTCTTACCTTTCGAGAAATGCACCTTGGTGTTGACAAATGTTAGAAATTTATTCATGTGGACATATCTTACATCTTTTTTTTGTCTTGTAACTTTTGGACCCGATGTTAAATGCCACATATTCTTTGGCATATGTGGTGGAGACCAGCTATCGTTGGAAAAATTGAACCTCAACTTGCTCCGACCCATGATAAAGACTAGTAACAAGTAAGAATCTGTGCCTACAAAGTGTGCATATATGGCTAAAGTTTTGCCCAACGGATGTGTGGTGAGTTGGTATAGGCCTAGTAATGCCAAAATAAATGTGCACTTAGTGGGGGGTTCAAACCACGGCGGTGTATGTTAACTTTGGGAGTTAGTTCTTTGGGGTTACTCGACCCATGATCCCGGCGTGGTAGAACTTGTGCCTATCGTGTCCTCCACTTTATGCGCCATAAAGCGGCGGGGATAAGCTCCACAATAATTGTGTGAGTATACACGGTAAAATTGGCTTCCATGTACCGGAAATTTTGGTTAAGCTGGTTGTTGCCTCATATAACTCAAAAACACTACAAGCTTCTTAATGTTTTGTTTTTTTTGCTATTCATTGCATACATTGGTCTCTTTTGTATTCAAATAAACATTCAATATGGTCTAGAAATCATGATATTTCATTTATCATCACGCTTTGGTGAAGCTATATAGTTGGTGGCAGTTTTCGCAACATATATAATGTAGTCTTTTTTGGGTTGGCCCTCGTTTATGTGGGTTTGTGGCCATATCCGGTATATACCGACATATCTTGAGGAGCATATCTTTGGAGTACTTGTGGCTTTATAAATCTTTAGCAAATATGAGCAGAATAGTTCATTTTATATATTTGGTTGTTAGGCCAATATTACAAATTGAGAAGACTTAGTACATATTCAATCGATTGGCTCCTTGTGAATCTATTTTTGAAGAAATATATGGATGGTTTTGTACCATTAACGACAAGACTGTTTTAAACCTTAAATGGCTTTCTGAAGTTTGTAAACAAGCTGCTCTTGCCCTGCTGAGATGAAACTAGGTGCCTGCCTCATGTACACTTCCTCTTCTAATTTTAAATTAAGAAAAGCAATCTTGACATCCATCAGCTTGATACCAAGACCATGTTGACTACTATGCAATAATGAACTTAACTCAACTTAGCTTTGCCTTGGAAATGTTTCATGAAAATCAATACACGGCACTTATGAGGTATCCCTTGGCAACAAGTCGAGGCTTTGAACACGTCGATCTTTACTTCTTCATTGTACTTTACTTTACAAACTCACTTGCGGGGTACTAGCTTTACGCTTGGAGGAGCTTGCACTATCCATGTATCATATTTTAGCGGGGACTATTTTCTTCTTGCATGGCTTTGCTCCATTCATTTTCTGGAATTGTTCATGGCTTCCTTATAGCGTGTTGGCTCATCAAAGATCACATTCTTTGTAGAAGGCCCAGATAAAAAAACTAAAACACCAAGCGAAATCATCATTCTTGCTTCTCGTCTTTCGATATGTTCAAGGTTTGAATGGAACCAATGGATTGTGTTTCTTTTTCCTATTTGCAACATTCAATTTGTGAGTTATTAAGCGTATTTGAATGCCTTGCCTTATGAATTATGAATTGGGCATGGAAATAGCATTCACTGATATGATTGAGTCAGTTTTTGGGTTGCCCCTAGGGGAAAACCCTCATCCATGTGGGTTTTTGTGGCATATTCCAAGTATATGTCGGTATATGCTTTCGAAAAACATGACTTTGAAGTGTGATTTAAGCCATTTTACTCTCTCGGGTCACGGGAGGGCAACCCTCGTCTTGCTTGACCTGCTGTTTTGCATTGGGTAGGTGAATTACCGTTGTTACATGCAAGGAGCACCTTGGGCGCATCTTCTTTCAGGAGGCGGATCTACTACCGTGTTTTGCCATGGGGATTCAATTCATCCGTCGGCCTCTCACGGATTGTAGGCATTGAGTTATGAAAGGCATGTGGGTCTCATTGTTGCTAATGGTACCCTCCATTTGCACTACCTTGTTTTTGTGCATATGCAATTTCGTAGTCTGTTTTCTTGCAAACATAAGGAATTTTTCAAGATGAGGACTTTGCTTCTTCTCGAGGTATATACATGAACATGAGTAGATATTTAAGGTTCTGCACATCTATTTCTTTGTTTTAGGCTTGGAAGGGAGTAGTCTTCTCTCGTTTTTCATCTTCGTCTTTGCTTCTTTTGTTCTTCTTTGCTTTTCATCTTCTGCATGTTGAGACATGTTTTGCCACAACATGCATCTCATTGGAGCTTAGGAAACATTTTACGGTTTTGAATCTGAATCGACTCTGATTTCTTCACACACCATGCACATTACGAGACCAGGCATGCTTACAACACAAAGAATGTGTGCTCACCGTCCCGACCAGCTGCGCCATCTTCTCATACATTTCTCGGCCCGGGATCGGTGCATGTTACCGACATGGCGATCTATAAAGGCACTTTCGTTTCTTAAATGCGGGGAAGACCTCTGCGCCAAATCTGACTTCGATTATGCAAAGTTTGAGAGCCCGGGGCTCGAGGAAACATGGGCAGTACATCAGGAAGGTTCACACTCGTTCTTGAACAATGGCCTACAAAACCCTTGGTTGGGGTATTCGTAGTTGTTTGGTGGTCGGGTCCCTTCTTCCCCCCTTTTTGCAATTGTTTTGTGGTGTTACTTGTTTTAAAATTTTACAATTGTCTATGTCTTATGACATGGTATATCTCCAGGTTTTATTTGGGCCTTGGTCTCTTAATAAGGTTGCAAATTAAAAGGGAGTGTTGCAACACTCCCCTTTCAAAGATTCCCTTTAAAAAAACACCATGCTCTAAAAATTGACCCATTTTGGAAAAAATTGAGAATTTCAAATGGTTCATATTGTTTTTCCCTGCAATTTGGATTCTCATTAAGGGACAACCTTGTTTTTGTAAAGAAAAGCACCTGAAAATGGCAAAATTTAGACATGAATGTGTAATCTCTGAAAATACATCAAAATAAAGTAGAAAAGATAATAATTATTTCTTTAAATTTTCTTAGTACATCAATTATGGCAATAATTTAGTGTTAACAATAAATAATTTAGCATAAGACAAGTCATTTTTTTGCTTGTCTTAGCTTGGTCCTTCTCTGTCGTTTGCTCTTTTTGTGGTGATTTACCCTTGTCTATTTCTAGATTGTCTTCAGGAATAGTAGCTATAGCTACTTCTTTCAGTTCATTGTCTAGAGAGAACGGAGGTTGTATATCTGAAGATGTCATCTTGGCATATCAGATGAAGATTTGGCACCTAACTCTTGATTCTCGTCTGGTAGAGTAGGTAAGGCAGCCAATCTCATCCTGATAAAGTTCGCAACCTCCTTCCTTGTCTATGTCCACGGCTACACAATTGCGGCCCTTCTTAAGTGCACAAGCGATTGTTGTACAAAGAGAAAAGCATCAAGCACCCAATCTCACGGGCGTAAGAACATGTCAAGGGAGATGCTTAATCGGCTTTATGGTTTACGGTAGTGATTAACTATCTGCCTTGTGCACTATGGTCTGCTGACGCAGCATTTGGAAACTCTAAGACATTGGAAAAATTTGGCGAAATTTCTTTGTGTTAAAATGTTCCATGGGGCTTTTCCATCGAAACTCAATAAGCAACATGGAGATATTCCACCTTGCTCGACAACCTTTGGGTCCTCCACTATGGTGTTTGATCAAACATGCTAAATCTCGTAGTAGGATGACTCAACATCTGATCTGTGGGTCGCTAATGACCTCTCCCTGGGGGTGTCCTTAGCAAGTGCATGAAGCCTACGGCGGTCTTTGTTCTTCTTTTGCTCTATAACAATGTTATTGCAACAATGTAAGAAACACTGAAGAAGGCATATCCGACCCTCAAAATTTGAAGCGTATTGAATTATGCGTTCGTCCAGAAGTTGCAACATGGTAAAGTTCTTTACATCTATTCGGTGTCCACGTTTAATTGTTCCATTAAATATGTTTGATATGTTATGATGTTCTTTTGGTTGAAATACAACCACAACAACAATAAAAGAGCTATAAAATTCTGAAATGCACATTTGCTTTACAAAAGCAAAAGTGTATTCTAAAAATACACTTTTAAGCTTTAGTGAAAAGCAAAGTAGATCCGGAATACACTTTCGCTTTAGTGAAAAGCGAAAGTGTACTCAGAAAAGCATAATTACTTTTCTCGGCGAAGTGTATTCGAATACACTTTTGCTTTTAGAAAAAACTAATGTGTATTGGGAATAACAAATTAAGGTCAAATTTACTTGTGCAACTCCTTGGACATTTCTTCAATGTAAAGACCTCGTCTACAACTTTTTCTGTGAGACTTTCTAGCAACTCCATGTTTGTAAAGCCCTGTATTTCTCTCCAGACGGTTATGGTCATCTCCTTTTTTGGTATGTTGGAGCCCTTCTTCTTGTCTGAGACCTTCCCTTTGCTTTTCAAACCCCGCTCAAACATATTGAAAACTTTGTTCTAGAGTTCCCCGATCTGCACTTGCAAATGGAAGGCTGTTAGTGTGAGACAAGGACAATAAAGCAATAAAATCTATTCCTGAATATGGGATATCCTTACTCTGCCCTTCTTTAAAAGCAAATTAGAACAAGTTGTCATGACTTATCAGTGATTGCCTTTTGTTAGCCTCGTCGTACTTAAGGCAACATTCGATAGCACATGCTTCCTTCAACTCCCAACTGTTGGTCGATTTCTTGAGGTCCTCGCCATATTTTTCTTTGAAGATTACGTAGTTTCTGTGCATAAACCTTATCTTCTTAACGAAGCTCATTTTAAGTTTGTACTCATTGTCAGTGTTGTGCGTGTTGGCAATGATTTTTACTTCCTCGTCTGTCAAGCCACTCATAGACTTTTCTCATCCTTACATGTTTGAAATGGCACGACGGTGCCATTTGATTGAAATAATTCAGTGGCACCCCACTTGTTGACAATGAAGGTACAAAGTGACAAAGAATTTTTTTTTTTGTCTTCCTTAAAATGGTATTAATTTTTTATAGTCATCGCCATATGAATCAAATAGCGCCGTTGTGCCATTTTAACCAAATGGCATTCTTTGCTGCCATTTCATTCAAATGACCGATGCACCATTGCATTCAAATGGCGTGATGACACCATTTTGGTACATGTATTAAATCTTGATAACATTTCATTTTCATTTTTTTAAATGCTCTTCCATAGGCCAATTGGTCTCCGTGGATGATAAAAACTCTATTCTATTCTATTATATTCTTTTGGTGCAGTTATATTACCATTTTAAGGTCGTTTATTATAGACCACTGCCTTTGGTACTGGATGAGGAGGTTAGAAGACCCATAGTACGCCACATGACGACATAGTTGGATGGCTTGATAGGGAAAAACCCGTTTTTCTCCTCGGTGAATGGGGCAGCGAATGCGATAGTGTTCTAAAAATGGTTTTATCTGGAGATGATTACATCGATACATTGGGTGGCCGGACCTGCTTATGTGAGATTTACTCTCCTCCCCCTCCCCTCGATGATCGAACCAGATGATCCAAATACTCGCGATCTTCACGAGATCCGTTTACGTAATCGGGGAAGCATACATGTACTATAATGTGCTTCTCCATGAGTATCTGGCAACCAGGTATGTAAGGGAAAGATTGGTAGTTTCACAGCATAAGCTACGGGGAAGCTTAGGTATAAGACTAGCTAAAGCATTGCGTATGTAAATTGGGATCACATCCACTCGTCGTCTTGGTGGGTAAACTTGAAGGGGGCGTGAAGTAACTTTGGGGTTTTGTTGATCTACTTATTGATGACTACATTGAAAAGAGACGGAGTGGTATTTATTTTTACCCAAGATTGGGTATCTATGCACAGTGTTTTGCACTGCGCTTTAGGGGTGTTCACGTTTGGCATATACGCTTTCGACGCATCGCATCTTCATGGACCCGGGAACTACTGAGATCACCCACGGAGTCTTTCATTCGGGATGGCGGAGGATTGGATCGTATCATTCGAGCCTTTTCTGCTTCCCTCGCTGTGCAGGGGAAGCGGCAATCAATATTATCTATCCGGAGGGCCTAGGAGACCGGATCAACCCAAGGGGCCCTCGGAACCACGTTCATGGTGGCGGTTTCTACGGATAAGAGCTGGATGGGGCGGGGTGGATGAAGAAGAAACACCAATTGAGATCGGTTAACCTAAGCGGGCTGCGGGATGTGGGCTCGACGGACCCGTCGTGGAACACCTGCCATTTTAGGTCTAAAGGTATACATAATGAAAAGCCTAGTTGTTTTAGATCTAGAAAAAACTACAAAATATAAGAGTTCATTTTTTTAATGTTCTTGACATCGTTCCCTTCGAAATTTAGTGTTGTTTTTCACTTTCCAGTAAAAAATTTAATAAGCAATCATTACGAGAATTTAGCCTAATGATTAGAGTCTTTCCCCCATGTAGGCTTTACATATGGACTCAGTCTATCTTAAATGTATAATACCTATATGCAACAATGATGTAACATGGAATGCCATATGGCAATAAATGACTCTCAATACACAATATCTAATATACATGTGGCATTACATGATATGTTCAATAAAATATATGCCACATCATGCTATCCCATGTGATTATCTTAAAATAACAACTTTTCTTCACAAAATGATCCACAAACCACTATTTATGTAACTCAACTACGATATATATACTTGTTGCTAGTTTTGGCAATTTTCTTACTTGATTTATCATTGTAAGTGCGATCATTCAACACATTCATATTCAGGACATTCCAACATTCAAGTCTATCTAAAAGTACAAGAGATCATGCATTGGAGAGTTGATTTTACATGCTATATGTGAAGACACATGTTATTTGGTAACATCTAGCTCATGCCAATCTAGAAGAAGATCCTAAATATTGCTCATTTCCTTGCCATTGCCATTTGCCATTGCCATCCACTTTTCACTTTTATTTTCACAATCATCTTACGTTCACACTGCTTTATTGTTTTGCATCTTCTAGCTTTGCACTTGTAGGCACGGAGAACCAGAGGCCCGGGTCGGTGTGGTGGATTATCTGCTGGTTGAGGAACGGGATCTGCACACAGTTACCCATTTTCCATTGGAAATCGACACTTTCTGGACGAAGAAGTGGACTTGGACCACCGACCATTGTTTGTGCATCTTCATTGGCAAGCTCGTGCATCTATTGTCTCAACACCCAGGTGCCCCGCCGCTGCGCTGGATTACCACCGTCTTGAGGGACCTATGCCCGGTTGCTTGAGCATGACACGCAGCGGGACGGCGCAACTACCACACTTCAACGACAATCTGGCGAGGCGACTCGCCCTACTTTTTTGCTGAGAGATGCTTTGGGAGAGCTCCTCGGGCGGACCCTTGAAGCTACCACATTCCCCGCCTTGGTGGTTCGGCGATGAGTGTCGGGGCTGCCGCACACTTCGGCAAGTCACCGAGTCCCACCTCCAGCCATGAGGCCATCAGTCAATACCGCTCCTTCCTCAAGAACAAAGAAAGCGGATACCTCTGAGCATCGGCAATAGATGTTTGGTCTCTGGATCGGCACCCCAAGACGATGCGGATAAGGGTCTTGAGCAAAACCAGACCCACGAGGGAACATCACCTGGGCAATGGAGTGCAGTACTTGCAATAGCTTTACGACGCTCGGGGCGGACCCTTCACTCCTAGATGGGATGGCTGGTCATCACATAGGGGATGTCATCATGGGCTAGCGTCTAGCTAATGGGGAACTGACAATTTAGATGGCATGCGGGGCAAAATCATTTGGGCCTCCAGGGTACTGTTCTCCACGGTGCTATTCAACAAAGCATTGCAAGAAGGCTTCCCTCCACGGTGGACCACTAGTAGAGTTGTGCCCATATGCAAAGCGAGGGGACCCTCAATGCCCGACCAATTATCGTACTATTATGGTTGACTCTCTCTTTGCAAAAAGCGTTGGTTTGGCATCCTTGAAGCTTGGTGACAATATATGGCGAGAGAGGAGGCAGATGTGCGAGCTCTCACGAGGGCAAGTTTTGGCCCGGGCATTCCACCATTGATCATATCTTCACTCTGCGCACATTGATTGAGGATAGCGGGAATCACCGACAAAACCTCTTTGTTGTTTCATGGATAAAAAGCACGACCGGTGCCGGGACAAGTTATTGACCACGGCTGCGGCAGGGGACTCCCCTTAACAAGTTATATAGGGAGGCATGCTTTCGGGGCCATATCACATCATCGGACAGCCCGTGTCGGTAGTATTGGAGTGCGTCAAGGTTGCCCCCCTCTCCCCACTCTTTGGCACAGCCATTGACCGGCTAGAAGATTGGCTCAACGAGCATGGAGGTGCCCATCTCATGCATCACACAATGTCAACTCATATATCTTGACAATGTCAACCTCTCCGCCTATACTCGGAGGACATGCAGCGTCACTGGATGCTCTTGACACTTTTGCCCGATTCAGGCATGCGGGTTAACTTGGCCAAAACTAGGGTCTTTGCTGCTAGTTTCATCATCCCGTCAGTAAGTCTTCCTCATTCACTTACCAGGGGCCCGGGGATGTAGAGGTGGCTCCGACCCTACAAGTACTTGGGGATTGAGTTCTCTACTACCACCCATTGGGATCTTGCCATCGGAGGTTGGGTCGCGGCATGATGGAAAGCACTATATGCCATCTGAGAACAACGACCACAAAGGCAAGAGTTGTATGTGCAGGGCCACCGGTCACACTTGTTTGAGCATTGGTTGAGCCGGTCCTTTTTATATGGGGCAGAGGTGTAGGGGTCCGTGATATTCCTCAACACACGGAATGACCTCGGCGGTGCAGAAAGCCTTCTTTGGCACGAGCCCTTGGGGTAAAGTCCGCAGTTCCATACCGGATCCTACTCCAGGGAGGCGGGTTTTCTACCTTCAGCGGGCTGCATTGGAGCGCCATATCATTTACTTCGGAAGGTGGTGGCTATGGGTGATACGTTTGCCCAATCTTGCTTTGGCCATGGCGATGGGTCCTCAACGCCGAAAGCTTCTTTGGAAGGACAAGCAAGCTCAGTGGTTCTCACTGTTGGGAGTCTGAGCAAAGCGGATGCGTACATGTCGGGACAAAGAAAGATCACAAGGCACTTAAGTTGTACACCTAGATGCTACCTTCCTTCGCGAACTCGATGCAGATGCTCTGATGCATATTCCGCACTTATCTCGGCATCAAGTCAATCCCGTGGCTCCAAGAGGCCCACACTAGTATTTGTACACCTGCATGCCAGACTTATAGCTTCCATTCGCACGAGGTGCACGCCGCCTCCACCATTGAGATAGGACGTTGGGCCTGGAAGCCTTACGAGCAAAGGCTTTGCGATGTTGTTGCCACCAGGCGCGAATTGAGGATGAATGTCATGCCCTCCGGATCTGCCAGTTTGCCCCATATCGAGGCTTTATGTGTTTGATTACTAGTGCCTCGCCAACCGTTGCATGAGTTATTGAATACGGCGTCGGTGGGGTTGTTGGGGCCATACCTCCGAGGAGGTTATGGATGCGGACTCGATTGTGTCCGGGAATGAGTATTGAGCCCATCCTACACAATTATCCGGCATGCCCGCCGGACCTATTCTGCTAAGGTTTTTCCCTCAAAACCCGCCGGGCGGGGTTTTTTAATCCTGTCGATGTCGCTTGATGCTCTCTTTTTGTTTGGGTCCCATAGGCCGGTCTCGGAAGTGGGCGCTAAAAAAAATTCTATTCTATTCTATTCTATTTGTTTTTCTCTTTGGGTCCCATCTTGAAATTCCACTTTGGTCAACATATATAACAATAAAAATTTTTCATTATTAAGATAGGGCAATGTTGCCTCTATTCGACACCCATAATGTTTTTCACATGTTCGCACCCTACGGATCATGGCTAATCACGGCTAATACCTTGAGAAAGGAGGTGAGGACGAAGACATAGAAAAGCGCCTAGCTAGATAGGCATATGATATGCACCTAAATTTTGCAGCAAAGCCACTTGGAACCAACAATGCATACTCACGGGCGGTCTGGCTAATGTTGAGGATTTTGCGGCTACTTACATTTGCATGTTTTCTTTGAGCAGTTGACCTCGGCACCTATATTACTTGAAAAGAAGGCGGCAATAGAAAAGCAATGCATATCCACCAACATAGAACTTTGCATGCAACCATTTGATGCTCGCTTAGATCTTGCACAATTCGAACCCGCCATACTAGGTCAAACATTATCAAAATGATATTATCACAATATCGACAAGTTGGATACCATGCTCTAGGCTATGGAGCGCTTTGAGCAAGAAACTAGGGAGAATATAGTCGAGTCCATGCGGGTGCTATGGAAATGGCTAACAAGATCAAGAGCTGTTCAAATAGATAGTCAAAGGTAGTAGCTACTTCAAGTCCGTTGCAAAATAGGATCAATGCCTTGGAGAAGGCAAATTTTTGCCACGGATATTGGAATAGCTTCTAGAAAAAGCCATTGACTTTGCAAGATCAGGAGCTTCAATGCCGATGCTCATAGGCGGAGTTGGAGAAACTTGATAAAGCAAAAATAATAAAGCACCATGAGCTAAGCTTTGAGCTTCAAGCATTGAGCGTTAATTAATGATGATATTGCAGCCCTTTGCCCATATACAACTATGTGAGGCACATTGTGCACAACAATGCAACTTTTATGAGCAAGCAAGTCCAAGCGGTTTTTATTTCGGCCAAGCAACATAACACCTCAGGCTTCACAAGCTAGAACAGGTTTGAGGTTCTTGCAAGAAAGATGACATTAGGCGATTACTTAAAGAGCAACAAGAAGCAGAAATCCGGGTACCACAATGTCATGGTCCTTAATCTCCAAGAGAAGGCATGATTTCAGCAAAAGATCCGAGCAATGGTACTCTCAAGATGAAATACTCATGTGCACACTATGAGAGCATTTCATCTAGGCCTTTAGTGCCATAACCAACCACGCCTTGTGAAGTTCACGTTTTTTATGCAATTGCTAAAGGTACCATGCTCGCGGGGCAACCAAGTTGAGAGGGGGTCTAAGTTAGATATTGGGGTACAAAAGCACCCGTGGGGCGGCCTCTGCTTTTCGTCTTTGGATCACTGGCTTTACGGGGGGTGTTTGCGGGCGGGGAAAGCCATTTTTTGCTCTTAGCAAATTGGTGCGGATCGATGACATGGACATCCGTAATTTCAAATTCAGGTGTGGCAAATGACCTAGAGATAATTTGGCGGGCTGATTTTAAGTCTTGTGAGGAGGATTTTCTTAGATCTGGCCATGGCGGATGAATGCCTCTCATGAATGTCGGTAAATTCTTGTTGATGAAGCGTTTGGTGAGAGAATTGATCAATGGATAAGGAACAATGATACCTCGATGCATTTACTGGGTTTGCAAGTCTTTTGGGAGATCCGGCAATATCTCCATCGACCCCTGACTTCATGCGGGTAGTGGGATGTAAGTAGTGATAGGACTCCATTAGGTAGTCCTATTCTGTTTCCACCATCGTCCATGTTTTTCTTCTTTGTAGAAGCTCGTTTCTGCTAGAGCTTCTTGCATATCTATATTAAGAGGAATCGTGGTTTTTTCTAGATGTATGTTCAAATGAAAGCCTTCCTAGAATTTGGTTTTCTGCAATGGTGATTGACATCGATAATGGTAGAGCATTAGTATCTTACAAGCAGCTAATGTTAGAAAGCAGAACCCGGTCGTAGCATTTTCATCACACTAGTGGTTTCTTTCATGCTTTTGCTTGATTGCGAGGATCAATGGTATTTTAGAATCATTTGTTGCATTGCGAGAACAATATGGATGTATTTTAAGCTATCGACATAGGTTGGACTTAGGAAACGGTAGGAATGGGTGTCAGCGTTCCGGCTTTTAACCATTGATTCTTACACAAAGTAACTATATGTGCAAATGAACTAAACTAATACAATGTCACATGAAGGTGTCTTTTAGTGATTTATTAAAGTTCCAAATGTAGGTTTATTCTTTTTACACAGCGAAGTTTTATTGATTTTATAGAGTAATACAATGGCTTGGGGATCGAAACTATCTACAATTTATCTATCGATTATTTAAAGCATCGACCTTATTTGTTTTCTTGTATGCGGGTTGTCTCTGCTAGTTCTTAAAACTGCTGTTCATTTCTTTATAGGATGCAGCTAGAAAGAATGTTTCTTTGAGCAATTATAGGGGCAAAATCCTCCTAATTGTAAAGTTGCTTCACAATGGCATTTTCTTTCCATCTTTCCAGTATTTCTTCCATCTATCATTGCTTTTCCAAAATTTTCCAATGTTGTAACTTTATATTCAATGGCTTTGACAACATCTGAAACATATCAAAAGTATAAAGATGAAGGTAAGTAGAGTTTGGAAAAAGATCTAAGGAGATCCTGTATAATCTCTTTAATTTGTTTTTCCTTTTCTGGGCAGGATTAGAGGTGCTTGCTTTTCCCTATAATTAGTTTGGAAGCCAGGAACCATATATCAATGAAGAAATTCTATGTATGCACCAGGTTCAAAGCATAATACTGTTATCTTTCTCAAGGTAAGAACTGCAGTGTGCTTGCTTGCTCAAGCCAATTTGTTTCTTATTTTAGACCCATATTGAACTGTATATTGATGTGAATGGTTTCAATAGAAGCACCACTATACAAGTTCTTGAAGCCTAACAAAGGAGGCCTATTTGGGGATTACGTGGCGGGACTTCACCAAGTCTTTAATTAGCATTGATGGGAAGGTTGTTGAGAGGTGCAGTCCGTGATCGGCAGAGGTTGTTTGCTAGATTTGACAAAAGTGCGGGTTGCCGGTTTGAATTTTATTTGTCATGTATCAGGCGCCTTCAAATTGCTTCCCTCTCGAAGGAGGTCTAGCGGGCTCATTCTCTCAAAGCGAGGTCATTTGTTTAGCTTCATATGCATGTCATATTATAAAAAGCATGGCATGGTACTTCCATTTATATAACGACAACATGGTCTTATTTTCGATTATTATCGGGCTACTTTACTACATATATTTGCATTACTCGGGGCGAAAATGTTTGCACGGATGCAGCTCATAGACTTGTAGATATCATATCAAAAGTAAATTTAGCTAATAGGCCAACTCTATGTAGGTATTCTTATTGCATAGGCATGTTTGTTACATGGTAGTGTGCTTCTCCATGAAAATATGCCTTGGAATACTTGATCTAATTTGGTGCATTTATCACCGTGAGATAAATAGCCAAGGATTTGTTGTTGGTATTCTTACCGCTTTTTAAAAATAGATGTTACCTTTGTAATGTGCTTCTTCATGAAAATATACCTTGAAATACATGATCCCATTTACGCAGACTTTGTGTTGGCATTAACAAATTTACTGCGGACAACCGGAAACTATTGCTGGAATGGGCCCCATTAGTATAGCCGATTTCTTTTTCGAATTCTTCGCATCTTGGAAGCAACAGGGAAGGATTGGAATTTAAGCACTCCAATTTGGTGTATAAGATGGCAACTTATGGATCTGCAAACCGCCAGCTTGAGACTATTCTTGGAGCTTTGGTTAAATGGAAACGATGATTTCTTTTCCAAGCTTGGTGAAACACAACACTCGGGAATTTATAAACTGTGCTGGATTTATGCAGTTTCAACAAGGGATATGGCATGAAACCTACAGCATACATTTTTGTGGAAACACATATATTTCCATATGTGAAACATTGTATCACACCACACTAAGATCTTTGGGTATACTTAATAAATTAATTTGTTTGGAGATAAGAATATAAACATCTAATCTCAACTTGGCAATGTCAGAACCATTAACTACCATTCTTTACCAATATTTGTTTGACTCAGAGGCTGTGATTTGTTCGTTTATATTGATCTTGCTTTACAATCCTTGACTCACGTCTCGAAGGCATTAGATCATGCAAATCATCGAGTTATGCGAATTGTACTACAAGGTGCAAATCATGCGAGCGACCCATCTTAGGTAGAATTTGCAATCTTACGCATATGCAAGATGTCCGCTTTAAATTATAGAACTATAGATGAAAATAGAGCAATTACAAACCAGCGTGAAAATAATGTTGCAATTCAGGAGGATTCGATCTAAAAGTTCGACCAAATTCACGATAGATTTTGTCGATGTGCAAAAAGAAAGCAATGGCCTTTTGACGATGAAGCTCAACACAAGGTTACTTGACAAATAACAAGAAATATGGAGCTCTTTTCGATGTGCAAAAATAATGCAACTTGCCTATTTGGCGATGAATCTCAATGCGCATTAAAAAAGAACTTCGAATCGAGATTGCTTGGCGATCGAGCAGCGGAAAAACAAATACAAATCCGAAGTGCAATGAGCAAAATTTCCCAATATGACATTTGGTACCTTCAAATAAGCATGAACAAATTACAAATTTGGTAGGGAGAAGGGCGGTTTCGGAGGCATCACGGAAGCCGAGATAACGTTATGTTAAGTGCTGCGTGCTTTCTCGCTTAAAGCTTGTGCGCTTTTTTGTACCCCAATATCTAACTTAGACCCGGGGACCTCTTTGTATGTCAATTATGACCTCATATCACTACTGCAGAAGTCAGGTTAACATGAGCAAGCATGCATGAGGGATATACGACAGACTCGTGATGCTATTGTTGCGTACAAGGTACGGGTTTTTCGTCCACTGAACTATACTATGACAAACATTCTACAAAAAGATACAACTAGACCATCCCTTATTGGAGTTGCTGCTGATGCAAATGCTAATGCTGCTGGTAATGGAGATGCTAATCTGCTACAACCCCTTGTGATGCTATGCATGGCACTTAAGCAAGATTTCATTAATTAGAGAAATTTCATTTTCTCGTTTGACAACGAAATAGGTCGCGATCATCTCAGCAAACTAGAAAATGGTTGTATGCAACCAGAATGAAGCGTTAATAATTAGTAAATCAGCTTAAAGAAATTATAATCGTTGAAAATCACCTGTACAACTATAGCCTCTACGTGTTATGACATTAGATATGGGGTTCCAAAAGCATCACTAATGCTCCCAAAGATCGCCATGGCGAAAGTTTGGACAAGAAAGCAAGGCAAAATATAAAGAGTTTACTGCTTGCAATTAACTAATATTAATCTAAACAAAAGGCAAATCTGGTCAGAATAATTGCGGTCGCGATCTTTTAGACAAATAGTTTCATTAAAATTGGCACACATCATAAAGCATGTATTTTCAAAAAAGTATAATTCTGGTAAGGGACTCACAAAGAACATAAAAAACCAGCCCATAAAATAGCTACTATAATGAAAAAGGATAAAAAACCCCGCCTTTCATCGGGTTTTGAGGAAAACCCTAATGAAAAAATGGTAGCCAATGACCTCGAGGATGCCCTAAAGAGCAAGGTATAAAATCGTGAAGCCCCCAAATGCGCATCAGCGCCATGGAATGTGTGAAACACGGAAAAATGGAGAAATGCCTAGAAAGTACCCGGTTAAATGTCAATAAAATAGGTACAATCATGGCGGTGAGCACCTAAGAAAAATAGTCCCCGGAAAGCAAAAACACCCATTAGACGTTAGAAACCGTGAACAAACATATATAGAAATAGAAACCAGCACTAAGAGGTGGAAAAAGAAAAATAGCATCACCAACAGGTGGAAAACATCTAGCATCACCAACATGTGGAAATCATCTAGCATCACCCAACGAGTGGAAAAATATAGAGATAGCATCACCCATATAGAGAAACAGAAAGCATCAGGAGGTGGGAACAGGAAAAATAGCATCACCAACAGGTGGAAATCATCTAGCATCACCCAACGGGTGGTAAAATATATAGAGCATCACCGGCCGGGTGGAAAATAATTCTTGGAAAAAAAGCATCACCCAGCGAATTGGTCGATTACTAAACAAAATATATAAAAATAGGCGACAATAATCACCATAGCAACATTCAATGAGTGGAGGATTAATGGAGTTAAATTGAAAGGAAATAAACATGAACATGAAACAAACTCAAAACTATATAAAAAGGCGGGTAGGGGAGGAAGCAATGGGCAAGGAAGAGATGTTCTTTGTGAGAAGGCAGATAACCAAACACAAGAATGAATCGTGCATATATCGCTGCTCGTCCCTTCCCAGAATGCTGAAGCGATGGCTCAGATCGATGCCATTCTGGTAAGGGACTCGCAAAGAATACAAAAACCGGCCGACATCCAGAGAACTTCCTTTATATCAGCCCGATGACGAGAAACATCAAGACATTGAGTTAGAGTCCAAATGACATGGGAAGAATAAGAAGACGACGATTGCCATGATGAATGAAGTGATCCAAGAAATAACTATTGCAAAATCGCATCCCAATGCTAGTTGAAAAATAGAATGAGCAAAAACAAATGGTGTAAGCTTAGACAATGTATCTTGTAAAAGGCAAGCGAAAATATATCTGATGTTGTCAAAGAACCCTTGAATACATGGACATCATATCGATTCCGATCTCTTTAGACTTAGCTATGGAGACCAAATCCATAGAATGTGGACCCGACTCATGACTTCTTTGTCAATTTACCTTGATTACATTTGGGGACGACCCAGTTAAAGAGGCTTTCAAGAAGATTTTAGGTTGCAACCGAGACAAACCACCGCGATGCGATAGCATTGACAATCATGCACGGAATTGCTTGTCCTCTTATGAGGATGATATGTGAGACAATGTTACGGGATGTCAAGATCATCATTGAAATGTTGGTCGATCTCTTGCAAGCGACTAAAGCACGCTCTTCCAAAGTAAACTTGGTCATTCTCAACAAATCAAAGGTTTTAGCAAAAGCTGGCGCAATGCAATGCCCGAGCATAATAGTGCGTAATAACATGGCAATCATCCCCAAAATCACGGGATCCATATCAAAATCTTCTTAATGGGAAGAAATGAAGGATTTCAAAGAAAACCAAATGAGGAATTCGGTTGTAGCGAGTTTTGGGAAAATGAAAAAACAAAGCCATTTCATGATTCGAAGATTGGTTCGCGCCAACAAATTGAATTCGGCAGGCGGTGGATTTTAAGCGCCGCCGATTTCCATTAACTTCAAGCAAAAGCGGCATTTGTTAAGGCCCGAGAGAAGAGCTCCTCTCGAGCTCGAGAGGAGCTATACGTACAAAAAATATCTCTCGCCGTATATGGCGAGAGATAAAAAAAAATTTCGATCATGTGGGAAACCTAAGAGGGGAGAGGAGAGGGGTGAAGTGATTTATATTATTTCGTCTTGTCATACCATCAGGCCTATAAGATAGATTACATAGAAAATCCTATCATCTAGCAAGCACTCATCAATGAATAGCTCAACATGCTTTCCTCTTTCTCATCTCCACTAATATTTACATGCTTAATTGCAACCTATCTCAGATCCATCATATCAATAAAAAAGCTACTCACTATTGTAGCCAGCAGGTCAAAGAACTGTTGCAGATTGAGTAGATCCAAACCAAATCTAATCCACAAGGCTTGATATGCTGGACATTGAATTACTGTGTACTCTTCATCCTTTATGTTCCCCGAACCACCGCTGCAATATTGTCCGGTCCTTTCTTTGAATGTTATACCATCTACCAACTTCCACACTTAAGTGGTATGCACACAAGCGCATCCTACAAATAGCTTGCATTTTAGCCAAAGAAATATTATCATCCAAGTATTTCGTAACTTGTAGCATTGGATTCATATTCTTCCTATATTGCATCATTTTGATACCAAGTGCATGACAGATTCTTTCTCAGATAGTCTCTCTTACCCATTCCCGGATCACGATTCTTACATGCGCTAAATCTTGTATTTGAATGCCCCATCATGCCATCGCATACCATCCTTTCTCTATTGTCTTTTTTCAATGCCAATCTCGGACAACTTTCTTCATCTAAGCCTCCCAATCTGCTGAGATATGTTAGGAAGCGACATAAAGCTTCAGACTCTATCTGCATCATACCACATTCTAGAATCATATCATATGGTGTCTGCATCTTAACTCAAAATTATGTAGGAACTTTTTGCACCCTTTCTATTTTTTTGCCAAAGTTCTAGTGATAGTCACGGGCTTCTAGACTTCACATTTATATAACTTCATTTGTTTGCACTAGTGCTTTAAACAACATCTTCTTTAAATAAAAATCCGGATATGTCGGTTTTAAGCATTTCTTTTGCATAGCAAATAGCATTTTCAGCCCCCATTAATCCTTTGCTCCACCATTTGGTTCCATCTAAAGTGCTTGTTTATAATGTGACCCAAATATTTAGAGGAACTAGAAATCTCTACTGGCTCTGCTTTGTAGAAAAATGCATAGTTCCTATCTAGGCCCGATTCAAAGGCGCCAATCTTGGTCTTCCCCAAGCTAACTTTCATTCACATTAGCATCATTATAAGGCAGCTAATATGTCTAGGTGCTTCGGCATCCCCTCTTTTGGATAGCAATAGAATGTCATCTACATACAACAATAGGAGAATGACATAACCTGCTAGTTGGACCCCATCTCCTCCCTGCAGGGATATCAATCTTTCTATATCATCAATAAATATGCCAAATAGAGTAGGCGACAAAGGGCATCCTTGCTTGATGCCAACATTACTCTCCATTTGCACATCACTTTGGTCAAATGGAAAAGATAACTTTACTGGGACCCTCTCATACAATATCTGCACAACATCTCGTAGTCGTTCATGCACTTTAATTCTATCCAAGCTTTCCCATAAGTTTCCCCTATGTATCATGTCAAATGCCTTAGTGAAGTCTACAAATCCGGCAAACAAAGGCTTATGTGTCCCTTTTACTGTATCCATCATAGCCCTAAATGTCACCAAGTGATCAATAATGCACTTTCTTGGTCTAAAGCCAGCTTGTCCATTGGCACATGCATCATGCCCATGTGCTAATTTTGTTCTCATTAATATTGGCAAATATCTTTGCAAAGAGATTACTCACCATGATCATGCAATAATTATTATCCTCTACGATGCTTCCATCAAATAGGATCCGGAGTTTCCCTCTCGACAAATCCTCAAGTCGGTGGGAGACGTTACTCCTTCAATTGACATGCATAAATCAGCCCGACATGCACGCGAGGCAATTAGCTAAAGAAGAAGGAATCGCGCGCAAAATGCATAGGCGGCAAAGCAAGATGAATCGTCTCGGATGCACGAGCTGCCCAAATCTCTATGAATTGATGCGATTATGATGAATCCGCCCTGTATGCAACAAAATACTGCAAAGACAGATACCAGGGCCGCCTTCAAACCATTGGTGTCCCTGTGAGGAAATCCACCGTCTGCTATCTGTGTAAAAGACGAAAAACAATCGAGGAGTTCCATCACGGAAAAAAACAATCACGGGCGAGAGATGCATGTGAGCAAGCGACTCCTCAATTGACATGCACAAATCAGCCAGCATTCACGAAGAAATTGTGCGAAGAAGAATAAATCACGCCTCAGGTTGTGAATCCTCTGCATAGCATGCAAATAAAAAAAAAAAATTCTTTCAAGAAATCGTGAGAATGAGCAAGCGAAAAGGGAAGGAAATTAGAGGAAGAGCAATCTAAAAAGGAAGAAAAGAGGAAGAGCAATCTAAAAAGAAAAAGAAAAAAGAGCAATCTCAAAGGGAAGAAAAGAGGATGGATAGAGTCAAGGGAAGCAATGGGCAAGGAAGAGAGGCATTTAGCTCTTTGTGAGAAGACGCCGATAACCAAACACAAGAATGAATCGTGCATATATAGCTGCTCGTCCCTTCCCAGAATGCCGATCCGATGGTTCGGATCGATGCCATTACAAAAAAGTGTTCATGAATTGACATTTTTTCGAGTTTCTTGCCCGAGACTCTACATCTCACGCTAAGCTCTGCCGCCATTCTTTTAGCGTGTTCCTTTCTGCGGCAATGGTGCATGATGTATCCATTTACGTATATCTGTAGTATTGAGATATCCACATCCATTCGACGGCTATCTCTTACTGCATACGATATCGAGAACTATCCAACAATTCATCCGCCAATGCCATAGAGTATTCCGTGCGGCGAACCAACTTACGTCTCTTTGGTGAATGGTCACCATCTAGTCTACCACTTCGGATCGTCACGGACATTCCCATGTATCGAAATGATGAAGTGGCTTTTCTGAGAACTTGTTATCTTTGGCGGGATCTTCTCAAAATTTTTGTTCGATTGCCTCGAGCTTTTTGAGCGTGGATCGAGCTCGGTGATTGCTTTTTACGTTTTGTTCTAGCGGTGCCCTTGTTTCTTCTAACCTCTCTTGAAACTTTTACGATCCGAGCATCGATATTTGATCCATCTTGCTAAGATCTGTCTCTTGAATTATTTTGATGTCGGCATGTATGCAGCTGCTTGGCTTATCGGCATTGCATTTTCTTCTTCCTCTTCTTTCATAGGCGCCGTTTTTCTCTAAAGTTTCAAAGATCGAGGGAAAGCGGCATACGTTATCGTCATATTGAAGGAAGCACTACGTTTTCCTTGCATGAGCAACTCGAAGGCTTGCGGTCGAAAAAAAATCAAGGACACAAGTCCGGTGGAACCAACTCCTTCACCATTGCGTAAATATCGATGTCTTTGCTTGGCCCTTATGGGCCGAAGTCACCATCCATTCTTTGCCCAAAGAGAACTTGGGTTTACCCTGTAAGATACTCAAATATTTTTCTTTGTTTTATATCCACCTCCGTCGTCACGGTTAAAGGATATTTAGGAAGGGGCGTGCTTTTTGGTGCGTTGGTCACTGAGTCGGCCGTAGCTCAATTTTTGGCTTCACGAGGCAACACAAGAGCCTCTCACGTTTTATCGTGATGTAGCGTAATATTGAAATTCCTTGATATTTTTTTTTGCTCTCCGGCCTTGTTCTTCATAAGCCCCAAAGGAAGCGTGAGAACTACCTAGAATCGACTTTGTTGTACATGCGGTTCGGCATGTCTGATGTAACACAACTAGTACAAGCGCCCACGGCAACCACATGCGCCGCGAGTTGCTACTACCAAATTGAGATTGTGCACGCCTATAATCTTCAAAATTGTAGGAATTCCCATAGCGAAGGAGGATTTGCTCAAACTCCATAGTCGGGGATATGGATTTCATTTTTCTAATGGAAACCTAGAAACATGCTAGTAAAGGACAATAGTAAATCTGCTGGTGTATCAACACTATTCATTATTCAATGAGGGCCGCGGGCAAGCAATTCCTTGATGGCATAAGCTTGTTATTACAAATATCCTTGGCATCTTTAATTCCATTACCGCGAAAGCGGATGAAGCGCGATTAATATCGTGGAATGGTGCAAAATAAACATAGAGATCCCTCTTTGTAGCCGCATGTTATTTCCACATGTCGATTCAAACTTCTATTGGCAATATCCACTTAGACATAAATGTAGAATAAATGTGGAAATCGGCGTCGCTAATACAAACCATTGCATCAACACTTTTAATTAAATTCCCCTTGAAACAACCTTTTGTTTGGATGCATATATTAGCATGAAAGTGACTCGGTGTATCGAGTGTTGGAAGGGCATATTATCAAGTTATACCTCATTTTGGACCGTAGATAGCGATCCTCATTTGTAGGATATGTTCCCATAAGTTTTAGTATGCTGTAGAGTGAGGCTTGTAAAGTACTATAATGTTTGAATAGAATGTACTAAATGGCGTTGATTTCATACGTGTGTTTATACATGGGTAGAAAAGTGGCTCTCGCTGTCCTACATCACCCTGCTTGTGAATGTGAACCCAAACAGACGGGGTTTTCAGGAGAATTGAATTAAAAAGCTGTTGGATGCAATGGTTTGTGTTAATAAAAAATGTTGGATGTAATGGTTTTGTGTGTTAACTAAAAGTTTTTTCAGCCATGAAGTCAAATGATATTTTAGAAAATTCAAAATATTGTACTCACATTTGCTCACGTATCAACCTTCAATTACTCGCATCCAGCTGCAATTCAAATTCCCCTCTTAACTCCAAAATATGGAAAGAAAATAAGCTCTGAAGTAAAAGCATCTGCTAGTGAGAACTCCTTGGGGATGAAAACAGAACTATAGGCAATTAAAAGATGGAACACAATCTTTCTTGCTTCAAGCTCTTTCCACAGACAATCCCCATGTCTACAATTCTCTACCTCGAACCATACTGCGATGCTAACAAATTTACATATTCAACACTGAAGAACAAAATCACAGTGAAATCCTTGGAAGTGGCTTTGATGAAATATACAGATAGGAAAATATATTGCAATAGCATATATTCTACTGCAGTAAAAAATGTTGAACTAGCAAGACACTCCAAACAAAGATGGCATCTCATCGAAAATAATCATTCTCCTTCTCAATTAACTTTCTTGCCTTGGCCTTGAATTTATCTTTGTACCGTCTTTAACATTCTCGATTAGACTTCTTAGAAATATTGCATCTCATCTAAGAGTTTTGCCTTCCACATTTGATGGCGGCATGGGAAGTGGCGGCTTTGACCATCCATCTGCTTTAGGCTTAGTAAAGGGAAAAGCGGCGGTCATTGTTTTCCCTCTTGTGGGATCGGTCCCAGCGAATTCTGTCCCCCTCTATTTGTTTTCTTTGTTAAAAAAAAGGGGTTGTGCATAAAGCCCATAGCCTTCAACTTCTAAATACAACTCCATGAATTAGCGGGAATGAGGGTTAGAAATCGATCTGGACGAGTTCCACGAAGCCCGGGCTTTAAGCCCATTGCGGAAAATTCACCACTATAGGCAACATAGATTTTAAACAATTAAATGAGGTCGCACTCTAGATGTCTTGATCAATACATCTTGGGTAATACACCTTGTTATTGTGCTATATATTGAATTCAAACTTCTATGGCGAGGCATTCCACATTTATAGCGTCCTCTAGGGTATATGGCCTTTACACCACACCAATATTACTTTGTAAGTCATGCCCCCAACTACCTTATATTGAATGCAACTTTGAGGGGCCTCAAATTGGAACATATTTGTTCTCACACTATGTGTTACCTTTGGACTAAACACACGGACTGGACCCAAAGTAGTTTGTTTTAGATCCAAAAGTGCTTATATGTGACCTATGGTGAGAGATATGGGCCCAGGCGTCAATATCAACCATCACATTAATAGAAAAGGGACCTCCCCCCTCCCCATTTGAGACCATGAAGAGGAGCCATGATTTGTGTGTGTGTAATTTCATATCATATGACATGAGAGGAAGCCACTTAAATTCATAACCTGATCATGGAACAAGTACATCTTTTGGAGCCATACCCTAAAATTGCATGATATATAATTTCCATTAAACAGCCCAACAATATATATATGTTTGCAGCATGGTTAAACTCAACAAGTTTATAAGTGCAAGTTTACAAATGCTACAAGAAGGATCTCACCACATCCTTAAATTTCAATACGTGTATCTAAATTTTTGCTCAAGGGTAGAGGCATAGTACCTGCAGACCATCCAGGAGCTTAAGCTAGTATAAAAATAGTAACTAGACCTGGAAACTGTAGGTGTCATAGCCACCACCCAGTTGTTATCCATGTCGATGCAGCCTGTCCTTTTATATGAGATTGAAATATGGGGCCCAGTAGTGTCCCTCGCTACCTAGAATGACTTGGAGCAGGTGCAAAAAGCCTTCTTGGTATGAGCATTGGGGATGAAGTCCACAGTCCCATATCAAATTCTGTTACCGGAGATGGGTTTCTTGCCTCTTCAGAGGGCAGCCCTTGATCGCCATATTGTCTATTTTCAAAAGGTGGTCAGTTTAGATGATGCTCGTCTCCCTAACCTAGCTTATATCATGGCAATGGGGCCGCAGTGCCTCAAGGCCTCTTGGAGGAAAAGGAGAACTCAATGGTTGGCTAGATGGATTGTGCGGGGAGCACAAGTGCATACATGTGCAAGCGGAGGTAGATCGCCATAGCTTGGGGCAATATCTTTGGCGCTTGCTTCCTCGGCAAGCTCTGCGGGATCACCGGTGCCCTTGAACAAGTCAAGGCCGGACACTACCGGTGCTACATAAATCCCACATTGGAATGGGAATTGACAATGCTATATATCATTACCCATTTGCCTATGAAAAGCGCGATTCATTGCCTCCATTCACATAGGGGCACACCATCTTGAATTGAAGAGGCGGGCAAATGGATTGGTGAGCCACCTTGAGCGAGCATTGTCAATCTTTGCCAAATGGAGTCATTGAGGATGAATCGATACCCTTCAAAAGCTGCCAGTGTATGATCAAATCTTGAATCGAAAAAATTGAAAAATGTTGTATGGCCTTAATAGATTACTACTATCTACATGAGAATATGCTAGAAGGTTTACCTAATCTAAATTGTTAAAACTTGCTGCACAACAGAACATTGGCTCTAGCATGCACAAATATTTGCTGGTATATGACAAATCTGAGAATTTGAATAGAGGATCATCATGTGATGTATTGAAAAATGAATCTCCAAGGTAAGAGATAGTGATCCAATGGCATGTGCAAAGTCTATCTTGCTGAACATAAAATGGCGACAGACAGATCCAGAAAAAAAATCCTAAACCTAAACAAATTTATCTTTTTTTCTGCATTATAGGCATGGTGAAGAGGATAACCTAAGACAACCTACTGCTTATGCCTTAATTACCCATCTTAGGCTAATATTTGGTTGTTTAACTGCAGGTAACCAGGTTTCTTGCTCCATGTTTTGATGTATCACTCTTAGCTTTTGGTTCATTGAACAAGACTTCAAGTAAGCATGTTCCAAAATGGGAATTGTAGTATATAAAGTTGTAAGTTAAGTTGTAAGCTGAAAACTCAGTTATACAAGCAGTGTAAACTAAAAATTGTGAAGTTATTGGTGAATAAAACAAACATGGAATGATCTTGCAGAATAGAACAAAGATCTCGTGTATATGTTTTTTGGAATACAAGTATTTCAAGCAATGTTCTTGAATGAATTTTAACCTAATCTTGGCCTACACAGTAAAACCTATAAATTGTCTAGGGCTGCAAATTGGACTTAATATTCTAAAAGGATTATTAAGGATGGAAATGCAACAACAGATTAACAAGGTTTTTTAGGGTTTTGGCTTTGGAAAAAAATGGGTAAAAAAACATTTGCAACATTCCATAATACGAATAAAACAATAAATAGTCAAATCTTTTTTGATAAAACCAAACCATAATTATATCATAGCAATGAAGTGCACTTACTACAAAGCTTTCAACAAGAAAAAAAAACGATATCACGGCAATTTTATCGCCATTCATCTTGGCAGCTTTTATTTTTTCTTGGCGGTTTTCAAGAGCTTTTGCCATTGGATAGCTGATATCAAATCCTTGTTCTCTATAAGCTATACTATAAGAAAATTTTAATATTATGAGCATGGCTTTGAGAATGATATCCAATATATTTTTTTGAAGAGCGACAAACTTTATTGAAACTCAAGCCAAAAGCAAAATACAAATGCGGCGGGGAATAAAGTCTCGAGGAGGATAATCATGATCCTTTGAGTAGAACCACCGACCTATGCATAAGACAGCACACTCAAATAGGACTCAAATATCAAGCGTAAACTTGGCGAGAACAGCGAAGAACAATGGTAGGCCTTAGTGATTACGGCTTGTGCGTCACGGAGGACAATGCCGGGAGGAATATCAAAACGAAAGATACGGTCTTCTGCGCTTCCGGATGGACCACAACAACCATCGATGCTAAATGAAATGCTTGGCTCAGCGGCTTAATCAAGTATCAGGATAAATAGCGGAACTTTGCTGACTTGTCAATGCCACATGAAAAAAAAAGCAACCAAGACCAAGCGGTGGAGATGAACACATAAAAAAAGCGATGCTCAATGGTCTCGTCCCTTTGCTTGCACGATTAGGCGAGTGTTGATATCAATGTATATTGACAATGGGCACATTTAGAAAGAAAGAATGATTTTTATCGTCCACCGAGACCAACCGGCCTATGGGACCCAATGAAGGACAGCAGCAAACTTATTACTGTCCGGGTCAAAAAAACCCTCGCCCCGAAGGGTTTTCGAGGGAAAATCTGTGGCACTAATAAGAATCTTTGTCAAAGCATGCGGTATATATCATCATGAAATATATGTATAATATAATAAATATACATGTCAAGTGTGTGCCTGAGGACATAGCTGATCTCGCATATCCATGAACTCCTGCAGGTATGATCCCAGCGTCTGTATGGAAGCCGTGCCCAATGTCACATGTAGCGGTGGCGGGCGACCAACTTCGGCATAAGCGTCTTTGCTCTCTCTACTCTAATGAATTTTGTAATTTAGTGTAGATCAACATAAGGAAGTTCTATTCCTTCTTTTGGGCAGCGGTATAATCAGATCTAATTGTTTTTAGATTTATTATTTATCATGAAACCATGTAGAGACCTGATCTCCATAGCATCTAATCTATGGTTATCTTTTATCACTAAGTTGCATAAGATGTGAATCTTTTCAGTTGGCACAGAGATAACATAGTAGACAACAAGATCATGTCTATCTTCCATTGTACTAGACAACCAAATTATAAAGCAAATGCAAATGTTATAGATGAACCTGGGTATTTTTCGCTCCTAGAGGAATTCCAGTTTGTTGATTCATCATTCGAGTAGAAATTGCATCCTCCTTTTTGAAGAGTTATCGTCATTGTTAATGCCTTTTACCACATTTTTATCTCTGTTATTCATAGATTTGTTGCAGCTCTTGTCTCCGATTCTACTGTTCTCTTCTAGACTCCTATCCCCTTTGGGTTTTCCTTCAGCATTATCAGCAAGTGAATATGCTTTAGCAGCTCTTCCGAATTCAAACATCTTCTTTCTTTGGTGCTCCTCATTTTTCCTCGTGGCCCGATTTTTCCTCCCAGATGGCCATATTAAGGTCACCTTTCCTCCTGCCATGCTCATGGCTAGAAAGACAACAAGAAATTTTTATCCCTTATGGGCGAGAACTAAAGCTTTGCCTTGAACTAAAGCTTTTGTTCTTCAACCTCATGCAAAACATGCATGTTATAATAACATGCAAAAGTTTCGTTCAAGAATGTGCCAAGTGCCTTCATGCACCCAAAAGTTGCATGCACTTTTCAAAATAAGAGAATCTTTGTCAATGTAAAAAGCATTCTTCTGCGTCCACCAGTAATGTTATGCCACGTGGCCTTTGTTTAAAATTTGAATGTAAGTAAAAATTTGTTGGCATCGGGCTTCTACGCATTTAAGTATTTACCTGTTTATCCAGCATTTCAAGAACTTACCCTGCATACCGAAGGCTTTTACTTGATCTAGAATGCTTCCTAAGTGTCTCCACATTACAGGAATGGCAATCTACTTGCCATTCTGTATCTATCATAAGACCATATCTTAAAATTCATTTACTATTTGGAAGATAAATATGGAGAAGTAATTACCATACCTTGTACTCATGCCCAAACCATGTATTCGTGCCCAAGCCACTAGGCAAAGGGACCTTGCACATCAATGTTGTTAAAAAACCCGTTTTTTATTTTTAAAGTACCTCTATAAAAATCTTCACGTTTTTTAAAGGATTTTTATGATTTGGTATGGCCAAAAAAAAAAATTGCACATTATTTGCACTACTTTATTGGACATATTTGCTATTGTTAAAATGCACATTTTTGCTACAAGTTACAAGGCGTAGCATGCCAACAAGTAAATTAGAAGCTTATCTTTGCTATTAGAAAATATTAAGTTCAAGTACAAAGATATCATAGCTATTTTTGCCATGCAACCCTTAAGAAAGTTGAGGAAAAACTTTATTATAGAGGCTAAGAAATATAAAAATTTTATGTACAAGGATAAATAAGTTCAAGAATATCATATATTTCGATAAAAGAATCCGGATCTAAGGATTTTTAAGGATTTTTAAAGATTTTTAAGGATTTTTAAGGATTTTTAAGATTTTTAACGTATTTTTATATAAAATCGTTTTTAAAAATTTTTCCAAAAATTTTAAAAATCTGCAAAAATCTTAAAAACATTTTAAATGTCACCGGATTTTGGCGTGCTTAACAACATTGTTGCACATGTCATCTTGCAATATTTGCATTTACATTGTGCACAACTTAACAATAGAACCAAATAGGCTTAAATCTATAGATCACACTAGTTTGATAAGTTCAGTTCACTTCATATATATATATGTATCTTATCATTATATCTATAATTAAAAAAAAAAAAAAAAAAAAACTATTTTTTTTTTTTTTTTTTTAAGTTGAAAATCTTTGGTTGGGTATGTAATGGAAGATCTATATTCAATGGTTTACATATGTTGATCATGAACTTCCGGCTAAAAAAAAGATCTCCCATAACACCCAAACAAAGATTAAAAATATGAAACGTGCACTTGTTGCTAAGGCGTATTACACCTACATGTCGAGTGGATCATGAGGGAAAACCATAAAAAATGAACATCTGCGTGTCCAAAACCCGAATAAGATAGCGGTCCCATATTTCTTGAGAAACATCCTCCTCCACTTCTAAACACCTAATTTGCTTTGAAAACTTAGCTTTCAATGTCCCGAACAAGCTAGATGCATGGATGAATTGACCCTGAAAAGCTAGAAGCCTTCGTCTTTTCCATATACAACAGCATATCCAATCCTTAGCTATATGAATATCCATTTTCATTGGGCTAAACCAGGCATTACTGTACCTCCCTAATACCACTTCCTTTAACTTGGCATTGTCAAATGAAATATTTCTCGAACTTATCTCATATTTATTGGATATCTGAACAATTGATAATACAATGCTCTATTGGTTCTTTCGCTCCCCAAGGATAGGGAAAACAAGAATAATATCATTTCTAAACTTATGCACCACCTTGTTCACCCACAGAGACCTGTGCACAATCTGCCATGGAAGACTTAGTGTATATTTTAACCCCTTAAAAACCAAAATAGCATATTAGAGAAAGGGGGTGATTATTGAGCCAAAGGGTGATTTTGAGGTCGTTGAGTTTTTTTTTTTTTTAGGGTATTTCAACACCTATAAAGGACGGCCCTAAGAGTGGGCTAGGAGTGTCTATGTCCATTTATTGTTATCTCCCAACAGAAAATCTTTGTCTCTAGCCTAGACTCAATAACTGGCATTGGTGTTGCTTTTGCACTTCCATCCTTTAGAAGATATTGTGAAATATAGGGATCATGAATTGCTATTTTGTTCATGTCATACTGCTTCATAACTTGCACACAATCAATAGGTGAAGCATAAGCCAAGGGTAAAATCCATTTCTATGAAAATTACCAAGCCTAATGTCGGCAATTCCACCTCATAATAATGGTAATTGTGGTAGAAAAAGGGCGTAGTTTGAGTCAAACATGCATTACATTTATGCATGTCGTTTTGGAAACAATCACAATGGTGGTGTCCTTATCTCATATGATGTGTTTAAATTCGATTGATCTATCTGATGAAAGGTGTTCATTTCCGATGCAATCTATCTGTTCGATTATCTATCTGTTCCACTACATTGAATATATAAAAAATCCACCTACAATCTATCTGCTCATCTACAACTCAATCTGCTCTCTAAGAAATATCCAACTGAAACTCGTTATTAAAAAAAGTAAGCGAGGATTCGGAATCCCATTTTATTTTTTATTTTTTGGTATTATCTCAATACATCTATTTAAGATATTCTGTAGATAATCCAACTTGTCTCGCTATCTTCATCGTCTATTCGAGAATTCTGCGAATTTGTATTTGAAGCCAAATCGGCCAGTTTAGGCAGAATTATGGGACGTTTTGTTATAAGCCCAAAAAGAATTCGTTGCCGAAGCCTGTGTTTTCCCAAAGTTTAACTTTGAATGCTTGAAATCACTGACTGGGTTCCTTTCCTGGTGTTCTGAATTGCGCTGCTGCTGCTTATGCAGCATCGCTTTTAACTCTGTTATGTTATTTTCAATGTATTTTATTTTTTTTTTCTTTCTCATTTACTGCGCCTTTAAGTCAATCGTGGGGGTCCCATAGTCAATGTAAATGTGAAAACATAAACAAACATGGCAACATAAACAAATCAAGTCTGTGAAATTGGTTACCTTATGGCTCTCGACTCTACATTGATTTTCGTTGCTCGACGTGTGTCATCCTTGTGTATTTGAGAATGCCCCGCTGGTTACATTCTGCAATTAAATGAAGGGTCCCTCCTCATCTCTGGTGCTGGCTACTTGGCAGTCTTTTTTGATACGTGTTCAAATTTAACCGGAATGCATTAATTGCAGGTAGAAATTCCAGGAATCTTTCAAGAAGACAACAGAAGGTAGAAGTCTGAATTGTTGAAGATAGGAAAGGTTGCATTGCCATACTATCATCATATACTTGGCCTCTATGACATTCTGCTATGGACAGATGTGCATAAGGGTGGGTATGTTAATGGCCAAAGTGAAATTCTTGCTTACATTGGTTCTTTCAGTTCAATCACTAGCTGCTGCTGCTGCTGCAAAGATCACTCTTTCTACCAATTGGACTGTAACTAACAATGCGACCGAAGAATACAGCATAGTAGGGCATGCAAAGTTCAGCTACTTCCTCAGTGGAGGAACCAAGATACAAAACCAGAATGAAACATTCTCACTGGGATTTGTTAGGCAGAAAGGATCTAGCCTCTATACTTTATCCATCGTAATGATGGGCCAGAATTCAGAGACTGGCGAAATTGGGATGCAGGTATGGAGTGCCAACAGGGACAATTTGGTCAGAACAGGGGCAACACTTTCTATCAACGAAAATAGAACTCTTCAGCTGTTAGATTCGGACAAAACACTAGCATGGTCTCCACAAACTCAACAAATCGCGTCCATGGAGTTGCTTGACACAGGCAACCTTGTACTCTATGACAGCAAAAATAATACACTATGGCAGAGTTTTGAACACCCCACTAATGTCATTCTTCCAGGGCAGAACCTTACCCTAGGAATGAGACTTGTAAGTAACTTTTCCTCCTCAAATGTTTCTTCTGGATACTATTCAATGGTCATGGAGGAAAATGGTCTAACGTTTTATGACAGTCTAAATGTTCCATATAATATGTGGAGCTTTTGGGGTAGAAATAAGAAGGCCACTAATCCTCGCTGCAGCTTATACGAGGCAGTTTTAGTATACAATACGTCTGGAGCATTTTTGCAGCCAGTGAATAATACAGGTATCAACCGAAATGATAGTCAAGTCTGCCGTCCGATGCAGCTCACTAATTGGACCTATGATGACTCTGCATTTGGATTAGTATGTTCACAAACATGCCGAAGATTCATAAGACTAGAGTGATGGAAATTTGGGCAGCTATATTTACTTTGATAATTCTAAAGATGGAGGGCTCCTTATTACATTTTCTCAACTTGTCAGCTTCAAATCCTGTGGATCTTTATGGCGTTTGCTCCACTGCCAGTCAATGCACTTGTCCAAATCCAGATGGCAAAAGTTGGATTAGTCTGATAAATTCTAGTAATCCAACTGAAGGTTGCATTGCAAAAAGGTTTAGATTGTTCTTGACCTCTCAAAAGAATGCTTGAAGCAACAGGGATAAATTATATCTCTAACAGCTTTCTTGAAGCTCTGCAGGGGATCCAAAATTTGAAACGTTGCACTAGTTCTTGTCTCTCAAACTGTTCTTGCAAAGCTGCTTTCTTTATAAATTCTACACTCTCCTGCTATCATGTTGCAGATGTAAGAACAATGTATCAATCAGGCAACAGCAGTGATCTGGCCTTTTTAAAGGTCCAAAATGAAAAGAAGACAAAGAATTATGTGATATTAGGTCTTACAATTGGATTCACACTGTTAGCACTTTTAATATGCATGATGATTTGGATAAAAATTAGGAACAAAAAGAAAAAATGAAAAGCAGCTCTAGCAGAAGAAGATCTGCTGAAGGGTTTACCAGGATTGCCCCCAAGATTCTCTTTTAGAGATCTGCATAAGGCTACAAAGAGTTTTCTAAGAAACTTGGATCAGGAGCATTTGGTGCAGTGTGTACGAAGGAACACTTAAAAGACGGAAAGCCTGTGGCAGTAAAAAGCTAGAAAGCAGCATGTATGTCATGAAGCAGTTAGTAGCAGAGGTAGCCACACTTGGAAGCATCAGTCACGTAAATCTAGTTAGGCTATGTGGCTTCTGCTTAGATCGTATGCATCATCTACTTGTTTATGAACTCTTGCCAAACTCCTCTCTAGACAAGTGGTTATTTAGGGAAGACAGAAGGCCTTTAAACTGGGACACCAGATTCCGCATTGCTTTAGGCACAGCTAGAGGTTTGGCTTACTTACACACGAAGAATGCAGAGATCCCATTATTCATCTCGATATAAAGCCTCAAAACATATTACTAGATCATGATTTCACTGCCAAAGTAGCTGATTTTGGATTGGCTAAGCTGATTAGCAGGGATAGAAGTCTTCTTGTCACAAGCATAGGAGGCACACCCGGCTATATAGCACCAGAGGCCATATTACACTCTATTGTGACAAAAGATGCGATGCTTATAGCTATGGAGTTGTTCTGCTAGAGTTAGTGGGCGGTAGAAGACATTTTAGGTCAGAAATGGAAAATAGCGAAGAAATTTACCTGCCGAGATGGGCTGCGCTGAATATGAAAGAGGGCGGGTTGAAGCAGTTGTGGATCCAAGATTAGATGGAATGTTCAACAAAGGGAAGCTCGTCTTGTGCTTCAAGTTGCTCTGCTTTGCATACAAGATGATCAAGTGCACGGCCTTTGATGGGAGAAGTCGTGAAAATGCTTGAAGGCCATGTGGGCGTGCCGGATCTTCCTGCATCTCTACAATCCCAGCTTCAAACGCATGCTTCAAACGCAGCTAAAAAGCCCTTGTGGAGTCGCTGGAATTTTCACCTTATTTTTCTTCCTCCCCAACTAGTTGCCTATTGCAAAATGTAGCCTGACTGATCCTAATTGTAATCACAATCTATAAATGGTATTTGGAATTCAGTGGTCTGGCCTAAGATTTGACTGGTGTAGAGTATGAAAAACCATATAATTTGAGGGATTTGATCTCTATCGAGTTCCCCAAACTGCCTAAATATTGGCCACCGTAGTGATAGGCTAAAAGTATGTAAATGTTGGCCACCCTAGTAATTGAACTAGGCGAAAAAACCACCACGAGTTAATTATATGGTGTTTTAGTAACTTTTTAAATCTAAAGTAAAATCTTCCTCAAATTCTGGTGTTTATCTCCTGATTTTTTCACAGATTATGCACTTAAACAATACATTATGAATTAGACAAGTTTTTATAAAACAATTATACTTAAAACAACACAATAGAAATTGTGCTTGATATTATTAAAGCAACTCTGAGTGTTTATATTGATAAGGCCAAATCTGGCACTGAAAAAACAAGTAAATTAGAAAATTCTCATATTACTGAATTTTATTTCGAAACCTAGCAAGCAGATCATTCGCCTGACTTGGACTAACGCATGAAATGAAATACATGTTTGAAATCTGCACCAACAAAACTGTGCCCTCCAGTAGTATTCACATTATTATCTCGTACTACATTGATACTACCCTATAAAGCTTTTCGAGCCACCCATTACTTTATCCATAAACTGGTCATCCAATAAAGCAAGGTCATCATCTCCAAAAACTTTATGTACTTTCTGCGTATCAAATTTCTGCCTTGAAATTCCTGACACCAAGATTTGATTTGATGGTGGCAGATTCTCCTTATCTACCTCCATGCTAGTAGATGCTACATTGCTCTTCAAAGCTTGTGCTATCACATTGTTGATGAAAATACCAGGAGCTATTCCAGAATTTGATGGGATAGAAGTAAGACATTTCCTCCTACCTTCAGATGGAGCAAATTCAATCAACCTTTTCTGCTTCAGGGCATCTGATAGCACATCACTATAAACTCTGCAATCACCATCTTCATCCACAGGGGTTGATACAATGTTCATTGCAGCATCGACTTGAGTGTTCTTGCTCCTATCATACCTGATTAAATGATGTAGGTTAATAAATAAACAAAAATCAAAATAATAACGATAAATAAAATAAAATACTTCTTTGTTCATATCCATCAAGAGTTAGGTGACCACTCACTTGCATCCTATTGTAAGGTGACACTTGCCAAAGAGAGCCTAGTAACTACTGTCACGCGACCTGATTTATTGCATATTTCTGCATTCACCAACTCGCCCATGACTTTTAACCATTTCCTTATTGTATTATGTCCAACTCTCTGCGGTGATACCCACACGCAATAAGAAACAAAATTGGAATCTATATTATACATTAATATTAACATATAAAAAACTCACATTAAAATTAAGCGTCCACAAATGCTCACATTAGATGAAGGGTTGTCTATAGCAGTAAGGAACAAAGGCCTTAGAGATCTCTTTCCGCACTTTGTCTCATCATCACGTTCAGGTAGGTGTCGACAGTACTGTTTATATGTTAAAATGAAGTCAACTTCAAAGCTTCTTACCAGAGGCCTAAAATGTTTATCATCAAATGAGGTAGAGTGGGTGATAAGTCTTCTTGATAGCTTCATCATAACATTGACACGAATCTTTCAAATACATATTCACATCATGACATCCCACAATTCACCACAAGCTCTTATTGCATATCTAGGGACAGATATAGAAGCAAAGGCATTTTCGGACACCCTTTGGGTGATTGATTGCATGATCAATGTCATCTAGTAAGTCCCTCTCTACATTAAAAGAAATACTTTTCCTTAGTTCTCAACAACCTAGACCTCTTAATAGCAACAACAAAGGCGTGCGTGATGCTCTTCTTAAAGCGAGTTGCATGAAGAATGTTAAGGGAGGTTCTTCGATACCAGTTTTGCTCACCCTCACTTCTTGTTTCTTACAGAGTATCCATCCATAGGTCCTATATAAAATACTTAGACTGCAATTAAAAAAAAAAAGATTAGAAAGCAGGTGAAACAAAAATGTAAAACCATAAAAACCATAGAAATTACCTTCCAGGAGGATAGAGTTCATCATTTTTCTTTTTCACTTGAAGTATGAATTTCATGAGCATATCAGCAAGCTGAATTTCAGGTAGATCTTCCAAAAGAATAAAAATGTCATGTTCAAATTTAACTCTCCATGCATCAAAACGTCTTCTTGCCCACTTAGTCAAGTTTTTGGAAGCATATGTACCTCCACCTTCCACTTCCTTTACAAGCTCTGGATCTTGTGGCCAAAACTCTTGATTGTCATTACTAATATCTTCTTCATTGAACCAAGATGACTCTTGCACTTTTTCGGTAAAATTTTAGAATTCTATTTCTTCAAAAGTATTGTAAGTCATCCAAATCCTTAAAGATCTCTTCTCCAACAGCAGGAGTCCCAATATCATTCTCAAACCCTCCAGAATGACATGCAGATCCATCCAATTGATATCCATGTATACTACTTGCTTCTTGAGTGATATTTAGATGGAAAGATGGAGAAGATACATCCATTGCACTAACAACCGGATCCGACAACAAAACGAAGTCGGTTTTACTCTAGCTATTACAAATATTATATGCCGTGTATTTAAAATGAAAGGATAAACATCTATTGTTAGGATGGGCATCGTTGCAATTGTTTCACATTATTATGCTAAGATTATTAAATAGCTTCCGAAAATATTTAGATCTACCTTCATTTATTGATATATGTTGTCATTTGTTGTAATGTTCTTCTTGCAAACATTCCGCAAATGTTGGACAAGATGGGTAGATGTTTTATTTGTATACATTTGCCTTGCACAGTTTTGAGATAACCATACAAACGTATTGACCACATATTGATCATTTATTCACTCCTTTTCTATCTTATCACTTCTATAGCTTAATACTATTGTTGCCATCTGATGCTTATTATAGTTGCTCATTATTCTCTGATAATCTGCCCTAATTTAGGTGCTCCACTTAAGTGCATCCATATTTTGGATTCTAAAATATTTAACCAAGCCTTGGCCCTTATTTCTTCTGTTACTTTGGATTATTTATGTGAACGAATATGCGGGTGTGGTTTTGGGCAGTCTTGATCTTAAGAGTGAATGATCTGAATCTTTGCGATGTATCGAACTCTCCCCTAGTTTACTTGCTCTCTTCATTTCCTACATTTGTCTCTGTAGATGCAAGTGGTCTTCTGCTTGCTTATGTAGAATTTTTGTCCTGTGTGGTCTCATTATTTTTCCTTGTCAAGTCTCATACTTAGCAGCTAATACCATAAATCTTAGGTCCATAACTCGTAGATCTATCATAACTTCTTTGCCGCCGCATTTAAGTAATATCGGCTGCATGCTCTATAATAACGCTTTATTCTTCGCTATTTTGTTAGAGCTTCACCATTCACTTTCTTCGATTCCCTTATCTGGTTAATTAGCCTATGCATACTTGAACTTCCAACATAGACTTTGCACGAATACTCCCCTTGTTATCCCCTCCCTCCCATAGTGTAACAGATCAAAAGGAATAGATGTCGGGCAATTCGAAGGGGTGAAGCGATCAACATTCTCAACACTCTTCTGGCAACACAATATCGACAAGAGAAGGTGGGAGACATGGATGGAGTGACACAACAATATCGGATCCAGAGCTATCCTTTAACCACCAAGATGAAGAATTCAAAGCGGGAGGGATGTTTCTTTTCAACGACACCATCTTCAAGCTTTTTGGGAAGGGATATAGAAGATTTTAAGTGGCCAACTACGCCATCAAAACCACCAGAAATGGGAGATCCTTAATGAAGAAAGTCAACCTCTACATCGAGGAGAAGCAACCCTTCAAGGAGGTCGAAGTCTCGAGCAACTCGGAAGAACGTTACCTTCTTGGAAGCTGAGCAGCGGGTGAATGAGCTTCTACCAAGATCGAGGAGCTAGGATCATATAGTCCATGGGATAAGCATGGATGATAGCATCCATAAGGGGATTTGGAGGCATTGGGATATTCTTCGTTGAAAGGATTGCCCCAAGATTGGGCTAAGCGTCAAGAATTGAGAAGGAAATACATAGGAGTGACTAAAAATTATACATGATTGTTAACAAACATTCAACATATTGAAACCACTTGGTGAGATTGATCACCCGCTAAGAAGGAATCATTACTAGGATAATTGTTGACCATGTATAAAGCTAGTACCTCCAAGGAATAATCCAATCAAATGGAAAGAAGTAATATATAACAAGTCCAGGCCAACTTGTTATGATGGCATCGATTCAATTGGTAGGAATATTTCAAAGAGAAGATAACTACAAAGGGGAATCTCTAGAAGGCAAAAATTGAATAATACATATAAGGTACATCTAAGATAAAAGTACATTAATCCACGGTCTTTTGAGACAAAAGGAATTGTCATGATGACAAAACCCGAATATGCTCTAAAATAATTTAGTAACCCATCGCTTTATGGATAGATATGTTAAACATGATGGCTCCACCCATCATGTGAGGGCTAAATATGTTTAGATAAGGCTAATAAATTAAACGTTTTAAATAAGATGCATGTAACCTCTTAAGGGGGAGAATAACTATGATGTTAGGTGCAACATCAATGGAGGGTAGGCAGCGTTGAATAACGCCATTTGAAGGTGCATGACCATTTTCTTTTTGAAGAAAGTAGGGTCTCAAGTCATGAGTGAACCTACCTGTATCTTAGGGAAAATCGCCGTTAAGTTAATCGGCCTCGACATGATAGGCAAGCACCAACCTCAGAATTCATAGAAGCAATGCAACGGCCATTCGTCTCCAAGCTAGTCTCCAAGATTTGATAGGAAGGTGCACTCTAGCCATAGGAGGCATGTAAGCCAAGGTGGAGAGAGAGCAACCATCTAGTTAATTGTCATAGGATGCATGATAAGAAAAGCCCCTGCACCAGTAGCCATGATAGGAATTTCTTCATTCCTCACGCCGTCTCGATAACAAGTGTAGGCATTCGAGAAAGAGCATAATCGGATCGCCATGATAGGGGCGATGAAGTCATCGACCATTATGGGAAAAGCATAAATTTTACGTCGTGGTCAATTGCTGGCATTCATACCTAGGAATGAGCTAGTAGCCCTAGCTCTTAGTTAGATTAATCAAGGATGTGGACCCCTTTAAAACCACATTGATCATATAATCTTAAGTATATTATTGTGGGGTGCATTGGGAGCACTCCACATGAGGGCATGTATTATAACGTTCTAATAGGTCTTGTTGACAATCTAAAGTTTTGTCTTGTGTAGATATCTTGGTTGAGATAAGTAAGAGAATAATCACATAATATGATAACTAACCTTTAGGAGGATGTAATCCCATCCAAGGACACGTAATTAACCTTCAAGGTCCTTGTAAATATAATAAGAAACTATCTTATTTTAAGTATAGCAAGCCCCAAAAGTATATACATATAAGGTTGATACATCACCAACCAAGAGGCTGGCGAAAGTCACGCATTCAACACTTGGATCTGATGATAAAAACCCTAGCTATGTGATAAATAATTAGAATATTTTCTAAATTATAGTTAGTGTCTCGATAATTGTACGAAAGGTATATCTTAAAGGCCTTGAAGTTATCGAAGCGGTGGGTTAAATATAATACTATTGGAACTCAACTAATATATCCAATATTACTATAATGTTAACGTGGGAATATTACCTTAAGATAGTTAACTTAAGCGCATGCATTAAAGGAGTCAAGAATCATGCAAGATTCGGGGTAATGCTTATTTAAGATCTTAACTAAACCGTGGTAAGGATGTAATTCCTTCAAGGATAGGTGTAACGACCTTTAGGGTCCTTGTAAAAAATAAATTAATTTCATGTATACGTAAGTGCATCGTAGGTATATACTTCTAAGGGTAATGCAAACCCCAAGGAAGAGAATAAGAAGCACATGCTTAATTCTTGTGTATGATAATTAAAACCATACATATAATCTTGCACGATGGTCGTGGTGACAAAAGTTTGTCGAAGATGGCACACTTTGTGCCTTGCGGGACCACCAAACCTGACCTTGAATCAAATGGCTCTCTTCACAAAGAAAATCTTGAGGTTCCATGGTATGTAAAGAGAGATCATCTCAAGCTGCAGACCCAGTTCATGAGTGCCTTTTTGGCAGGATCTTTTGCTTGATCGAGGCGAAGGCTGCCCATGAACCTGACTCTATCATCCTCGAGCGGATGGGCAAACAGGAAGCGGACCAGCGTAATCTTGGAAGATATGCTAGAAACTATATCGGAACAAAAGCGTTGTAAAATTGGGAAGATTACATTCACTTGGTTGAGTTAAGCTTATAATAGCACTGGGCAGGAATCATTCAGGATGTGGCCGCTCATGATCAACTCACGGCACCAATGTCCCAACTCGGACACTTGGCACAATCTGTATGTAGAGGTTTCGCGGCAAATATTGGCCCGACATGCATTAGCTGGTAGAAGAGGTCAGGAGTCGACAAAGTGTCGTAGAGCAAACACCGGAGACGGTCGAGAGAGTTCGAGGTTGGCGACAACATCGGCTCAAGATCAAAAAAGAGCAAAAGCTCCGCGCCGAAATTGTAAGAAGCTTGCTCCAAGGTGGGCTGGCCCCCTTCGAGAATAGCCAAGAGAGTAGATAACCAATCCTACAAGTTAGAGCTGCCAAAAACACACCAAAAATTCACAAAGTCTTCCCGTGAGTTTGTTGAAGAAGCATACTCCAAACCCAAGAAGTTTTTGGACATGCCAATGTTGTTGGAAATAGCGAGAAGAGCGGCTAGAGATAGTCCCGGACTTGATCCTTGATAAGGCCATCAAGAAGACAAGGAGATCGAGTTTCTCAATATTTGGTCAAGTGGAAACACTTGGGTGGAAAACCGACATGGGTACTTAAGAAGGACACGATAAGGCGATACCCATGATTCATGGAGCAATGGGGCGGTCAAATGACAAGGTCATCTCAAAAAATGTCGGCTCGGACATGTCGATTTATGTCTAGATTAATTTCATGTGTAGTTAAGATTAATCTACGCATGCATTATGCTAGGTATGGGTTGCATGCGTAATTACGATGATGAGACCACTACGGTGATGCATGGGGCGTGGTGTAATGTCATTGTAGACATGACCGCCGGTTTTGCTTGGATTAGTTGGAAGGTAGATTAAAAAGTCTACTTCCGTCTCGCGGAAGTAGATGACCTCGAGAGATAAGAGGCCATTCGGGCATGCATTGATAGGAAAGAACCTCTAGTCAATGCCTACCGGGAAGGATCCTTCACGCCCAAATCTGAGGGAGGACACCATCCTTCACGCCAAAGGCCACTAAAGGTGTAGGCATGAGTGTCATCCTAGGCATTATAGGTATTTGTCTCCGCGGCCACGATGGAAGAAGCATCCTCTTCCTACACCGGGAGATTAGTCATGCATCCATTTAGTTAATTAGATGGGTGGTTACCTTATAACCATAATTTTATTAATAATTAAAATGGTACTAGCGTAATTAGTGTCGACAGGGGGGGGGCCAATAGGCGCTGGGAGGGCAAGGAGGTCGTGAACTCACGAAGACTTGCAACACAAGTTTTGTTGGAATGTAGAGTACCTCGAAGGATAATTGTATATGAAATTATTAAATCTTGATAAACTTAAATGTAGGTATTAAGTAAGGCTAATAAGTACCTTGCTTTAATAGAGTTATGAATTGATAAGTTATTGGGATAATGCAATGTCCTAGTAATGTTTTAAAAATATTACCTTAGAGTGATTCTAATAATTGTGTAAGTATAATAGTAATAAATTGTATGCATCAAGTTGGTTGCGGGACAAGAAGATCCCAAGGTGGGGGAGACCCGCGATCTTCGCAGACGACATCATTTCAAGATGGGGAGAATGTGGCGTTCTAGCACGCATTAGATACGGTCCCCGAGGACATATCTTTCTCTTTTAATAAATCCGCAGCATTACGCCATCCCGATTGGCGGTATCGGCGTGTAGCCAAGCAAGTAGCACCCTAGGGGGCAACTTGCAAGTGTGTCACACATTTGTTCATGTGTACATTTATTCATATGTACACATTTATTCATGTGTACACTTTAGGCCACTTAATTAATATAGGCAAAGTGGCTAGTTATCCCACATGCTCAAAGGGTTAATGGAAACCCTAGCCCTAACTTATAGTCTATATAAGGCAAATGAAACCCTAACTTTCCATTTTCGTCCATAGCCTTCTAGAGCTCCGTTTTGCTTGCTCCAAGAGCCAATCTCGCCTCCCGTGCAATGCGAGGCGACCTGGCTCATCGGCTTCCCTTTCTAGCTTCATCTTCAAGCGATTACTGCGGCATGAAGCGTGGAGCGGGAGGAGCAAGCTAGGGATCGGGTATTTTGCCAATTCAATAGTCTAATCCGCCTCCCAGGCATAGAGTAAGTAGATTTAGCCTATTGAATTGCCCATAGCAGCCATCTAGACATCTAGATATCAAACCATAACTAAAGAACCTAACTCTGTGATTTAGATTAAATTTTATTCTTTAGTTCTTCTATGATATGTATGTGATGATGATCTCTGTGGAATCATTGTATTGGGAAGGGGGGTAGAGGCCTTAAAAGCCTAGTAGTTTGATGCTCTAGCTAGCCCTCTTTAGTGCACTATTAAATTAGAGGCATGTGTGCAAAGAGCCACACACTGGGTTGTGGGTGGAGGAGGGGGGGCTTACAAGGAGGTTCATGTCTAACTCATGATCCGTCCCTCTGGTAGTAAAGCCTATCAGGGACTACAAGTGCACTAGGCCTAATGCTCACGCCACTGCATGCGAGGGCTTTGCATGGGTTCGACACTCTTGGGGTGATGTACACCTTCCATGGAGTTCAATCAGTGCAGGGGTGGCCCTCTAGTCACCTTGAATTAGCATGCCAACCTACGGTGGGAGCAATCCCTACCTGCCCCATACAGGCGGGAGATGCAGCAGGGGAGTAGCCCCTTTGGCTACGCATCCGGCGGAACTCTGGTCAGGGTCCCAAAACTTTTCAACCTACTACGCAAAGTGTGCATAGGAGGGGCGGATGAGTGGACTACCTAAGCCATGTTCTTATGCCGCCAAATCCATTGCCATGAATTCTATACGCAATGACACGGAGGCCCCGTCGGTCAATCCTCTTGAGTCGAGCCTTGGGTAGGATCTCCATATGTGATGTCTTGATCTTTGTCTATGCGGATATGTGGTGAACCATCCCGTGATGGTCATGTGATGTTGATGTATTGTCTTGCGACAAGTATGTTTACGCTTCACGACTAGGTAGGCCACGGGGGGAGCGAGGGTAAAATGACCCTTTCATTCTTCCCACTGGAACTCCTCAAGGTTGCGTTGATCGTGGAGGGCCTTGTATCGATATGGGTGGTATGGGGATGAACTCATGTTTGTATACGGTGAGTGCACAGTATATGAGTAAGGGGACATCACGGTTTACATTGCTTTATTCTTTGTCCAATATCTTTGATCTCAAAGTTATAGTCCTCAATCTCATTCCAAGATATAAAGGGGAAGACATTCAACTTTTTCTTTGTTATTAGGCAATACATCTGCCACTATTCCACATGATTTCTTGATTATGATCAAGGCTTAGATATGATTTACACTTGGTCATAGCTAAGACTGCAATCTGAAGGTCTTTTAGTCTTATATGGGGCTAATAGACTTAGGTCTGTTTATGTCTTAGGATTATAAAATGGACTTAAAGGTTTTTTTTTAAGGACAAAGAAAAAAAGTTTATTAACCAACAAGAAAAAGTACAACATGATCATTTCTCATCTAGTTGTGTAGCACAAGAAGGTGCCCTTTGGAACTGAGTGAGGCATTGTGTGCTTACTCCATCGAGGTACGGCTCTGCTTAATGGTTGAAATTGTATCCTCTACTTGGCAAGAAAGTGTTATCTTTGATAAAATCAGCCCACTGAAGTAGAGGAAAGCGACCATATACAACAGAAGGGGCAGAACCTCGTGAAGGAAGTGGTGAAGAAAGCTGAGATGCAGAGGTATTAGAACCCTTAGTTGATTTTTGAGGCTAATGAAGAGCAGGTGGATGTTTAGGTGGAGGGTGGGTGCCACGACGATCAATATCCATGTACCGCCCACAAGCCTCTCGCCGACCTCTGAATCTCGTCCGACCTTTGCCTCTGTTGAAGATGGCGAGGCATGGGATTTGGCGGCTGGAATAGAGGTAGCGAAGTCCTGAGAGGGACAAAAGGCATCCGGAGGAAGGAAGCGAGGAGCTAGGAGCAAGGCGACAGCGAAGCCAATGGAGGAACTACTGGTGAGACTTAAGATATTGCGCAAAGAGAGAGGCCTCAGGAAACTTGAGAGGTTACTATATATGGACCATTTAACAAACGCAACTTGAAAGAAAAAGAACATGGGTCCACTCTGAACAGCAATTGTCCAAGGCATAACATGATGAGTGGTTGTACTACACAAATCTTGGTAATATAGCGTGTTGCAAATGAAGTCCAATTTCGTTAGCAATTTTAAAAATGAACTCATAATCCTGAAACTCTGAAGGAAAATCTTCAATGGCAATCTGAAAGGGGGCACATAAGGCATCTGGCTTACCTGGGAAAAAACAGGAATATATTGTTGATCAACGCCTCATTCTATGAGTTGAGCTACCGGCTCGGCAGACTCAAACATCGAAAGAAAACAATGTTGATCTTTGGCCACAAGCACTAGATCGATATGCGGGGAAGCCCTAATTTGTGGAGATGGGCATGAACATTCTATGTTGTTTTTTGGTTTTGCTAGTTTTTGTTGTTACATAAACATGAGTACAATGTTTTGAATATTCTAAAATACCATTGAACTTCAGGGCTAAAAAAATTTTTAGTTCACATACAAACCATTACATCCAACATTTTTTGGTTAACACAAACCATTGCATCCAACACTTTTAATTAAATTTCACTGAAATCCCCTTTTTGTTTGGGTTCATATTCATACGGGGTGACGTAGGGCAGCAAGAGCCACTTTTCTACCCCCCTCGAATTATATAACACATGTATGAAATCAACACCATTTAGTATATTCCATAGAAACCTTATAGTATACAACATACTCAAACTTATGGGAACAGATCCCACAAGGATCGCTATCTACGGTCCAAATTGAGGCATAACTTGATAATATGCCCTTCCAACGACTCTCAATGCCTAAATTCACCCTCATGTAAAATATGCACCCAAATAAAATGATGTTTTCATCATCTTCCTCTTCTACTTTCTATTATAGAGACAAGTCCTTGTGTGGACTTATTCTAAAATGATTCGATAGAAGTTTACTCTCCATCATTCTCCATGGTCTTTTTGTCGCCACTTCATCATCTTCTTCATCATTTTTTTCTCCTTGGTTTCTCATCATATCATATTGCCTTCTAATATATGGCCATCCCCCAACTTACTTCTTAGTTTGAGTTCCCTCATATTTCTTTTGGAGATCTTTTTCTGAAAAACGTGTTCCCTTAGGTACATCTAAAATGTTACATATCTCATGTGCGACTCATGGTCTTTCATCATCTTGTCATAGCTATGAGATACTTCATTTCCATGTATTGTTCTAGTGAACTTTGGATTTTTGCATAAGGATCAGTCAATTGTTGGTTCTATTGTTTGTCTTTATCTAGCCTACAATTCGAAGCATAGAAACATGAGCCATTATTGTATAGCCACATCTATACATGAATAAGTCTGCCATGGAACAAAATATTAGGCGTGCACAAAATTTCAAAAAAGGATACGCTGAGCAGATAACTGTAGTGGATGGGTTGTAAGTCTATACATTATGAAATGCAATCTTATCTACATATACAGCTTAAACTTACAAATGTTTTGTTCATGCTCGAATGTTCAGAGGGGTTAGTATAACGTGAATAAATGCAGGAATGTTGCACTTCAAAATGAGGGATATAGCTAACAATCCACTACCCTTCTCTTTTTTATAATCGGATAACCCATTCGGGTCCTCTATTATGTTGGGATGTTTGCCAATCGTTGAACAGGGGCAAAGCTTTGTCAGGTATTAGATTCAGAAAAAACTATCTAAAAGAACAATTGAGCATATCTTTGGAGACCATCCAACAAGAGCATGCCAACTACTTATATATCGACAATGTTAAATAGTTAGAAAGAAAACCATTTCACAACAAGAATTTTTGCATGATATTTGGATAATCTTTTGCATAACCATAGAAACGAAGAAGTCAAATTCATAAATTAATTATAGAAAGGAAGTTGGGAATTAGATAATCATATAGGTAGGCTTGTGGGTCTATATGTCAAAAAGTGTGAAGCTAGAGAAGGCATAAATGGTCTTTAACAAGTTGTCTATGCCTTACTTAAATTAGTCATCATGATTTGCCTATGAATTAATTTGCCTTCCCCTATAGTATAAGGCCAGCACACTTTCAAGATTGTCCAGAATGTAGCTTCATCAGGCATTACGCCTTCATGTTGCATCACACAAAAGATATGGAAATTGCAACATCTTTTCCCACGTGCATGAAGCGTGGAATCAGCATTACAGCCCATGGCGCTTCAAACTTTCTATGTTTTAATGACAATGCAAGCTTACTCGGGCTCAACCGGCGAGAGATCGGTCGAGGGGATTTAGCAATAACAATATTTAATTGAAGACCTTCCTTGAAAATAGTCTGATGGATACGGATTCCCTGCCAAACATGATATAATGGTTGGCAGATCACGCGTTAGCCCCAAATTCGTAACGCGTGATCCGTTATTAAAAAAAATAACGTAAAATAACGTATATTAGTTTTGCCAAAAAAAAACAGAGCTTTAACTTTCCCCCCCAAAAAATTTCCTACGTTTCCTCCATTAATTTTGCGACTTGAAGCATCTTGGCATGGCCTTTTTCTTATGGATTACGGCGCTTCCTCTTTAGGTAAGAGCTCCGATCTCTGTTTTTCTCTGTTTTTCATGATTCATGGTTCTCTATTACAACCTGGCCATATGAGCCAGCCAGTAAATGTCCATGCCTCTGCCATCATCCATGCCCATCTGAATCAATGAAGAGCAATGAATCTGCTTAGGAAGATTAAGGGCAGGAAGATGATTCATTCCCCTTAAAAATACTGGCTATTTTCCAACGGCGACATCAACACAATTCATGTTGTAAAAGCGCCAATATTCGGGTTCAATAATCACACTCGGCTTTTGTTTTGCTTGCTTTTGCAATTTGCTTTTGTAATTGTCATGTCTTTTGCTTGCAATGTGCTTTTTGTTACTATCATGTGCTTTTTGCGTGCAATGTGCTTAAATTTCAGTTCAGTTTTGTTATTTCAGTTGTCCTTGCTTTTATGCTTAATTATATGACTCTTTTAGGATGGGGAAAGCAGAATGGAAGCATGTCTTAATTGTTAATGCAACAACCCTTCTAGCTTCTAGCACGGAACATAGGTTTAGATCTTTGTCTGCGCCAGTAGGTTAGAATAGGTTGTTGAGAATTTTTGATTGAATATTTCGATTCAAACATGTTTGAATTAGTCAGAAACAAGTCTCGATTTGTTAAAAATCGAATGTTTTTTTGTGGGGAAAAGATAACTCGTTATCACCTCTGGTGATAACTCGTACGTTATTTTCACGTTAGCCGTTAGCTAACTACTAACTGCTAACTCCCAACTATGGAACTCCACATGTTTATGTAAGATCTTAGAGCAAAATATTGTTTGCTCTAAAGCAGTGTCTTCTATTATGATATGGATAGGTTTGTGCCCATTTTCTGTTAAATGGAAAAGCTTTAGTGCACTTCCGTAGTTGGCTGATCACTGCACTCTTAAAACCAGAAAATTAGGAAGAGTGAGTCGGAAGAATATTCCACATTGCTCATTGTTCTAACTAAGTCTTGGAAGCAAGATGCACGTGGATCCATTCTCTTTGCTATCTCATACATGTAGATCCATTTGAAAAGAATAAATGCTGCTTTAGACCGTCATTTCGTTTATAGCAATCAATTTTCCATACTCACAGCACCAGGATTGCAAAGGCTTCTGACCAAATTTAGGGTTCTGTAACAAAGATTGAGCAAATATAGAAGGTTCAATAGCAAATGTACCTCTTGAACTGCAACTTGAAAAATCCGTAAATCGCTCAAAATTGACCTGCAATGCAAGAATCAGTGGATTTATAGGCATTGCTGGAGGATTATGAGTGCCGTAGTTTAAAAGAAATTTTGCAGAGCAAATTGGGGGGGACCTTCGTTGTTTGGCCAAATTTTTTCCTTACCGGAAATCGAATGCAAAAAGAATTTGCCAAAAGAAGTATAATCAAAGCCCTTGATTTCGGAAATACTACTTAAAGCCGGATGACATATGCAATTGTAAAAAGTAATGCCCGTTCAAAAGCCATATAAGCGGATCTCCATATAAGCGGATCTCCAAAGAACCACAACGAATTCAACTATAATCCTACAAATTCACCAATAATATTAATCGGCATGCCTCAAGTTAATCATTCCAATAGATCGTGAACTATAATCAGCTGCCATCGCCAAATAATTTGAGCTGCTCTTCTATAGGTGCATGTGTGTGTTATAGTTACTTATAGGAGCTTTCGCTCGGCTTAGATGACACATGTCTAGAGAGGCGTCGAGGTTTCGCGTGATATAGCTTTTTCGAACCCAGGCATTGATTTGAATTGATTTTGTGTCATAATCTTTACTTGAGTGGCCAATCTTAGATTTCGGCCACTCTTGAGTTTACTAAGCCAGCTATCTACTCAAGGATGCATTAGCTAGCGAAGGACCCGACCCGGGCCGAGACGGACCCGGACGGACCCGGTATTTTAAGGCCATGCTACATTGGCAAGCATCTCTGAGGAGACATGACCAGGACCGGGAGACTTAAACATAAGATCTCTTAATTGCTAACCCAATGGACTAGCCACTAAACCCAACAAAAAGGAAAGGAAACACGATTGTATCCCTATACAACTCCCTATCCTACAATGAAGTATGAAGGGCAAAAGTATGCTGGTGGTATCAAAAGCATGCGTCCGGACGTATGCTTATAGTAGGGTTTTAGCCCTTAAAAGCACCCCCGCTTTTGCTTAATTTGGGTCTTTGGTGGGTGTAGCGCCCGTCATTTTTCCACGCCCTTCATGTACTCACACGTCCACCTCAAGAACGAACCGTTAGGAAAATGATTGTGGGATTTTGGCTAGATTTTCGCCGAAGTTGTTGTGCGTTATAAATTCGAGCCAGAACTACCCCGATCTCATGGCTCGGCGCAAATTCTCCCTCCCTTCGCTTATTCTCCTCTGTCCAAGAAATTCATAGCGCTCCTCGATACCGACTGGAGGCAATCACACGTTTAGCATTGGATTTTCGGCCCGATGAATTCCAATACCTTTGTTCATTTGTTGGATCTCAATGCAACACGGGGAAATATCGCGTGAAGATCCGGTTTCCTCCGCAATTTACAAGAAATTGGATGCGAGAGAAAGAGAGAATTCATGACACTCTTTTATGACAAGATTCATGACACTTTTTATGCAAACCTTTGCCTTAGAAAGCACAAATCCATGGCTTGTATCAAATAGTGTAGAATTCTCCGGGCATATAGTTTGGTCGGATGGTTGTTCTAGCCAATTCAAATGCCCTTGACCATTCTATTTCCTACCAAGATATCACCATGAGCTAGGGAAAGAAATAGTATGGAATTTCTTTGGGACAGCCCATGGTAAGGGAGAGCCACGATGGACAAGGGGCCCTCAAAGGGGCATTCACTAGAGAGCAGACTCAAGTATGATGGGGTGAGATTTAGGGGTGTCCGATGCTCATGAATTCGCGAACTCGTTGGAATGAAGGTACCAACAACGGGACATCAAAAGGTATTATGCTTTCATCCGCCGATATTCTCATTGAGTAATGCCGCCGCGGAACCTGCTATACCGTCGAAAAGTAGTCTTTGTAATGTCGAAAGTAGTCTTTGTCGGAACCGGCCAGAATGCATGAACCGGGTCATGTTGTGTGGATAGGCACGAGGTTGAAGAATTGGAAGTATGTGACACTAAAGCCTATGAAGTCTCATCGGCAAAAACACTTGATGCCTAAATTGACGCATCGAGAAGATTTTGGGTTTGTCCGAAAGGCGCACCACACAATGGGATGGAATTGCCTTCCCTCATTTGAAGATGATATGTGGCATCGGTTCTATAGAATGAAGAGAAGGTCATTTGAAAAATTGGTTGGACTGATTGTGCCATACCGGGCCGGGTCGAAAAGTTAGGCTCCCCAGAGATCCCGTGAAAGCAAGTAGCCATGGTACTTTACTTTCTTGCTCATGGGAGATGCCATTGCATGTCGCCAAAAGATTTTATGTTGGAAAGGCCACGATCCGTAAATACACCAAGAAAGTGACTTTAGTTTTAGCATCCAAGACTATGCTTTACAAAGGTTTGTTGCCTTTACCCTCGGGTCAAAGACTACTTGATATCATTAAGGAATTTGAAGATGCCACAGTCCGCCTAATATTTTTGGTTTGTTGATGGTTCTCACACATTTTTGTACTGAAAGCCATGGAGAAAAGACAAAGGGGATGATTATTACAGCCAGACACAAAAAGACATTCTGCCTCATGCAAGGTGTAGTAACACACTCTCGAATATTTGTCAATGTATCGTTAGTAGAACAGGTTCCTGCATGATTCCAATCGGGTTTAAGAAGAGCCTATTGTACAAGAGGCTAGCATCAAAGCAGATTTTAGGGGAACCTATTGTTCAAATACGGGAAAAAGATTTAACGTAAGAGGTGAATTACCGGATGCGGATGTAACGCTTAGTATACCCAATGCTTTTGGGGATTCGGGCTTATCCAAGCGTAAGGTTTTTATTAAGGTTTTTCCGTGATGGCACGGGTGCTTCGGCGCAAGTTCAATAAGAGGATTTGCAAGGGCTGAGGTGGTTTGTGTTGAGAATGGTTTTGGTATAGTGAAAGAAAAATCCAGAATTTTGAAAGCTCGGGCCTATTCATGTTGGTAGGGCAGCCAAGATTATTCATGTGCCCGTGTCTTGTGGAATTTACGATAATGGAAGACACGGATATGGAAATGTCGCCCTTAGAACCGAATTGCCGGATGTTGCCTACTATGAGACGGGAGAGGACATGAATAAGAAATTGAAGAAGGAAGGGGATTTGATAAGACATGTAATTTTTCGAAGAGAAGGTAGAAACTAGTTTGATTCATTCCACACACCTCATCCGGGTTTGAGGTGTTCCCATTAATTGAATGTATTACGCCATTTGAATTGAAACATTTGAATTGAAACAATGTTTGGATTTTGTGCACTTCACCTAGGTATAGCAAAAAGTAAAAAACAATGTTTGTATCTTAATAGATTGTTTGCAGACTTTAAAGAATGTTTGCAGAGTTTAAAGGAGGTTTGCAGACGAAAAATAATGTTTCCACAGTGAAACAGTGTTTGCATGTTTCCTTCTAGTGAATGAACATATACAGCAGAACAAATACAGCAGATAATGAATAAGACAATGAAAACAAGATAATAGACAAGTGTAGAAGATGATGAGTCGCTTTTATTTCCAAAACTTCAGTCGTTACATGAACAAATGTTGGAAAATAGAGTAGCCACGTAAATGTTTGTGGTCCTGGAATGCTTCTAAACTACAACTAAACAATCCTAAACTCACGAACCTCCTTCACTTAACACCTTAACAATAGCATTTACTAAAAAATGGGTTAGTGAAAATGTAGAATATGCACAACTGAAGAATATCTGTGGAAATCTGAAAACCTGTATTCACATTTCAATGATTTACAAAAATAAGACCATTTCATCATGGTCTGAGTCCAAAATAAGGCCTATGGCCGATTCAGTATCATACAACATTTCGTAACCAAGAACTAAACCACAAACGAAAAAAAAGGCAACCGAGGTAAAAAAAAAAAAGGCCGAAGTTCATGAAGAGGTCGCGTTCTGAGACAAAAAGGTTCTTCAAAGCGTGGGCTATTCCGGGCGATTCTCACATGCAACGAAGGAATCCGGACCTCCCAAAGGCACCATCTACCATGATGCTTGACGCGCACAAGCTCAACATGTGCTCTCTCGGGCGAAAGGGGCTTGCTCGCCCATGCAATCAACTCCGCTTAATAAAAACCTCTTCCATAGCCATGTAACCAAGAATAACTCTTTGGTTGACAGAGGCATGGAAACTCTTGTGTTGCAGCGCCCCACAATTTCGTTGGACTCAATCGCCATGCCGGGCTTTGAAGCACTACTTGTCGCTACAACCATATCGGAAGAGCTTCAAGACGAAGTACATGTGGAAATGGCCGACCAAGACCATGCGCTTTGCCATCTTCGAGCCCAAAACAATAAAGATTCTAGCGAGAAACGAGACATGCATAATGGAATTTAAAGAGACATAGTAATGAAACCTTTATGGTATTATAATTTCATACTAGTCAAGATCAGAATATTATTTCTCTCTCATTTTAATTCCAATTGAGATCCCCAAACCACTTAGAAAGGTATGTTCCAATCATCTTGAACCTCAACGAGCGAACATAGTCTTTAACTAACTTCCATAAACCGGAAGAACATAACGTAAAACCGGAGAATAAAAAATTGAAAATGACAAAGGCAGGGACAAAGGTCCATACCTCTAGATTGCATACTAATTTGTGCATTTTCGATGCAGCCAACTTAGCAATTTCCGGAAAGAGTGTCTTTGGTCATTTGGCAAATGCTTTACGTCATTGTAGCCATTGATTGGGCAAATTTTAAAAAATTGGCAGAACCTCATGGACTCCAATTCCCTAATCGATTCATGTTTCTTAACAGATTCCTCCTTCATGAAATCTAGTTTCCTTTTTCATTTTCACCAAAGTTGGTAGCCATGTTTGATATCCTGCTGCAATTTCTTCATCAATATGAACCGAGATCTCTTTTTACTTGTTGGCTTACCACTAACCCGGGTGATTACATGCGGTGACCAGGACTTGTGTCCTAAGGATTGAAAGCACTTGGAGTTTCTTTGCGTAATTTTTTTCTTGTGCACTTGAATTGTCTTTGCTACCATTTGCTTCATTTGCCGGGGGACCACGGGGTTATCATGTCGGAACGTTTACAAATTCTTCTTCCACAAATGAAGCATTTGTTCCAATTGTCTCATAGAATGCATCAGACATGTAGGTATTTGGAAACATATCAGCATCCTGGAATGCCTCGGCCCCAAATTCCCCATCATCCCCTGCACCTAGAATGTCTCTCTCATTAGTAACTCCATGTTTCAGATCTTCCATAGCTTCAAACCAAGGCGGTAGATGGTTCGATCCAGGTTCTCTCGGATGCCTCTTTTTCATCCCTGAATTTGATACGTAATTTATCCCACTTGTTCCTTAACTGTCTCAAATCTTCAAGCCCATGAATTGTGGGTTGTAATTTCAACATAATCTCTCTCCATTGCCCTGCAGAAAGATTAATACTACCATTATTGTGAACCTTGTACTTCTTCATCAAAGCAAGCATGGTGGAGATTGCATTGTCCGACCAATCAACCGGAGTTTTCCTTTTCTTGGCCGGGTTCATAGCAACAGAATTGCTATCGTGCACAACTAAGGCTAATTCATTGGGGAGGGGTTCAGATTGAACCTCACGCAATCCATTTTCTCGCTGATCCCTCTTCTTTCCCGTGCAATGCCATTGGAAGCCCGTGAAGGTTCAATTTATCTCAATGGCCACGATTGGGAACCGATCGGTCATCCTTTTAGTTCTTCTAGGAACCAATTTCTCTCCTCGGTGGAATGAAAGGCTTCTTAGCGATCGGCATGGAGGATCTCGTAGCCTTTGTCATGTTCTTTAGAAAATTTGTGTCTGCTATTTCAATCTATTAGATGCTAAAAAATGCCTATCACCAAAAGCAATGAGCGAATTGAAGTAAAGTAATTCTCGAAATGCTTCTGGGATTGAGAATTGGGCTTAATGCTCGCTAGGGAGGAAGGAATTGGGATCGATTCTTGGAGCCGCCCACCTAGAAGGTAGGAATTAAGGTCGAAATTTCCGGCCTCCAAAAGCGATCCCCATAAATTTTTGGGCGTTGGGCTTAACGGCCCATTAATGGTGATGGCCCTACTTGTGATTAGGGGCGAATTTCATCTAAATGCGAGTCCACTAAGTGGACTCTCGCAAATCATCTCCCATTATCTCTCCTCCATTTCCGGCGTCTCTCAAATCATCTCTCATGATCTCTCGGCTCTCATGTGGGCCTTCTCTCTCTCTCTCTCTCTCTCTCTCTCTCTCTCTCTCTCTCTCTCTCTCTCTCTCTCTCTCTCTCTCTCTCTCTCTCTCTCTCTCTCTCTCTATATATATATATATATATATATATATATGCTTTACAAAGTATGTGTAGAAGATCTCACCTCACGGTGCATTGGGACCTCAAGGTAAAGATGTTTGGATGGCGGTCAAAAAGCTTTTATATGCTTTACAAAGTATGTGTAGAAGATCTCACCTCTTGGTCGGTGGGACCTCAAGGTAAAGATGTTTCAATCTTTGGTTGAGTGTGGTCCTATATGGTTGTGAAGTTTGGGGCCAAGTCTTCCACAATGCTTATGGGAAGATATAGAGCGATTTTAAAGAAATTTCTAAGGTTGGAGCTTGGGTGAAGGTTCAAACTCCTATCCTATGATGTTGGTCGAGAGTGGTTTTATGCCCTTGGAAGGGGAAGCACTATTTAGATGCATTCGATATATGAAGAGGGTACTCCTAATTGACGAGACTAGACTCCCACATGTAGCTTTGTTGGCTAGTAAGGAGAAAGGGATATTTCAGGATGTGAAGGGATGGCTTGGTAAATGGGATATCTCATGGGATGAAGTGATTTTGGTAGAGAAGGACCTAAAGAGTTGGATTTCCTCGAAGATATTCAAGAAGATTTGGTCACAACCAAAGACGAAAATGATTTTATATAAACAGAATATCAATCCTAGGCTTGAGATGGCAAAGCATCTCAAAGAGAATATCTCCATCTGAGAAAAGGCATGCTATAGCGGGATTAACTTTAGTTCTCACCATTTGGGGATAGAAGTGGGGAGATGGGGGTATATCATTCCAAGAGATCGGAGATATTGCAAGCTATGTGATATGGATCAGGGTGGAGGATGAGGGGCATGTATTGCTCAATGCATGAGATATAAGTCGTTGAAATTTGGAGTATAGAATCCTATACGAGGATCTCCCAACCTTTTTCTCTACAATGGAAGGAGACGGGCTAGGTAAGTATGTGATAGAGCTCCTAAGGTGCAGGGGAATCTTGCTTAAATAGTCATCAAAGAGAGGGACATGGATGTTTACGATAATGTGTGTGAGTGATGAGCTAGATGAGGATTCGGAAACTCATCTATTATTTTATGATGATGTATAAATGTAAAAATATTTGTCTAATAGGCCTTTGAGGCCTCCCATGGACATAATAAACTCTCTCTCTCTCTCTCTCTCTCTCTCTCTCTCTCTCTCTCTCTCTCTCTCTCTCTCTCTCTCTCTCTCTCTCTCTCTCTCTCTCTCTCTCTCTCTCTCTCTCTCTCTCTCTCTCTCTCTCTCTCTCTCTCTCGTTACTTCAATAGATTCTTATTCATAGCCTTTTTTAGTAGATCATTTGTGCGTTTTGTAGATGTACTTTCGATACATGGTGTGGAAGTTGTCATGCATTTATACGTGAAAACCTCCAAAATTCTTCTTGTATCTTGCATCGGTATATGGTTGTATAGTCCCAATTATAGCTAAGAATAATAGTTGTTGTTGCTTGCCTAGTATTTTCACAAAAACGATCATGGCCGCCCATTGGATGTATACTAGTAAAAATATTGACGCTATTAACTGCTTTGAAGCATTGCTCTACATTGATATATGCTTGAGGGCAAAAGTATCTTTGGTGGGTATCAAATAAGCGAGTTCGGCAACCCGGCCGACCACCCTTCATACTTTTTTTTCCACCTTCACCAATTATAGTCTAACCTATGTTATGCTCGTCACTTCACATAGACAGTAGTACCCGTTCTAATCATAACACCCTTTTACCGCCACCGTAAGTAATGAATGTGACCGAAGGGTAGATTGCAACAAATGCATACTGTTCCCCAACTTTTTGCTACTCGGCCAAATAGCACCAAGGAGAAGAAGCTCGAGAATTTCACATTCACTCTAGTATTCCAAAACTCAAAGCACTATGGTGAAGAAGGTTGTTAATCGCCTTATTTCAGATGGTAATTCCAACGGATGCCATGCGCGAGGTAAGCAAAATGCTGCTGCCAATTTTGACATGGGCTTAGGGTGCCTGTTAATTTATTTTTTCTTGCTTTCTTCCAGCCCGGAAGGAGGCGTGCCCTGAGACCCGGGACGGCTGATTGCCCGAACAGAGGAGGACTTTCATGCTTATGTGGGTCTACCAAGCGATGGTGTACATCCCTCTCAATTTCGAGCGGATGTCATTTCTGGCTGCAGGAGTATAATGAGGTTTGGGATACCAATGGTGTCATTCCCAACAAAACATCAATTGACAAGGTAAGGCGGAGCATGAAGAAGCTTTAATTGAGCTATGGCCGAAAGCAAGGTATACCGAGGAAGGGTTGAAGAATAGAAGTAAGGAAAAGCGGTTTCCTATCTATTTGCATTCAACAACTACCAGAGGGCCAAGCAGGATCCAGAAAATTTCAAGGTTAGTTGGGCAGTAGTGGCAGTAAAAAGTAGGGCCTATTCGAGCAAGGTTAAGAGTGAACCCAGCACCTGACCACCGTGAGAATAAGCGAGCCCATCAAATCACGTGAGACAACGGCATCCAAAGCATAGCGAAAAGGTCAGCCTAAGCTCATTAATCTAATTCATGGTTTGAATGCTAGATCGAATTCAGCTATTCTTATCAATGGTGTCCCTTCAGGTTTCTTTCCTCTTTCTTGTGGGGTTAGACAAGGATGTCCTCTTGCCCCTTATTTATTCTTAGTGGCTGCTGAGCTTCTTACCAAGGTCATCATGCATTATCGAATCTTGCTCAAATCAAAGGCTTAAAACTCCCAAATTACGATGATAGCATTACCATTCTCCAATATCTTTGATGACACTTTCTCCTTCCTTGATGCGATCTGCGAATATTAATCTTTTCTCAAGATTCTAAGTCAATTTTCTGCGCCTCGGTACTCATTTAAACTTGAGCAAGAGTTTGATTATTGGGGATGTCAATACTCCAATTCTAGCCGGGATTAATGTTCTTCCTTCCAATCGGGCAACTAAATTATTAGATATGCCTCTATCTATGGATCATAGCATCAAAGGTCTTTGGGACCCTATTCTCACGAGAATTAAAAGAAAATTTGAATAACTTCTGAGAATTATCTCTCTCTTGCAGGCAGATCTTTGATTGCTAATGCTATTCTTGCTAGCTCTCATGTGTACTTTTCCACAGCCTTAGTGGCTCCAAAATGTGTTTATTTGGAGCTTGAGAAAATCCTTAGAAACTTCATTTGGAAGGAAGCCATTTGGTTAGCTTTGGAATTCTATTTGCAAACCTAAATCTTACGGTGGCTTAGGCTGCAGAATGAATTTTCAAACAAGCTCAATCTCTTCTTTGGAAAATTTATTTGGAAAGCCATTCATGGAAATCTTTCTCTCACTTTTGCTATTTCATTAGATATTGGATTACTCTGAGTCATCCTTATGGGTATCCCTCTATTCAGCACTTGCTTCCTCATTCTGCTTTCAATCAGTTGAGACCAGCCACTAATATCTCCCCTCTTATGAGTAATCTCATCAAGGCTTGGAATGCTATCTCTCCTAACTTCCAATTTATATCTAGGGATAAGCTTCATAGTGATACTCCAATTTTACGGAACCCTATATTGGCTGAACGAATTCTCTGTTCTTGCTATAAAACATCCTAGAATTTATAAGAAGTGGCATGAGGGCGGCAATATTTCTTAAAAGATACATTTATTGATGGGAGAGTCATCTCTTGGACTAGATGAAAGGTATTATTAGGGGCACATCATCGATAAGAAAATATATTCTCTCATCAAACCCTTCCTCTAACTTATCTCTCAATTCAGATGGAAATGATTGGACTATAAATGGGAAAGGGGTTTACAAAGTGAAGAATGTGTATAATGCTATGTCCTCTAACATGGATGATTGCAAAGCTATCTTTGAAATGGTCTATTACTCATGATCGGATTAGGAGTCTTTTTATAACGTTTGGAATTCTTATTGTCCCGAAAATTTCCTACTTTATCGGCTTCTTGCTAATGGCGATCAGAATAATTTGGTTTACGTGTCTAAAAGAAATCCTAACATCTCGACAAATTGCCCTTTAAACTATACTTGATCTTGAGGATATGTGTCATATTTTCTTACATAGTAAACCGGATGATTTTTAGACTTGGATTCTTTCTTGAATTTGGCATTGTAAATAATGGGGATCTTACATCACTTATACAACATGATGATATTTTTATCAATTCTATTATATACATTGCTCTATGGAACATTTGGAAAGCAAGAAATCGAGTGTTATATGGCCATAAGAATCCTTCCATTTTCTGGATAAAGATGCATTTTCAGTTTGATTTTGAGACTATTGCAACTGCTCATAAAAAGAAATTTGGAGCTAGCTTTGACAGGAAATGGGAGGCTTTCGGACAGTATAGGGGACATTACAATTTCTTTGCTTCAAACCTTAATGTTGTGGATTCTAACTTGTTTTCTCTCGATGATCCTAGAGTATCTTGAATTCTTGCGTGGAGAAGGAAGCAATAAATTGACGGCGGCTCTACTCTCCTTTAGTCAGACATCTCATGATCATATTATGAAGAATGATATTGCTACTACCATGGAATCATTTCTTATGAAGAGAGGCCATATGAAACATCTGAAGGAAAGTGAAGATTTGTGGGCAAGTATTTTTTGCAGAGAGGTTGTCCAAATCCATTGCCTTTGGAATTTTCTGTCAATCAACAACTTCATCCTTCTGACAAGCTTTCGGTGACAAAGTGCGGATCAACGTACTATAATCATAGATTATTGGCTGACCTCTATGGATCGCTGGATACTTGGGGCGAGATATGTTCACGCTTATTTTACCACAACAATTGGGCACCCAACCAATACCTTTTGGCTCCACCAGATGCCTTCAATGCTTATTACAACTCCGTTTTCTCATCTCAGACCTGATATTTCCATGCTCTTGGCCTACCCTTCAAGAAACATATCATTGCTCTTATTTAATTTAGTGCTGGCTTACCTTTTTGGTGGATTACAATTTTTGGCGGTTATCAGGTCTTCTTTCAAGATCCACAATTTCTACTCTGCATTGTGGAATTTACAAAGTTTTCTTGCTTTCTGCAAGAGCGTGAATTTTATCGATCGATCAATTGTTCTTTGCACATCACTTTGTTTGGATACAAACTTATTTTCAGTGTCCTGTTGTTATTTGCTGATTCTGATGCACATTTTGGTATGCTTACCTATAAAAGCATACTTTGCAATGTATTTAAGATTTTATAATTAATGACAAAACCGACTCTTACTTTCAAAAAAAAAAATACCTTCTAAAATCATTATCGGACTTTTACCTTATTAAACCTTTGCAAGGAAATAATACGGTACAATAAGCAGCCCTAAGACTAGTCAGGTGAGCCAATCTTAGGCATTGACTATGTTACCAATCTTAAAAAACCTTATTCTGCTATGCATTGTCAGATACTTGTAAAAAATACATTGACAATATTGTAAACCTTCGATTCTTCCTATTTGCTTTACATAATATAATAATAATGTAAACTTTCCAGATTCTTCCTATTTGCTTTACATACTATAAGCTCATCTACTTACTTAGACAAATGGAGTTGAACATTTACTTTCTGTTTAAGCTTGTTTTAAACAAAATCAGACTTATTATATTCAAACCATATGTTGAAATTTTTAGGAAACCCATGTCGACTTGTGTTAAACTCCAACTTATCAAGATGAATATGTGCTCCTTATCCAGTCTTTATTTCATAAAGAAAACAAAGCGAGGAGTAAAAGATCACATTACACGCATCCAAAAAACATAAACAAGCATTAGAATGGTTGCCATGTTTTGGATAGCGATTGTCATGGAATCTTTTAAGGTATCCCCCCTTCAACAAAAAAGCAGATCTAAGGGTTAGGTTCTACAAAAATATATATACATCATAAGACCATAAGCGACACCATATCATGGCAGCTTTTCAAAATCTGATCCAATGGTAATGATTATGCGCCCATGCCTATATGCGCCATGGTAAGCTATGCTTTGCCAACAAGTTTAAACTAGAAGTTTACATTTATCCCATTTCTATCCCTGCATTATATACTTAGACCATTATCATGATTTTAAGCAGAACCTATGGTATTTCTATTTGCATATCTCGGTAATATGCGAGCCACTCCTATCATTTTACAGCAGCATCTCTCCCTTTTAGCAATTAATCTTTATGTTTATTTCAACATCCTTTACTTTTATTAGCCTTGCAAATCCATACCATCAATCCATCCTTCTTTTGCTTCTTTCTTCTGATTCTAACCATAATGTAGAGCGATATGCATTGGTCTTAACACTATTATTTCTCTTGAATTTACTGTCATACAACGGATCATTTCTCTATGGCCCTCAAGTGGTTCCTTCATTTTTCTTTAACATCTATCATTTGTGCAATATTGCACCATTAATCTATTCCCTTGCCTTATGCATTTTTTGAGTTGATCTATTATCTCATTAATCTACTTATCTCTGTTTTCTGCTTAATAGTTATCTTGTTCATGATATCTTAATATCATTCACATTCTCATCCACTAACTTATGCGTATTCTATGAAGCCATACATCTACTAAACAAATAAATAAAATTCATCTACTCAATTATAAGAACTTTGGTTGTTTTGCTTTGCACATAATCCTTGTTGTAATCCTTGAGGATCTGTTAGAGGTCATTTGCACTTACATCTTCTTTGCCAAGAGCTTCTGTAGATCCTTCAGATCTGCCATGCTCCTCCAGTTGTGGTCCAATGACTTGATTCTTCTCTTTATTGCATATGCTAGTGCTCCCAATGCTCATCAGCTTGCACCCATCTCCTTCAATCCCCTCAATCACGTTAGCATCCCTTTCTTTTTGCTATTCTCTGGGCATTCTTTCGGGGCCTCTTTCACCTTTGTTCTTCTAAACCGGAATAGCTTCTTGCTGCTAGTTTCCTTAGCCTTTTTTACGCAATCCTTTTCCTTGTGGCCATGTTTAGCCCCCTTCTTTCTAGCGATACACACGCAGGTCGAAATTCTGTCCAGGGAGCCATGCAAGCCTAATGCCATTTCTGGGATTGTTTTCCTTTTATGCCAACGGCTGCACTTTACCGGCGACTGATTGGGGAGCAATTTTAGATCCATACCTTTTGGTCCTCCCAGTAATCCATGTGTCTCTGCCGATTGCCCGGCTTCATGCCATGTATGCGATTAGGTTTTGCTAGGTCCTGTGCCCAACTGTTTTCTGTTGATCACGAACCCTATAATTGCTTTGTATCTTTCTTAGTATTTTTTAATTTTCCATTTATTCGTATTCCATTCAAACCTTTACATATTTTCGTTTTTTTTTTTGTTGCCATTCTTGGAGCATTTGCTACACATGCCTTTAAAGATAAGCAAAGTTTAATCTTTACCTTTAATAATAAAAAAAAAAAAAAAGGCCACCCTCGGAGAACCTTTGGTGTAAAATCAGAAGGTTGTCATTCAGGAGTACTGCAATGTGCCTAGCAACATTCTCAGCTTATGGAAAAAATATTGCCCGCCTGGAAAGCATGATCCAAGGTATGCAGGATGCCCTAAAAAATACAAGGGGTGATCTAGTGTCCGAAAGAACCGGTTGCACAATCTCAGGCAAAGGGCACCTTCTTCTCGGCTGCAGAGGGGAAGTTGCAGACCATAAAGGACAATATTGCACGTCTTCAAGCACTATCAGATCCTAATGCAGGTGCCTCTGCTGAGATTCATTCTTTGGAGAGGGAGAAAGATATGGTAGAGTATATGCTGAAGTCCCTCCTTGAAATGGGGGGTGGGCCAATAGATGAAACCATGGTACAAAAGGTGGCTGCACTAAGCTACACGAGATTGCCAACAACTTGAGTCCCTCCTTGCAAAAGCCTAGCAACACTTACGAGGAATATCACGGTGAGGGGAGATGACCAAGAGAAATGATCGGTGGTGAACATCACTCCAATACCATTCAGGTGCCAATTGGAGATGAGGAGAGATGCTTCACATCGTGGTCTTGCATTCGGGATGATTACACCCTCGACTGTGGGATGAAATGGACATCATTATCATGTGAGGCTGCCTCGGTTTGCTCATGAAAAACATCTTTCGGGGAGTGCTTTCGAGACTATTCCCTCTGAGGTTAGGTTAGGTGGGGAAGCTTAATACAATAAAAGGGAAGTGTTATATCTTTGGAGCATCTCACAAAAACCGAGAATAGGATAATTGATGTGATGAACATGTAGCCACAACTATTGATAGCAACAGGAAAAGGAAACAAGTTAATACACCAAGAAGTAAAAGGACCCCAGGATCAGCTAAGCACAAGTCTACAAGGGTTCAAACTCCACAGCTAAGACATAGAAAAAAAGGTACATGCCTATTTTCAGGGTCTCAATTTGAATTGACAATATTAGAAGATGCTGTAGACATTGGCCGATAAGCTACCCGGCTGATCTGAGGCCTCCTCTAACGGTTCTTTAACAGGGGAAGGAAAAGCGATGGCGAAGATGTAGAATAAGCGGGGTTCGAACATGTCGTTTCTAAGGTCAACAGGTTGACATGGTCAAGGACCAGGAAGGTTGTGGAAGAAGAGAGTGAGGGTGAGTCAGAAGTTGATCTTGATGAAGACGTCCCTATAGAAGTAGCATTTGGAAAAAAAAAAAAAAAAAAAACAAGGCTAATGTAATTTTGCCATATGTATTTCAGGCAGGCAAACCTTGATTGCTCAAGACAACCCTAAATCATCAGCCAAAAGGTTTTTGTTCAAACAATTAATATATTTGATCCACATGTTTCTTCCACCATGGATGTGCAAATTTTGTTTGGATAATTCATTCAACTTAGGCTTGAGTAAAAACTTGTATTAGAAAAAAAAAGAAGGCGACCAATGGTTATACTCGGTGAATCGATGAAGAAGACAATGCCACTAAAGGAGTGCGGCACAACCTCTAACATACAAAGGTGCACTATTATCGTGTTATATTTCACCTTGTATATTCTATACAAATTTCGGTTAGTAATTGGAGCACATCCTTGCATCTGCGGAGAACAAAGCGAGGTTGTGAATGATGAAATGGAGGATAAAGCCGCGGAAGGCCCTTTGCAAGTTCTTACCGATAGCGAGGAAACACCAATACATTGGGGGCGGGGAGATACTAATACGGATGTATCGACTATGGCTATCGGCCTCTCCATCATCCGGTAGCAAAGCTAAAAGCGAGTCAGCCGGTCGCGGCAACATCCGGCACATCTCGATAGCACCGCCCAGCCGCGATCCCAAGACAACATGGCGGCGAAGTCAGCGAGAGTCTAGCACATCGCGGCCAGTCAGCCTGTCACGGCACACATCGGCGGTGGGTGCAAGCGTTGAGGATGGGAACCGAGACGGAAGTTGATGGTGCTTGACATAAATGGTATGGTGGTCTTCTTAGTCGAGAGGTTGCAGCCAAGAGCAATATTGAACATACACATTGAAGACTAGTGTTGTCTTCTTGAACTCTTCTTCCTCGACTATTGCCATAGGATCTTCCGTTAGTTCTCTTGAATGAGATCCAGCGAGAACTTAAAATAGCCCTAAGATGCATTGCAATCATACCTAAAATTACGGATCCATGCTTGGAAGGCGCTATGGCGAAAGATTTCTGCCTCGAAGGTGTGAGGGATGGATTTTTGAGAGATTTCGAATGGAAATGGGGACGGGAAAACTGGCTCGAAATATCCCATATCTGTCATTTTGAAGATCGATTGAGGAAAAAAATATCCCATATGGGATGGATGTGGAGACAAATAGGAGGGAAAAATCCGGGGGGAGCTCGAAGCGGCATTGGCAGGGCCGAGAAGCTCATTTCCCATCTTCTCTCGGCCTACAAATGGCCTTGAGAGACAAATTTTTTTGATCATGTGGCCAACCTAAGAGAGAGAGAGAGAGAGAGAGAGAGAGAGAGAGAGAGAGAGAGAGAGAGAGAGAGAGAGAGAGAGAGAGAGAGAGAGAGAGAGAGAGAGAGAGAGCGGCTAGCTATTGAGTGCTTAGTTTGAGCTCAACAAAAAAATGACTAACGAGCACATCACTATACATATCAAGAGATAGCACACACCATTGTAAAGCAAACTCAACATGGAAGCATATGGAGATGAAAATGAAGCTAATAACATGAATGTACAATGCGGTTCTAGAGACACAAGGGGTACTATCTTTAACTTTATTACTCCAAGAGAGCAGCGAAAAGCTTCAATGACATGTGATGCATCAATGACGAGCAATGGGACATGTTTCATTCAATTGGGCCAAACATTTGCTTTCATATGCAAACTGGGTACCTTACTCTTTCGCTCCACCAAAGATCAGTTGGCCAATGGTTTCACTAAACCACTTTCAAACACATTGTTTAAACACATGAGAAGTATTTTCGTCTTCAATCTTGTGCTAGTCATCGAGGGGGATATTAGAGGATTCCCATGTGGCTAGATAACATGCATCTGGGTCAACTGTTGTTGCTGGCATGATATTATAAGCCACAATCACCCTTCATCAATTAGTTGATTCTAGCTAGCATTCTAGATGTCAATGTATCTTCTCATTCTTCAAAGAATTATCTATTTCAAACATTTATTGTAAACTAATTGGGTTGTTAAACAACTAATTGTTCTAATTATTTGTTAAACAATGTTTTGAAACCCGATATCCATGTGTTCGGTCTAATAGCTGCAAAGTTTCATTCAATAATTCGGTTATTCAGCTAGGATCGGTGCCATTGAAACAAGGGCTCATCTGAAACTTGACCAAAGATTAACATATAAGAGGCAGCTCAACTCTTGCCATAATTTCATGTGGATCAACCCGTGAAGCGTCCTTTTGCCTTTCCTCGTCTCATTCCTGCCAATAATCATCTCATAGATAGCAAAATATAACATATCCATATTACATGTAGACATCATAAAGCAATTTCACCATAGCGTATAACAGTGATGAGCTAATCCTTTGATCGGTATTATAAATGAAGGTATCACTAGGAGGGTGTAGAAATAAATATGCATTATCTTGAACACTTCCAATCAATTGCATCACTAACCTAATACTAAAGCACACCTCCGTGACTTTCCACCATCTTCTCTTTCGATCCCTTCATTAAGGACATGTGCTTGATTCAATAATTAACCTTCGATGCCTTATGCCCATACTTCTTGCAGATCGGTGAAGGAAATCCATGTCATTTGTCAATGGTGTCAAAACTCAAAGCTGAGATTATTGTAGGAATTAGTAGCTCGGCAAAGAAAATGGAAAGTAGAAAAACGAGAAGTACCACGGTAATATCGTTTGCATCTCCGGATATTGTTTGAGCTCATGTGCCTGAGAAAAGATACAAACCAACCCTTCTCAATGCTTGAAAAGAAGAGAGAAACAAAAGCAAACTACAACAAGAGAAATAAGACATTATTAGGCACAACCTAATAGTGCTAGACTACTTCACGAGCACCGAGGTTCTCAAAGTCTCAACCTTAGATGAGTCAATAATGCCTTCAAATGGAGGTTCTAGTTCATCACTGACAACTACGGAATGCAAACACTGACAATTGCATCAAAGAGTCTAGGCTGATGATGGAGTATCTCCATTTGGACTTAAGAAAAATCGAACTATCAGCATAGCGAGAAAGAAATATATTACTAGAACTCAAGGTATACTCATAGGAAAAAACGGGAAAGGAACTTCTAATGGAATCTGCAAGCTGTTGGAGGAAATCATTTAAAACCTCCGCATTCCATGTTGTGCGACTTGATTTCTAGCATCTCCTATCGTTCCTTCCTCAATGATAACACCGCCTCACCTTCCAAAATGGCTGCTAATCTGTTGCGAATCTTTCCCCCCTAAAATGTGTATTTTATTTGCGTTAATTTGATATTAATTGACATGCATAAATGCAATAGAAAAAAGTCGAAATCTTGCATTGCGTTTGATGCCCAGGAAGAAGAGCAATGTTTTCCGCTGAGACCAAAATCGTCAAACATGAAGGTCACAAATGTCCACATTAGGAGCATATGGAAGCACCATGTCTTTCTCCAATGAAACCTCCGCCAGGGTTTATACCTATAGATATGAACAATGAGAACAAGTAGTTGAAGCTATGTCATGCCAATGTATTCTTATTCTAGCGACTAGCGTTCTACAAACTTTCACAAAAAAAAAGCCGTAACAAGACCTTTGAAGCGGACATATGACAAGATGACGACATGTTGACAAAAGGCCCGATCATTTTCTGTAGAATCCAAATGCGGAAGAAGCTAGATTGCAGACTTCATGAATGCGCCCGTGAGACTTAAAGGACCATGGATGGTGGGCGGAAGTAGATGATCATGCCCACCCGAAACCTCTTCAAGCTTGCTGGTTTGTGACCCAGTTCAATGCCTCCGGCGTTGAATAATCGGTATATCATAGAGCTATGAATTAAAGAATAGAATATAATAGTTTTTAGCGTCCATGGAGACCAATAGGTCATGGGACCCATACAATGGACTAGTACAATCATTACTACTAGGATTAAAAACCCTGCCTCGAAAGGTTTTCAAGGGAAAAACCTTTCAGGTAAATGATGATACTAGACAAGCACGGAGATAATGACTACGAGGGGCTCGATAATTGCAGATGTTTATCTAGAACCTCAAGTATGTATAATGCCAAGTCATGCACAGATGGTGCTTTCTGAGAAGTTGTTGAGGCGTGGGAAAGGAAGGCTATAAAACTAAGAAAATTAAACACACCCACCTGGTAGAGTTGCTTGTATTGTTTGTTTTTCTAAAAAAGTAACTTATAGTTGTGAAGATGGAATATAAAATCACGTCACTTCATTTGATTCAGTACTCTTTGCATTGTCTGATAAGCCTTTCGGGTTTTGGAGCTAACAAATCCGCATACAACGAAATCTATGGAGTCTTTGTATTATAATGAAAAAGCTAAAATATTAACACTAACCGTTGATGGTAAAGCAAATTGCTATAAGGAAATGAAATGGTGAATCACATGAAACACCGGTAAAAACGTCGGTATAAATATAGTAAAGATAGAAATATAAATACTTTTCCCTCCTATTGGGTTATGCACATCTTCAATTGCCCACGGAATTAGTAACAAGGATTTTCTATGTAGATGTGGTTGTTCCTTGGTATGTCAAGAAGTTTCACATCCCTCACCTATATGCCACTAAGAACGGACATGCAAGAGCATTTGCAGTGGCAAGACTTTTCAATGTTGAACCCAAGCTAAAATGGAAGAATTTAAAAGCGTTTTACATAGTAACCATGTTCATAGTTTGGAATCATCGTGAATGGGAATCTTAAGATCTAATTTCTCCAAGTGAACCAAAAAAGATCCAAGATGGTTTATGCCACACGGCTTAAAGTTCTTAGGTTTGCATTCCTTTATATTACAAAAACAAGGGATATTGCTTTCGGTTGTTTCAATGCAATTAGAATAGGACCCTGTTAGCTTGAACTGAAACTTGATCGATTACTACAACATGCAGTTACTCCGTTCCATTCATATTCAAGAAAATGATAATGCAGGGCTAGCATAAAATGATAATAATTGCATGCAATGTGGGCAACTTACTTGCTCTATAAGCCAGATGAGCAGGGAATGCCATTAGATGTCGAGTTACTAGTCTCGTGGTAGGTATCCCAAAATAGTTAAAAGAAGATCATATGTGAACTTGGCGGGGCATATCATATACATAAACCTTTAAGGGCAATCGAGTTTATTTTGCGGAGCTTGATATCATCTAAATCTTGGACAAATTCCAAGCTAGAGGTCTTCCCAAAGTCGCGCATTTGTATTTGGACGAGAAACACTTCGAGAGAGATCTAAGGAAACTGCGCTCACGGTGCAGGGGCACTTGAAAGGGTAATAATAGAGAGGAATGTGGGAAACCGGAGAAGTGAAGAAGATGAAAAATGAAGCAATAGCAAACATAGAGCTACCCGGATAATATGGTGCGTAATGTAAGGGGGCTTGACATCCCATGGGGCGCCATGGGCGAGGGCCTCTCTCACTCAGCCCCCACGTAAAACAACCCCCACCCTCACCCCTCACCACAATCTCACCCTCATTTCGCCCTCATTGTCACCAGTTCACGAATAGGCTTATACCGAAGCACCATATCAACTATCAACGAGCAACAATGGATAACGGAAGGGAGCGATGCAGGTGCACCCCACAAGGCCTTGCAAAAAATTTGCGATCGGCTTTTGAGGAGGCGAGAACGGCAACGGGCTTGCATTGCGGCAATGACGAGGTGTGGCGTTCCCGTATTTATACGGTATGCGTATAAATATACTAACACGTCACGTAGTAGGCATGCATACCATGGGGTATGTTAACCTGAGGGTTGACCTAAAGGGATTAATTTAGCTATGCTAAATTAATGAAACCTAATTAAGGTATTTTTGTCTTAATTAACCTAATTAGTTTAATTAGTTAATTGTGACATACCACCGGCCCAATTGGGCAAGGCGGGGGTTTCAATTGGGACACCCAAATTGGGGCTTTGGGCTCCCAATTGAATTAGGAGTTGGAGATGGAGGAGGAGGCGACGGCCGGGCACCCTTGACTAGTTGAGATGGAGCAGCCCAAGACCGATTTGTGTGGTTAGTCATTAGGTTACTTTGTTGATCTATAGCTAAGCGCCTCTCGTGGTGTGTTCTCTCTCATTTTTCTCTGTGGTTTACACATTAGGCTAACCCTTGATTGATATGGTGAGTATTCTTATCTCTAGTCTCTGTATGTGCTTTGGTTGATGGTTTAGTAGTTCTTTGCTTAGTTAGCACTCCGGAGATGGGGGATTACGGGGGGTAGAGACCTCTAAAACTATGTATTGTAGTATGCTCCTCGATAGAATACGTATTATTCCCATTAGATGCGACTGTGTACAAGATCCCCAAGCTGTGGAATCTATGGCATCATTGAAGCACCGGATAAGGGTCGTGGTAATGAAGTGTGGGGTGGGGGTCTGCCGAAAGCATAAAAGGCTACGGGGACTCCTTCAGTGAGCTAGGCCTAATAGTCAGTCACGTAGAGGGCCGGGTATGGGTCTGACACTCCTTGGGTACAGTGGTGTGATCATCCTGTACTTTGAAGATAAAGTTAGGGGAGTAGGTCAGATGCAGGATGCGGGGGTGTGATGCGACACGTGTCCTCTAGTTCACCCATGGATTCATCACTCACGGGAAGGGACACTTTCTCGACCTGCCTCAACGGACTGGGAGATGTAACCCGGTAGTCTCGAAGGGTGATTCCTTGGGATTGCGTCTCAGGAAAGGCTACAATGGCGCCATAGCTTGATTGACTCATCGCAAAAGTGTGCACGGGAGGGCTGATGGATTGGACTACCCTAGCCATTGTTCTATGCCAATAGCCGGGTTATACCTCTATTTGCTGATCTCTTGAGACCGAAGTCGTCAGATCCATCCTCACGAGTCGAGCGGGTAAAACACGGGGTTTGGGGCGTTTTCCTTAGGATTAGATGCATCTTCTTTGCGTTAGTACTTGGATAGATGTGCCACCCTTCATTGGTGGTTATTTATATATGATTTATCTTGTATGCTAACATGTATTCCTTCCGACTTAGGAGTCCCATTGAAGGCATGGGCCGAATGACACCTCCGTGTCCTTCACCCGGGCATCTTTCTATGGATGGTCCGAGTTAGACGGAGGGCCCTGCTCATGGTGAGTTGATTGCCATGGGAGGGGGAAGTCCCTGTATGTATAAGTCCGGAGCGTGATATATTCAAGGAGCATCCACGGTAGTATCGTGAGCATGTTCTTGGTAGACCGAGCCATTGCACTGGCCATGTACTAACGCGTTAAAGTAGAGAGGATAGCTTTAGAGTAGCCTTAGACCTCTTTGGTACTGTGGTTGATGGGTTTGCTAGTAAGTAGTTTGTTGGTGTGTAAACTTTTGGTTCTCTTTTGTAAGAGCGGATGTGGGCCGACCATATCTCGCAAAGGGTTATTCGGACGTGCAAATAGGTTTATCGAACCCGGGGACCCGGATTTGACCTATTGGCATCCTCGGGGCTAGCCGATCGAAAGTGTGGACCCCACTCTAAATCGGCCCGAAAACCCTAATCGCAAGGCAGGGGGTACGGGGGTTCCCTAGCCACGGGCGCAGGTCTCAGGTAATAGCTGCCCGCAGACCAAAAAAGGGGCGGGGGGGGGGAGGGGTGAAACCCTAATCGGTACGAGGCAGGGGTATCCCGCGTCTCCTACCGGCTGAGGAATTAGGGTTAGGCGGTGCCTACAGACCCTAGGAAAGGAGAGAGAGAACAAAAAAAAGGAAAAAAAAAAAAAAAAAAAAAAAAAAGAGAAAAAGTAAGTTTTTTCTTCCCCCTCATTTTGAACCGGTGACCTCCCACTTCCAAACCAACACTCTTTCCATTTGCCAACTCTCTTTATATAAGATATTATGTTCTATCTCTTATCTATACACATTTAATATTATGTTTTCTCTAGTTAAACATTCTTTTAAGCAAAGTTACATCAAGGGATTGAACCCTAACCTTCAAGCAAAAGCCAAACCCTTTACCAACGGGACTCCTGTCCACCATCACTCTTCCCTAAACCAAACGCTATGATGGTAACCACTCATGGTGGGACTTGTGCAACCATGGTGGGGTAGGAAATGTCTCCCGCGACCATATCAATTTAACGTTCAAGTTGAGCAATGGAAGGAATTCCTCGAGGAGTAAGATAGAACCTTCCAAGCTGGATTCTAATCCACTATTCATCTTCGACATTCCTCGACCTATAGCTTTAAATATTTCTTTTTCCTTTGGTAAACGCCTTGATAACAATACTTCTTGGGCTTTGCCATGATTCAATCTATACTACAATCATATGCTTTATATTAGGCCTTATTGATGTTACATAGTAAGGGTTAAGTAATATTTTATCGCCATAATTACAATTAACGTTGTTTCTCACTAGTGTCTAAGCCTTGACTCCTTTCATTTCCTAGAGAAAGGATCTTTCTTAACAACCAACTAGGGACTGCCATGTAGCACCCCTCTAGACCATAGCTTTAGCTTTAATCATATCAAGCTTCACTACTTCTCTCGATGGTAGTGTTTCTTTAGGGGACCATTTCCCCCAGCTCAGGTTGCATACTCTATAACACATAATGAGTGCTTGTGCTAGAACCCCACAACAATGTCCACACTTTACTCTAAATTATCTAGAGTACAAACATTAGTACTATTTTGTGTCAAACTTCATCGCCTATATGGTCGTGATTAATTATCTGCCATGCCTTTTTTGTCAAATTGATAGTGGCCTACCCTCTTTGGGGGTTCTTCCAATCAGTAGCTTGGTCCAATGGCATCCAACCATTGTTGACTAGTCACCTCCTTCTAGGGTATCTAGATATGGTCAAGTTCCGCAAATGAACTTATATGTCCAAAGGATTAGGTTAGGGATGGAATACCAATCATGCAATATAAGTGGAGACCAGGTGACAAGTTGTGGATGCCTGTACAAGGAATCGAGTTGTGGCAAAGGGGCTGCTGGTGAAGTTCTCATTCCTAAAGGGCAGCCAAAACCACTACCTCCCTTCAAGGCTGTCCAAAGACTCTAGCCAACTAGTGAAGGGCATCAAGGATTACATAACGACCTTTGGGATGATGTTCGAAATGGAAAGCACACCTCCACTCTTAAGAAAAATCAAATGGACTCCCTAATCAAGTCTTTGGGAGAAAGTTGTGACATGCTTAGAACCGAACAACCATGTGGGAGGGAAGCTAAGAGGCGGGTTCTTGCCGAGTCAAGATGGGAGGGTTCTCAAGGAGCAAGCACGTCTAAGAATGTTCACTTGGGTCCTAACAAGGGTTCCAAGTGGTTTGTGGGAAGTAAGGCCTCAAAGCGAAGTGGTTTGATCTTCCCCGAAAGTGGGATCCCCTTTGAGGACATCAAGGAAGGATACTTTGTGCTAGTAAGGCCTGATGATGAGGACTGTCCAATATGGTTAGGGGGTGGCACTCTCGATGTAACCACCACTATGCACGATGGAGAGGAGTTAGGCGTCCTGGATTCCAAATTCAATATTGGGAGCCCATTGGGAGACACAAGAAGGGCAACTTGAAGGAGCAATACACCGACTGCTGGGAGAAGAAGTGGAGGGCAAATTATGCTGATCCTTAAAGGAGGGAATTGGTGGAGTGTGTGGTATGGTCATATCGAGGTTCTCACACACGCAAGGACAACACACACAAGATCCCAAAAAGGGAGATGGACAAAGCCATGAGCAACCTCCATGCTATATCATTGTATGAGGGTAGATAATATTGAGAAGCTTGAAAACTTTCTCAACTAGTGGTTTGTAAAATTTATGAGGGAAAACAAGTAACCCAATTCTTTGTGTGTGATCTGTAATTCCATTCAAGCAATGAATTCAAAAAAAAAAAAAATTTATGGGGTGTGAGTCCCATTTTCAGTCGAGTCCCAAAATTCAAGATTTGTCCCACTTTAATTAAATCGACTTTCTAGTATATATCCTATCTTCTTCTAGTTATGTTTTACTATTAAATGGTCCTAGTAATGATATACCAACGCTGAGCCTCCCTTGTTCATACTCCGGACTTTGGTATATTCAACATGTCCTTCCAAACTCTATATTTGAAACGTTGTTTACAACAACTCTCAAGCTCCTCTGGTCTCACACTTGTCATGTGGGTACATGACTTAACATACCTTTTGTAGCTTTTTAGATGGTTGCTACCGCTCCTACCAATTGTAAGCCCTCTCTTGACCTTTGTGTGGAAACTTCGTTCCACATTATTGTCCATCTCTTATCCAAGATCTCGATGTTCCCAGCCGACATAAGATGTCACCATTCCCTAAATTATACCATGCATAATGGTCATGCATTTTATTAGCGTCATTAAAAGCGTATTCACGTGGCTACCTCGTCTTCTTAGTCATCCATAATCTTGCATCTTTATTTCACGCCTCATAAACGTCAATCTCCTTACTTAAACACAATGTATGTGTAATTTATAATCCATACTTTATGCATCAACAACCTCATACAACATTATTCTCTCTACCGTTTCGAAACCTACACTTCTAAAGTGATCTTTTATCTTATCTTATCTTATCTTTCAAAATTTGGGTACTTATAATCCGGTTTCCACCTTTTAGTACATTACCTCTCTAATGTGGTTTATGGTAGATAATCATAAACCACTTCTTCATCGAGATCTATGGTGCATGATAAATCGGTGTTTCAATCGGATAACAAATATCGTCAGACCAATTTCTCGAGTAACCATCCAAAATAAGGATACCTTACCGCTCCTTATTCCCAACGTTTAGCACTTCTACTTCAAGCAAGAACCTAGGATCTCCTTAACCTTCATTATATAATAGCCTCAAGAAGCACCGGGCATGCTTTTGATGCTTCCGTATCTCTAATAAATGTATAGATATAACTAATGAATTAATAGGTGTGCCCATGTGAGGTAAAGCTCGTTTTTAGTCATAGTTCACCTCGACCTTCCTTTGGTCAATTAACTGAAGAACCATCTATTACTTTCTATTTTGGAGCATCATATGGACCCTTAGATCCATGACTTTAGATTTAGCTCCACAACGGTTTTTAACCATAGGTATTTAAAGCCAACACTATCCCAATTGGAGTCTTGCACCTTAGAACTTTATTTGTAATCAAACCAACATTTCTATCAACAATGTAGTCTCATTTGACGTCCTTCAAAAAAAAAACAATGTAGTCTCATTTTCTAAGTGTCTTTACCTTGCATATCGTGGTCCCGGCTATCAGTTATAGCTAAGTGTAAACTATGGATCGAGAGTGTGAGTCTGGTAACATTAAAGATACTCAAAAGGAGAACGCTATTTAGCCATATAGTCAACTATAATAGAAGGAGATAATTATGTATGTCTTACACAAACTCCTAAGGGAATAACGAGGCTTAGAAAATGTTATCACAAGGTTATGAATAATAAATGATGAAGAACGTCTGTCTCTAATTAACATTAACGTATATAGGTAAAAATGGCAAAAGCAAATTACAATATATAATTCTATTAAAGGGTAAGTATAAATCTGAGGGGCATGTAAACACTAATGATTAGCAATATATGCGTTGTTAAAACTATAACAAAATACGAAAACCAAATTTTAATACACAAATAAATTAGGGCTGGCTGTAATAAAATCACTTGCAAAGTGAAGGGAAAATATAATAGATATATACACGAAAGTTAATATGATTAAAATGACTTTCTACTAAACAGTATGCAATTACATAAGTCTCTATTATATTAAAAAAAAAACAAATAGAAGCTCCTTATATTTACACTTGTCCATAAGATATAATCAATTACCCGTATGTATAGAAAGAATAATTTCTAAATAAGATAAACTGTGAAATCATCACCACGAATGAAACAGTGAGACCTCCGCAAATCTTGACTGTTCACTTTCGACGGTCCTAAAAGATGGTCATGTCTGACCTATAACTCTACCTTTTATATATTGCAGAGTTATAAATTACACATTACAAGTCATTTCAAACTTCATCACTTTGAACATGACAACGTCTGTCTCACTTATAATCTCACGCTATCTCTTTAAGCAGGGGAGACTTCCTCCCAATGTACGATGTGTTGCCCTACGATAAGAGTAGTCTTGATGCTGAGGACATCATCATTTTTAAGGTGGGGAGAATGTGACGTTCCACGTATTTATACGGTATACGTATAAATATACTCACGCGTCACGTAGTAGGCATACGCCACCATGGGGTATGTTAACTAGGGGGTTGACCTAAAAGGGATTAATTTAGCTATAAGGGTATTTTTGTCTTAATTAACCTAATTAGTTTAATTAGTTAATTAATGACATGCCACCTGGCCCAAATCCATTGGGCAAGGCAGGGTTTCCAATTGGGACACCCAAATTAGGGCTTTTGGGCCCCAATTCGAATTAGGAGAAGTTGGAGATGTAGGAGGAGAAGCAGCAGCCAGGCACCCTTCAGCTAGTTGAGATGGAGCAGCCCAAGACCGATTTGACGGTTAGTCAGTAGGTTACTTTGTTGATCTATAGCATAGCGCCTCTCTGTGGTGTGTTCTCTCTTTGTTTTTCTTTGTGGTTTACCTGTTAGGCTAACCCTTGATTGATATGGTGAGTATTCTTATCTCTAGTCTCTGTATGTGCTTTGGTTGATGGTTTAGTAGTTCTTTGCTTAGTTAGCACTCCGGAGATGGGGGATTACGGGGGGTAGAGACCTCTGAACCCATGTATTGTAGTATGCTCCTAGATAGAGCCCTGTATTATTCCCATTAGATGCGGCTGTGTACAAGATCCCACCGGTTTGTGGAATCTATGGCATCATTGAAGCATCGGATAAGGGGCCCGTAGTGATGAAGTGTGGGGTGGGGTCTTGTCCCGAGCATAAAGGCTACGGGGACTCCTTCGGTGAGCTAGGCCTAATAGTCGGTCACGTAGAAGGCCGGGTATGGGTCGACACTCCACGGGTGCAGTGGTGTGATCATCCTATACTTTGAAAATAAAGTTAGGGGAGTAGGTCTGCATGCGGATGTGGGGGTCGTTGATGCGTACGTGTCCTCTAGTTCACCCATGGATTCATTTGCGACTGCAGGGAAGGACACTTCTCGACCTGCCTCAGCGGGCCGGGGAGATGTAACCGGAGTAGTCGAAGGGTGATTCCTTGGGATTGCGTCTCGAAGGCTACAATGGCGCCATAGTTTGATTCGGCTCATCGCAAAGTGTGCATTGGGAGGCCGGATGGAGTGGACTACCTAGCCATTGTTCTATGCCAGATAACGCGGGTTATACCTCATCTGCTGATCTCTTGAGACCGAGCCGTCAGTCCATCCTCACAGGAGTCTGAGCCGGGGTAGAACCTGGGGTTTGGGGCATTTTCCTTAGGATTAGATGGATTTTCTTTGCCGCTAGTACTTGGATGGATGTGCCACCCTTCGTGGTGGTTATTTATGTATGATTTATGCTGTATGCTAACATGTATTCACGCTTCAGCGACTTAGGAGTCCCATTGAAGGCGTGGGCCGAATGACACCTCCGTGTCCTTCATCCCGGCATCTTTCTATGGATGGTCCGAGTTAGACGGAGGGCCCCGCTCATGGTGAGTTGATTGTCATGGGAGGGGAAGTCCTATGTATGTATACCTCGGGGTATATATATTCGGGGAGGCGTCACAAGAGGCAATACAAGCTTCTCTTGGCTTAATGTCCACTCTTCCATGGCTTCACTCCGTCTCGGCTCCCATTTGTTGTCGTAACCTGGGACCTGATCAGCTTCAAGAAGGTGAAGTTGTCCAATATGAAGGTCGCATTCGATTGGCTCTTCCGATAACTTTGTAACTTTTACGTGTTGAAAGCCTCGTTCTTTCAAAAACAAAAAAAAAAAAAAAACTTTTTGGCGTTGAAGGTGTTTGCAATGGTGTCTTTAATAATGATCGTACTAGGCAACGCCTTGACTAGCTGATAAGAGATTGATATTAGTTGTTGTTTGTCGTTGTCTTTTTTCGGGGGACGAGAATGGAGATGAAACTTGGGAGTTGGCGGGGCTCATTACAAAGAAGGAAGCGAACGCTTTGCCTCCATCGATACTATAAAAAGCGCTTGAACGTCCATTTCAAGTCTCGGTTGTTTTCCTAATACTTTTAAGCTAACACCGACTTGGCCTCGTTAGGAGAGAGAGGACCGCTAGAAGGAAGGCTAAACATACAGAGGCGCTGCCATGTCTGAATGGGGAACGAACCCAAAGAACTTGTTGACCGCAAATTACGTGTTTAAAGATAAATGGTGCACAAGACTTCCTCGGCCACTACCAATTACTTTAAGTTCTAGGGGGGGGCGAGGATCATTCAAAGGTTTCATCCATTGTGTGCCGTGATATGCAGTTTGTTGATAACTCAATTTTATATTTGTAAATGGATGCGCGGCATTTGTTTATTGCGGGGCGCATGTCCCTCTTAGCGATAATGAGTTGTTTGTAGTGTTGGAAGAGGCAGCAGCAAGGCGAAGCGAACGGAAATGTTGTATATAATGCGTGTGAAAGGCTTCATGAAGAAGGTTTATTCTGAAGCCAAGAACACTTGCTATTGCTTGGTTTATATCTTTGGCATGACATTGCAAGTTCAGCGGTGTAGCTGCAATAATAGATGTTTTTGTGTTTTGTGCTTCAATTGGAGTTAGGTTTTGACACCCTCCTTCAATTAATAAAGGCATGCTTCATTTTATAGCAAAGCGAGGATCAAGCTATTTGTTGATCTACAACAAAATGAACTTGCCATGATAGAGCATAGTCTGCGAGAAAGTGCTTATTGAGAAAATATCGAGCCAGCAATCACCCCGGGTACGAGATTCTCCCGCATGATGAAAGTAATGAATGGGGCTCTGGTGCCGGTTCTTTGCAACAAATGCTATGTTACACACAAATGCAAAACACGGGATGTCATCTCCTGAATTCTCTCGCACAACCGAGCATGCCAATCCCTTTTGCCGATAAGGGCGTGAAGAAATATTGGATGTAATCGGGAATAATCCCGTGACCCTTTTGGTGAAGCGGGCTCGAAAGACAACACGTGTTTGCATCAATTTGGCCCCGGAAAGAGCGGTATTTGTTCACCACATGATTTTTGGATGGGATGTGTATTTTAGGTTCCACAATTTATATTGGAAGAAGATGAACTACAAGGTTTTGGTGCAGACGTCCATATTTTGGTGACCCAAAAGCCTAGAAGAATTGCGGCGATGAGGTAGTTTCTTTACAACTCAAGTACATTGTGATTATTTTTTTAAGGCATTTTAGATTTAAGATACCGGGAGGAAGGACCGGGTTAAAAGGATTGGAAATTATTCAACCATGATATTTGGGTTCTTTGTTTGCACCTCATAGAGACTCTGCGCACATAGGGTCCATATAAATTTGCAAATTTCGCCTTTGTATCAAATAGGAGCAGCTTTTAGTGAACATTACGAAAGTGGATTTGAAGCGCTTTTTAATTGATGTATTCTTTAGCAAGTCTACATTGGGCAGCATTTCACAACTTAAAGAAGGACCCAAGTCTTATGCGTTTTTCTTTCCCTCGGGATGTTTAACAAGCTCTATTGGTATCTTTATATTCCTTATCATCACATGCATTAGAGGGTAGGCCTTCCTGCTCCCCTATAAGATCTATAGCACCTTGAAGCACCACTTTACTCATCATATCCATTGCGTTATACGTGAATAGCATGCTCGTTACCAAAAACAGGTTGTAGCCATTGTCGTTTCATACCTTTCTTTTTATAGCCGTCCACTACGATCTTATCGTTTTCCTTTTTGCTTTACCTTCACATCCCACCTTATTTGTTTATTGTCGGAGAAGATAAAGTTTTTAGTTTCTGTTGCTTCTTTGTTCCCGCAGTTTTATTGCCTTCGTAGATGTTAAATCTGAGGATACCTTGCTCTAGCATGATGATGATATTTGGACCCGATTATGACGGCGTCATTGTCTCGACTTAAGAGTGCCATGTCATCACATGCCTCCTATAAAAGTCAGACATTAGTTCACTTTTTCTCACGCTACTTTCCATTTAGGTTCAATCGGTCACGGACATCCTAGTGGTTTTCGTTGTCATAATTTTCTGTTCACCGGGGAAAGATATCTCGATGAGACCATTCCTTGAAGCATTTGGGTATCAAGGTTTCACCATTCTTCCGCAAAAGGAAAAGATGTAAGCTTCTTGTTTTTTAAAGAAATCATCAATAATCTTTGAATATCGTTTTCTTCCACATTCAGATTGGAGGAGGGATGGGTTGGTTTTGTCCAGATCAGCATGATATCTACTCGATAACTGCTCTGTCAAGTTTTGTCAGTAGGATCTTGGAAGATTTGGCCAGTTTTCTGAAGATTTTTCCAGGCTTTGAAGGTGAATCAATAGATTAAATCAAGCAGATCGATCTAAACAGGAACTATTGTCAAGATTATCATGTGAGATCTCAAGAATCATGGGATTTTTCGACCCATGGAAATTGGATGCAGTGGATGGCACCAATTATTTGAGGTCTACACCTCAAAGATATAGCTCCACCTGCTAGAAAGATAACATATCCAAGATATAGCTCCACCTACTAGAAAGATAACATATCCAGAGGTTGATTTTCTCATACTTAAGTCCTCTCCCCAATTTGCATCACTGTATGCTTCCATCTCCAAGTTTGAGCTGTTAAACTTGATTCCAAAATCTTTGGTCCCATTTAAATACCTCAAGATTCTTTTTCCTGCTATCCAATGTGCCTTGCTATGATTGTGACATCTCCTACTCAAAATGTTTACAGCATAAGCTATATCGAGATTTGAGTGTTATCGTATGGTATATCTTCCATCTCCTTTATTTACGACTCATTCATCTTAATGTCGGTAGTCAAGTTATGCCTGGGACCCATAGGTGTTTTGTATGTGTTGACGCGGATAAATTAAACCTTATTAGCATGTTTTCAATATGCTTGCTCTGCTTTGGGCATAACTCTTGCTTGTTTCTGTTCCTTACCACCTCTATACCTGAGATTTTTTGTAATTCTCCAAGATCTGTCATATGAAAGCATTTCTTCAAGGTTTCTTTGCAGTGGTTGAGTACATCAAGGCAATTTGCAGCCATAATGCAATCATCTGCATAAAGGGCTATAATGCAGAATTTTTGTGTCATCCTTAAAGATATACAAGTTCCCATCATTTTTGAGCTTCTCAAATTTTTGTTCCCTAAGAAAATTATCTATGCAAAAATACCATTCTCTGGGTGCTTGTTTGAGGCCATAAACAGCACATTTTAGCTTCCATATTTTGTTACTTTCATTTTCAGTACCAGGTGGTGGTTTCATGTAGATGTCTTCCTCAAGCTTGGCATTCAAAAAAGCAGTTTTGACATCCATATGATGCAATTCTAGATTCCAAGCTGTTCCGACGGCCAATAGTAGTCTTATACTTGTAAGTTTAACTATTGAAGAGTAAGTTTCATCATAACCTTTTCTTTGAGTAAAACCTTTTGCCACTAGTTTTGCTTTAAATTTTTGACTGCCATTAGCACATGTTTTAATTTTAAATATCCATTTGCTTCCAATGGCAACTTTTCCATCTGGAAGATCTCCAACTTTATAAGTTTCAGTGGTTTTGAAGGAATTTAATTCCTCCTCCATTGCATTCAACCATTTTTCTTTTTCTTCAGATTTCAACATATCTTCAAATGTTTGAGGAGTCATTGTATCTTTCAATATAGCCATGACTTGTTCTACTTCTTCCTCAGTTGTCTCCTCTTCTGTTTTATCCAATCTTTTGCTTTTTCCTGCTGCATCTCTGTCATATGTATTAATGTCAATCCGAGCTTCTTCCAAAAGTTTCTCTGCTTGAGACTTCCTTTTTCTAGGTGCATGACCTTCAATGTGTTCAATCTCAATGGTTGCCTCATTAGACCTGTCAGTTTGTGTCTGTTTTAAGCTATCATTTTGTTCTTCATCAGTGTCATAGTCAGCTATCTGTGGTATTCTTTCAGAATTATTTCCTTCCCTTTTCTTTGGTAATTCTGTTTTGCAAGTATTCCTGTCTCTGTACACCACTTCCTCCTTAAATAGGATGTCCCTGCTTATTAATATTGATCTAGTGTCTGGAATAAATATTCTGTATCCGTTTGACTCACTGTCATGGCCTACTAAGTAGCCAATTTGAGTTTTATCATCCAATTTCTTTCTTAGTTCAGTAGGAACATGTACATAAGCTAAACATCCATATGTTTTAAACATGCTAAAATCAACTTTTCTCTTAGAATTTGTCCATAAAAGTTCAGGAACATTACCTTTTAGGCGTGCCGTGGGAAGTTTATTTTGAATTAGTATAGCAGCTTTTAGAGCTTCTTCCCAAGGATAGTTTGGCAGACCAGAGTGTTTGATCATGGATCTTACAGCATCCAATTGTTCTATTTTTCCGTTCAGCTACTCCATTTTGTTGAGGGCTGTACCTGCAAGTCATTTGCCTTTTGATGCCATTAGCAACACAATATAGTTTAAATTTGGTTGAGAGATATTCCTCCCTCTGTCGGACCTGACACATTTTACTTTCCTGTCAGTTTCTCTTTCAACCTCATTTACATATTGTTTGAAAGCAATCAGTGCTTGAGATTTCTTTTCTAGACATTAAACTTTGCGAAACTTGTTGAAGTCATCTATAAAAGATATAAAGTATTTCTTGTTGGTTCTTCCCCTAATATTCATTGGTCCACATAGGTCTGTGTGAATTAAATCCAAGAGGCCATTTTCTCTTTTTTCGCTTTTGCGAAAAGGCAATCTATTTAATTTCCCAAGTAGACATCCTTCACATGTAAACTTCTCTGAATTGATTTCTTTGCACTCCAACCATCCCTTCTTTATCATAAAGTTTATGTTGCTGCAATGAGTATGTGCCAGTCTATTGTGCCAAGTTTCTATTTCTGAAGCATGCAGATCATAAATACTGTCACTTTGCACATTATCCATTTGGGATAGATTCCCAACACGTTATAGCATAGAATTTCAATTCATTTCCAAGAAAGGTGATTCTGTAGCCTAGATCTACTAGCTGGCTGACTGATATAAGATTTTTTATAATAGTTGGAACACACAATACATTTTCAATGTCCACCACTTGTCCTTGAAGGTCTATTAATTGCAGTAGCCCTTTCCCTTGTATTTGTTGAAGTTCTCCATTTCCTACTTGGATATTTTTTGAATGTGTGCCTCCAAAGTTCTTGAGCAAATCAGCGGTTTGAACTACCGATCTTTCAGCTCCACTATCAACTACAAGTACATTAGACTTTGGATTAGCTTCATTCTTATCAAGAATAGCTAATGCATCATTTCCTTTGTCACATAAGTGCATGCATGCTTTTTTTCACATCGACCCCTGTTGTGATTTGTTTTTCCTCCTCCGTTAGAATTTCCAGTTCCTCTTGTCTTGTTATAATCCTTTGGGGTTGGACATTTTGCAGCTATATGCCCTTTTCCTCCACAAGTATAACAATTGAATTCTTTATTCAGTTTGGGATAATTGTTCTTGTAATGGCCTGATTCTTGACAGTGAAAGCATGTATCCTTTTCATTTCTCCTTTTTCCAACAAACAATATCTCTGATGCTTCAGCATCTTCTCCCTTGAGCATTTTCTTTGGTTCAGCTTCTGTTCTTAAAATATTTTTTGCTTCTTCTCTGGTTTTAGCCATCTTCTTTCTTATTTTGGGATGGCTTTGGTTTTCGTGCCACGGAACGCCGCATGTAACGCCGCATGCAGCGTTCCCTCTCCGTTTGCGGCACTATTTTGGCCGTCTGTATTTAATTATGCATTAAGCCTAATTAGGCGGCGAGGTATTTGAAATCGATCTGCTCTTCGACTACGGCTATCTCATTCCGTCGTTGATTCAATCTCTAATGCTTTTTCCAGTGGCGACATTGCAGGTCTTGCGCCAAGGTTTGGATCGAACCTTTTCACGTTAGTATTGTCTTGCAAAAAATCAAGCTTTTCCGGACTGCGGGGAGCCATTTTGGATGGAGGAGGAACCTGGCCAACAAGTGGAGGCTTGATTAGGGTATGCCATTTTCGTTTCAAAACTCTATTTGGCTTTTTTTTCCTGCCATCAAAAGAGCTTCAATAGTCATTTCCTTTATATCTTGAACGAGATTCTCTGATGCATGCCTGACCGGCTGGTTGGAGTATTTAAGCCAGTTCTCATGCAAGGAGTTTTTCTCATGTTTTTTTTCTTTTAATTTTAACTTAGTTTTATAGGCTATGGAGGCGACAAAGACCCCCTTCATTCTCCCTATCTATCTATCTATCTATCTATCTATCTCCCTTGCCGGACAAATCTGTCCCTAAACATCCGGGTCAAAGCAGAAAATTTGGGGGCATTTTTTAAGCCAACCAAGCACCCCCTAAGCACCTAATACGGGAAATTTCACTTATTTTTATCTTTTTTTATATAACTCCGATGAAGCTGAAATTTTGTATTCCAAGGCGTAATATGAATGCGTTTCAGGGAAAAATATCAAAAATAAAAAGAAAAATATTTTTAAAAATACAAAGAAAATAGCTTCGGAAAGCACCCCTAAGCACCATGTGTGTTGACACAAAAAGTGTCCCCACCTCCATGCTTTGACCCATCTTGAGCGATGCCGGTTCACTCATACTATTCTTTGCGCCGGTTCTATTCTGAGGTAATATTTTTCGATGATTTAGATTTCATTGATCTTTCTAGGACGTTTTTTCATGGTTTGCAGGTTTTGGAGATAGTTTTTAAAGAGGACAGTAGCCTTCAGCAGGTGATCCGTGCTTGCATTCGCTTCTTTTATCATCAGCACACAACTACCATTAACATTATTAACATAAACCATTGCATTTAACACATTTAAATTAAAATCCCCCTTAAACCCCCTTTGGTTTGGGTGCATATTCACACGGGGGTTACTCAAAGCAAGAGCTTGGATCGGATGGGCATATTTTGCCCTTTATTCCAAGATCCGGACCATTACATAGCGATCCTCATTTGTGGGGTATGCATGTACAAGTTTTGTATAATTGTATATTAAGGTTTGCAAAATACTATAAGGTTTGATAGAATGTACTTAATGGTATTAATTTTGTACATGTATTGTGAATATATTTTAAGGGCTCGCCGCCCCTCGAACCCTCGTGTGAATATGCACCCAAACCAAAGGGGGTTTAAGGGGATTTTAATTTAAATGTGTTAAATGCAATGGTTTATGTTAATAATGTTAATGGTAGTTGTGTCTTGATTGTTATATTAAAAAATTTTGGGCCCTTCGGGCCCTAACTAAAACAAACATAGGTAAACTTTATGGGCCTAAATATTAATTACTAAAAAGCACAATAACACGAAGACAAATAAATTATTTCCATGGCAAATGGATTCAATTGATGATTGCATGTATGCATTCTTATATACATGGCATTCAAGTATTACCCATTTTTCTCAAAATAAGTGAATAAGCCGCTTAAGAATTTCCTAGCACTCTATATATACATGGCATTCGGATATTCCCATTCTTCTCAAAATAGTCAATAAGCCGCTTAAAGGAAGCCCCGACGGGAGACACTCTTGCATTATCACAAATAATGCAAAGATTGTCTTCTTGCCCTTGTAATTGCAACATTCATTCTCGTTGATCACAAAGAAACCCCACCTATGGCAACATTCATTACCAACAAGTTAAGACATGTTCCTCGTGCATGTGCTAACTTCAAAGAAAAACTTCACATACAAAAATATTTTTGCTCACCTCTCAGAGAGCATTTGAAACCAACCATAGAAATAATAATTGCTTCTTTCAAAATTTTGAAAACCCATCTACTATGCTGATTTCTAGCCCACTTAATAAATTTTCTTGATTTCAAACTGTTCTAGAAGTGAACCTCGTAAGAAAAAAAGTTGCTGTGCTCAATCAACAAATTTGGAACATCAAATAAACATCAAATGTTCTAGTTTCTCATTTTCTAACACATCTATTAGTTGTTGAAAAACCGCATGCGACTCTATGATGATCATCTCAATTTGGAGTAATACACAAACATCACAAGAGTCATTTAAACATCAGATAAAGGGAGTAGATAACATTGAACACGATGTCAATCTAAGGAGACAAAACAATAGCATATTGCTCCTTAATGGTGTTTAAACTTTGCACAACATTGACTTGCACCACAATCCTTAGGCTTGGCGGCAAGCTCGGGGTTTTACTACACGCTCAAAGAGTGATGTGAATAATTGCAGCCTTTATAATCATCGGCTTTTGAAGGATTGTGAACTCCTAGATTCCCCAACCCACCTTAAAGCGAGGGGCATTTAGAATAGAATGGCAAGGATTCAAATCCCATAGCACGCAAGCTAATTATTTCTAAAGCGTAATATCTTGGACAGCACTTAGAGTAAAGTGAGCCATGTTATGGTGGTTGGCTGCATAGGGAGATTATTGATAAATTCCTCTCGCTTCATCCAAACACCCCTGCGCCTGCAAGAAGGTTCTGAGTGCTCCTCCTTAAGCAAAATGTTATGGATTCACTCATGCAAAGGAAAAAAACAACCGTAGGTGTGATCAAACTGCATGGCTACTGTGCGAGGAAAAGGATATAACATCATTTGGCATGTGGCTCCTAAGTCGCATCACTCCTCCAAAAGATGGAGCACCTCCTCACCACACCCTTGATAAGCATAAGCTGCAAGCATGGAGGTGCATGTAACAACATCCGGCTTCTTCATTGTCCGAAATATATCCAATGCGGTGTCTAAACCGCCACATTTCCCATACATGTCCACTAGAGCATCCTCCGCGCAATGTCTAACTGACCGACTTGCTACAACATAAGCATGTATGTGTTTACCTTGAGCTAGTTCAACCCCGGCAAAGACATGCATCAAGAATGCAGGCAACCATAATGTTGTCGGAGCCAATCAGGTGTACCTTGCTCTGTGAAAAAGTTTTTATAGCTTCCCGCATGCGGGCGGATTCAAATATCACGCCATACATTCCAGTGGTAAAAAGGGGTCCAATACCGTGGTTTGGGAATGGATATACGAGATCTCTGAAATCATGCATGGAAGTCCTAGCACAGCTCTCCTGATACGATGCATCCATTGGACCTCTCTCGTTCTTCCCACCATCTGGGTAGCCATCCATACACTCGGCCAAGGCAAAAAAAGCAGAAAGCTCGGCAGCTGCACGTAGGGCTTTGAGACGTTCCTTTCTCTCCTGTGCTTCGTCTAGTCCCATCTCACATGCTACAAATCACACGACCTTTAGGGAAATTCCAAATACACCACCCAACTTTTAACTGCAAAATCTGTTGGAGATTGTTGGAGATGTAAGATAGGTTTTCCAATCCGGATATGGAAGTGCTTGCATAGACCAGACCCTCATCCACACAACCCTAAAAATAATGGGAGGATATTGACACCCACCACACGATTTGTCCCTTTTTCTAAAATCAACGGCTAACAAAATGGTGCACTCTAGAAATACTATTTAGTACACCTGGATGAATACGGCCACCAAATCATATGGAAACCTTAGAGAAAACAGTACAAAAGCACAAAAAAAACCCCCTGTTATAATGCTACATATTAGCTTCTTTGTTCTTAATCCATGAATCCTATTTGTTTTTTGCAGTAGCAGCTTGGAAGCTTAATGCACAAAGCGTATTAGACATGCTTTTACTATGGTGTTATTTTTGTTGAGGTCACCTATTATCTTTGCTTCTTCTACAAGACCGTTAGAAGTACCTTTATGGCCTCTGTTCTGGCAAGATCATACTTCGTCAAACAAGGTACAAATGTTTGCTATTGGAGTTTCAGAAGTATATGACAGGAGTTAAAGTGCGCCTTTAGTTCCTTAGTTGCACATGCATAGGATAAATTAAAGAACTCTGCATTAAAAGATTTAATGTAGCGTGTTCTCTTTCTATCCCAAAGCTCTTTCTGTAGATGAATAGTTAGTTCCGCATAATCTGTATTTTCCTGGAGCTATATCATCTAGATGAGGCAAGTTGAGTTTATAGTTGTTGGTAATGGTTCAAGAGACAGAATAGGATATTTTTTAAGGTTTAATAAGTTTGGATAGACAGTGGTAATGTGAATTTGTTCAACTGTTGGAAAAAGTATATCTTTGCTACTACCCATACACGAGTGTACTTCTGCACATCTATTGCATTCATCCAACTTAATCTGTTTAAAAGTTTTCCTTAAGTAGTAGCATGCTGCATTCATTAAACTTCATCTATTTAAAAGTTTGTCTAAGTAGTAGTACGCCATTTTCTCTTTCTTCATTTTGCAAGAAAGAGTGCATGCTTCACAAGCACTTATTTCTATTGAGGTCTTTGGTATTTTAATTCCATGCTAAATAACCACATCATGTTTTAGCTTTGGCTATCATGTCATTTAATAAGGCATGTTTGGTAGAACGTTTTTACGGCATAACAAGGATGCCCACCACACACTCACCCCGCGTTTTGGTCCACTGTTGAAAAGTATAGTTTTCTTAGGTCCACGTGTTCTTTATTCAGAGATTTCAAAAAAACCTACATGTAGATCTGTGGAGGTGTGGTTTTACTAACTAACGGTGTTGTTTTTAAGTGGACAAGGAGCGATCCAATTTTATTTTTAAGGAGTCGTGGTTTTGTTTTTTTTAAGACATGTGGTTTTTTAAGGAGGTATGTTTTTTGTTAAAAGAATTGTGGTTTTTTCTTTTGAGGTAGTGGTGTTTTTAAGGAGGTGTAGTTTTTGGAGGTGTGGTTTATAAGTAAGTGTAGCTTTTTTTTTAAGGAGCTGTGGTCTTTGCTTTTAGGACGTGTGGTTTTTTAAGGAGGTATATTTTTTGTTAAAGAAACTGTGGTTTTTTCTTTTGAGGTGGTGATGTTTCTAAGGAGGTGTAGTATTTGGAGGTGTGGTTTATAACTATAGTTTTTAAAAAGGTTTTTTCTAAAGGATGTATGGTTCTCTAAAGGGGTGTGATATTTTAAGGTTCTTTATAGCCAATTTTGTAAGCATCATTATACAATCATTGCACTGCTCCCATCCATATGACACCCTATATAGTATTCATGTTGTCATTACATGCCATGTGTAAAAATGCAATATCTCATGTATTGTCCCTCTACCCCTCATGAAGATCCCAAAATTGAATTGAACTGAATTTAACTTTAACATCCATGGGGACCAACAAGTCTATCAGATTCAGTGAGAGAGTGTGTGTGTGTGTGTGTTAGCAGTGTGTGTAATATGACATAACATGACATAATACAATAGAACAGAACATAACAACGCTAGATAATCACAGCAGGGTTATGTAACCCACAATATTTCATGGCACTCTAGTGAAAAAATTAAAGTAAAATCATAACTGGTTTTAAAGATCACATTTTCCATCTAGATTGCAAATAAACAACCTAGAATATAGGAAAAACATCACATATCGCAACCCAAATATGAAAATAAATTTAGATTCAATGGGAAGAGAAATATATGATGATAAGAAATGATAACAGATGGAAATAGTCAATTTGAAACAGTTTAAACATTCAGCAAGCACAGAAGTTCATTAAAATATTGAAAGAATGAATGAGTAGAACCGTTGTACGCAAATCCAAAACCTAAGTTCAAGGATTGATGCCTTTTGGTACTGAGACCATCCAAGAGCTTAAGTTAGTAACAGTAGTAACTAGACTTGGGAACCGCAGCGCCAACACATCAATCCACTTGTTATCGATGTCCAAACTTAGCGGTTGGATAACTACACACAAGTTTATGACATCACATGAACATGAAGAATTCATTCCCAATTAAAAGCAAGCATTTAGTTATACCGCAGGAGCCGGAATATCATACACATGTTAATTCAGAATCTTGACAATGATTTGAATAACTTGAAAAGAATTCCAAATCATCATATTCCTCTTTTGGATAGAACCGGATTCCACTATAATGCCTACGTAAAATATCTTACATATTTACAATTGAATGCAAAATAGAGACTCATATGAAGGACTACCGAAGTCGAGAGAATAATCTAAAGGGCTCTGATTCGGTTCTTATAGCCCAAGCCAGAAATTTACAAGTCATTTGACAAGTTTATTTGTAAGAATGCGAATTTTCCGAAGACAATAGAGCCACTCAATAAGCCTAAATCAGAAAATTTACCCGCCTTTACATCAAACTCTCGGTTGAAAGCAAGATAAAGGATTAACCGAAGGACCACAGAGCTAACTCTACTAGCCCAAGGCGTGAGTTTAGAGTATAATCTCCCATCAAATTCTGACTCACGGAGAAGAGACCGAGGAGAAGAAACGACCAATGCCATCATTCCGCTGACCACAATGGGAAGGAAAAATTACATCTGAGGCAAAAGGAACGCCATCAAACGACCCGGTGATCTAAACAGAAAAGGCTACGGACAAAAGGCAACAAAAAATACAACCAACTGAGCAACAGAGGACCAACAAAAATAAAAAAAGAACCCAAAGAAGCCCGGCCGAAAAATAGAAAAAAAAAAAAAAAAAAGAAGAAGACAACTAACCTCAAGGAGGAAGCCGCATAAGCAAACAAACAAAAGAAGTTTTGTGGGACCGACAAAGTGAGAGAAAGGGACTAAGAAAAAGGGGGCAAGAGAAGAAAAAGGAAAAATCGAAAATAAAATTAAATTAAAAATAACAAATAAAAATAAACTAAACCAAGACCCATGAAAACATAAATAACCACGGAAGCTAGAACGAGATGGGCGATATACAAAATTCAATTAGGCAAAGTGCCCCTATGGACCATGCACTAAGAGTACATATACTACACCTCAATGTTGCACTGCCACATTTACACAAGGAAGCGGACAGTGCATGCCAGATCATTATCCCAAAGTCTAAACCCTGGAAAGCCATGTAAATAAGACGAATACTGCATTCAATAAACGTAAATGACAATGTAGAAACCACGTCAACTGTGTCCTAAGAGCCACAGACCCAAAATCATTGAAGGGTACGAAGAATTGTATATGTGTGTGTGTGTGTGTGTATGTGTGTGTGTGTGGCCCACCTCCACCTCACACACACACACGCTTCGTTGGAAGCGCCCGCCCCGTACTCTTTGGCCGGAGTACATATTTCATGGTATTCTAGTTGTTCAGAATCGCTTCTCTTCTCGTATCTCCCTTTGGTTTTATATTATTTTTATGTTATTGGATATATATCGGATGGCTAATGTAAGGGTGCTCCTCCCACTTGGTTCCCTGAACTCAATGTAATGGGTTATACGGATGACATCCCTGCTCCTTCTAAGTTCTCGCAGCTGCTTCTTTTATGGGTCAAGGATGAAGAATTCCATCAGTTTATGATTGAGCACCACAGGAATGCGGTTGCTGCTGGTGAAAGTGTTACCTTTCTGAACACGATGGATGTCAAAGGATGGAGTAACTGCGTTATGTCCATGTCTCGGGCGGAGAAACCTTTGGATATCATCAAAAGCGACTTTTCGGGCAATTAAATGATATGATTGATGGTGATTTTGAGGAATCCAAGCAGTGTCTGAATATACTCAACCGCCTGGAAAAAGCTATAGCCTTTAATACTCCTGGTGCGCCTTCGGTATCATCAGCTTCTGATTTCTGTTCTTTAAAGGAGCACCCTTTACTGGCTAATCGCCCCCTCAATGAGGAAGCGGTCCATATTTTGAGCAAAGAGGACGAGGATGATGAGGTACTTCCTTATGAGAAATTTCGTAAATTTTATCATCCCATTGTTCCTTCCAGGGTTGTTGAAGAGCTGGCCAATGACCATGACAACAAAATGTGGACGATGTGGTCTCTTCAGCTGCTTGCTCCATTTAGTGTTGACCTACTAATGTTTCTTAGTGGTGTCAAACTGGGAGGCATGGATCCTGCTCATGATACTGTCAAAGTGGAGTGCATGAATGATGCTTTGTATGGGAACCGTATCCTTCAGGAGGTGACCCTTAGCCACATCACCATGAATATGTTTGATGCACGTAGGTGTTCCAGCTCGGTAAAGCTTTATCTTAAGGGCAAACTGAACATTGGTGAAAACAGAGGTGATGAACATTATAAGCTAATGTGGAACTGGCACCGTCCGTACATTAAGTGTTCTTGCACCTCATCTGATGCTCAAGCTAATCAGGATGCTTGCAAAGGCGGTATTTTATGGTTTGACCATGTTCTGTGGTTTATGTTGCATCTTCTTGATACTTGCTTTCCTAACTATGATACCATTGAAGGACCGGTTTGCGGCTTTCATAAAATGGATGTGCGGTCCTAATACCCGAACAAGCGGTTCGGGCACTCATGGTTTTGTTTTCCTTAGGGAAATGATCTTTGCATGGTTTGTGGTGGCAAGTGATCCATAGATGCCTCGAGTCAACGGGTTAGTCCATAAAATGGATAATCGGATTTTGAGCTCCCTTTATGCCCGTGAAGGGTTGAGAGTATTGAGCATTGTTTTTTCTTGTGTGAGCGGCTTCGGCAGGCATGGTCTTGGTTGTTGACCCTATTTGGCACGTCTAGATCGAGCCAGCAAATTTTGCTTGCTATCTATCCTGATGCTTGGCCCAAACTACGGAAACGAGCTTTTCATCTCGCATGTGGCTGGCTTTTATGGTCAATCTGGAAGAGAAGGAGGTTGTTTATCTTTAAGGGCGTAGATACTGCAGATGAGATTGTTCTTCAGTGGGCGCAAAATAAAATTGTTATGGCTTACAATTCTTTTTCTCTTGATCAAGAGAAGAAAGTACTAATCTGGCATACTTACCTTCAGATTCATTCTTTTGCATAGGCAGGTGGTTGTGCTCAGATGGATCGGTTTGTCCACTGGGATTATAATCCTGTCTTTGCATTTTATGTTGCTCTGGTTTTTAGTTGGTGAATAAAGCTTGTCGTCCTTCAAAAAAAAAAAAAAAAAAAACTTTCAAATTTATAAAGATAGTCTAGATTTTCCCATGGGATCATGTGTCATCCCATCTTATGTAATTTTCATGTGCAATAATAAAATCTAAAACAACTTTTTAGTACACGCCAAACTTGGAGGGCTTTCATGCTTTATACATCTTTTCTGGATTTTCCCATGGGGTCATATACATCATCCCATGTTATATAATTTTCATGTGCAATACTAGGATAAGAGATTTTATCGTCCGCGAAAAAAACAGCTTTTTAGTACATGCCAAACTTGGAGGGCTTTCCTGCTTTATACATCTTTTAGAGGTATCAAGTTAATATCAATAGGTGAGCATATGTGAAAATAAAGTTGTTCTCTTAATGTTTTATGTTTACTATGGAAAGGAACTGAATGGTAGAACACATATTTTTCCACTCAAGAACACTCTTTAGTAAGCAGAAGTAGAGTTGGCATGGGTGCCTGCAACTGGGTATATCTTGATGTGCCTGTATGTCCAATATGAAATAACTTATTCAAGCTCAATGCTCTTCCTTCTTTAACAGATATTGATCTCTACATTGGCCTTAAAACATTCCCACAGTCAGTGCCATCTACATGATCTATTGCTACCCAGTAGCCTATAATCTATATTTCATCATAACCAGCCATTCAAGCACATTATCCATCACTTCTTTCACAATGCGCAAGAAGTGCTTCGTCAGCTCATCGTGCACTCTAAATGCAGGACACCAAAATTTACACTCAGAAGAGAATTTTCACCAGAAGTACCATTATTAAGTGGAAAATAATATATGCTCATTTGTACATATTGCAAACGTATTTCTTTAACATAGGTGCTGTCAGTTCCAAGTCTGTCCCCAAGGTTGTGGTCTTGTGGTACCTTCTTGAAATGCGCTCATGTATTGCAAGGCAATGGAGGATTTAAGCTTCGGACAAAGATATGAGTTATTGCAACAGTATTTGCACACTTTGGATGTGTAGTCTAGCATGCATATCGCCAAGGATACAAAGCATATTGCATGAGTCAAACCTCTTCTACCAAGCAAGGACCGCAAATTCCTAATCATTATGTGAATAAATGGTAATAGTTGTGACAACTATATATTTGGAGCAGGACTTTACCTAATAAAATCTGGAGAATGGTGTTGATACTTGTTTTTTGGTACTTCTACAGGCATCAGGAAAAGAAAAATTCAAAGATACTGGAACAACATTGGCAGAGCTGAGCACCTATATAGTTTTTTAAAACACGCCTGTAGCTGGCTGATACAACATTTGGCCATTGATCAAAAGCCTTGACTATATGCTTTGCATCAGATTACCTATTATGGGGCATCGTGGGCATTCAAAACTCAAGAATAGTCTATTTGTAAGTGACACGTACTGATTGGAGCAAAGAAATAAAAGCAGTGCAAGAAAATGAGCATCAAAGAGTCCCTTGTGACAACTTCAAGTAGTCAAATAACAAATACAAAACCATCCCAACTATGACCATATCATGCAAGAAATGAAGGTGTCAGCAATTAAGCTTACCATGTAACAAATGGAGATCTCATGTCTCATTCATAAATGTTACTTTAGATCTGCATGTAATTAGAAACCCTTATAACACACCCAATAATATACATGTTTACATAAACAAATTTCGTCTTGAGGTGCACGGGACATGCCCTTTATGCGCTCAGAGAGGGATGAGACAATCGAGCATTGTTTCTTCTTATGCCCGGCATGCTAGACCGGGCTTGGTTGTGGCCGAGTCTTTTTTATTGCAGTTTGAATAGTCAACAAGTCTTATTGGCAGTGTACCCAAGTTCTTGGGACAATATGGCAAAGAGGGCATTTCACACTTAGCTTCAGCATGGATCATTTGGTCAACGTGGAAAAGAAGAAACCTCTTTATTTTCAAGGGCCATAGAGCCCCCGATGCTCAAGTGCTTATTGAAGCTAAGCAACGATCGTCAAAGCATATATATCTTCCTCCTCGTAAGGATGAAGTGAAGAATCGATTTGGGTACACTATCTCCAGATTAACACTTATATGTAGCGATTTACATGTTGTGTCTTTGTAAGGTGGCGGGTGGTTTTGCCTGTGGACAATTCCTCCACCGGGTTTTCAGTCCCCCGTTGCTTTCGTTCGATGATTAATAAAGTTTCACGCCCTTCAAAAAAAAAAAAAAAAAAAAAAAAAAAAAAAAACCAGCCAAACCTAGAATCCTAGGTCTAACATCAATCCTCGGTCAATCCCAAGGATTGTATTATCAACCCAAATTCAAACTTACGTAAGAATTGTCTGGTACTTATTGTCCTTTAGCCTCTAGAACCTTCGAATTAAAAATTACCAAAATATGTCATTTCTCAATCAACTTTCATAAGTCATGTCTATGCCAAATGTCATCAACAAAAACAATGTTAAACCAAAGGTTTTGTACACCCTTATTTCTGTAAGTCAAGATACTATATGGCCAAATGAATATACCCTTTCTGCCAATCTTTTGCCAATCTTTTGCTCCTGTTACCATTTATTGAAAACGTTTAAAATGTATAATTTAATAACCTAGTTTTATGTAAACAAAGATGCTCTTTCTGCCAATCTTTTGCCAATCTTTTGCTCCTGTTACCATTTATTGAAAACGTTTAAAATGTATAATTTAATAACCTAGTTTTATGTAAACAAAGATGCTAACAGATAAATATGTAGATGTGCCAAAGCAGCTCATATCATTGGAATAACAGTGGAGGAACTCATAAAAGTATTTTTCTACATCCAATAAATGCTGTTCACATTGGTGCATAAGGTGTCAATGTCATGACAGATCCAAATTTCTAACTGGTCACATGACTGTCATGGTAATCTATACCTTCACTATAAATGTTGAAAAGTGACTAAGCAACAACAGATTGATTCATGATACCGAAGTAAAAAGGACAAAGCAGGTCAAATGTTTATCCATATATCGATCTTAGTTTGAAATTGAGACCATGTCTTAGAAAAGTGGACAAATACAACCCGTTTGACTTAGAAGTCATATTTAGAGACACTGGTCATATAGGGACAGCTCCACCAGCCCTATACTTTGTCGCATATTGTATCTCTTTCTCCGCCCAAATCCATGCAACACCAACAAACTAGAACAAAGGAATTACAAAAGTAGGAGAGGTCCCACTGCAGCCAAATCATCATAACATTAGCAATAGACTTGGTAATGAATGAAGGGCCAAAAGGTACAATGGAGCCTCTCGATTGTATAACCGTTGACTTTTGTAACCCTTTGCCCAATTAGCTAGAGATAACATAGAAAAGGATGGAATGTTTCATATTAAGTCATCGACACAGATAGCATGCTTAATCCGGAGACAACAAGTCATTTATTTGAATAGTTAAAACCGGATCAAAAAATCATTAAGATAAGAAGTTGAATATTCACCAAAGATGAGAGCTCTACTCTTTGAGGCATTGTCTTTTCGGATAGTGTACAATCAGACCTTTGAACCATAGAACCCTTTAAACTTTTAAACATCTCTTGAGAATAGACTAAAGTCCACAAAAGTACCTGAATATGAAGAGTATGTTCAATGTTCTTCAATGTTCTTCAATTGAATGTGTATGAGATTGTTCCTTTATTGTGCATCCACAAAAATGTAGCAGACAGACGTTCAAAGACAAAGATAACGCTCCGGGGACGTATATTGTCTTCGCCATCGCCACGCCGCATTACCACCGCCACCCGACGCGGCGTAACGCAGTAGTTAAGTGGGTAGCCCCTGGGGGGCAACTTGCTAAGAATGTGCATTAGTATTAATGTGCACATTTTCCAATGTACACATTAATGTGGGCACACATTTCCATGTGGCCACTTGATGCCAAGTGGGCCATACCCATAGGTGCAATTAATGTGCACATTTTCCAATGTACACATTCATTAATGTGCACACATTTCCATGTGAGCACATTTGGGTGCACACATTTCCATGTGGGCACATTTGGCCACCTAGCCCTTAAAGGCAAGTGGGCCCTTTTCCCAATTATCCCACATGCCTAAAGGGGGATAGTGGAAACCCTAGCCAACCCCTTGTCTATTTAAGTAGGAGAACCCTAACTTGCCCATTTTCGTTTTCTAGGGTTTTAGAGCTCGCTTTTGGCGCCTCAAGAGCCAAAATCGCCTCCCGTGACTGGGCCCCGAGAGAACCGCATCATTAGTTCCTTTGATTCGAAAGCAAGCCGGACAGATGGTCGAGCTCAGGTCAGGAGGAGGAACTCAAGGATCAGGTATTTAGGCAATTTAGTAGTCTAAACCCCATTTCAGCCATCGAATCAGAAGGTTTAGCCTCTTAAATTGCCCATAGCAGCCCTCTAGATCTCTAGATAGCAGATTCTAACTAAAGAACCTAACTCTATGATGTAGATTAGATCTAGTTCTTTAGTTTCTCTGTGAAGTATATGTATGATGTATCTCTATGAACTCCTTGTATTGGGAAGGGGGTAGAGACTTCAAGCTTGGTAGTAGATGCTCCTAGAGTAGCCTCTCTAGCACTTGTGGAGATTCGCCTGGTGGCACAAGAGCCACACCGGATGTGGGTGAAGGGCCGACGGGCCGAGAAGGAGGTTCATGTCCCGACTCTGAACGCATCCTCCGGTGTGTAAAGCCTACCGGGATCATTGTGACTAGGGTCCAATGGCTTGCCAACTGCGTGTGGGCAAGGCATGGGCTCGACACCGTGAAGTGGTGTTCACTTTCCGGTGGGTTGGTCGAGATACGGGCGGGGCCCTCTAGTCACCTTGAAGTCAGCATGTAGATCTCGAGGGAGTGATCCCCACCGCCCCATCGGAATGGGAGGATGAGCCGGGAGTAGCCCTTTTGGCTATGCATCCGGCTGCCTGATCAGGTGTCCCGACACTTTTTGAGACCACTCGCAAAGTGTGTGGAGGAGGGCGGATGGAGTGGACAACCCTAAGCCATGTTCATATGCCAGCCAAATCCATTGCCATGAATCTCATGCGCAATGAACTGGAGACCCAAAGCGTCGGACCATCCCTTTGAGTCCGAGCCTTGGGTAGGATTCCCTATGTGATGTCTTTGATCTTTTGTCTATGCAGATATGTGGAGGACCATCCTTCGTGATGGTCATATGATGTTGATGTATGTGCTCTTGACATGTATGTTTACGCTTCGCAGCTAGGTAGGCCCCGAGGGAGACGGGTACAATGACCCTTTCACTCTTCCCGACTTGGAACCCGCCACGGTTGCGGTGTTATGTGAAAGGGCCCCCAGACGCGGCATGGAGCTGGTATGGGGAAGAACTCTCGTTTGTATATACGGTGAGTGCACCGTATGCTAGTGTAGGGGGGGATCCGCGGTGGTATCCGAGCAATGTTCTTGGAGACCAAGAGCAAAGCAGCGACCATGCTGATAGTACTAACTTGATAGGATCCTCAAACCTAGTAGCGGGAAATTTTTTTTCTGGGGGTAGAGCTAGTAATTATCTAAGATTAGGATAATTAGAGAACATAGGCACTTAAGAGATCCTACTAAATTTCGGGCACTCTTGGCCAATGACTCCAAGAGTGCGCCAGAGCATGTTAGGTTCAGACCCTAATGGCCCTCGCGCACTCTTAGAGTAGTCACCCCATATGAACCCTAGAACTTGGCCTTAGGAACTCCAAATGGTAAAATAAAAGATGAAATCCCAATCAAAAGCTTCGAAATAGCTAGAATTATATGTTAAAACATTGAAAAACATTATACAAGTCACTTTTGGAACAATGACTCCAAGAGTCGCCAGAGTATAGTTAGGTCCCGACCCTAACCCCTCCTCACAAGCACTCTTAGAGTCATCCCTAAAAGTGACCTCAAAAATTGATCATAACTTACTCAAATGGTAAAGGTAATAATAGAATCTTGTTTATAATGATTAAATTAGTGGGAAACGATGTTAAATTGTGTAAAGGGATAAGTTTAGAGCGGAAAGGGACAACACCTCTAAGGGTGCGCCAGGCATAGTTAGGTGCGGACCCTAATACCCTCCTCAAAGATGCTTAGAGGGGTTCGAGAAAATAGTTGAAGAAGACCTAAGCCCGATTCGAGATATGGAGGATTTCATCAACAAACCAAGAAATTAAGCAAGGCAGAGATGGAGGTCGTGCAACACTTGAAGACTCATTACGCACGCCCACTAAAAAAAAGACAGAGAGACATGAGGCCTCGTGCGGTACATCAAGAGGACAGATAAATAGAACACAAAAATTTTTTTTTGTAACTAATGTGTTTTATATGTGATGTATGAAAATTTCAATAATAAAGATATATAGTCGTTTAAAAATGTGTATTCATTAGGTACAAAAGATGGAGCAAATGCGATATTTTGACCAACGACTCCAAGAGTGCGCCAGAGCATAGTTAGGTCCCAACCTAACCCCCTCCTCGCGCACTCTTAGAGTCATCCAGCCAACTGGGGCCTTGATTAGCCCTACTTGCTCCAAACGTAGTAATAAACAAAGAAACTTGCATCTAGGAAGAAAACTAATAGGAATTTACCCCTCCCAAATGATTCTTGGCATCCATTAGGCGTAGATAGGCCAATGACTCCAAGAGGCGCCAGAGGCCACTTAGGTCCCAACCTAACACCCCAAGGCACTCTTAGAGACGTCCAATTTTTCAAACCCCATAACTTGAGCTACAGAGCTCCAAATCGCCTGAAATTTGTTGCGTTAGGACCGTTAGACAGCCTAGAATCCATTTATGACCTCAAATTAGGATAGAAATGTCAAACCCCATCTCAAAATGACCAAAATTGCTCAAACCCTTGAATTGTTTTCCCAAACTGTGGTTTGTTGTAAATAGAAGCATACCCCATTAGTAGCTCGCAAGTATTGATCTCGGCTCGAAGCTGATGCCTTACTCCTAGGTAGAAGTGCTCGGGGAACACCCCTTTGTTATAGTCATCTAGACCTTAGCATAGCAACCCAAGTCCAATGTTGGTACACCACCTCCGCCGAGCCAAAGGCATAAACCTTGACCTAATTACATTGTCCTTCTAATAGAGTTTGACTTATATAGCATACATTGACACTCCCTATTGCCGGGATACCTAGAAAGGAGCTAGAGCCTAGAGCTGCCCAAGTCATTCCATGTGTAGAGATTGGACCCCCAAAACCAACTTTGCTAGGACCTTAGGTATACCTCAAACACCATGAGGGCTTTGCAAAACAAACCCTCATTTCATGCCATACCACACGGCCTAATGTCCATAGACTTGTAGATTAAAGAGATGTCTCCAATAATCTTGCCGAGCCATCTTGCTTGCTTATAGAGCCCAAAAAGGTAGGAGAGCCCTTCAAGTAGAATATAGACTCCTAGGATATACGAGAGTTGCTCGGCAAGTCTGGGGGCGTGAGCCACTGACGAGCGAGAGAGGCCTTCTTGAAGACATCAAGGTCCGGCCGATGTACAAACGAGATAAGAAGAGGAGACCAAAAAGCGTAACCCAAGAGAGGGAAGCACAACGACAAACACCTCAATAGACAAACGAGTAGAACAGACACCACCCATCTATCATCAATCTCCATCAAATGGGAAGAATATTGGTAACCAACGACACCAAGAATGTTCTAGATGTCAACCTCCGGCTACCACGTCCACGAGCTTACATCGAGAAAAGAGGATCTCAACGCCTTCACCAACTCGGCGACATGAGTTTCAAATGGAAGAACGCGAGACAACAAAATACAGTACAGGAAGATGTTAGGCATCGATGTCGCGTTAGCATCACGAGCTAGGGCGAGAGGGCATAATCTTAGTCGAGGAGACAACTCATGGCGACACGGGAGCGATAGAAGCCGGAGGGAAGATCACCACGACCTTGCAGTAAACAAAGAGCTCAAAGCTTAACGTCAACAAAAGGAGTAACCAAGCTAGGCAACCACAAAGCACCTAAGGCTGACCAAGATGAGCCTCCAGCTCCCTTGCACCAGCAGGAGAACTTTCATCGGTTCAAAAAGGTAGGGAGACCATGAGAGGGAGGAGACGATATCAAGGAACATTTCCCGACGGAGGCCTCAGACGGCAAGACTAGGGGCAAGACCAAGGAGGAGAATATTCTGCTCAAACAGAATTCGGACGGGAACACCTAGAAACCAAAGGAAGGATGGCTTTACTACGTCCCAAAGGAGTGCACTTCGAATGGTTAGGACCGGCACGGTTATGACTCCCAACCACCACATCGAATGGTTAGGACCCAAAGGCCGAGGAGACGACCTAGCTGGTAGAAATCACGCAAAGGCGACCGGGGAAGGAGCTACGGTAAAGTGCAATGGAGATGACCACACTTCCGCGGGGGAGAGCCACCTCGGAATGAAGCAAAGCCCAAGCAACAGGAGTCGCTTTTCGGGAATTCAACCGCGGGGAATGACAATGCACGCCTACCGACCACGATCTCAGAGCTTGAAGACATTCAAGAATGCCCAACCGCAACAGCCGGTGACCCTACTCAAGCTTCGATCAATGGCACGCCAATCAGCAATCTTGCAACAACACACCGCATGTAGGGGCGTGGCGGTTACCGCATTCCTCGCGGCGAACATACACAACAAGGAGGAGCATCTTTTTCAAGGGATCACATCGACGAACACTCTTCGCGAATCCTGAGGTGATCAGCTCGGATCAGACATAAAAAGCTCAACAATAGTAGCGGCATCTCAAGGAATCCCGTGGAGTCAACTGAGCGTAAGAAGATGCAAAAACCCAAGAATCAAATGCGATAGGAGGAAGGGAAACCTAGAGGAGTATAAATAATTAGGTAGATCTTAAGAGTTGTTTTGCAAAAAGTGGATGAATTAAAATCCCAATGTAAATGCATTATTATATGTCTATTGTATATCTAGGATGTCCACATATATAGTGGAGAAACATGGGTTTAAAGTCATGTTTTACGGATTTAAGCTTAGATCGGGAAGCTCCTTCACTTCGACTACCAAAGGAGGAAGCAAGGAGGCACAACTATAGCCCAAGATCAAAATGGAAGAGCAACTACGAGGGAGAAACGGCGAGAGGCCAAGCAAACCTTCAACTCCAAACACGGGAAATGCCCTCAAGCGAAATTTTCTTCTACCACCCAATGTTAGAATAAGAGACAACACCGATCATGTCAAGATCATCAACGGCACCGGGACATCGTCGGTACCAACACTACCTCTTGTAGCGATGGCAAAAGACTTGACGCGAACTTATGACATGAGTGGCCTCAACAATGGAAGGAGGAACACCACATCATCAGAGCCAACTAAGAAGGCAACATCTCGGCGACCATAATCCCACCTTGTGGTAATATAGGGTGATGCGCTATGACGCGTGTATTAGATGGAGATGCACTTACGAAGGCACCGCGATGAGGAGACATGCTCCAACAACTGGGTGACGGGCCGTCGGTACTCTACCAGAATTAGAAGAGAAGAAGCCGACCATATCTCCGACATGTGGCACGTCAAACGCCCAAGGTAGAAGCATTCGACACCTTAACGACAAGGATAGCAACCGAAGCACCCGGAAAAAGAGAGTTCAAGATAATAGCCAAGCTATTCAACGACAAGAGTATATCTAAAGGCGTGTACTTCTTCAACTCAAGGGTCAAGATGTGCTTTTGATATAAGGATCCATCATCCCACAATATAGCGGCAGGAGGAGAGCCATGATGCTTTTACTTGCCGGAGAGACCAGACATGCATAGAGGGACAAAGGTCGAGGCGAAAGTCGAGAAGTGCTAGCAAACCGGCTTCTTCCACGAGCTCCCCTAGAGGCAAACAGGGAGGACCAAAACTGAAGAGCACAATCAAAGCCACCTGAGGGTACCTCAAGGCAAAGAAGAAGCGGCATAGCAATCGGGTGGAACGTGTTAACGCCCAAGCCATGCGATCGAGGGATCAAACGAGGAAGTTTGGAAGCTCGATGGAGAACCAACTAGGTGAGGCGAGCCGATGACTGCACGCTGCCTTGCATGCAACTTGGTGAACCTAAGGATGAATGATTCAAAGAACAAGCGCAGAAGAGAACAACCCAGAGGAGTATAGCCAAAGGAATCGCATGACCTCAAGAGCGCTCCAAATAGCTTCAAGTATCATGAAGGGGAACAATTATTGCGAGAACGGGATCAAGAAGCGGACCAAAAATGTCGGAGACATCAACGACAAGCACACCTTAGTTAGAATGTGATGCAAAGAGGTTGTGCCATGGCTGCAAACGTCGGAGGGCCCAAGTATTTCAACAAGTTACCCGGGGTATGAGTGACGTTACAAAATAGGAGGATATAGATCGTCAACACCATTGCACCGGAGGAACACCGATGACATTGCCAAGGAGTAGGTGATGCGCCTTTCGAAGGAGGCACAAGGGAGACCTAATAGCTCTAGTAGTATAATTGTAATTATGTAAGCTATATGTTTTGCATGTATAGTTCCCTTGTTATTCCTTCCCTCCCATAGCGTAAAACAGATCAAAAGGAAGAGATGTTATGCAAGTTGCGCGTGGGTGAAGCAATCAACATCGCCAACACTCTTGAGGCAACTCGACGTATGAGGCATCGATGGAGTCAAGAAACAATATCTGATCTTCGAGTCATCCTTTACGCCAAGACAAAGAGTTCAAGATGAAAGATCTCTTTCAACGCCACCTTCTCGTGGCTTTGAAAAGCGGCATGGAAGATTTCAAGTGATCAACTACACCATCAAAGCCACCAAAGAATGAGAGGCTTCCTAGCGAACAACGTCAACCTCTACTTCAAAGAGCAAACTGTCAAGGAGACCCAAGTATCGGCGACTTAAGAACGTTACCTTGCTCCTTCAAGCGGTAGCCCAGCGGATGAGCTTCTAGCAAGCTCAAAGATCTAAGGCCACACGGGGCCTAGTAGGTTAAATGTATGGATGGTAACATCCATATTGGGATTGGAAGGCATTTCGGATATTCTCGAAAGGATTGCCCCAATATTGAGCTAGCGTCCAAGATTGGGAAGGAATGCATAGGAGTAACTATAATTATAATTATACATTGTTGGACATCCAATGTATTGAAACCACTTGGTGAGATTGATCTCCTCACTAAGAAGGAATCATTACCGGGATAATTGTTGACCATGTATAAATCTAGTATCTCCTAAAGAATAATCCAACCGAAAGAAAAGAAGCAATCTAACAAGTCCCGCCAACTTGTTACGATGACATCAATTCGATTGGTAGGAATATTCAAGAGTTTAAAAATAACTAAGAAAGGGGAATCTCTAGAATAATAAAATAATAGTACATGCAAGGTACATCTAAAATAAGAATTATAGTAATCAAATAGTCTTTTGAGGAAAAAGGAATTGTCATGATGACAAAACCTTGTGGTTTAGAATCGCTCTAACTAAGTAGGTAACCAGAACTATATTGAAATAAATGATAAACATAATATGTGCATCCATCTTAGATGGTTATATATGTTAGCTAAAAGGCTAGTAAATTAATGTGCTAACTAAGAAGCATATAACCTCTTAAGGGGAGAGATAGATATGACGCTAGGTGCAATGTCATTGAAGCAAGTCAGGACCATTTTCTTTTTCAAGAAAGTGGGAGGCTCAATCTTATGATTGAACGCATACTTAAAACCGGAATTGACCGGACCAGTAGAATAGAGTTCTTCCGGCAATGGCCAGGCGAATAGAGCGTGAAGATAGATAGATAGATAGCTCGTGAGGCCTTCAACGGCGAGACCCGGACGTAGTAGCTAACTACACCAATGAAGTGGAGCAAAACTATGGGAGCAATGAATCGACCAAGTCACTCCAAACTACTCAACGAAGCTCAATGAGTGGATGCGTTCTAGCCTTAGGTAAGGCATGCACATGTATTATAAGCTTTAATGTGTCTTATTGATAAGTTAAATATAGATCCTAATAACCGATGATAGAAATTGTTGCATGTATATGTATCATAGGAAATAAGTTAAATAACAACGATAATGTGAGGTAGCATGTTAATTGATCCTTCTAAGGACGCTAATTCCTTCCAAGGATAGCTATATGACCTCGGGGTCCTCATAAATATAGATAGAAAATAGAATTAGGATATACTTAAGTATATCTTAGGGATATATTTCCAAGGGTAATGCAGACCCAAGGAAGAGAATAAGAAGCACATCTAATTTTTGTGTATGATAATTAAACCTTGTCTATGTAACAATAGGTCTGGCAGGGTTATTGTTTTAAATAATCGCCATCTAAAAGTCGTTAAATATTGCAAAGCTTAGAGTAAATTTAATTGTACCATCGGAAGTAATATATCCAATACTATGATAATGTTAATTCATAAATATTACCTTAGGGTAATTATGTTAATCACATGCATTAAGGGTTAAAAAAAAAAAAAATTACCTGCATGTCGATTTGTGTTTAGATTAGTTTCATGTGTAGTTAAGATTAAGCGCGATGCAAACCTATGCTTGGTATGGATTGCATGCGTTGTTATCGATGATGAGACCACTACGGTGATCTCTAGGGCTGGTGTAATGTCAATTTAGGCATGACCGCTCCGCCTCGACGAAAGTGGAAGGTAGATTAGAAAGTCTATCATCCCCACATCCAAGTAGATGACCCGAGAGAAAGGAGGTCATTAAGGAATGCATTGATAGGAAAGGCACCTTTAGCCCCATATATGCTTTGATAGGAGGAATCTATCCTTCACGCCCCACGCTGAAGCGATATCCTCCACGCCGGGAACCGAGGTGTAGGCATGAGCGCATATCCAGCATATATAGGCCGCCTCCACGGGCCATAATGGAAGATCCACCTCTTCCTAATGGGAGATTAGCCATGCATCCATGTAGATAGGTGGGTGGTCACCATATAACCAAAAAATTTTGTAATAATTAATAATAGTAGTGTCAACCACCAGCCAATAGAGCTCCTGAGGGCAATGAGGTCGGTCTGATTTAAGGCTTGCAACACAAATTTTGTTATAATGTGTTGCAAGGGATGAAGGGTACCTTAGAAGTGTAAATTTTGTATGAAATTGATAAACTTTGATAAACTTAAATGTTGTATTAAGTAAGGTTAATAATTACCTTATGGGATTAAGTTATGATGTGATAAGTTAATAGGATAACTAAATAGTAATGTCTTAAACATTACCTTAGAGTAATTCTAATAATTAAGATAGTAAGTATGTAATTATAGATATTGTAAAATTAATGCAGATTTTAAGGTGCGGAAGACCGCAACACAAATTTTGTTGGAATGTGTTGCAAGGAATGAAGAGTACCTTAAATAATAATTGTATATGAAAGTGTTAAATTGTGATAAACTAAATGTTGTGATAATAGAAACTAATAAGTACCTTATTTTAGTAGAAGTTACTAATTGACAACTTATTTGATAATGTAATGGCGTAATAATGATTTAAAAAATATTATCTTAAGGTAATCGTGAATAAATGTGTAAGTATTATAGTAGTATATCGTGATGCACGTGCTGATTGCGAAAAAGTTAGGAAGATTCCAAGGTGGAGAAGAAATGCATGTCGCTGGACGCGATCATTTCAAAGGTGGGGAGAATGTGACGAGAACGGACAAAGATAATGCCCGCGACGTATATTGTAGACGCCACGCCACGCTGCATCACGCCACCCCGACCGACGCACGCCAACGTAGCCATGGGTAGCCCCTAGGGGCAACTTGCTAAGAATGTGCATTAGTATTAATGTGCACATTTTCCAATGTACACATTAATGTGGGCACATATTCCATGTGGCCACTTGATGCCAAGTGGGCCATACCCATAGGTGTAATTAATGTGCACATTTTCCAATGTACATTCATTAATGTGCACACATTTCCATGTGAGCATATTTGGGTGCACACATTTCCATGTGGGCACATTTGCCACCTAGCCCTTAAAGGTGGGCGTTTTTTCCCAATTATCCCACATGCCTAAAGGGGATAATTGGAAACCCTAGCCAACCCCTCTTGTCATTTAAGTAGGAGAACCCTAACTTGCCCATTTTCGCTTCTAGGGTTTAGAACTGCTTTGGTCGCCTCAAGAGCCAAACCGCCTCCCAAACTCGGGCCTCGAGAGAATCGCGATCATTAGTTTCCCTTGATTCGAGCGCTTTCAGCCAGGATGGTCGAGCTCTCAGTCGAGGAGGAACTCAAGGATCGTATTTAGCAATTTAGTAGCGTCTAAACCCCATTTCAGCCATCGAATCAAGAGGTTTAGCCTCTTAAATTGCCCATAGCATTCTCTAGATCTCTAGATAGTAGATTCTAACCAAAGAACCTAACTCTATGATATAGATTGGGATCTAGTTCTTAGTTCTCTGGTGATGTATATGTATGATGGATCTCTATGAACTCCTTGTATGGGGAAGGGGTAGAGACTTCAAGCTTGGTAGTAGATGTTCCTAGAGTAGCCTCTCTAGCACAGAGATTCTACCAGGCACAAGAGCCAATAACGGATGTGGGTGAAGGGCCCGACTGGCCGAGAAGGAGGTTCATGTCCCCACTCTGAACGATCCTCCGGGTGTAAAAGCCTCCACGGGATCATCAGGACTAGGTCCAATGGCTTGCCACCGCTGGTGGGCAAGGCATGGCCCGGACACCAGAAGTGGTGTTCACTTTCCAAGGTTCACCGAATATCGGGCAAAGGGTCTCTAGTCACCTTGAGTCGATGTAGATCTCTCGAGGGAGGATCCCTACCTGCCCCATCTCCGGGAATCGGTGATGAGCCGTGTAGCCCTCTTTGGCTATGCATCCGGCTACAGGCCAGTCCCTACACTTTTCGCATTCACCGCAAAGTGTGCATGTGAGGGCTATGTGAGTGGACAACCCTAAGCCATACCATATGCCCAAATCCATTGCCATGAATTTCACCGGTAATGAGACCCGAGCCCAAGGGCCATCCCTTTGATTCCAGCCCTTGGGTAGGATTCCCTATGTGATAGCCGATCTTTGTCTATGCAAGATGGGTGGAGGACCATCCTCGCGGATGGTCATATGATGCTGGATGTATGTGCTACTCATACATGTATGTTTACGCCTCGCTAGCCTAGTAGGCCCCCGAGGGAGACGGGGTACAATGACCTTTCACTTCTTCCTAATCGAACCCGCCACTCGCTGCAAGGTTATGTGAAGGGCCCCCAGACGCAAGATGGAGCCGGTATGGGGAAGAATCCCTTGCTTTGTATACTCAAGTGAGTGCACCGTGATGCGAAGTAGTGGGACGCCATTACGATTGTTTCTTTATTGTGCATCCACAAAATGTAGCTAGAACAAGAGCTATTTTCCATTTCTAAACCATGACATGCAATCGATGCTAAGATATGACAAAGAAAGATGTATGCCTCCATCTATTCTAAGAAGAGGTCGAATGCGATGACACTAAATGCCGGCCATATAGTCAAGGGCATTTTCGCCCATTCAAGGTCACCAATCTTTCAAAAGGCACATTAGGCTTCTCGTGAGAGAACTCGGATCAGATCTCGCAAATAGTAATGGTCGGGCCAAACTAGGCAGAAAGAGGCATTTAAGATTTAGCAAAGAAAAGCGGCCACAAAGCTCCTTTTTTGTAGAAAAACCCTACATGTTAGGGTTGCTCTTTTGGCAAATCCTAAGTGAAACTTGCATGTGAAGATTGTAATTGGAGTTAACGTACCTTTATCCACCCACGGCCGTTTACGTTTGAAATGTTTACTAGCCAACAATTCATTGAGATACTACTTTAAAGTGTTAAGGAGAAAGCAAAAGAGAACTATGCATGCAAGCAATTTATAGAATATTGACAAGTGGCAAACATGCCATTTATCTTCATATTCAACTAAAAACCTCCTATTTCATGTATAAAGACAACAAATGATCTTTTAACTTCAAGTCTTTACCTTGACGTAATGGTTGTGTGCCTAGCACCAATGTATCACCAAGATTGGCACAATGCTATGTTGTTACAAATTACGATGCTCCACTTGAGGGAGGTACAACTTGAGGGACATATATACGGGGCTATTTGAAAGGAACTTTCCAGACTTAGTATGACTTGCACTATTTTTCTATTATTTGCAATGGCAATATTTATCTAATTAAAAAAAAAAAAAAAAAAAAAAAAAAAAAAAAAGATGTTTGCAAGAACAATGATGTTTGCAAGACTTTTTGCAGCTATAAAAATTAATATTAAGAATCTCCCCACTATCAATTTCTATGCTACCGACGTCAAACATGAGCAATCTAAAAATAAAGAGCCCACCAGCTCTATGTATCTTGGTAGGAAGAACACTTAGAAGCTCTAAGTACACTCCCAAATGTGGATCCAATTGTGTACTAATTTTCTTGATCTATGTCTTCCTTTTCGATTAAGGAAGTGTGCGAATAGACCCATCCACTGGCCCCCTGCATCATAGTTGCAACTTTCTTTTAAGGAAATGGAGGGGGACTTAAAACTCTGTTAAATGCTCCATGGTTGTACCATAAATAAAGTTTCCTAATGGCGCTTTAAAATCTCATAACTTCTAAAAAGAGTTGCCATCACTTAACCAATTTCATGCACAAAGGCAAAATCTATTTAAATGACTCTACAACTCAGAGCATGGAAAGAAAGAAACCTCGACATGAATAGATGATGCAAATAGACGATATCTAAAGTTTCAAGACAATACCTAAACTTTTTGAATAACTCGTCTAAAGATTGCACTAATCCTTACTTGCACCAACTAAATCTACTGTGAGGACTTACCTGGCCATGAAGGTTGTAGTTTGAACATCACAAACCGCATTTCAGTCTTCTATATTTGTTGAAGTTGAAATACAAAGGCTTGCCCGTGATAAAGAGAGCTACATGGCCTAACCTACCAAAGAAATCTTTACTAACCTCCCCACTTTTCGTGAATTCCATATCCAATCACAATACTCCCTGGGTTATGTTTGCTGGCGGAATGCTTGAATATGTCTTCTCGTCACTCATATTAGTCGCCGCAATAACCAGAGGATAGCAGTTCCAAATATATCAAAACGTGATTTTATAAGACATAATGAGAAATGGACCGGAAGTGAAAAACGCCTAAAACACGGATGCACAAAATCATTTATATCGTTGTTCAGAAATGCACATATCCTTTCCACGTAAATCGCAAAGATGATCTCCGGCCATTCAGATTCGAAGTTATAGTAGCTTGCTTATGCCCGGCAAAACCCATCTCCATTCAACAACACAAAGTTATTCAAGGCAATTCACAGATGCACAAAATTATTACAAGCAGTAGTCTCTACTTACATAAAATGCTTGCTAATGGCCATGGCAAAACAAATCTCCATCCACAAAATTTAGTGGAGCTTGTTCAAGAAGAATATACAATTTGCTATAGAGCCAAAAATCTCCATGCAACCCTTAAAAAGGAAGAACCTATATCATTTGTAAAGCTTTTGTCGTGAATGATTTCACGGTGATCCGATATGAGTTCAAAACACAAATAATGCATCAATGATGGCATACCTGAGATCCAATCATCGGGCATAAAATCCAAGATGGGGCTTCCTAAAAACTTCCTTCCAAAGACACACACCTCCCCGCAGATAGACGATGCAAACAATAGAAAATATATGGTGCAAGATCATTCCAAAGAGCTTTCATAAGGCGCCTTTTGATCTGTACAACGCATTTATGATAAATCGATTGTCATGCAAATTAAGTTAGCATTAGACCCTTTGAGGATGGATGCGCCTCTAGGGTTTCTCTGGAGACTGCTTTACGCTTGTGTTCATATCTTGAGCTACGATTTGGATTACGGTGTTTTTGCCTCGCTGGAAAGCTGATTCAAAGCTCTTTCCAAAGATGTGTGGCATTGCAAATTTTAGGTCCCGGCTGATAGTCGTTTCGGCCTTGACAGTTTCGGCTCAATGAAGCGTCTTCAAACTACCGCAAAACCTATACGTATCCATGCGGTCGTGGGAGCAAATTTAGCGATGCATGTCAACCCCTCGGCTTATAGTGAGAATGTCTTTCAAGGCGGTGATTTTTTCTGCTTTGGCCCTCGGCTGGTGCAATCAAGAGTACAAGTGCTTTTGAATAGCGGTAATAATAAATGGATGGTGCCTCGCCGCCCGGTGGTACCAATTCTAACAAAGATCAGTCCGTTCACTTTCTTGGAGGTCCTCAACTTTTGGAGTAAATGCTAGCAGCGGGGAGCGCTTTAGTGATTGGATCAAGAAGGACTTGTCATCAACTATGTCCGGTATGCGTGTTGCTACACTATTGATGTGATGATTCGGGATAATAAAAAGAGATCTCGGTAATCTTTTGGTTGAGTTGCGAGCAAAGGAGACTCAATTGGAGCTTACGCCATCATTGAAGTTTTCTATCAGCCTTTGAAATGTGTAAGAATACTCTTCAAGCCGCCCGGGTACAATGTGGTCGATTGATCATGACTTTACACAAGAATTGTATTAGTAACTTGTTGTCGCTCGATGTGGTTGGTCAATATCTGAGCATTTCTTGACAAGAGGGAAGCTTGGTTATTGGTTGTTGGTCATCTTCGGAGATTAGGGTTGCCACCTTATCGTACTTTAAAGATCTTTGGATAAAAGTTCTTTTGATCGTTTTTTTTATGATGCCGTGGGCTGTGGAAGCCCCAGTGTAACGTGGTGTGGACCCAATGTGGAGTGATTATATTTTTGTACCCGCCTTTACTACTTTGGATTTTCTCCTGGGTATGACTCCATCTTAGGATGCCATGTTGTTTTTCTATTCCTAATCTTCCTCCTGATCTCTTTGGTGCTGGAGTTTCTTATCGAATATTGCTAGTGGTGCAGGTACTCATCCGCCCATCTATTGTTGATGGTGCTCAAATTTGTGTTTCTCTTCCTTCCTCGGTCGTAAGGTCTTCCCCGATCGCGGTAGTTTGTGAAAAGTGGCCCTATCTTTCTGAAGTATGCTTTTGCGGTTGCTCAATGGCCCTCGACTTGCTGATTTATTTCCCTCAACTTGCTTTATTTGCAAATTTTCGTGCCAAGAGAGATCATACCGCAATGGTCCCTTCTTCCTCTATCGCCGCCTACCTTGTTGTCCCCTTTGCCTCTCGATTGTCCCTTACGCAAAAGTACTCTTGCTACCTCTGTTTGTTGTTACTCCATATCTTTGCTAAAACCACTATCCACGTAAGATTGTGCATACTCCCGCTTTTGAAGAAGATGCTAGAACATTCTGGAAGATCGGGGAACATCCAAGAGCGGCATGAAAATGTTCAAGAGCATCATGAAATGCCCAAGAGGGATGGACAAATGTTAATTGGAAAAGAGCTGCACGCAATAAGGCTAGTCAACATGTGTCTCATGTCATGAGCGATTCGATAATTTGCATGGAAGGGTGGAGCGTAGAGGAGGCTCTCCCTTGCCGATTACCCCCAACAAAATAATGGGGGGTAAGATAAAAAGGAGGCTCTCCCTCACCAAGTGCTGAACAAAACAATGGAAGGGTGCACACTCACCCCGTTTTGGTCCCTTTGTTAAAAAAGTATAGTTTTCTTAGGTCCACGTGTTCTTTATTCAGAGATTTCAAAAACCTACATGTAGATCCGTGGAGGTGTGGTTTTACTAACTAACGGTGTTGTTTTTAAGTGGACAAGGAACGCCCAATGTTATTTTAAGGAGTGGTTTTGTTTTTTAAGACATGTGGTTTTTAAGGAGGTATGTTTTTGTTAAAAGAACTGTGGTTTTTCTTTTGAGGTAGTGGTGTTTTAAGGAGGTGTAGTTTTTGGAGGTGTGGTTTATAAGTAAGTGTAGTTTTTTTTTAAGGAGCTGTGGTCTTTGCTTTTAGGACGTGTGGTTTTTTTAAGGAGGTATGTTTTTGTTAAAGGAACCGTGGTTTTTTCTTTTGAGGTGGTGATGTTTCTAAGGAGGTGTAGTATTTGGAGGTGTGGTTTATAAGTATAGTTTTTAAGAAGGTTTTTTCTAAAGGATGTATGGTTCTCTAAAAGGGGTGTGATATTTTAAGGTTCTTTATAGCCAATTTTGTAAAAGCATCATTATACAATCATTGCCTTTGCTCCCATCCATATGACACCCCATATAGTATTCATGTTGTCATTACATGCCATGTGTAAAAATGCAATATCTCATCTATTGTCCCTCTACCCCTCATGCTTATAGAAAACTAGGAATGCAAAGGCATTATTTAAGATCCCAAATTGAATTGAACTCAATTTAACTTTAACATCCATGGGGACCAACAAGTCTATCGATTCAAAGAGAGAGAGTGTGTGTGTGTGTTAGCAAGCAGTGTGTAATATGACATAACATGACATAATACAATAGAACGTAACATAACAACGCTAGATAATCACGCCAGGTTATGTAACCCACAATATTTCATGGCACTCTAGTGAAAAAATTAAAGTAAAATCATAATCGGTTTTAAAGATCACATTTTCCATCTAGATTAAAAATAAACAACCTAGAATATAGGAAAAACATCACATATACGCAACCCAAATATGAAAATAAATTTAGATTCAATGGGAAGAGAAATATATGATGATAAGAAATGATAAAGATGGAAATAGTCAATTTGAAACAGCTTTTTAAACATTCAACCAAGCAATAAGTTCATTAAAATATTGAAAGAATGAATGAGTAGAACCGTTGTATGCATAAAATCCAAAACCTAAGTTCAAGGATTGATGCCGGTACCGCAGACCATCCAAGAGCTTAAGTTAGTAATGAGTAGTAACTAGACTTGGGACCAGCGCCAACACATCAATCCACTTGTTATCGATGTCCAAACTTAGCGGTTGGATAACTACACACAAGTTTATGACATCACATGAACATGAAGAATTCATTCCCAATAAAAAGCAAGCATTTAGTTATCTTTGCAGCAGGAGCGGAATATCATACACATGTTAATTCAGAAATCTTGACAATGATTTGAATAACTTGAAAAGAATTCCAAATCATCATATTCCTACCGGATAGAACCGATTCCACTATAATGCCTACGTAAAATATCTTACATATTTACAATTGAATGCAAAATAGAGACTCATATGAAGGACTACCGAGTCGAGAGAATCAAAGAACTCTGTATTAGTTCTTATAGCCCAAGCCGAAATTTACAAGTCATTTACAAGAAGTTTATCGAAGAATGCTAATTTTCGAAAAAGACAATAGAGCCACCAATAAGCCTAAATCAGAAAAATTTACCCGCCTTTACATCAAACTCTCGAGTTGAAAGCAAGATAGAGGATTAACCGAAGGACCACGAGCTAACTCTACCAGCCAAAGGCCCAGAGTTTAGAGTATAATCTCCCATCAAGTTACCACGAGAAGAGACCCGGAGAGAAACGACCAATGCCAAGATTCCACACACAGAAGGAAAAATTACATACGCAAAGGAAATCAAAGCGGCAAAGGGCAGAAAAAGGGAAAAGAAGGACAAAAAGGCAACAAAAATACAACCAACGGAAACGGGAGGACCAACAAAAATATTAAAAAGAACTTAAAGGGGCCGGGGTTAAAAAATAGAAAAAAAAAAAAGAAGACAACGAACCTGGAAGGAAGGGAAGCCGCAAAGCAAGAAAGCAAGATGGGACTGAAAAAGTGAGAAAGGGACTAAAAAAAGGGGCAAGAGAAGAAAAAGGAAAAATCGAAAATAAAATTAAATTAAAAATAACAAATAAAAATAAACTAAACCAAGACCCATGAAAACATAAATAACCAGGCTTCTAAGCCAGAATCCAGATGCCGATATACAAAATTCAATTAGACAAAGTGCCCCTATGGACCATGCACTAAGAGTACATATACTACACTCCTCAATGTTGCCACATTTACACAAGGAAGCGGGGCCGGTGCATGCGGATCATTATCCCAAAGTCTAAACCCGGAAAGCCATGTAAATAAGACGAAATCGCATTCAATAAACGTAAATGACAATGTAGAAACCACATCAACTGTGTCCTAAGAGCCACCGGACCCAAAATCATTGAAGGGTACCTAAGAATTGTGTGTGTGTGTGTGTGTGTGTGTGTGTGTGTGGCCCACCTCCACCACACACACACACACCGTTGGAACGCCCGCCCAGAGCACTCTTTTAGCCGAGTACATATTTCATGGTATTCTAGTTGTGCAGAATGAATTGTCTTCAGTATCTCCACCGGTTTTATATTATTTTTATGTTATTGGATATATATCGGATGGCTAACGTAAGGGGTGCTCCTCCCACTTGGTTCCCCTCAACTCAATGTAATGGGTTATCGGATGATATCCCCGCTCCTTCTAAGTTCTCGTTTGCTTCTTTTATGGGTCAAGGATGAAGAATTCCATCGAGTTTTATAATTGAGCACCACAGAATACTATTCTTTGGTGAAAGTGTTACCTTTCCGAACACGATGGATGTCAATGGATGGAGTAATCGCGTTATGTCCATGTCTCGGGCTAAGCCTTTGGATATCATCAAAGCGACTTTTCGGGCAATTAAATGATATGATTGATGGTGATTTTGAGGAATCCAAAGCGATTAATCCGAATATACTCAACCGCCTGGAAAAGCTATTGCCTTTAATACTCCTCGTGCGCCGGTATCATCGCGACCCGATTTACGTTCTTTAAAGGAGCACCCTTTATCCTAATCCCCCTCAATGAGGAAGCGGTCCATATTTTGAGCAAAGAGGACGAGGATGATGAGGTACTTCCTTATGAGAAATTTCGTAAATTTTATCATCCCATTGTTCCTTCGGGTTGTTGAAGAGTCGGGCCAATGACCATGACAACAAAATGTGGACGATGTGGTCTCTTCAACCGCTTGCTCCATTTAGTGTTGACCTACTAATGTTTCTTAGTGGTGTCAAACTGGGAGGCATGGATCCCTGCTCATGATAATCTTGTCAAAGTGGAGTGCATGAATGATGCTTTGTATGGGAACCGTATCCTTCGGGAGGTGACCCTTAGCCACATCACCATGAATATATGTTTGATGCACGAGGTGTTCGGCTCGGTAAAGCTTTATCTTAAGGGCAAACTGAACATTGGTGAAAACAGAGGTGATGAACATTATAAGCTAATGTGGGCAATCCGTCCAGTACATTAAGTGTTCTTGCACCTCATCCGATGCTCAAGCTAATCGGGATGCTTTGCAAAGGGTATTTTATGGTTTGACCATGTTCTCGTGGTTTATGTTGCATCTTCTTGATACTTGCTTTCCTAACTGGATACCATTGAAGGACGGTTTGCAAAGCTTTCATAAAATGGATGTGCAGTCCTAATACGAAACAAGCGGTTCGGGCACTCATGGTTTTCTGTTTCCTTAGGGAAATGATCCGCATGGTGCTGCCCAAGATGCCATCAATGCTGAAAACCGAAAAGAATTATGGATCGTATGGGGATTATTGAAGGGGCAAGGAACATTGAAAAAAATGATTATGCCTCCTTCTTTCACCACTCAAGCAACGAAAAGCGTAGAAAGTTCCTCGAAGCGTCACCGAACTTGAATGCACTGCAAGATAGCGGTGATAATACACCGAGGCAAAAGATCCAACAAGCGCAATTATAGGGGGCGGGCGGGGTCACTCACGTGGTGGCTTCCATAATTCTCCATTCGGTCGTGGTCGGGGTACTCCTCATCAGAATACTGGTTTGGCTTTCCATGATGCAAGGACTCCGCCTACTAATTCTCATCCTGCGACCGAACTTTGAAGTGGAGCTACTGCTTCTTCCTCCCGCCTTTATGGTGACTCCAAAGAGGCTCTTCTCAATTTGAAACAAGGATCCTAGCGCTATGCACGCATGTTCGAGCATTTGCAATGAGTAGAGACTAGTCGTCACATGAACAGCATGCTTTAGATGATCTTCTTTTTGGTTCATCATACTTTCAGTTTTTATTTTATGTTCTAAACTTGTTTACTAGATTTTAATGTGTTTGGATTCTACTGGACATGTTAAAAATATCTAAGCTCCATTTCCTTACATTCTTAAGCTTCTTTCTTAAGTGTTCTTGGTTATAGCTTATCTAAGTTTTATGTGTAGTGACATGTATTTCATGCACTATTTTCAGTTCCTTTTAAAGTGTTTTAACTATTCTATGCATGTCGTAACTGTTATGTCTCATTACCTCTATATGCTGGTTCACCTTGGTGGTGTGGACACGTTCCTGTTTATGGTCCATCTTGTATAAGTGCTTCAAATTCTTTTATAGCATCACAAATGTTTGGACTTTGTCCAGTCTTTTGATATTCGTTTTGCAGTATGTACGCTCCTTTTGATAGGTACATGGAGGAGACAATGGATGATGGTGATACCACTTGCCAAAAAATGGTCGTAATCAAACATGGCAGAAAGATCGTGGTTAAGTCTGAAAGGGAAAGATCTTTCTTTGTCCACATTTTATATGTTAATCGTGCCATGGAACACATTAATGTACGTGGTTTATTTGAGTATGTTCTGTCACAGTGCTCTACGATGGATTTCAGTGATATGTTGTCCCAAAGTCGATTTGGATGGCGGTACAAAGGAGAACTTGTCCGCCTTTATGGTATTCACCATCGGATACTTTCTGTAAGTTTTCGTGTTCTGATATTTCGCCATGCTATTGCACCTCTTTGAAACGTTTCTTTCCATTCATTCGAGACTGTGGGCAATTTGGTAGTCATGTATTGACACTAGATTTGGATATTATCCATCACAAATTATTGAAGCAGGATACGGGGAAAGGATTGAATCATATTCCTCTGTCAAAACCGGATGTTCATGAGGGCAATTACTGATGGGTGGAATTCGTTATATAATATTCTTTCCTCACACTCCTTGGTGCTTAATACTGAGCAACTGTACCGCATTGGGAGATTATTGAAATCTACCATTAAAGCCAAACTGAAAAAGAAGATTACAAAAGCTTCTAATTTATTGGATTGCAGTTCTGCCATGGATGAATTGCACTGGTTGAAATCCCACTTGTATGTTGCCGGCATTGATAAGTCTGCCATGACACCTTCCTTCATCTGTAAACGGTACCTGAGACAGTTAGCCCTTGAGAGATTATCCAGCAGTGACTTCGTGCCATGCTTGGACTCTAATTTGAATTGGAAATCAGTAATGGATTGTGTAACGGAGCTTTCTTGCAATATAAGTGCACTTATCCCTGCTACCCATATTGAAAACCTTAATTTGCCTTATTTAATGGCTATCTTTAAGGCGCACAAAAATTCCATAAGGTGGCTGACCAATGCTGCTGGTTGTGTGTTCTCGCAAATTGCATTGCTTATTACTAAAGCCTTGCAACCTATTGTTCCTTTATTGCGAGAGAAGTGCAATACACTTGATCAGTCTGTTCTCAGATTCTTAAATGTCAAAACTAGAAGCTTTTGGGTGGTAGACTCCACTATGGAGGTTGCTTTAAACCTATCAGAGAAAATTTAGAACATCTTTGTTGGTGACATTACCAGATGCTATGAGGTAATCCCTCTTTTCGGTACTGATAGTGTGTTTGAGGCAATATCATGGAGTATCACACACGCATTCAAACAGGCTAAACACAGTAATCCATACCTTTGTGCTAAATTTTATGATGATGGTAATGCGTGTTTTGAATGGAAAAAATCGGTTCCACAGTCTGGAATTTGGTCGGTGGTATCTGCATCTGACTTAATTGGGTGGAATGAATGGTTACTTGCGCATAACATTGTGAGACTTGGTGACAGAGCATGGCGACAGGTGAAAGGTATCCCCATGGGCTTTTCCTGTTCACCGATTTGGTGCAACTTGTATCTAGCCTTTTATGAGTTCCGGTTTATAGCTTAAATTATCTCGTCTGGGAGACAGGATCTTCTTTCTTTTATTTGCCAACACATATAGATTTATTGATGATGCGTGCTCTTTGAACAACGCTTATATGTTCAAGTTCTTTTTTGGGGGACTTGTGTGGATGCCTCGGATCCATTTACTATTTATCCCTTAGATCTTCTTGAGATCAAACCCGAAATGGAGGATGTGGTTCGATGTGATGAAATATCGCGATTGTACTAATGCTCATTTTCTTAGCTTGGATATCAGACACGGATTGGGCCAATGGTGGATTCTTACTCTCCAAATTTGATAAGAGAAGGTCTCTTCCTTCAAGTATCGCTAATATATTTTATCGGCATCTAACATACCAATTAATGCACGTATAAGGTGGTTATATCTCAAGTTTCTCCTCTATTATACTACTGCAATGATAATCTTGAGTCATGTGTTCAAGAAATTATGATCATTATTGAAGCGTTTCATATAATGGATTCAAAAAGGATAAGTTGTTACGCATTGTTACTAACATGTAAAGCAAACAACTTTCCGAAGCTAAGTGTGACCCGCCCACTGTGAATTGATCATCTCCTATGTCATAAGCATGCAGTATGGAGTCTATCTCTTTGGTTTATCACATGCAATTCGATTTTACGGTGTTTTTCAGGTTAATCAAGTGTAGCCTATACTTTTGATTATTCTATTGTGGAAGCGGCACACACAAACCCATGTAGGGAGTGGTGCTGCGTACTCCTTTTGTACATTTTGGTCTCAGGTGTATAGTCGTGAGGTGGAGGTGGGCCACACACACACACACACACACACACACACACACACACACACACACACACACACACACACACACACACACACACACACACACACACACACACACACACACACACACACACACACACACACACACATATACAATTCTTCGCCCTTCAATGATTTTGGGTGCGGGCTCTTAGGACACATTGATGTAGTTTCTACATTGTCATTTACGTTTATTGAATGCGATTCGTCTTATTTACATGGCTTTCGGGGTTTAGACTTTGGGATAATGATCGGCATGCACGCCCCGCTTCCTTGTGTAAATGTGGCATTGCAACATTGAGGTGTAGTATATGTACTCTTAGTGCATGGTCCATAGGGGCACTTTGCCTAATTGAATTTTGTATATCTCGGCCCATCTCGTTCTAGCTTCCGTGGTTATTTATGTTTTTCATGGGTCTTGGTTTTAGTTTATTTTTATTTGTTATTTTTAATTTAATTTTATTTTGATTTTTCCTTTTTCTTCTCTTGCCCTTTTTCTTAGTCCCTTTCGCACTGGCTTCGGTCCTCATTGAAGCTTCTTTTTGTTGCTTGTATGCTTCCTCCTCTTCAGTTCGTTGTCTTCTTCTTTTTTTCTATTTTTCGGCCAGGCCCCTTTGCGGGTTCTTTTTAATATTTTTTGTTGGTCCTCTGTTGCTCCGTTGGTTGTATTTTGTTGCCTTTTTGTCCGTAGCCTTTTCCTGTTTTTTTTTTTCGGTCGTTCTTGTCTGTATGTAATTTTTCCTTCATGTGTGGCTGCGGAATGATGGCATTGGTTGTTTCTTCTCTGGTCTCTTCTGGTGAGCTGTAACTTGATGGGAGATTATACTCTAAACTGCTGCCTTGGGCTAGTAGAGTTAGCTCTGTGGTCCTTCGGTTAATCCTCTATCTTGCTTTCAACTGAGAGTTTGATGTAAAGGCCAGGTAAATTTTCTGATTTAGGCTTATTGAGCTGGCTCTATTGTCTTTCAGAAAATTCGCATTCTTACAGTAAACTTGCTGTAAATGACTTGTAAATTTCTGGCTTGGGCTATAAGAACTGAATCTGTAGCCCTTCAGATTATTCTCTGACTCGGTAGTCCTTCATATGAGTCTCTATTTTGCATTCAATTGTAAATATGTAAGATATTTTACGTAGGCATTATAGTGGAATCCGGTTCTATCCAGTAGGAATATGATGATTTGGAATTCTTTTCAAGTTATTCAAATCATTGTCAAGATTTCTGAATTAACATGTGTATGATATTCCGCTCCCTGCAGTATAACTAAATGCTTGCTTTTAATTGGGAATGAATTCTTCATGTTCATGTGATGTCATAAACTTGTGTGTAGTTATCCAACTGCTAAGTTTGGACATCGATAACAAGTGGATTGATGTGTTGGCCTTGCAGGTTCCCAAGTCTAGTTACTACTTTACATTAACTTAAGCTCTTGGATGGTCTGCAGTACCGGCATCAATCCTTGAACTTAGGTTTTGGATTTATGCACAACGGTTCTACTCATTCATTCTTTCAATATTTTAATGGACTTACGTTTGCCGAATGTTTTTCTGAATCCAAACACATTAAAATCCAAGAAACAAGTTGAGAACATAAAATAAAAACGAAAGTATGATGAACCAAAAGAAGATTATCCAAAGCATGCTCGTTCATGTGATGACCGGTCTCTACCATTTCAAATGTTGGAACAAAGTGCATAGCTAAGATCATCAAGTTTCAAATTGGAGAAGAGCCTCTTTGGAGTAACCATAAAAGGCGGAGATGAAGAAGCAAGAGCTCCACTTGAAGTTCGGTCGCGGGATGAGTATTGGTAGGCCGGAGTCCTTGCATCATGGAAAGCCGAACCACTATTCGATGAGGAGTACCCCGACCACGACCGAATGGAGAATTATGGAAGCCCACCACGTGAGTGACCCCGACCACGTCCCCTATAATTGCGCTTGTTGGATCTTTGCACTGTCAGTGTATTGTCACCGCTAGGCGAGGTGCATTCAAGTTCACCGACGCTTAGGAACTGCTTTTTAGCTTTCGCTTGAGTGGTGAAAGAAGGAGGCATAATCATTTTTTCAATGTTCCTTGCACCTTCCGTAATCCCCATACAGATCCATAATTCCTTTTCGGATTTTTCAGCATTGATGGCATCTTTGGGCGACACCATGCAACATCATTTCCCTAAGGAAACGGAAGACCATGAGTGCCCTAACCGCTTGTCGGGTATTAGGACCACATCCATTTTATGAAAGCCGCAAACCGTCCTTCAATGGTATCACAAGGTTAGGAAAGCAAGTATCAAGATGATGCAACATAAACCACGTAACATGGTCAAACCATAAAATACGCCTTTGCAAGCATCCCGATTAGCTTGAGCATCGGATGAGGTGCAAGAACACTTAATGTCGGACGGTTGCCGGTTCCACATTAGCTTATAATGCTCATCACCTCTATTTTTCGCGGTGTTCGCTTTTGCCTTAAGATAAAGCTTTTATCGAAAGCTGGAACACCTCGTGCATCAAACATATTCATGGTGAGGTGGCTAAGGGTCACCGAAGGATACTCACGGTTCCTATACAAAGCATCATTCATGCACTTCACTTTGATAGTATCATGAGCGGGGATCTATGCCTCCCGGTTTGACACCACTAAGAAACATTAGTAGGTCAACGCTAAATGGAGCAAAGCGGTGAAGAGACCACATTGTCCACATTTTGTTGTCATGGTCATTGGCCGCTTCTTCAACAACCCGAAGGAACAATGGGATGATAAAATTTACTTAAATTTCTCATAAGGAAGTACCTCATCATCCTCGTCCTCTTTACTCAAAATATGGACCGCCTCATTGAGGGGGCGATTAGCCGAAGAAGGGTGCTCCTTTAAAGAACGTAAATTAGAAGTCGATGATACCAAAGGCTAAGGAGTATTAAAGGCTATAGCTTTTCCGGCGGTTGAGTATATGCGCACACTCGCTTGATTCCTCAAAATCACCATCAATCATATCATTTAATTGCCCTTAAAGCTTTTGATGATATCCAAAGGCTTCTACCGGAGACATAGACATAACGCATTTACTCCATCCATTGACATCCATCGTGTTCGAAGGTAACACTTTCACCAGCAAAGAATAGCATTTCATTGTGGTGCTCAATTATAAACCGATGGAACTCTTCATCCTTGACCCATAAAAGAAGCAAATTGCGTGAACTTAGAAGGAGCAGGGATATCATCCGTGATAACCCATTTCATTGAGTTCAGGGAACCAAGTGGGAGGAGCACCCCTTCGCTTGCCATCCGATATATATCCAATTACACAAAAATATTAAAACCGGTGGAGATATAGAAAGCGATTACAAGAATACTAGAATGCCATGAAATATGTACTTCGCCAAAGAGTACGGGCGGGCGCTTCCGGTTGGCGTGCGTGTTAACAATGTGTGTAATATGACATAACATGACATAATACAATAGAACAGAACATAACAAAGCTAGACTAGGAAAATCATCTAGATTGCAAAAAAAGCAACCTAGAATATAGGAAAACCATCACATATCCCAATCCAAATATGAAAATAAATTTAGATTCAATGGGAAGAGAAATATCGATGATATGAAATGATAACAGATGGAAATAGTCAATTTGAAACGGTTTAAACATTCAAGAAGCTAACGTAAGTCCATTAAAACATTGAAAGAATGAATGAGTAGAACGTTGTACATAAATCCAAAACCTAAGTTCAAGGATTGATGCTGGTACCTGCAGACCATCCAAGAGCATAAGTTAGTAACAGAATAGTAATTAAACTTGGGAACTGCAGGCGTCAACACATCAATCCACTTGTTATCGATGTCCAAACTTAGCAGATGGATAACTACACACAAGTTTATGACATCACATGAACAAGAACAATTCATTCCCAATGCAGGGAGCATAATATCATACACATGCTAATTTCGATATCTTGACAATGATTTGAATAGCTTGAAAAGAATTCCAAATCATCATACTCCTACTGGCTGAAGGACTAACAAGTCTTGAGAATAATCTGAAGGACTAAAGAGTCCGTTCTTATAGCCCATGCCAGAATTTTACAAGGCATTTACAGCAAGTTTAGTGCAAGACTGAGAATTTTCTGAAAGACTAAGGAGCCAGCTCAATAAGCCCAAGTCAGAAACTTTACCTGGTCATTAAAGCAAACTCAAGAGAGTTAAGATTCGAAGGACTAACGAGCCAGCTCTATTAGCCCAAGACAGAAGTTTATAGCATAATCTCCCATCAAGTTTACAGCAAACCGGAAGAGAACAGAGAAGAAACGACCAAGGCAATAAAACCGAAGCCAAAACCAGAGGGAAAAATTATTAAAGGCAGAGGAAAGACAGAATCGGCCAGTGACGAAATGTTAGAGACAGGAAACGGCCCAGGACAAAAAGGTAACAAGAGAAAACCAACGTACCAACAGAGGACAACCAAAAAATAATAAAAGGAACCCGCTAAAGGGGGCATGGCCCACAATAAAAAATAGAAAAACACAGAAGACAACACACCTGAAGGTGCAGGCCGTACAAGCAGCAGCAGAGAAGTGCCCAGTAGGACCGACAAGCAGAGAAAGGGACTAAGAAAAGAGGGGACCAGAGGAGAAAAAGGAAAAATCAAAAATAAATTTAAAAAGTAAATTAACAAACAAAAATAGAAAATAAAAACAAGAACCATGAAAAAATAAATAACCTCGGAAGCTGGAGCAACAAGATGGGCCGATATAAACAAGTTCAAATAGGCAAAGTGCCCGGATGAACCATGCACTAAGAGCACAAATACTGCACCTCAATGATGCACTACCACACTTTCACAAGCAAATGGACAAGATTACCGCATAAGATTATTATCCCAAAGTCTAAACTTTGGAAAGACTTGTAAAATGACGAAAAATGCATTCAATAAACGTAAATGACAATGTAGAAACCACATCACCGTGGTCGAAGAATTGTGTGTGTGTGTGTGTGTGTGTGTGTGTGTGTGTGTGTGTGTGTGTGTGTGTGTGTGTGTGTGTGTGTGTGTGTGTGTGTGTGTGTGTGTGTGTGTGTGTGTGTGTGTGTGTGTGTGTGTGTGTGTGTGTGTGTGTGTGTGTGTGTGTGTGTGTGTGTGTGTTTTGCTCTTTTATGCCTCGAATCCATTTTTTGAGGATATGCACATAATCTCAGGTCCCATTCAGGACTTGCAGAGTTGAAACCACACAACAAAAACCTTATAGAAATCAGGATTCAAAAAATTGTTTATTGGTTCTTTCTTATAGGTTCATTGAGAGAGAAATATATCCAATTTTCTCCATCACCTTAGTTCTAAATCAAGCCAAAATTCTTTTCCACATCTTTGTAAATGTTTTCCCTGATAGCCATTTCAATATCAGCCTTTTAAATGTTAAAAACACTCAAGATATCATCATTTAAGTGTACATACCTTTTTCTGGCATAGAAATGTGGAATGGCCAAATTTTTTGTCCACTTGGCTCAAACATGCCACCTAGGCTCAAACATGCCAAGGTGGCTCAAACATGCCACCAAGGTGGCTCAAAAATGCCAAGGTGGCTCAAACATGCACCCAAGGTGGCTCCAACATGCCAAGTTGGCGCAAACATGCCACGGGCTCCACCATGCCATCTAGCTCCAACATGCCAAGGTGGCTCACAACATGCCACCTAGGCTCAAACATGCCAAGGTGGCTCAAACATGCCATCTAGGCTCCAACATGCCACCTATCCAACATGCCACCATGGTCTAATATGCTACCTAGGCTCCAACAATCCACCTAGGCTCTAACATGCCAAGGTGGCTCAAACATGCCAACATGCCACCCAGGGCTCCAAACATGTCAAGGTGGCTCAAACATGCCACGTGGGCTCCAACATGCCAAGGTGGCTAGGCTCAAACATGCCAAGGTGGCTCCAACATGCCACCTAGGCTCCAACATGACAAGGTGGCTCAAACTTGCCACCTAGGCTCCAACATGCTCAAACATGCCACGCGGGCTCCAACATGCCACCTAGGCTCCAACTTGCCAAGGTGGCTCAAACATGCCATGCGGGCTCCAACATGCCACCTAGGCTCCAACATGCCAAGGTGGCTCAAACATGCCAAGGTGCTCAAACATGACACCTAGGATCCAGCATGCCACCTAGGCTCAAACATGCAAAGGTGGCTCAAACATGCCACATGGGCTCACCTAGGCTCCAACATGCCAAGGTGGTTCAAACATGCCATGCGGGCTCCAACGTGCCATCTAGGCTCCAACATGCCAAGGTGGCTCAAACATGCCAAGGTGGCTCAAGCATGCCACCTAGGCTGAAATATGCCAAGGTGGCTCAAACATGCCATGCGGGCTCCAACATGCCACCTAGGTTCCATGATGCCAAGGTGGTTCAAACGTCGCACATGGGCTCAAACATGCCAAGGTGGCTCAAACATGCCATGTGGGCTCCAACATGCCACCTAGGCTCAAACATGCCGCGTGGGCTCCAACATGCCATCTAGGCTTCAACATGCCAAGGTGGCTCCAACATATCACGCTGGCTCCAACATGCTCAAACATGCCAAGGTGGCTCAAACATGCCATGCGGGCTCCAACATGCCACCTAGGCTCCAATAACATGCCAAGGTGGCTCAAACATGCCACCTAGGCTCCAACATGCCAAGGTGGCTCGAACATGCCACCTAAGCTCCAACATGCCACCTAGGCTCAAACATGCCACATAGGCTCAAACATGCCAAGGTGGCTCAAACATGCCATGTGGGCTCCAACATGCCACCTAGGCTCCAACATGCCAAGGTGGCAAAAGATTCCACACCACCTCTTGGGCCAATTGATCTGAGCGTGTTGGACATGAGCTACTTTGGCTTTTGGAGAAGGGGTGGTCTTCGCCACCTAAACTTGGTCCCCAAGGTAATGTGGACGTTTTGAGTCCATTGGCAGATCCAGTTCCACAGATTCTAGAGTGGGAGAGTTGCCCGCCCGCGGGGCCGAGCCTTTCAGAGGACCTTTGGGGCGGCTGGAGGAAGGTTTTAAGGGTCCAGCAAGGCCAACACCCTCCCTTTACATTGATGACATTGTGCAAGATCGTCGAATCGACCCGGGATATGGCCTCCGAACGTAAACCACATTGTATTGCCAGTTATTGAAGGGTTTACGTTATGGAGGTCGAGTTTTAGTCGATTTACGGTGGGGACATGGTGAGAATCCGGTTGAAAATGCTGAAGCAATAGGAACCGACGGATAAAAGTTTGATTTATCCTCTTCGAAGTGTGGCAATTAGAATTTAAGAAGCAAAATTGTTTGGGATCATTCGTGATGGCCAATAGATTCAAAATTGTTATTTCAAAGTTGCAAATGGCTCATCATGTATATTTAGAAAAGGTATATCTAGTTATTCAAGAAAACGACTACGTTTTGGCCTCCGAAACTTAAACCCTGTATGTTGGTAGGTTATTGTAGGGTTTTATGTTTCGCAGAACTAAAACGTGGTCGTTTTCTTGGATAACTAGGTGCACCTTTTCTAAACATGCATGCGGAGCCATAGCAACTGAAATAACAGAGTTTGGATCTATTGGCCATACCGAATGATCCCAAACAATTTTGCTACTGCAAAAGGTGCTCTTGACTTCTAATTGCCACACTGGGAGGAGGATAAATCCAAACCCCATTCCGTCAATTCCTATTGCTTTGCATTTTCAACTGCAACTTCTCGACCATGTCCCAAGTGCAACCGACTAAAACTCGACCTCCATAACGTAAACCCTTCAATAACCTAGCAACACACAGGGTTTACGTTTCGGAGGCCATATCCTAGTCAGATTCGACCAGGATCTTGCACAATGTCATCAGGTAGAGGGAGGGTGTTGATGCCAGAAGACGGACCCTTAAAACCTTTCTAAGGCCGCCCCAAAGGACCTAACTATGGATCTGCAACTCTCCCAATCCGAATCGCGGAACCGACTCTTCCAATAGACTCAAAACATCGACATTACCCTGGAGACCAAGTTTCATGGGCAGAAGACCATCCCTTCTCCAAGAAGCACCAAAGTAGTTCATGTCCAACACGTTCGTAGTCAATTGGCCTAAGAGGTGGCAGCAGAATACTGCCATGTAGAGGGTTCGTGTTTCTTTCGTTGCAAAAAATGACCGTGTAACTTGGTCTCTAGGGTAATCTCGTCATTCCGGACGACATGGCGAAGTCGAATCTCCATTCCGGAGCCTTTGTACTGCCCGAACGACAAAACAATTGGGTTTCTACACAGTGGACCGCAGGATGCTTCGCGGTTTGATAAGTTCTCACGGACTGATCTTGGATTTTTTTTAACCTGCTCGAAGCAGGTTACTTGAATGGCAGATTCAACGGTCGGATAGGGAAACCGAGCTCTGCGAGGGGGGCATTGGCATTTGGCCTCCCGGAGGAGCGCTGGCAGGAAAGGCTGCCTCAACAACCTTTATGAGGTCCGTCTCCTGGGGTCTGGCCTCTCCCCTCTGGTGAGGAAGCCGCGCAAAGTCCTGGCCTGGTTTGATTTGGGGAAGGGTGTCAGCGCAAGATCCCTCTATTCTATCCCTTGCCAAACTCCTCTACCAAAAATTCCAAAGGTTATCATATTTCTTGCATAAAGTCCTAGTCATCATGTCCATGTCACCACCATCTAGCCATGTCACCCAAATTTTGCCAACACCACCCAATGAAAAGACCAAAGATGGACATCTTTTCATTTTTGGCCTAGTCAAAATTTGGCCTTGCTTACTTGGCATGCCATGTCACCATTTGGAGTGCCTAGGTGGTATGCTCGAGCCACCTTGGCATGTTGGACCGTAGGTGGCATGTTGGACCCTAGCATGGCATGTTGGAGCCACCTTGGCATGTTTGAGCCTAGGTGGCAAGTCTGAACCACCTTGGCATGTTGGAGCCTAGGTGGCATGCTTGAACCACCTTGGCATGTTTGAGCCTAGGTGGCATGTTTGAGCCACCTTGGCATGTTGGAGCCCATGTGACATGTTTGAGCCACCTTGGCATTTTGGAGCCCATGTGGTGTGTTTGAGCCACCTTGGCGCATTGGAGCCCATGTGGCATGGTTGAGCCACCTTTGCATGTTGGAGCCTAGGTGGCATGTTTGAGCCACCTTGACATGTTGGAGCCTAGGTGGAATGTTGGAGCCACCTTGGCATGTCAGAGCACATGTGGCATGTTTGAGCCACCTTGGCATGTTAGAACCTAGGTGGCATGTTTGAGCCATATTGGCATGTTGGAGCCATGTTGGCATATTGGAGCCTAGGTGGCATATTTGAGCCTAGATGGCATGTTTGAGCCACCTTGACATGTTGGAGCCTAGTTGACATGCCACCCAAAATTTGCCAACGACACCCCATGAAAAACAAAAAATGGCATCTTTTCATTAGTGGCCTAGTCAAACCTTGCTTACTTGGCATGTCATGTCACCAATTGGAGGGCTACATCATCTTTTCCATGCTCTTTGCTGGTGTCACAAGTGAGTCTCTTTAATGTGTCTTGAGAGCAGTCCCATATGAATGCCTATTGGGAGAAACTTGAGAAGGTTTATACAGGATATGATTCTGGGGCCTCCTACGGCATGAGGTTAGGACCTTGTAGTTGACTGGGAATTAATATCAACAATTGACTAAGTAGTTGCAATAACATGTATGAGGACCTCCTCAAATTTAAGGATGTGAAATTTAAGGATGTGAATAAATCCGTCTGGAGGATGAGGGAATACATCCTCTACCGTATTGACCTCCACATGTGGCACCAAAGAGAGACCTCTTATTTTGTTGATCTATCATTATTTTTCATGCAAGATAAGTCCAGGTTGTTGGTATTCTCTCGATGTATAACTGGATAATATGATTGGTGTTTATTAGACATCAAAGATGCGGTTTTGTCAATGACAAAGAAAAAAAGACTTTGGTCTTTTTAAAATTTTATTGTCTTTGTAGCAAGCATATTGTCGTTATAAGCGGAAGAAAATGTCGCCTTTAGGCTCTCCAAAGAATTGAAGAGACTATGCCCGTGATATAGATTCTAGAACCACATATCTAAGAGAGTAACACTCTTTGCAAAGAAGAATAGGTTGGATTACATTTACAAGGCCAAATATTTGAAGAGCAACTGACGGTCTTTTAAGAGATAGTGCCCCTTTTATGCTCCTTCGCCTTGTAAGAATTGCCTTTATTGCAAAAAGAAAATGCCATGGGAGATCTACCAAATCTTTCCTCAGAACTCACTTTGAGTTGAAGAGGGAGTCGGACAGATTAAATGAAGGATGCCCTAAGGAAGAATCATGATTGGTTTAAAACATGTAACAATGGTTCTAAGCATGGGAGCAGGAAAGGGTGATCCAATTATTGTGATGAAAGAAAAGAAAAAAGAACCAAAGGTTTATTTTACATTGACCCTTGTCTCAATGCGCTTTTAGTTTGATACAAAATCATCGCCATTGGTCATTACCCCAAGCATTTCGAATTTTGATATGGTGAAATTTTGCCGATTTTACATAGATGAAACATAATCAAATTGGACTCACGAGATTAACAACTCAAGAAATTTAACAACTCCCTTCACGAAGTCGATTTGTGAATTGTTCCATTGCATGTCTTGAGAAACTCGAAGTCCTAAGGCATAGGGCAATTGGGGATTTTTCAACTCATTGGGGATATAATTCGACTATTGAGAGTGTAAGCATGGGACGGGCCAACAATTAGGTCAACATAATTGACTCCGCCGCTTTTGGACTTGCCAGTTTGTTCCGCTTTGCCTATGGTGATGTGTGTTTATTTTTATTTTTGCCATTGACCCTTGTCTCAATGCGACTATGGTGATGGCCGTCCTTTTAATTTTTTTGCAAATCTACTTTTGCTAGATTGGCTAGTAAGCAATCCTAGTGTTTTAATTTAATATGGAAAATATGTCGAGAAAGCCATATGGCCATGGCCAATATAGCAAGGGGGTATACACGTCGCCGCGCATGTCCTAGCGTTTATGTCCCCGCCATTTTATATGGCGTGAATATAGCAGGACCCATGGTGTCACATGTTGAAATGAAAATAAGAATTAAACTATGCAAGGGAAAAAGTAGCCCAAATGGATGGCCCATGGATTTATTTTCATTAGAAATAAAAACGAAATAAAAGGTGGACCCATGGTGTCACGTTGAAATAAAAATAAGAGATTGTAATCTTTGTGGTGTCATCCTATTGGTTGGACTAAAGGAATGGACGGTCCGTTTTGAAAAAATAAACGGCTAAGATGATGCATCCTCTTGCTTTCATCCTATTGGTTAACTTTTTCCCGCCGTGGCGCTTTGCAGATGCACACAACCATGGCAGATCCGGACGAAGCGGTATGAGCAAACATCCATGGCGGTAGAAGCACCTGGCAGAGCACACATTCTGGCAGCCTTTGGCAACCGTCAAGGCTATGGCGATGGCAAATCTTTGGTAGCTATGGCGATGGCAAATCTTTGGCGGTATGTGGGCAATGGCAAATCCGGCTGTGTTTTGTTATGTTCTTAGAGGCTTGTTTTTCGCTTTATTTTCTAAGCTTTGTTTCTCTCAATCCAACTCTCGAAAGCATAACATTTTTCGTGACTAGGAAGCTTGATCGAGCCGGAAGCGCATTATTTTGCTTGGGGTTGAAGGGTTGCGCATTTCTTTGGATGCAACTGGATGGAACTTAATTCGTGATAGCGTTAGAATGTACCGATTCATTTCTCGCTTTGCTATAAGACAACAAGCTAAACATCCGCCCGGTGGAATAAGCCATTGTCATTTTATCCTTAGAATGATCATCATTTTATCCTTAGAATGATTTGTTTTTAGAAGTTTACGGATCTATGGGAAGCCCCAAAACTAGTTGACGATTCCATTCACATGGACGCAAAGACGATTTATTCCTCGTTAGCTCATGCAAAGTATGCCAAAGCGTTTTTTTTGAAGTTGAAGAGGCGAGGTACTCGTCTTCAACATCCATCTCATCAAATCGGTTCTGATTAATGCATTCTACATGTTATTTGCCCGCGTCCATTCCTTTGAATCTGTTCTGATTCTTGCAATCCGCAATATAAGTCTATTTATGACACAAGCTCGCGACTACCTTCTCGCTTTCTTCAATCCAACCCCATCGATTTTGTTCTAGGCGGTTTTCCATTTGGTACAAAACAATTGGTTTTGGTCGCATAGGTCCACAAACAGGGCTTCCTTTGCATTTGGGTTCTTATATCTTTTTCAATTGGTTTTGGGTCGCTATAGACGGCATCTAGTAGGCTGAGATGGCAGCAGGTATGATCCATTTGGGTTTCTTTTGTCTTGCATATAAACCTTTTGCTTCTCGTACTAACGTTTTTTGTTTTTTTTTCAAGGACGCTTTGATGAACACTAGCTATGACGCTTTGATGAACACACCTATGGCGGGTTTGATAAACACTAGCTATGACGCTTTGATGAACACCCTATGGCGTATGTCGGATGCCTTTTATGTGGCTTTCAGTATTAACAGTTTAATCTGTAGTATACAACTCCTTTATGTCCCACAAAATAGGGAATGGAAGCTGTGGTGAATCTAAAATATAAATCTATGTCATACTGAAATGGGTGTTGCCTCTATGAAGCCCTGGGACATAGCATTGCATGCTTGAACCATCTACGCCAAGAGGTTTGATCAAAGCCAATTAGCACAGTCAATTGTGCTACATTGTTTTTAACCTTAACCATTAATTCAATCGTTTTGAACCTTAACCATTGAATGTTTTAATCTAACGTTAAAACTTAGATTGCAAATTTTTTATAGTAAATTTTTTTTTTTAGTAAATTTTTTATAGTAAATTTTTTTTTATAGTAAATTTTTTTTTTAACGTGTGGCATGTGTCAACATTTGATTTGATAGAAGATATATTAAAAACAATACCTTCTTTTTTCTACATGTAATAATAATAATGCTTTTTTTATTTCAAAAGTATGCCACGTGTCCATATTTGATTAGCTAGAATAATGTTTTTTATTTAAAAAGTATGCCACGCGTGTCAATATCTCATTAGTTAAACAACCACATTAGAAACACACATTTTTCTAACGTGTTATAATATTATTTTTACATGTCTTTATTTTAGGAAAACTATAGCTAGATTTCAATAACACATGTAGGGTTTCTCAGAATTAAAAAAAAGGCCATAATGTGTTTTTTTTTTTTAATTTGCAAAACAACACTTGAAACAACATGTCCATACATAAAAAGAACACTTGAAAACATCAATTTTTATTTCCTACGTGTTCTTTTCTTTGTAGTGTTTTATTTCTAGTGTTGTAATTTAGTTTTTCAGGTGTAGTAAAATTAAAACCTACACGTGCTATTTTAAAGGTAAACAACGCATGGTTCCGCCAAAAAACAACAGTGAAGGAAAAAAGTACACGTTGACAAAAATTCACAAAAACCATGTCAATTTTTTCTACGCGTGGATTTTTCTGCCAAAAGACCAAAGTGGGAATTTTTGCCAAAAAACCACTGTCTCTTTGTGCAAATCCGGATAAACAGGCCACGTGGACTTTTGGGGCCATTTTGGTGTTGTTTTTGGCATAAAACAACACTTCCGTACAACTAAAAAACAACTGTGGACCAAAAATTGGGGTCAGTGTGCCATGGCCAGACTGCAGCAATTAAATTTGAAGTGTCCTTAAGGAAAAATTGACCACTTCATTCATCATTCTCAGACGATTGTTCTACATTTTGTCCCAAAATATTCTTTTTAATCTTTTTCTTCTTTTTGGTGCGAGGAAAGCATGGTCTATATCAAAGATATGGTCAATAGTTACAAGTTATGTAGAGTTACAAGTTATGTAGCAGCTAGAACATCAGCCAAGAAGGTAAATCTTGACAGATTACATAGACCTGCTTATGTGCAAATGGTTGTGACAAGGTAATAGAGAGTTTTGTCATTTATGAGGATGTTTGAAGACCCTATAGTTTTTTCATATGTTGGCTATTTCTCTTTCCAAGTATCATTTCAAGGCCTGAGGAAGAGCCAGATAAATTAATTATGCTGGTAATGGTTGTGATGGTATGTTTCCATTAACCAGAACATGATTTTTCAAGTTGTGCTATTGAAATAACAATAGATATGGATGTCACCTTCTAAATAAACATTGCGATGGTATGATTTTGTAAACTACGACAGATCTTTCAAGCTATATTAGAGATTGTTTAGCTAACCGGGTGGAAAGCATGATGTTCTAAAATAGATAGATAGATAGACACAGAGGGCTCCCTCGCTTCAAAGCACGCCCCATCGACAAGAGGGCTGAGCCCCGCAAACATAACCATAAAGGGGGATCATTAAAAAGCTGAGTCATTATTGGAACGTAGAGATGTGTCCAACAATTGTCAAGTTGAAGAGATATCTTTCTTTGGTTATAGCAGATGAAATGCTTGACATATCACTATCATTGCCAGATTTTGTCAAGAAGAATGTAAGAAAAAACATACATGTAAATGTAAGAAAAGACATGTATCTGAAGTTCTTGATAAGCATTATTATGCTTTGAATAGCCACTTCGTTCTTTCTGAGCATGATCTTCTTGGTTGCTCATGAGATTGGGTTTGGGGAGATGTAGATCTTGGCAATTCTGAGGGTCAATTGTGCTTCAATTGCAAGCAGATTAGTAGATTTATAGTGTTCAATTTAAAATTTTCAACCAGTTTGTGTTGCTTTTAGAGCTTGGAGAGGAGTTCGTAAGCGTGCATGGAGCATGGAGCCAAAGTGGTTATGCTGAATATGCTTAGAGAATATGCTATTATAAAAGCATGCATTGTATCCATATTGGACACTAAGTTTTCTCATTAAAATTTGCAGTAGAATTTATACAAAGCGCTTTTTATCTGATACATATTTGTCTGCTTGAGAACCTATGCAAAGCCTTTGTTAATTGCAAAGGGAATAGTGTATGGCATAAACTTTCTATTTGATAATGATATTTAAATTTTGTTGGCTATTTGTTTATTTGGCAGTTAGACTACTCCATGCTGCTTTAGAACCGTTAGATAATGCGGACTTAATTTCCCATGAAAGTCATGGTGTAAAAGTTGTGTGGGGATATTGGATCTATTTCATGTTGCACAAGCTTAACTTTGTAGAATACCTACATTTCTTGGAACATGAAAGAGTTTCATTATGCATCCAAATAATAATCCTCTAAATGGCGGAGATCACCCCAAATATCCATAGTTAGTACATTCTCTCAACAACCCAACATTGTAGAGGAACAACTCAACATCCATCCATGAGTAGGTAGGCCCTCTTCAAAATCCAACAACCACCAAATATGAATGAACCACCAAATCATGAAGGTTGGCATGCTTGGGATTCATGAAGGTTGACATGTTTGGTATCTTGAGGCAAGGGATGCATATCTCAAATCCAAATGCATATCCTTTGACATCGTTGTGGAGCCTATGATGTATTGTAGATGTTTTATTGCATTATGTGCATGTGCCGAATTTGGATAAGTAGAAATACATAGTAGCACAAGATTGAGTGCTTGAAATTGATTATAGAAGTATATTTTTAGGAAGGTAAAGGTGTACATGTTTTGTAAAAAATAAACATCTATTTTCTTTTTATTCTCCATGCCGATGTCCATTTCCTATCCTCTTCAGTTACCATTATGCAACTATTTGGCACTCCCCATGAAAATTTCCATTTATTGCATATTTAGAATTTAGAGCTTACGAAGTTAAGTCTACAGATTTAGGGTTCGAGGATATATCATATCATGATTCATGAATTTTGAAAAACTTGAAGGATGTAGCAAGTCCTACTCATAGATTTGGGGTTTAAGATTTGTGTTCGGATCGAATATGTAGCATAATAACGGGGTTTTTTTTGTGTTTTTTGCACTTTTCACAAAGGTTTTCCTAAGATTTTCATGGCGCGATTCGAATGGATGTACTAATGCGCATATCTAGAGTGCACCATTTCTTAGTCGTTGATTTAGCTTTTTTTTTTTTTTTCAATGGTCCAACATCCAAGGGCTCACAACAAAAGCCCTTTTTTTATTTTAGGGCCGAACATGTAAACCTCGTGGATAGCATTTGGGGCATTCTTGCAAAAATTAATGTTCTTGTGGATCAGTGGAAAACAGATTTGGAGTGGCTGAGGATGATGATGCTTTGACTTGCAAAATTTGTCATCGAATCTCCTTGTAGATGCTTCCTCTTATATTTTAGGGTTTAGGGCAAGACTCAACGCCAGGCGTGAGCATTCGTGGATTGAAGGATCCGAATAACGGTTTTGTGATGCTACCATGGCACGACTTGCAAAATTTGTCATCGGCTCTCCTTGTAGATGCTTTTCTTTCACTATTTTCCATGGCTGTTTTGCGCATTCATTGGAGACAGGTAAAGTGATTGGAGCATGTTACATAGATAAGCGACGATCGGCAGCTGTGTGGAAATGCTATGGGGCTTAAATCATCCGGGTGGCCAACATCGGCAGCTATTGAATGCTTTTGCCCTGCGTCTTCCTAACTAGCTTGCCCTGTTTGATCTCGAACCACCTATGGCATTGGGTAAACCGAAGTTAGTGTTGGAGTATGCTTACGTAAACATCCAAAGATTACAAAATGGTGCTTTGGGAGTGGGGTGAAGATGGACCGCATCAAAATTACCTTACTCTCTCCTCTTTGCTTGCAAAAAGTCAGAGTTATCATGTTTGAGGGGCAGATATGATATCTTTGATGAAAGGTAATAAAGTCTTTCCCCGAGCAAGAATTATCCGATGGGCAAAATTGCGAAAAAGCTTGGCAACTTGACTTTCGCTCTATTCATTGTTAGTAAACTTAGGAACTTTCAATTCTTCCTTCACGGTTGTTACAGATGATTGAGAAAGGACCGTGAGGATCAATCTTGGACAGACACAATATATCTGAAGCCGATCCTTTTTGTGTTGGCGGTTGTTGAACACCGCTTTTAACCTTTTAAGTGAACAGTCTGGCTATAAACATGGCTTGAGTACGCCGGCTGGCTCCGTGTCCCATCCCCCCTAAACCTGTTGGCTTGTATTGCTGCAGAGTGTGGAAGAAAACTCCACCGGGTTTGAAATTAATGGAATGGTGTAAAACCGCCAAGGTTCTTCGTTATGCTCTGAACATAAAAAGGATATCCAAGCCGCTTGCTCCTACCATACTAGTGTTGCTCCATATGCGACCGGTGTTACCCACCGCTTAGTTGTATGGCTTCAATTCGAATGTTATGTGATGCCCTAGGGAGTACATATGTTCTTTGGTTCCAAATTTTTGATTGAGCACGCAACTTTTTTTCTGGCTGTGTTCAAATTTCTACAACAGTTGAAATTTGAAGAAAATTTATTAAGTGGGCTAGAAATCACAAAAGGTGAGATGGGTTTCAAGGCCGGAGAGAAAGAAGCAATTATTATTTCTATGGTTCGTTCAAATGCTCTACTAGAGGTGAGCAAATATTTTCTCATATGTGAAGTTCTTTCAAGTTAGCACCAAGACACGAGGAACATGTCTTAACTGCTTGAGGATATGGTGGCGTTGGAAGACATGCACCATTATCCGATACCTACTACTTGACCAATTCAATGGGACTATCAAACATTTGATACTATTGAGCCACCTTCTCCAAGAATGGGACAGGGGGCTTTTGTCTTAGGTGATAAGATGTGGGTGATAGGTGGGAGGGAGGATCAAGCACCTCTCCAAGAAGTTATGGTCCTTGACATAGATATGTTGTAGGCATCGCCATGCAGGTGCATCGCTTGGTTCAAGAATCTACATTCATGGGGGTTGAGGAAGATCTCAGAGCTTATGGTGACTGCGAAAGTGTTGGATACCCACTTGAGACATTGGTCATTACTTGAATGTAGAGGCAACATACCATTTCCACGCGGTATTCACATTCATTAATTGCAATTGGTAACAAACTTTACACGTTTGGTGGATTTGATGGCGCCATTATCTTTGGTGATATTTATATGTTTGACATCTCCACATGTACATGGACGAAGGAGACCACAATTGGTGGCAAATTCTAAAATATTTTTATAACTTGAGTATGTGGTGCGGCACCATAGTTTTTTTTTCAATGCGTTTATCTTGTTTTCTTTGTTCGATTTTGTTAGTCCGAAGGGCCCAAATTTTTTTTTTTAACTACCAAAGATATAACTAACATATAACTGTAAAGAACATTATTAATACAAACTATTGCATCCAACACATTTAAATGAAAATCCCCCGAAACCCCTTTGGTTTGGGTGTATATTCACAGGGGGTTACGTGGGGGGCGTGAGAGCCCTTAAAACTTATAATACATGTGTACAAAATTAACGCCATTAAGTACATTCCTCAAATCTTATAGTATTTTGCAAACCTCAATATACAAGATACATAAACTTGTACAAGCATACCCCACAAACGAGGATCGCTATGTAACGGTCCAGATCTTGGAATAAAGGGCAAATATGCCCATCCCAGAGCCATTTCAAGGTTCTGAGTAACCCCTCGTAGAATATACACCCAAACCAAATGGGGTTTGGGGGGGATTTTCATTTAAATGTGTTGGATGCAATAGTTTGTATTAATAATGTTAACAAGTAGTTATATGTTAGTTATATGCCACTATATATCAAGTATATTTACAATTCTTAAAGGAGACAATATCAAAAGATTGATTTGCCAAGTTCTATTTTGTCGTAGACAAACACATATCTATTAAGGCAGACAATAATGCAAGTAGAATGGTAGCAATCTTATTTTGCAATATCTCGATTGAGGGTAATCATCCGATTGCAATCAATCATGTTTGACTATGCATCTACTCATTCTGTTTCCACCCATGTTCAACACACCAAAACCCTAAACCCTAAGTCATTACAATATATGGGCATGATTGCATCTAAAACTTTTTCTTCCACCCACTTAACTCCATGGTGTCTAACTATTCTACATGTCTAGAGTAATGCTCCTAAGATCGCCGCAACACGTTCTAGTGTTTCTAATAAACATAGCAAGTTGTTCATTTTCTTCTATAGATCTAGCAATTTGCAAGCACTTGATATCTTTTAGTCGGATTAACTCCAACACCACTAAGATCGGGCTTACTATATTGTGAAATGTGTTGAAAAATTCAGAGACATCTTTATCTTCTCTCAATTTAAAATTTTCGGTTCATTTTCTAGCATATCTATTTGACACACGAGCTCTTTTCTTCATAATGTTTGAGTAAGAACTTCCCACATCTCTCTAGGACTCATGTTTCTTAATTTCGGCCTAATAGTGGGACTAACCTTGCTTGTGTGATAATCCCTTTGGGCCTCCTTTGTTGTCGCATAAATGGATCTTCCCGCTCCTTTGCTCCATAGTAATAGAAGTTCCACCGTGGTTGTGCTACAGAGGAGCCTCCGGATCCTGCCGACCCACAACATATGAATGAGAAGCACCACTACCAATAGCGCAGACTTTGCATGTGCTATTTCTGCGCACCGCCTTGTGCAAGATCCCTTCATTTGGATCAACTAGATCCCATAATTTTTCTACTTCCGGGATATACTTAACAACATCCTTTCCATACTTGAAACCCGTGTCCCTCCTTTGTAGACCTCTCTTGTGCTTAGTAAATTTGTCTCCAAATCTACTAGCCATAATTTTCGCTCGATACCAAATGTTAGAATAGCAATAGTTCAATATGAAAATTGATTCAAACAATGACTTTGCTTTAAGTGCTTCACTACTCAAACCACATAAATATATTATTGCCTTTTACAATGGTCAGATTTCAACTCAATAAATTCAAAGAACCAATTTATTGAGTTCATCGAGCAACTTTTATTTTCCTTCACGACCTCGAATGGTCACACTCCCGCATCTATGTCTCTTCAATGCAATCTTCTTGATACTAAATAGTCCTTGTGCAATCGGTTTAGCATTGGTTTTGGGATCTCACCGGTCGGATCGGCGGGCTTTATGCTTTTTATTTCCGTGATGCTAAATATTCCACGAGGGCTTACTTCACAGAACTTCTCGACATTTTGAACCATTGGAATTTTGAATGATAGAACCTTAGGGTATATAATTTATAAGCCATATACCATTGCAATTTGACCTGATGGATCGTAATCTTAACTTCTGGAACTTCCGCAAAGGCCCTTAACATATATGATAATTATAATCAACTCCAACAAATTAGACCATACTTTTTAACCCCATGTTCCCGCATTACACAATTAGGGTCTAATCCACCAAAATGATCACTTGAGTGAAGATGACCGGCAAGGAAGGAATCCATGCTATCACCACCCCTAGTAGTAGAATCGGGCCATACAACAAGGACATTAAAATGTCAACCGGCCACATCCCAAGCTTTGATATCGCCTTCCTTATGTACACGTATATGCTCTTAGAGATATACAACCGAGCATCCAATCTAGATAAGTAGAAAGAAATAAGACTCCACTTGATGGGGGAAGAGGCTACCCCTGAGCGTTCCATGAAAATAACTGCATTGACCTTGTGATGGGATGAATTTAGATGAGACCACTAATGTCCCAAGGGTATTTGAGGTTGTCTCCTAGGCATGCAGCAAGACAGTAACATCGTCAACCAAATCAGCCCACTGAAGTAGATCAAAGTGATCATGACGAGATGCAATAGGAGGAGCAGAGCCACAAAAAGCAGGAACTGAAGGGAGCTAAGACGCAGAGGAGTTAGATCCCTTAGCTTGATTTTCGTGGTTGGCGAAGAGCAGATGGGTGTTTCGGTGGTGGGTGGATGCCACACTGATCAATGTCCATGTACTGTCAACGAGTCTCTTTAATTTGCTCTTGCGATCTTCGAATCTCGGCCAATCTTAACATTTGCTGATCCAGGGACTAAGGTGAGGGAGCTACATCTACAAGAGTAGTGACTGGATAAAGTGTAATATGTCTTACAATGTTAGAAGTGTTCGAGTTTCTGCTGCTATGAATATTTTTATTGCAAGAGGTTTTGCATACTTAAAGAATCTGCAATCTATGGCACACCATATGAATGTTAAACTACCTTTTGAGAATGTTTTCTATGAGCCAGAACAATGTTGCATTTGCTCAAGCTGGTGAACCGGTGATTGCTATTAATCGCACTTCACATTTGCAGTGTGTCTAGAATTTGGTTTATCATGTGGACGTATGTCACTCCATGAGCCAGTTTATTGATCTCTATAGGATGGGTTTTTTGGTTTAAGCGGCATCTCTGCAGACTAGGGCTGCCTACCTCTGAGTTCTTGAAAGTTCTTGACAAAAAGAATAATCTTGTCCTGATCATGTTTGATTTCCCAGTTGCTATAGATAAGCTTGTGGAGCATGGTGTCGAGGGGCACTATTTGCTGTATCTGGTTTATACGCCTGGCATTGTGCTCTTGAAGACTTTCCAATTGAGCTGAAAGTTCCTAAATTCATGGCTGCAATGTAAGCCTGTTGCCATTCTGCTCCTGAAACAGCCGATCGCAATTTTTTTGCAAGGCCTTGTGGGGGTGCACCCAGAATGCTATCACAGTTGGGGAGCGCAAGATCCGGTTACCATGATCAAAATTTGCTATGATTTCTTACCTGTGCAGCTGGTGCTGAAGAATGAAGAATGGAAATAAGATTCCTTGAAATCGGCAGGGGCGACGTGGGTGCCTGAGAATGCACCACCAGAAATAGCAGCGACCCAACTGTGATATTGATACAGGTACCCGGTATAAGCCTATTCGTGAACTGGGTGACAATGAGGGTGAGGCCGAGGGTGAGATTGTGGTGAGGGTGGGGGTTGTTTTACAGGGAGGCTGTGAGAGTGAGAGAGGCCTGTGTGCATGGCGAGATCCAAGTCCGGTGGGATGTCAAGCCCCCTTACATTACGTACCATATTCATCTGGGTAGCTCTATGTTTGCTGGTTGCTTCATTTTTCATCTTCTTCACTTCTCCAGTTTCCACCACATTCCTCTCTGTTACTGCTTTCAAAGAAGTGCCCCCACCAGAGCGCAGTTTCCTTAGATCTCTCGAAGTGTTTCTGTCCAAATACAAACGCAGTGACTTTGGGAAGACCTCTAGCTTGGAATTTGTCCAAGATTTAGATGATATCAAGCTTCCGCAGCGAAACTCTGGATTGCCCTTAAAGGTTTATGTATATGATATGCCTGCCAAGTTCACATATGATCTTCTTCAACTATTTTGGGATACCTACCACGAGACTAGTAATCTGACATCTAATGGCAGTCCTGTTCATCGGCTTATAGAGCAAGTAAGTTGCCCACATTGCATGCAATTATTATCATTTTGCGTTAGCCTGTACTCTGTGTCAGCTTTTCTTGAACATGAATGGAACGGAGTAACTGTTTGTTCATGTTGTAGTAATCGATCAAGTTTTCAGTTCAAGCTACGAGGGTCCTATTCTAATTGCATTGAAAACAGCCGAGCAGTATCACTTGTTTGTAATATAAAGGAATGCAAACCTAAGAACTTTAAGCCGTGTGGCATAAACCATCTTGGATTTTTTTTGGTTCACTTGGAGAAATTAGGATCTTAAGAATCCCATTACGATGATTCCAAACTATGAACATGGTTACTATGTAAAACGCTTTTTTTAAATTCTTCCATTTAACTTGGGTTCTGGAACATTGAAAAGCCTTGGCCACTGGCAAATGCTTGCATGTCTGTTCTTAGTGGCATATAGGTGAGGGATGTGAAACTTCTTGACATACCAAGGAACAGCCACATCTACATAGAAAATCCTTGTTACTAATTCCGGCCAATTGAAGATGTGCATAACCCAATAGGAGTGGAAAAGTATTTTATATTTCTATCTTTACTATATTTATACTGATGTTTTACCGTGTTTCATGTGATTCACCATTTCCTTTCCTTATAGCAATTTGCTTTTACCATCAACGCAGTGTTAATATTTTAGCTTTTCTCATTTATAATACAGCACTCCATAGATTTCTGGTTGTATGCGGACTCATAGCTCCAGAACCTGAAAGGCTTATCAGGACAATGCAAAGAGTACTGAATCAAAATGAAGCGACGTATTTTTATATTCCATTCTTCACAACTATAAGTTACTTTCTTTTAGAAAAACAGCAGTGCAAGCAACTCTACCAGGTGGGTGTGTCCAATTTTCTTAGTTTTATAGCCTTCTTTAATTCGCTAGCTCTATGATATACTGATTATTCAACGCCAGGAGGCATTGAACTGGGTCACAAACCAGCAAGCTTGAAGAGGTCGGGTGGGCATGATCATCTACTTCCAGTTCACCATCCATGGTCCTTTTAAGTCTAGCCGGCGATTCATGAAGTCTGCAATCTGGCTTCTTCCAGACTTGGATTCTACAGGAAACTGGTCAGTCTTTTTTGTCAACATGCTGTCATCTTGTCATATGTCTGTTTCAAAGGTCTTGTTACGCTTTTCTTTTGTGAAAGTTTGTAGAACGTTAGCTGCTAGAATAAGAATACATTGGCAGATGACATAGCTTCAACTACTTGTTCTCATTGTTCATATCTTATAGGTATAAACTCATGGCTTTTGGTTTCATTGAGAAAGACGTGGTGCTTCCATATGCTCCTAATGTGGACATTTGTGACCTTTCATGTTTGACGATTTTGGTCTCAGCGGAAAACATTGTTTCTTCCGGGGCGACAAATCCAATGCAGTACTTCGACTTTTTTTCTATTGCATTTATGCATGTCAATTAATATCAAATTAACGCAAATAAAATACACATTTTTAGGGGGGAAAGATTCGCAACAGATTAGCAGCCATTTTGGAAGGTGAGGCGGGTGTTATCATTGAGGAAGGAACGATAGGGGATGCTGGAAATCAAGCTGCACAACATGGAATGCGGAGGTTTTAAATGATTTCCTCCAACAGTTGCAGATTCCATTAGAAGTTCCTTTCCCGTTTTTCCTATGAGTATACCTTGAGTTCTAGTAATATATTTCTTTCTGCTATGCTGACAGTTCGATTTTCTCGTCAAGTCCAGCTGGAGATACTCCATCATCAGCTAGACTCTTTGATGCAATTGTCAGTGGTTGCATTCCGGTAGTTGTCAGTGATGAACTGGAACCCATTTGAAGGCATCTTGACTATCGGAAGGTTGAGACTTTGAGAACTCGGTGTCTGTGAAGTAGTCTAGCACTATTAGGGTTGTGCCTAATAATGTTCATTTCTGTTGTTGTAGTTTGTTTTGTTTCTCTTCTTTTCAAGCATTGAGAAGGGTTGGTTTGTATCTTTTTTTTATAGGCATGAGCTCAAACAGAATATGAGAGATGCAAACGATATTGCCAGGGTACTTCTCGTGTTTTCTACTTTCCATTTTCTTATGTCGCTGTTCAAAGCTATTTAAAGCTATTTGTTGTCAGATATCAAGCATTTCAATATTCAAGTCCTGCACAAGTGCTTGGTCCAGAAGATCTCACTTGGCAAATGGTTAAAAGTTCTTTCCTTTGCATTTGGTTTATGGTCTGTTTGATAAGCTCAGACGCCAAGCCATATTTCATATGTGAGCTGTAAAAAGAAATATATGCTTGTTTCAGATAGCTGGGAAAAAATGGTCTCTATTAACTTGCATATAAGCTAAAACAAAGGATGCCTAAGGAGCATCTAAATTTTTGCAGTTGTGACTGCCGTGAAAGCTACTAATTCTACACAATCATTGTGTTTTGAGTTTTGACACCATTGATAAATGACATGGATTTCCTTCACCAATCTGCAAGAAGTATGGGTATAAGGCATCGAAAGGTTAATTATTGAATCAGAAGCACATGTCCTTAATGAAGGATCGTAAAAGAGAGGATGGTGGAAAGCTGCTGGAGGTGTGCTTTAGTATTAGGTTAGTGATGCAAATTGATTGGAAGTGTTCAGTATAGTGCATATTTATTTCTACACTCCTCCTAGTGATACCTTCATTTTATTTTATAATAACATCAAAGGATTAGCTTTGCTGAAGTTATAATGCTATGGTGAAATTGTTTATGATGTCTACATGTAATATGGATGTGTTATATTTTGCTATTTATGAGATGATTATTGCTGCAGGAATGAGACAGGGGAAAGGCAAAGGAAGTCTACGGGTTGATCCACATGAAATTATGGCACTAGTTGGAGCTGCCTCTTATATGTTGATCTTGGCTGGTTTCAGATGAGCCCTTGTTTCAATGGCACTGATCCTAGCTGAATAACCGAATTATTGAATGAAACTTTGCAGCTATTAGACTGAACACATGGATATCGGTTTCAAAACATTGTTTAACAAATAATTAGAACAATTAGTTGTTTAACAACTTAATTAGTTTACAATAAATGTTTGAATAGATATGGATCAAAGCCACTGCTGACTCTCAAAACCCAAGTGCTGCATTGAGGTAGCTTTAAGTCAGCTTTTCTTTGATTTTCCTTTTTATTGAAGGCAAGACACACCATTCACGATGAGACTTGCGGCCACCCACTTCTCCCACCTAGTGATGGTGAAGCAAGAGATTCTGAATAGGGATGTATTCTTTGAAGAATGAGAAGATACATTGACATCTAGAATGCTAGCTAGAATCAACTAATTGATGAAGGGTGATTGTGGCTTATAATATCATGTCAGCAACAACAGTTGACCCAGCATGCATGTTATCTAGCCACATGGGGAATCCCTCAAATATCCCCTGATGACTAGCACAAGATTGAAGACTTAAAATACTTCTCATGTGTTTAAACAATGTGGTTTGAAAGTGGTTTAGTGAAACCATTGGCCAACTGATCTTTGGTGGAGCTTAAAGAGTAAGGTACCCAGTTTGCAAATGCTTCAAATAAAATAGAGTTTGATATTCGAACGCTTAATTTGGAAGAAAATCTTGCCTAATAATATATCTATTGTTGTTTTTTAGCAGGTAAGTAACCAGTGAGGTAGCTCTTTTGCTCGCTGTAGGAGAGTCTATGCTAATGCTCATACCTACCATATCAATTCAATATCTAACAATAGGTACATTCTTAATCCTGGAGGATGGACCATCTTCAATTGTACTTTGTCTCTCATTGTTTTAGCACTTTGATTATATACATTGGTTATATGTATATAATCACATTGTCCATTACAGTGATTGTGAAACCTTCATATCAGCTGACGACTTACGGATTAATCTCCTGGAATCTGGAGATCAGTGATCAGAGTTTCAACATTGTCGCATATTAAGCCTGCAAATATGGAGGACCTTACTGGTAATGCATTGATGTCATACAGCATCCTCAAAGACATTTGCAGTGTTTTTGTGCGATTATTCAATTTTACATGAGAACACTACACTAATCTTATCTAGTCACTTACCTATCTTGAATCTATTGAGCATTGCAGTATTTGGTTTGTGAAGGTGAAGATTCTGATTGATTCTTGCTCTATTTCAGAGGTGATAACCTCGGCTGAATTTCATCCCTTCCATTGCAACACTTTAGCTTATAGTAGTTCAAAGGAACCATTCGTCCCATAGACATGCGGCAATCAGCTTTATGTGATAGGCATGCAAAGCTGTAAGGCATCTTTTTCCGCTTTTTTACAGTTAAGAGAAAGTGCCTGTGTTTGATTATTATATACTTCTGTTGTAGATTTGAAGAGCAGGAAGCACCTGGCTCAAGATCATTCTTCACAGAGATAATTGCATCTATATCAGATATAAAGTTTGCCCGGTGGTGCTATATTCTTAGTAGAGATTATATGACCCTTTAAGGTACCAATAGCTTTTCACTTCTACTTATGGTTTAGTTGTTTGTCAATACCTTCGAAAAGATTACTTCATTGGTGTTTGTACTTTTAAATTGTGATGTGCCCAAGGATACGTCTGTGTTGAGTTGGTTCTTTTGTATGAATTTATAGGAAGTATATCAGAATCCTTCAAGGAAGTTACATGAATGAGGACAAACATGTTATGTCATTGCTATTGCTGCTAAAATGTAATGTTTGAAAAGAGTCATGGATTAAGTAAACGTCCTCTGTTGCATAATAGAAATAAACTTGAGGACTGAACTTGTGTGTCTTACAATATTCAGAGCTTTGGGATTTGAACATGGAATCAGTTCCTGTAGCATCTTTCAAAGTTCATGAATATCTGCAGCCCAAGGTATTCCTGAAGTTGTGTTAGTTCATTTCCACATCTGTCATTCAGGAGAAATCTTTAACTTTAGAATGTTTGCAGCTCTGTGACCTCTATGAAAATGATTCTATCTTTGACAAGATTGAATGTTGCTTGAGCGGGAGATGGTCTCCCATGGCAACTGGTTCCTATAGGTCCGTTCTTTATTTTCTTGCAGTGATTAATATGTTTTTTTCAAATATTGTTGCAATGGTGCATTGAGTGTGGCAGATGTTTAGCTTTTAAATGCTAGTTTAGCCAAATCTTTTGTTGAATATCAGCAGCACTTCATGGTCCTTGTCCTTCCTGTTGGCCCATGTTTATATAGTCTGCACTATTTTTTGACTTTTAGTTATCTTCTTATTACTGTGTCACATTCGGGTTCCATATTTTTGCAGTAATCTATTTCGAAAGTGTTTTATGGTGGCTGGTAGTGAAGAATCTACTACATTGAGGCCAGTAAGACACCTAACAGGTAACGCAGAGCTCTTTACATTTGAGGTCAAATATTGCCTCTGGCTTACTAACTGGTTCATCTTTGGTTTAGACGGCTTGTCCAGACAATCCAGCAAAACTTCTGGGCGTTTTGTTGCTTTGCTGGTCGCGATGTGTGAGAAGAGGTGAGTCAGAAGCGATCTTGTGATTTCTTCCTAGTAGATATTATCCGATATATATCATATTAGCAGGAAGTGAAAGTCCAGGTGGTGAGATCAATGGTGGAGTTTATGACTTCACATCAAAGCTCTTTGCATTTGGCATGGCACCCATCTGCCAGTTTGATTGCTTGTGCCGCCCAATAGCTTGTACATGTATTACGATAGATAGGTGTTATATTGTAGGTAAGATATCCTGGAAGAGTTAGGCTCTTGGCCTTCATTGTTTGTGGGGGGTGTTTTGCCACCATTTGGGACATCATCACTGTACCTTCTTATTTATAGCTCCTAATCATATCCCCTGGGCGTGTGTTCTGTAGCCTTCCAGAAGCTGTGGAGGTTGCAGCAATTCACTATCTGCCAAAATGTGCTGCCCGGTCATGCATATGGCCCACTTTGTTAATGATTCTTTTAGAGTGTATGCCTAATTTGTTTCTAAAGGAATGGGGAGCTTGGGCATGTATTTTTACCCACGAAGCTCACTTTGAAGATTCCTTAAGGACAAGCTTCTTCATGATGCCTTGGTATGGAGTATTATGCGCTGTAATTTACAAATATACACACGGCAAGTGTGTATTTTGCTTCGTTCTATAATGTTCCGACGATGCTACAAATTAATTTGTTCACAATTGCACAATTGGACGTTTTAGAGTGTTGGAAAAGTTCATATGCGAACTGCAGCTATGCTGTAATAGCTATTTTTGTATGTATCGAACAGAACTTGGCCTTTTCTTTATTTTTGGTTTTGATAAATGTTGGGGAAAAGTGTCATTAAAGGAAAGTTGTGTGTCAGAATGATCTAGAATGTTAGATTAAGAACTTTTGAGTCTGTTGCTAGAACTATTAAACGCGTTCATTTGAAGTATCGCACGCCTAGTTTTTTCCGGAAATCTTCGACTCTTCTAGCTATTTTTGTTGCTACAGGTTTCTATAAATTGTGTAATAACGTCTTCTATTTTTGCAGTGTTTTCTTTGAGGTTTCTTGCAGGTGTAATCTGTTTTTGAGGTCTTTGCAGCTTTTTGTTCTTAAGGCGCATCCCCATTATACAAAAAACGGGGTTTGCCATGACATTGAATTGGGTCCCTAGAATCTGTTAGAGCATATACCATTCTCATTACCGTATTGAACTTGTACTTTCTTGGCTGATTGCATTGAGCTACAAACTCAAACTGGAACTGAGCTACAAGACAAACATCATCAGCTGCTATCAAGCTCGCTAGTTGACTTAGGCAATCCAAAAGTGTACTTTTAAAAAAGGAAGGTGCCCTCAGACTCATCAGTAGAACTCTACCCATCAGAAGAACTTTGGTGCGTTGAAGCTGATGGAAATGCTTTTTCGTCTCGGTTTATCATGTGGGCAAAGTAGAACTTTGGTTTCAATCTAATGGGAATGTTTTTTGCCTTATTTTACCATGTGGCAAAGCCAGGCCTACTGCCTAACGGGGATGCGCTTTATTTTGTGTTTGAATGGAGAAATTTTGTCAGCAGAAAATTTTGTAAAGTAATTTTATGGCAGTCGCTAGCTGATCTGGCAGGTCGGGAGGCGCGGAGCAAAAAAACTTTGTGAAGAAATTTTTGGCAGCGTCCAGCTGATTTGGCAAGCCAGAAGGGGTGAAGCCATTGTGCGTCGCTCGCCAGGTCAGCTGGCGGGCGTGAAATTTGCACCCGATTTTCTTTAAGGCTGTTTTTCAGTGAGCTTGGCGCTGGTGGCGCTGCACAACCTGGGACGGCGACAAGTTGAAGATTGGGTGAGCGACAACCTGGGGACGGCAATGACAGTTGAAGATTGGGTGGAGATCGGCAACGATAGTTGAAGATCTGGTGGAGAGCAGGTGGAGATTTCACGATCTAAAAAATTGCTTTGGGGGCGAGATTTAACGCCCTTTTGTGTTGCTCCAAGGGCAATCCCTAGGCACGGAGGTGAGGATTGAGGAATATTCGTAGAATGTTCTAAATTTGAGGTCGAGATACGTGGTTAATGTGGAATATGTGAGGAATACACCTTTTCGACGACTAGAGATAAGCCAAAAAAAATGCCGAACTTGCAATACTTGCTAAATTGAGTTCAATCGAATATGCTTTGGTCCAAGAGTTTGCATGCATATACTCAATCTCGCATACATTCTGACCGCCCGAGTTAAGTAGAAAGCTCAATCTCGAGGTGCTTTGTTGTTCCTTTTTGCATTTTTCCTGTTCCAGATTCTTGCATTCCATTCTTATAAGAATGGAAGAAGCCATGTTTAATTTTTCCAAAATTCATTTAGAGAGAGCGACATCTAATGTGGGTCGAGTTGTGTTGTTGTTTTATGGTTAGATTCGAGGTCATTGATGCCATGGACCTTATTAACTCATTGTAGAAACTAGAATTGAGCTCCAAGAACTTGGATTGTCGCAGATAAGATCCATGGACTTAAAGCATAGTGATCGCCTTCTGTTGGGGTCTTCCCACTTGCATTTCTAGGTTTTATATCGTAGCAAAAATGGGCGCTATAAAATTTTCTTTCAATGTAATCTGCATGTTGAAGCAGAGTTCTGGACCTACAAGCACAAAGCTATTAAGTCATTGTGACATGATTTCTTTGCGTCTTTAGTGACAATCCATAAGTGCCGATGTTTTCCATCTCTTAGAGGATCGGCCATGTACTACAAGGCTACTTTGTTCTCCATCAAGTATAACAAGTATAATTTGGATCTAATTGGATTTCTCTCTTCTTAGAAGTGAATCGAGGTATTACAAATGTGTCCTATGTGGTCAATTTAAAAGGAATAAAGGATGATGGATATTGTGTCTAACACATGCACCCATCACAAATTGAACTTCGTGCTCGCCACAACTCTACTTCTATCTCTGCTTTCACACCTCTGTGTATTGGGGGAAGAGACACGAGCCTTCTTAGAAGATAATTCTAGAACAGCCTTTATTAATTCCCATTTAATTGCGGCTCAGGCATAAGAGCCCTCCCCCTCACTGGGTGGCTGGGGCTGCATAAGCCGATAAGGAGGACTTGTCCAGTAGTAGTTGATCCCTATGGTGTGTAACGCCAAATGGGAACGGGGCTAGGCTTAATACCTTTATGGTAATCACTGCGGTGTGGCTCGTATGGGCTCGACACTTTGGGTGATGAGGCCACCTTCAATGGGGTTGAAGTCATATACGAGCCATGGCTCTCTAACTCGCCTACTATTGGCATGGATCATCTGGAGAAGAGAGTGATCTCCTCCTACCTCATCAAGACTGGGGAGATGCAACCCAGGAGTAGCCCCTTTGGCTATGCCCCCAGGAGGTCATGGCGGTGGGCCTCAAGACTTATCGCCTATCCGCAGTATGCACAAGAGGGGCGGATGGAGTGGGATTACCCAATAACCATAAACCTCCTTTACCACCCAAATCCATTTGCCATGAATTTGCCCGCAATGACCTCTCGAGGACCAAGCCGCCGGGCCTATCCCCAAGAGTCTGAGCCTGGGTAGGATTCATCCTTATTGACGTTGTTATCTCTTTTGATGTATGATCATGTTATGGTGATTCCACCCTTCGAGGAGGTGGTTATGCATTTGTTATGATGCTATGTGCTTATGTTTGTGCGCCCCAGCTTAGGTAGATTCCAAAAGAGACGGATGAATAACACGCCCATTCCTTCCACGCCAAGTTCTTTCTCACCATCAAGAACTGACGCCGTGGACTAACTCGTGTTGGCAAGATGGCTAGCAGAGGAGGGAACCTCCTATTTTATAACGATGGGAGCATCGTGATAACCAGCAAGGGACGCCACACTTTCATTCTCATGGGTGATTCTTTGAATTTGTTTTAGATGTGACTAAGATCCTCATGAGTGATCCTTTTGAATTGGTAGTAGGTGTGAATAAGATCCGTGGATGATGCTTTAGAATTCATGGTAGGTGTGGATAAGATCCTCATAAGTGATGCTTTGGAATTTGTAGTAGATGGCAAAGAAGCCTCATGAGTGATACTTTGGAATTGATGGGTGATACTTTGCAACTAGTAGTAGATATGTGTCACCCTCATGTGTGATATTTTAAAATTGGTAGTAGGTGTGAGTAAGCTCTTCATGGACGACAAGTTTCAAAGAATTAGGTGTGAATAACCTCAATAGGTGATATTCTAGAATTGGCAATAGGTAGTAGTAAACTCATGGGTAAGTGGAGCAAGCTCCTAATGATGATACTTTAGAATTGCCAAGAGAGGTGTTTGTAGGCACGCCGCAGTGTAGCTTTCATGTGTGATACGCTTGAATTGATAGTGGGTAGGAATAAGCTATTCTAAGTCGCGACCGCTGCTTTTGGTCGGGTTGGTCGAGGAATTAGTGCCAAATTCCAAGTCGAGGGCCGGGGAATCAATGCAAAAAAAAAAAAAGGGCCGTAAATAAGGAATATTGCCAAAGAAAAAGCCGCCTAGGTAGGTTTACTTTTGTCCAAACCGAAAAAAGTGCTAAAGATGTCCAAATCAAAGCAGGCCTCTACGAAATGAGGAATAGTTTATAAGATATAATATGGTATGGTATGGTATGGTATTATATGATGTATATATACCCGCTCTCCCATGGATATGACCACCCTTATAGCATGGACGTGTCCTCATTCATCCATCCGAAGACGACACTGAAAGCAGAAGCCAACCACGTTAGTGGCATACAATGTCTCTGAACTCACCATCAGCATAGATTGCAGTGGAATGAACAGAGAATGGTGCATACAGATGTCTCTCATGTTTTCATCATATCACGACGTATGTCCCAAAAGAGAGTCCTCGCATCGGCTTGAGTAAGACGGCACCAGTTTTGAGAAAACTTGCCATTTCCCTTGATTCCTCTAATCGCCGCGGCGACCAATTTGAGTCACCACTGGTAGATTCATCTGCCCAGGTATGAAATCATCTTTTCCAGCCCCTGGATCTCGAATGATACTAACCCGGTTTCATGTAGTAAGATCGCCACAAGAGTGGACTTTTTTATTCCAAGCTGGTTAGAAGTGCTTGATTACTCTCTCAACTTTAAGCCAACTAGTGGCCAATGTATTGCATCCCCATGCTTCCATCACATATAGCAAATACGTCGCAACGCATAAAGATGATATGGTTTAAGATTAATATGACGACCACACAGATATTATGGTCATATATACAACAAATATGGCCATCACATATGCAAAACAATAGTTGCACGAGGCAGGGTTCGAACTTGCATATGTGAGTTTCAAGGAAGTTCTAGAATATTCCAGAACCTACGTGCATGTGTGACACTTGACGAGATCTCATCCGTTGGAGTGGCATGATCGGACCATTGGTTTAGATACATATGGAGGGGTCTCATTTTGTCGAGCTTTGGGGTCGAAAGCCCGCACGGCGCCAGAACCATAAAGGGGATCATTGAAAAGCGTGAGCCTTAGAGCATGGCAGGTGGGATCCATGAGTGCATTATTGGTCGAAATCAATTGGATGTAGAAGCAACTATGTAAGGGTGCTTCTACCACGTTTTTTCTGCCAAGATGGAGGGCTTTGTGCATGCTATAATTGTATTTTTATGCATAGACATATTAGTAGACGAGGTATCATTCCTCTCGTGTTGTTCCCTTATATTTCCACAAGCCCATAAGATGGACATAAGTGGCTCTAAGAGGCTTGACGTGGCTCGAAAAGCATCTCCTCATAACATTGTAAGGCAAGCAAAGGTTATAATGAGATTAGCCAAGCTCCATAAAAACGATTCACTTAGTCATAAAAGGCTCCCCTACCCATGGAAGCCTTTCAGGAGTCTACTCCTCGCATTGTTGAAGATGTTGTAACCTCCAAAGTGCTCTTCAACATAAGAAGTAACATCATAGACCCACACAAGCATCACGAAGTTTTAATAAGAAACACAGCCAGCCTTTCACAACTAATCAAGTTGCGTAGAAAAGTTTATGTCTAGTGCATCCGTATATAAGTTAAAAGATTCACAAGTCATAGATGGTGGAATGGTATCGGTTGGTCTCAAACCGCCACTATCTCGACATCAACAAATAACCGAGACGGTAATCGTAAAATGACAAGGTAATCCATGAACTGTTTTAATTAAGGAACCGCCTGCTTGAACTTTTCCTCATTCATCGACATTGTTGTTTACCGCTTATAAAGACCAATCCATTCATTGCGCAAGAGCTCCACGCTTAATCGGAAACAAAGATGCAAGGAAACACGTTTACCTTATTGTTCACTATAATCCAATAGTCAGATGCTGTATTATGACTCTTTACTTCTGCTTCTGTGTAGACCTTCGATGCCTGCAAGTTGAAGTTAGAAATTGGTTCTACGCCAATCCATACACGTAAGAGCTTATGCAACCACGCGAACAAGTCCGCACAATGCAACAAGTGCAAAGCTTATTAGTATGCTCACACAAATAACCCAAAGAAGACTACACCAAAAGACTGCTGGAAGGATGTGCTTGTTGAATGCAGATGGTTTCTTCAGCATGGTAGTAGTAAAAAAAAACATTATTACCACGCCTTTGCACATTGTTTTGACCTTGTTGATTTCTTTGATCCTATAAACATGTCAGAAGAGTGAATTAGAGTGCAGGTATAACTTTCAAACGCTAATAAAGACACATTATTTACAGAGCATACTTGCTCCTTACTGCAGCAATTTAACGATTAAGGCTTCATTCCTTTCCTTGTTCTATGTCCTTTACTTTGCCTCCTATGAATGATGGAGCAAAGGGAGACTGAGTGGTATTGCCACCGCTAGCACGCTCCCAAGGCTTGGAAAGTACAGAACAACCATGGCATCATTGTTTTGTCAAGTTTCATCAATTTTCTTCTTAGATATCATTGGAGGGGGCATTGCTTTTAGACCGTCAAGAGAAGTATCCATGGAAACATTCAAACTAATTGTTGACGCCTTTGTCTTTCTCATATGGTTGACAACCCGCCAAGATCCATATAAGTCGCTTTGATCATCCTAATGGCTCTATGAGAAGCCACATTGTTCTTGCTAGAGTCATAGCAAAACCGCCACCGAGCAACCTTTTCACCGGTAACTTTATGGAAGCAAGGTTGTGCATCTACGCCGCGGATCAAGAGAGGTATATCACATTGTACTTTTATAGATGCATGTGGGGAATTGGCGCTTAACTGTTTTTCTCCATAACAATTCCCTTGATTCCCTTTGGTTGTTCACCAACGCTCGGACAAATTCTACTTCCAATCAAGACAAATCCAAATGAACAGGAAACAACTGATGCTACTCTTTATAGCTTGGCTCTCTGAGCGACTTGGGGCCTGATATGCTAATGAAGTATTCATGCAACATGCAAATCAAATGCAAGGAACAAGCTTGAAAGGAAATCTATAACAATATATTTATCTGAGTTAGGCTGGAAACAATTGGTCAGAGGCTGAGCTCAATTCGATGGTTTGACCAACTGAAACTGAGCAACTCTATGATAATGAGGCAGAATCAAGAAAACAAAAGATAAGGAAATGGCATCCTGCCCCTGAATATCTTTCTTTCATTCCTCAGCCAATACAATCATAGCTTCGTGATTAGCAGTAACAAATGGCTTTATAAGCTATGATCATTTAACCGGCCACAATGATTTAGCAACTATGCCGCATTTAATCTTGTGAATGTGTTGATGTGTTATATGACCTTCATCGTAATTTACGAAGAAATAGAGTCTAAAACTACTTTCTAAAGGAACAAAGTCGGGCCATGTTATTGTTCCGCTCTCCGGGGATTAAATCTAGAAATCTAAAACCATCATATGTTACGCTCTTTTGGCCGTAAATTAGAATTCCTTAGTACCTTTTAGCATATATTGTCACAAGAACAACACACTCGATTGTTCAAAGAGCATAAATATTTAGCTCGAAAGCAAGTGGGCATTTTCAAGCAATTGCATAAGAAAATCAATATACAAAGCAAACTGAGAATAAAACCTGTTGAGGAGAATCGGATCTCGAGGACGCGAAAAAATCCCCAAAGAAACCATTGCTTCATCCTCGCCACCACCCATTGAAAGTGGATGTTGTAGATCAACGAGAGCAAGTGACTTTGTGAGATGGTATATCATGTAAGTTGGACAAGACCTATCACCACCCAAGATGGCTACAAACTCAAATACTAATTGAAAAGTTTTCATAAAATACTGGTCAAATGAGAAGGAGAGTTGGCCCTCTTTTTCGCATCGTGAGACAAAAATTAGAGAACCCCATGACTCTCTATTCCCACTATTCTCCGCAAAGATCGCTTCCATAACCCGGGAACCATGGCCGGCTAGGCGGTTTGAACAAATACGAGGGGAAACAAGCAGACCGCTGGGCCATTTGCCACGGCCGGTTTTGAGCGCTTTTGGCATATCTCGGGCATATCCTAGCATATACCTGAATATACCGAAAACCCACAGAACAAGGGGTTTGCCCCTAGGGGCAACCCAAAAATTGAACTCGGATTATATATGTCTAGACAAGAAATGGTCCAAATTCCATTTGAACGCTTATTCATGGTATGATCACCTACTTCCTCCGAGGGAAGCTCCATTGCACACCATTTTCTCCATCACACTAATTAAATATAGATATTGATGTTCAAGACATCACGCTTTGAAATCCTAGGAAGATTAATTGAATCTTGATAATATGTTATTAGATGTCACTTTGGGCTCATTTATTTATTATCTATTTATCCCTTTAGCACACCTACCCTTTGATACCACATAGGACTCATTAGCATTTCTTTTTGTATTATGTCCTGGAGCTTTACATGGATGAAGAAAATTAGCATTTTTGTTTGTATTATGTCCTGCAGCTTTACATGGATGAAGAAAAATGTCCGCATTTTTGTATTTTGTGTGCTTTTAAGAATGATTAATGTCCTTGAAAATACAACCAAACAAACTATTATCCAAGATTCAACTCAGGACTTAGGGAGGATTTGAGTAAAGGCTTTGATTTTAAATAAAAGCCTTCGAGTTAACGTTTTGACTTAAAGAAAGCATTAGAAAATGGACGCTACTTGCCTACAACCAAACTATCCTTTATCCAATATTCAAAAGTTCCAAGTTAGGCCTCCTTCTTCCCCACAACCAAACCAACCCTTATCCCACTTTCAAATATAGAGTTGGACAAGTGTCATTTTTACAATGTTGAATAACTTATTTCTATAACCTTAACCATGCACAACTACCCCTTCAAACCGAACATGTTCCGTGCTTCAACAATGTAATCCTTACACTCAAGGGTAAAGATTACTCATGAAGTTATGAACTTATCCTAACATGAAACCGGGCTTCTTTAATGTTGTTATATAGTTGAAATGTCGATCCACTTTAAGAGTCTTTGTCTAGCATAAAGTACGTTAATTCCAATTAATTCCTTTCAAGCCCAATTGACAAGATCTTTCCTTCTAGCAAGAAATGAAGTAAAGGACGATCCCTTGAGATCTTGCAAAACATTTATTTTCTACATCAATGAAGCATCTACGCATTTTGATGATTCACCCATGTTCTCATTAAGGTGGTGCTATAGATTCATATAGTTGCTTGCATTTGCTATTGTCGCTTTTTTAGACTATCCGATGTGCCCTTCTACATTATCACTGTCCCTTTCTACGACATTATTAGTATAGTCTTACATGTGCTTGGGCAACTTCGTTATTAAGGTGGTGCTAGTGTTACCTACTTCATCTGGCCTAAGTGAGTTGCTCTCGTTTGGGTGGATTGCTGCCTTATAATGAGGTTAGGACATGCCATTTTTCTATGACTTACATATCACAGAATATCAAAATTCAATTGACATTACCTATGACATATTGTACTAGTGAAATAATCTCGCAATGCAGACTGCAATCTGAATGATGGTGCACAAATGTAAGAAATGAAGTCGGATGTGATGGAAAAGAGAGAGATATAGAATGACATAGGTAAAAAAGATTCCTCGCAAAAGATTCTCATTGCTAATATTATATTTGCAGAGCAAGGCCAAATACACGGATATTGAACGTGGTAAGTGCTTCCTTTGCTCTATGCATGATATGTATTTTGACAGGCTCAACTCATTTTCTTTCTGATTCTATTGGTAGCAGAATGCATGTAGGATATTTTTTGCATGCAGCTCTATTCATTTACATTATGAATACGCCTATTTCTTGGATCCTTAAAGAGAATGTTAAGAGACCTGGGACTAAAAGGCCTCGAATAATTTACCTTCGTAGCTGCCTAATGCCAATGGGGGCATTGGTTCATGTTGGCTTTGATTGCATGGGCAGTTATAGCATGCATGATTAATGTTACATAGGTGCATGATTAAAACAGATATCATGGTCTTTTGAAGCAGCTTTCTTCTCACTGGTGGGGGCAGATTTTGGCAAGGCTGAGGCTGAGCAATGAATGTAATCAAAGTCTGGTGCTTCCTCAGGGATTACAGAGGTTTGAAAATGAGTTAAAATTTTGTTTCATTCAACCATGACGTGTGAATCTTATTGGTTTCACATTTACACAGAGTGTGGAGTTCACAGATGTAACAAGCAAAATTTCATGCCTTAAACGGTTTTAGTGCAGACAATTTTTGTATTTGGACAGACTGATGTTGGACCTGGGCATATCGGCATTACACAGAAGCAGCAGGGTTGATTGATGCAAATTGGGAGCCATGGCTGACGGGCAGACCACAATATGAAGTCAGATTGAGAAACTTAAGATTAAGCAATTATGGTACGTGCAGAAGCTTATATAGAAGATTTAAAGTTAATTTCTTCAAAGGTATGGCATATATTTTTTCACTGCATAGCGTTGTCTTATATAGATTATATGCTTCTTAAAGTTTAGCTCTATTGCAGGGACAAGCTTCAAGCCATGCAGATTCAAATTTTCGTAACTAAGTTTTCAAAACTTTCTGAAGCCCATTAAACCAACCTTGGGAGCATGTTAACATTCATAGCATTTGGCAAGCAATCCAAATGAATGAACCGATTTATTCAAGTTATATATACTCGCCCAAACTTCAAGTGCCGCATGCACGAATATCCATATCATTATGCCAATATTTATGCAATATATCCATGTCCAGCTTAGAATACGAGGTAGCTTATCAACTGCATTCTGAAAAACAATTGCAAGCTTATGTGCATTAGCTGCAACATTATACGATGTACTACTTTTTAAGAGATGGAATCAATAAAGTACATTTTAAGCAAGAGTTAGTGGAACTTTCTCGATAAATTCCTTTATGGTTTATAGTTTTGTTTGTCCTTATTTGGCTTTGGATTAACAAAATAGAGAAAAAGAAAGAACTCACTTTACGAATTTGATGTCTACGGTACGTTGCCATAAAGGATGCACAACGTATTATATGAACTGCAAAGCTAGTGAGTGTAGATCCGGTGAACCATATGACGAGGAAGATTGGAATCCTTGAAATAATTCGAAGGATATTGCTCCTTCCATGGATGCCAAGGAACTTTTCCCATGTCAAAAAGATGGGAAGGGCATTCACGCCAAATGTAGGGAACTGCAAACCATGTCCATAATATATTATGTAAAAAGCAAAATATGAAGCTTGTTATAAATTAATTACGTAAACCTGATGCAAGAGACCCAAAATCACTGCAGCATCTCGAAAACCCGTGACTATAACTTATTTCCTTCAAGATGCCATAAAACTTTTAGATGTGGCGGGGGGTTGCAAAGAAGAAAAAAGTGATTTAAGAGGTGGATCCAAGGCTCGCCTAGAGAATGAAAGAAGTCGAAATCTTACTCTGTCAGAGGAAAACTTGCGCTTAAAAGACCGTGCAAATGCTCACGACAAGATGGCTGCGGAATTACTAGACATGAAGAATCAACTTGCAGCTTAGGGTAGGGAAAACACGGTGTTGAGAGTAGACAATGAGCATATGCGCAGTTCGATCAGAGCTTTAGATTCTGATCCCCTTAGAGTCTCAAGGAGCAGTGGTATTGCATACCTCCCCTCCGCTGCCGAATACCTATATATGAGAGCCGGTGGGAGGATGTAAAGAACGGGACTTCGTGATATTGTCAAGGTTGTGGGGACAATCTGACCCAAGTTGGTTGGTATGCCTTGGGATGTGGACATCGTCTGCATTTGAAGTGTTTGTTGGATTGGATGATGGGCGAGGTTCTCGGCCCAACAGAGGATGGATATATTATACCGTGAGTGCCTCAACATGCAATCACGATGCCCCCTTGCCACCTCCGGGATTGCTCGCAGCAGAGGGACGGAATGGCTCACGCTCCATACCCAACATGAGATGGACCTTGAGGGGGTGGAAGAACCGCTGTGAAGGTGAGGAGGTACCAGACATTAACCAGTACCTGCCTCCCGCTCCTGGGCCAGCAGGTGATTGGGTGAACCCTGTGCAAACATGGTGGTGGAGGATCAGGACGATTACTTAAACCCATGAGCTTCGAATACACTACTATCTACATTATTTTTTTGATATTTTTCCCTAAGATCTCGGATGCACATGAATGAACCAACGTTCGTTGACGAGGATTTGTTTGTCGTAATAGAATTTTGGGGGTTGCGTTGCCGCATTGAGTTGTTTGTGTAATAGTTAAGTATGTGAGTGAGTCAAAACATCTGCACACGCAACATATTTGACATCTGGATCTCATGTCAGGCCTTCTTTTCTTTGAACATCATAGTGGATAAAACCATGGTGATCACTGAAAAGAAGGGCCTGATGTAGACGGACAGATGCCAATTAGGATTATTGGACTAACTGTCATCTCTTTCACCCTGGCTTAGTCTCTTTTGTTTGTCCTGTTTGATGTATCTAAAGTGCGCCCTAAAATGCTTTGCAAAATTTCGCGTAAGCGAAAATAACTGTTTCGCTTACGCGAAGATCTTTTCGCGTAAGCGAAACCTTCGTTTTCGTTTACGCGAAGTTTAAAAAGTTTCGCGTAAACGAAAACAATAGTTTCGCTTACGCTTACGCGAAACTATTTTCGCGTAAGGGAAATAGTTGTTTTCGCTTATGCGAAAGTTTTCCTGCTTCGCGTAAGCGAAACCGTTGTTTTCGCTTACGCGAAACAATCTTCGCGTAAGCAAAACTGTTGTTTTCGCTTGCGCGAAATTTTTTCGACGCCCGAAATATTTTTGGACGTATTTTTGACGTATTATACGTCAAATTTGTGCCGTATCTTTTGAAAAATACGTATTATGTATAAAACATATACATTATTGAACCTATCCCTGCTTAAACCATGTTTCCAATAGGGTTATCTAGTGAAAACTATTGGCACAATATAATCCCTGTATCATAGAACTTGAAAGAACCTTAATTACACATGTGCAACTTCTCTCTCACTATCATAGAACTTGAAAGAACCTCAATCACACATATGCAACTTCTCCCTCACTCCGTGTGGCTGCACAAGCATGAGAGCCCAAGCATGATCCATTTTGAAGATATTGGTTGAAATTACTATATGTTGTATCATTACCATGGTAGCAAGTGCGTACTTAGAAGGCACGATACATGGCAAAATACTTTGGAATACTTAGAAGGGACGTGACATCGATTCATCGAATACACATTTGGATCAATATCTATTTCCTTCAACACCACTTAAATAACCATATATATTTTGGCACTTAATATATTGTGGCGCCCCCATGTTATTTTTATTTTAGCTAAGCACTATGCATTTTAAGATGCCACGTAAGTTATATACAATACTAAAGTTTCTACATTAGATTTACAAGAAATTTATCGCGGCGGCCAAGGCCGCCGCAAACATTTCTCTCCACCAAATATTGTTAAGTTGTTCTAGACATGTGAAAGTTAAAGTAATTGCATTGCTCATGCCTATGCTGGTGTACGAAGCAACTACAGGGTGCCGAATTGTATCACAGGTTGCTATTTTTGCTTGCTCTGGCTCTTCTAGCTAGAAGGTGTTTGATGCAAGAATCGCCGCTGCATCGCCACCCAAAAGAACTCCAAAGGCCGCCAAGTCGGTAATTGCAACCAAACCACCGAAGGATCAACCTTGAAATGCTTCAATTTTAAACTTAGATTTGCACGAAACAATTTACAGTATGGCAGTTCTGCTTTGATCAAAGCTAGATCCAACTAAATCTTTGCTAAATCCAAGTCGAATCAATTTCAAAATACTGCTGTCAATTCTGAAAGACAATATCTTTTGCTTGAATTAAGTAGAACATCTGAGATCTTGCGAAACCACTCCTAAGAAGAGAAACCATGAAGGAAACAGGGCTTTCTGATTCTGGCAGTGGCATGGCGTGTAAATCTTTTGCAATAAATCAGTCCATCGGCTTCATTTAATGCCTAAAGGTCGACATCACTGTAATAAATGAGGTGTCAACGTCACGAAATCCTCCCTAATAAAGCATGTATACGTGTCTCGTCCAAGTAATTTTGAAGGGAGAAAATGTGTGAGAACAAAAAAACGATTATATAGGTGTCATGATTGTCTGCCATAAATGCCTGCAATGAATGAGCCTACACACGTGTCATGTTATGTAATTTTTTCAAGGCGTAAATCTTCCTCGCAATAAATCACCCATGGGCTTCATTTAATGCCCAAAAGGTCGACATCACAAAAATCTTCTGTAATAAATGAGATGTCAACGTCACGCAATCCTCCCTAATAAATAACGTGTCTCGTCCAAGTAATGTGTGAGAACAAAAAAATGATTATATAGGTGTCATGATTGTCCGCCATAAATGGCCGCAATAAATGACTCCACAATCTTCTATAATAAATGAGATGTCGACGTTACACAATCCTCCCTAATAAATAAGCATGTATACGTGTCTCGTCCAAGTAATGTGTGAGAACAAAAAAATGATTACATAGGTGTCATGATTGTCCGCCATAAAATGGCCGCAATAAATGAGTCCACAATCTTCTGTAATAAATGAGATGTCGACGTCACACAATCCTCCCTAATAAATAAACATGTATACGTGTCTCGTCCAAGTAATGTGTGAGAACAAAAAAAATGATTATATAGGTATCATGATTGTCCGCCATAAACGCCCACAATAAATGAGTCCACATATGTCTCATGTTGTGGTAATTTTTAAGGAAGAAAATAGGTGAGAACAAAAATAGGACACTGCTTTATATAGGAAGGATAAGGGAAAGTTTTGAATTTTTTATTTGATTTATCTTAATTTATTCTATATATACTTGGCACTAGTTATGAACGGCATACATTAAATACCAAGTTGAAAGTACTTTTAGTCAAAGCTTCAGCACATTTATTTATGACTAAAATGGAAGCACGACAGGAAATGATTGTACTGGCCTTGGTGCGCAGTCTAGGTTTTTGGCCTATTAATATGACCGGTTGAAACCCACACATGCTTGAAACGTCTTATTACAAATGTTCACATCTCATTCACATTAAGGTAGCAACATGCATACGAATCTTACAATTAATATCTTACTTGGGGCACATGTTTTCCGTGGAATATCCATATAACTTTAGGGATATGTAAGTAATATTCCATGAAAGATCTTAGATTAAGGGCTCTAAGTTCTGTAACCCTTGAAGCTATGGAGCCTGTGCAAAGAAAAATTTCAAGTTTCGAATAGCCATGTGTTACGCGTGTAGGATGATTTAGCTTTTAATGGTTTAAATACCATGGAGTAAAAGTGTGAGCACCCAATAAGTGGGTGGCTCATTAATGCGATTTAGGAAGCAAAAACTCCTGGAATGTGATCTGCCTTACCAATTTGGAAGATTGTCTTTGTACCTCGTCACCGTCACATAGTCATATGAATCCGACACAGGGAGGCAGTGATAGAAATTCTATCTGTTTGTCCAAAATCGAGGCAACCCAAAAGATAAAAATGTGGCAAATTCAGCCTTTTTCCAGCAGATTTGCCTCCGACAGTCCAGCAAGCACAGAGGATGATAGAGGTCTTTCTTTTCTAAGAGGATAATGAGCAAATTCAGGCCGGATTAGTCCCTTGTTATGCAACTTTAACTCTAAGCCTCTTGAATTTCACAGCTTATAAGGCCCAACGAAATGTTTCCTTCCAGCACATGTACTCTGATAGAGGCCAGAGAGTTCTACAAATCAATTTAAATCGCTTATTTTATTTCACTGTCTACCTCATCAGAACCAACTCCCTGCTTTTATTCAAATTCCCTTTTCATTACTACAGATTGTTATCAACAGAACACAACATTAAATGAAACTCTGCCTAAGAACTTGACCTCCCTTGAATTTAAATAGGGCACGCCACAACCTTATAGAATGTTACAGAATCGACTAGAAAGATCACGAAGATTCGTGGCATTCTGGAAGCCACCACATCCCCGCCAAGAAGCTTCCAGAAGCCACCAGATCCGACGGTCGAGATCACGAGGAAGAGAATGGACGGCCGAGATCTGGCGGCTTATATATAATGGAACATTCTGGAAGCCACCACTAGAAATTATATATATGATATGATATATTACGTGATATATGTCATATCTAGCATATGTCACATTGTATATGTAATGTCATGTGGCATACGCCTCATAAGTCATAACTCAGATATATGTCAATAGTATATTTAAGACCTCTATGACATATGCCTCATATGTTATAAGTCAGATATATGTTATATGGTTTATGTAATATCATATATGACATATGATCCATGGTGTATGTAATGACACGTGATATCAGATATCATGTAGTGTCACGTATACATGCATGCATATCATATATAATGTCGTGTCATGTAAGATAATATGATATAAAACACACGTAGTAGCATGTATAACACGTATATTCCGACCCACATAACAAAACAGATACAGCAGTCACTAGATAAGGAGGAGACACAAAACTTGTAACAGGAGCCAACCCAAACATCCTCTCACACAACCCAAACTCAAGGGCAGCCATCATAACTCTTCAAGCCTACATAGTGCCAGGGTGCCTACTTGCCATGCGATCCAGCACACTGACATGAACCACAAGAATACCCCTCAGCAGATTTACATGCCCACGAAAACATCGCCTCTGCCTCAAGGAGATTTTCAAATCTTCCATCTCCAAGCACTCCAAAGCATCTTGTATCCTCTGCAAGCTGTTGCCCACACTGTCTTTCACATCCCTGATTGCGGTAATAACCCCCTTGGACAGCAAATCAACGTCAATGTGAACATGAAAGCACTCAGATTTCTTGCTCACGTCACCACTCACATTGCAGCTTCGCAAATCCTCAGCCGGTTCGCCCTCCGAATCACTATCTGTACTTATGATCTGATGAGGTAACCTATTCTCACCATCAACACCTAGCGGAACTATCCACTATCACACCTACAAAACAACAATATGTACATGTCAAGACATCAACCACAAAGACACGGGCAGTACCTAATCCACATGAACACTCTTGTCGCCCTAATGTAGAGGGATGAACTCTGGTCAGGGCTCATAACGGGCATAAATAGGGGCATCCTCAGGGGGCAAATTGTCATCATTGAAGTGTCATCCTTGAAGGTCGCCAATTCATCATCATCATCCGCCTCCTCAAGATCATTTCCCTGCACCTCATCCCAAACCCAATTTCTTCTTCTCCCAACACGCTCCACAGGGACAATTTCAGGTGGCGTGACAAAGATGACCGAGCGCACATCCCTAATAGAAGCACATGTTTAATGTCAGCCTCCAGGCTGCCTCCACCTGCTGCTGTGATATGAACGCGCAGTTCATGGTAGCACCCATGCACTGCTGAGAACAAACTTATGTGTTCTTAATATTGCAGTGACAGCCTGCTCTAAAGACGCACTAAGCTGCCACTTGTCATGGTACAGAACAAAATGACGGGCCCTAGCCAATAAATTCCGGTTGTCCAGGGTCATGCAGGACTTGATATCACCTGCCCCATATAATGCATACAAGTCTTTTCCTCTGGCCATCTGTTCTACACTCACATTCTTCACATGCTACCTGAAGTGCATTTTGCCAAGATCTTTCAAGCAATACCCAATCATACCTTCGTAGCATTGCAGCTTTGTGTCCTTCAGGGCTTTGCATAGAATAATTCCCCTGGCAGGCTTGTGGCTATCCCAGCCAAGATACTTCTTCAGTCTGACCTTCACCATAGCTGGAGTGCTAAGATTGCTCACTGCAACTCGAATAACACATTGATTATGTAAGTGGTCTAGCTCGGACCCGCGCTCCTGGCTGACCACCACAGAGATAGACTCTTTATCCAAGAACCTGCACACAGAAAGATATAGTGCCTCCCAAACATCGAGCCCACCTACACCGACAGACCCCGGACGTCAAGAGAGAAAGGCTCGCCCACGCCTTCACCACAGCCATCCCCGGCCTCTTGTTCTTCCCTCCCTCGCCACCACCTTCTTTGCCAATGGGGTTTCTTCCCTCCAAGTCCCGTTTACTCGCCCCTTGTCTTCAAACAAACGTAGACACTCCCACCTAATTGCCATGCATTTTCCCCCGTGATGTCGTGATCCACCTTTTTCGCTATTTGCATCCGGGCACAAGAGGCTCCGGTTGCTCCACAAACGCGGCTTCCATGGAAATTCTCATTCTCCTGAAAGTTTGAAGCCCTCCCACGAGCTCCCTCGTGATTTTGCAACAAAGACCGCTTTTGTGAGGACGCCTCAACATCCACACCGCCCCGCCCCGCCTCGCCCGATGCCCCTTTGGCCTCCTCAAGAACATGGCGACAAGCACACTGAAGGAAATTCAAGTACCTGTGGGAGACCCCGATTCTGCTCCCATGACTGAGATATGTCAGAAAGAAAATGGATGGCCATGCCGCTTATGAACCGCAAATAAGACTCGATTGCCAATGGAAAAAGCCTCTAGAACACCATGTGCAAAGACTCGGCCCCGGGCCACAACAATCCCTTTGCGGCCACATGCCGAGTTTCCCCACAACCTTCCGTAAACTAAACAAAGGCCACATGCATGAATCCGCCCCGGCCCCCCCACCAACAAATAACTAAACCTAACTTCTAAAAACCAAAAGGAATAAATTTCGCAAATTTTGGACCATTGCAAAAAAGACCAATGATTCATTAAAAAAAAAAAAATCCCAACACCATACCCAAAAACCTTAGAAAATGATCTAGTGCAAACCTTATCCGATCTTGCCTTCCAAAGGATCTTCTTCTATTTGCGTTGCCTTAAATTCAGCTCCTTCTTATGTAGCACTCGAGCAAGTACAGCTCTTCTTGTCTTCTTCACCTTCATACTTGAAGATAAAACAAATTGGTTGCTAATCCCATATTGTAAATTTTTTTCCCATTCTCATTGAAGTATCATAGGTTGCTTGATTTCATAGATTGTGTGTCATGCCAGCACCTTTCACACACAAGTATGGTAAACTCATGCTATTTGTGATAAGGCAAGGCCTCTTATAGAAATAAATCTATTTTACATGTCAGCACCCGGTCTATATATTTCCTTGAGAGTGGAAAGTTACTTGACATTATATTTCCTTGAGAGTGGAAAGTTACTTGACATTGACGTCGTCTCTTGCCCTCTGCTTTTTCTCATGATAAAATTACTACTTCTTTGCTCTATAATATTTAACTGGCACTGGTCATAATAATTCTTCCCTAGCTTTACACTAATCACCTACTGCTAGTCATTTCAGTATACAGTTTCGGCAGTATAGAGTCATTCCTAATTCAGATATTTTTTAGTCTCGTATACATTTTGCTCTCTTGTTTGCAGCCTTAGGCATGGCCTTACTTGAAGGTCCAATGCTGCAGGGACTGATTACGCATTGTCAGCGGAAGCAATAGCCTCAACATAACCCAATTAGTGCAGTTTCAGTTTGAATCTTCAAACTTGCACTTACCCAATTAGGATCAGGTGCATATTACTTCCTTCGTCCAGTTCTTCAAAAAAAAAAAAAGTTTTGGTCCCTTCTTACATAAAAGATTTCACCATAAACTTTGCAGACTGCACAGGGCAAATAACTACTTCTACTGCATCTCCATTTCTTCATAGACATCCAGTAAATGCTCAGAATGGACATGTTATGAGATTCATTGCAGATTATATACCAGCTGCAGACTCGAGCACAGTTCCAAAGGTTCTAATTCCATACAAAAGTTGAACGTTAAAGATGTTGTCAAGATTAGGTATATCAACAATGTTTCCATAGAGGAACCTACACATTTGCTCCTAAATAATGAAGGCCGGAGTCTTCAGTGACAGAGATCGCGACATCAGGAACCACCGAGCTATGGCACATAATCAACCTAACTGATGATAACCATCCTGTGCACATGCATTTGGCAAACTATGATCGAAGGCAGCTTTTACTTGACCATTGTTTTCAATACAGGTATTATGCAGCATCTATTCTGCAAAATGGATATTCAGTTTGCACTGCCTAAAACACCGTGTCAAACTCAACAATGAAAAACTTTACCTGGAGAAAGCTTGCCTTCCGGGGAGAGGTATCAGGAGCTTATTCGGCTTCCAGTGACGGAAGTGCGATGGAACCTCAACAACAAAGAGTGCTTGTTGCTTTTGCATAAGACTGCAGGCTTTCTCAAATGATACCACATAAAGAAAGATGGAATCTGACGTATATGTTAAGACCATTTACTTAGGTAAATGCTATTCAAAATCCGGTGAGGAACCTCTGTTTTGATAATAAGCTCTACAATAACCCTTGATCCACAAAGCTCTATTTTCTTACTCTTTTTACAGCAGGGGAATGTAAAAATCTTTCCATTTCTAGTATGACTACTCATATCATCTATAAGTCAGGAAGAAGACAGATTAAAGGTCTGCGTGCAGCAATATATGTGCATGACTCTTTTCTGGTAAATATAGTAAGGACTTGCTCAGATCATGGAGCACACTTGCATTTGCAAACAACAAATTGCAGCAAATAATTCTGTAAACAGAACACAAAGCCAAAGTCTAAAAGCATAAAATCCCCGGGATTGGAAACGAATTTACAATAAAATGCTCAGTGCACTTGGTTTTAAACTATTTTTAACACGTGGCTTGCAAAATTCAATAAAAAGTCAGAAGTTAGAGTTCATCAAGTTGACCATAAAAACAGCTGAGGGGCGGGCCAAACCCATCGAATTTATTGCCGGATTGGAAGGTCTCTGCATATCAAGAAAGATCAACAATCGATCAGATCACTGCGGACCTGTATGGAAACATTTGCTTGTACTTGTTCAAATGGCTGTTTAGTCACCAGTTGTTGCGAGTAGCTGACTGTAAACACCTCTAAAAGCCTCTTATATACAGTAATATATTAATAAAGAGTTCAATTTACCTCCTAGTGTCTAACAACGCAATCGTTGAAGCCGAATTCTCTGTAAATCTCTAGCTCCTGACACCTCCAAATCACTGTATGGCCAATTTCCCCAGAAAAATGGCTTCCAAAGAGTCGAAAAAAGCATTCCAAAAATATAGATAATTCCAATTTTTTCTTTTTGCTGTAATCTTCCATATAGTTAGATAATTATGTACGTAACAAGCTTCACCCTTAAAACTATAGCCTCAAGTAATAACTTCTCATCTTCCCAGAACTATTTCTTTGTATTCATGTGCACAAACAAAAGTTGAAAATGCTTATTAATCATAGCATCACTTCCAATTTTTAAATGGTGTTCAAGCAGAGGCATTTAATCGGCCTCCTGCAACTCCAGGTACAGCAGCTGTGAACTTTTGGGTTCCTCTTTCTTTAATCTTCTCTAATGCCACTCCTTTCTAGCACATGAAGGAAAGCTTGACCAAATGATTGCTTGCATAATCATGTTCCCACACTTCCAATCTTGGGATCGCAAGTTCAGGTACTGCCAAACATCCCAAATTTCCAATTCTATTTCTCGTCCAATTTCCTTAAATGTATCAAACATACCTGTTATACTTATTGGGAAAAGCATATTCTTCAGCCTTGGTTTGTCATTCGATATGCAACTCGGATGGTACTTCATCCATTATATCCTGTTTGACCTTCTTTGACGATGAATCTGATTTTGCACTTTTCTTGGAGGTGGGACCAGCCCCTTTTTTACAACTGTAAATCCAGGACGCTCAAAAATGGGAGCATAATCCAACACCACTGCATCACGTCTAGTAATACCAACTCCTTCAAAGGTCCATACTTTTATAATTGCATCACCCTTGAGGCCACATGCAACCCACCCAAGCCCGGCTATGGCCACATCCACACTACTCTTTGTCCAAGTATTGCCAGAAACTCGAACAGAGTGTGAAACCCAGCTCCCCAGCTCAGGCCACCTCTTCTTATCTAATGGAGGCTGCAACATATAAGTGGTCAGAATTAGCTCAATAACAACCCAAATAGAAAAACATGTTATCTTTCCTAGATTTCGAAATCTTTATCTAATTCATTATATGAGGAGAGTACTGGTCCCCATGTTGCAAGCCATGTTACAGTGTTTTCAACCCTAAATAAGCCTCTCCATGAAGACTTATCTATGGCAAAAGGTTTAACATTGACAATACTATTTTGATCTTTCTACAACCACTCTCAGAATGGACAACCTTGCTTCTATTGTCCAGAAATATTAATCTCCACACAGGTATGGACAATCCTAAACCCACAATGGTCAGGTCACACATACATGAATAACAAATGCAACTTATCAAACTTCCCACATACGCAAATTTTTACATTACCTGCAATTTGTCTCCAATATGTTTTTCGAAGAAACCTTGTGCATTCTCTGTCTTACCCATGTGGCATGCAATAAAAGCTGATACCCATATTGTCAGATAGATGCTTTCTCCAGGTGCTTTTACCACATCCAGTCTAAGCAGACCACCAACATGTATGGTATTCCCAACCTACAACTAGAAAGACAGTGTTAGATCTATTCCGCAGAAAATTGAAGCCATTTGGAACTCATCTTCAACTAATCTATTCCATAGTGACAATTTGAGCTTACCACCACGATGTCTATATTATCTGCCTTCTAGTTCTCACCTTTGCACGAAATGTCTTTGCTCTCAGTTCCTTCCGATTTTGCACCAATTTCAATTCATCTAGGTTTAGTCGAGTTGTTATCTGGTGTGGATGAAGAATTCCAGGAGTGTCATAAAGCCTAGCTCTATCAGGCAAGACGCCCTCTAGCTTTAGAACCCCAATTGTAGTGCCTGGGAGAGATGCTTCAGTCAAACGTGTACTGGACTTTTTCTGCCCTACAACTCGGCTCAGGGCATTAATTAAAGAAGACTTTCCTGCATTCTGTGCTCCTACAAACCAGACATCTCCCCTAGGCCCTGCAAGTTGTCTAATGTGATTGCCTAGTTCTTTCAATCCCCATGTCTTAACTGCACTGACTAGATGCACTCCACTTGGGTGAGGTGCACCTCCAGCAGATGCTCGTCTTCGAATCCACTGTTCAAGCCTTATTGGTGCAACCTGGCCAGGAAGCAGGTCAATTTTTGTTGCTGCAATAATAAAACGTGGTGTGTTTCCAGCTTCACCATCTTTCCAAGAACTAGGATTTTCCTCTACCTCTTTAAGCAATGCAGCAACCTTCCGTGGAAAAGAACCATCAAAATCTACAGCATCAACCACCATAACAACAACAGCTCTTCTTCCATATGCCTTCTTCAGACGGGATCCCACCGCCTCCTCAAAATCGAAATCAGGAAGAAGGTTCTCAGCACTCGCATCCTTGACCTTTCCATATGCCCGAAGAGAATGGCATCTTGCACATACTACCAGCTTTTGTTTGCTAGCTGCTTTATTATCATTTGAGTCATCCTCGTTGCTTTCATTTAACAGTTTGTTCCAAGCATCTTGTGCGTCTTTGGTATCACTCACATCATTCCACCTTTCAAATCCATCGTCTTCTTTCTTATTTTCAAGTTGTTTAACCCACTCAGGCTCTGGCAGTAATTCTTCTTCCTCTTCTTTGTCCTTATTTACCTCATCTTTATCATCCTCTACTACAGACTCAATGCTCTCCCTAATTTCCTCTTCCTCCTCTATCTTCTCCTCTAGAATTGTAGGCATTTTGTAGTAACCAGGAGCCTTAGGATTATCCTGTTGCATATACACCCCACAACCAGGACAAGCCAGTCTTGTGGGATCCTCTCTCACTGTCATTATTGTCTTCGAAGTCTGAATTCCAGACCGTATATTAGAACCTTTTGATTTTTCAATGTCAAGATCCGAAGTATGAACTGCAGACATGACCATGGTTCGGCCACTTGAAAACCCGAATCTCTGTTGTCCTGCTTTATGTGGAATGAGAATACTCTGTTGCTTATTGGCATTTCCCGCAGATTGAACAACTTGTGATACGTGCAACGGCTTATGAAGACACCTTTGCTGGACAAAATTTGCAAATTTACGCTTGGGAAACCCAAATAATTTACCCGGATGTTGTTCTGCACCCCATCTCCAAATGAGCTGTTCCCATGCTCTTCCACCCTCTGCTATCATCCCACCTTGCATTTTCATTCTTCTCCCAACAGACTGCTAAACGGATGTTCCTCCGATCCAAACGTTATCCATAGGGTTTTAGTTTTTTTTTTTTAGGACGCGTCACTAGTTAGCCTAAACCTAATTATGCAGCTAGAATTATTAAACGAATCAGCAACTTGCTAATTCTTCGATGCAATCTGTAAGTGTTTTGCAAATGAACTCTTTTTGCCGAAGCCTCTTAAACCTAGATTAGAAATGGTAAGTTCTTAAACTCACAGAAAAATTATCACGAAGGCAGCCGCGAAGAGGAAAGTGATTTTGCATGTACTTATTAAAGAAAGAGCTTTCCCTCTACTTCACCTGCTGGAATTCTGTTTGTCTTAAGTTCCAAAAATGTAGCCGGGGTAGTTTATTACATAAGATTTAGTAAAGTTGGAGGGTGTATTACAAGGGTAGTTTATTACATAGGATTTAGTAAAGTTGGAGGGTGTATTGGTATGTGAAATCCTAGAATGATGATGTCAGCATATGGGGTTTGGGAATTCGATGGTCTTGGTTTTTTTTTTACGGGCAGGGTTTCTTATTGTGGAGCACGATCGAGGTCTCTTTTTTTGGAAGGTAGGGTTCGTGCCAATTTTATGCGGCAGGGCAGGGCGGCATGGCCATGGCGGTGTTCTTCCGGCAGTTCATGGCCGACTGCCTGGCCATGGCGGAGTTGCTCCGGCAGTCCTTTTCTATGTACCATCCTTTTTTCTTACTGTGGCTTTTCTTGCTGTGTCAAAGCTGGCATGATCTTGTGGTGAGCTTTTTTCTTATTGTGACAGAACTTTCTTCTTATTCTTATTCTTACTATGGTAGAGGTAGCCTTATGGCGATTTTAGGCATACAAGTCGAATAGGGAGCGGCCAGATTTACCTCTGTTTTCATATGCCGGAAGTTATGTTGAGAATGTGGATGACCTAGTAATGGAGCTCCCTGAGTTACGGCAGGGCTGTTTGAGCATTTGTTGATGTACAAAAGTTCTTATTGGTCTACTGTTTGTGGGCATCACATCACATATAATATGTCAAGCATTGTAATGCAAAGACAGTTGTTTTGTAGTTGTTGATGTGTAGATCGTTTGTAGGCGCAAAGACATCATGTGATGTGCGCCTTGAGTTATGACGGGGTTGTTTGAGCATTTGTTGATGTACAAATGTTTTTCTTGGTCTACTGTTTATGGGCAGCACCACATATGATATGCTGCTATTGTAATGCAGAACAATTGTAGTGTAGTTGTTGACGTGAGATGGGAATGGAGCGCCCTGAATTATGGTAGTGTTGTTTGAGCATTTGTTGATGTACACAGTTTGTGAAGCATAGCACATGTGATGTGATGTGCTTGTGTTGTGCTTAGATTCAGGTCGATTATGAGCAGACCTCATATTAATGAATAGCCACTTTCACATGTTGCATCTTTCCTTTTTGTAATTGAATAGGAATCATTGACTTGGGGACCATTGTCCCCAAATCATAGTGTGACGTGGAAAAGGGGGTTTGACCCCATTTTATTTTCCAGCGGACGATCCAGGATGATGGAGAGAAAATATTCTGGAGAATATTCCCTGCATCTATGGCCAAGAATGAGCGATTATAAGGATTATATACATCACTTAGAAGCTAATCCACGATCTAGGGGCGATATGCTAGAAGCTGCTCTACGTATGATTATCGAGTACATACGGCAGGTTTAAGGTCTCTATCACAGAACCAGTAGGTCATACTTGAACCTGTGACCTTGGAGCAATGGATTTTTAAGGTCCCCATTACCAGAGCGATATTGGCTAGATTTGAACCTGTGACCTCGGGTCTGGCAGTTTAAGGTCCTGCCACTAGACCATGCCACGAACATGATGGATAATAAAAAAGAAACAGATAAATATGAATAAGAGGAAAGAAAATCAAGAGGTTTGAGATGAGAAAATCTACCATCCAACCTTTTATGCTAAAGAATCTCGTTTGGTGTGATCATAGCTTCTAATGGAGGACCCGAATAGCAAAACGGACTCCAATGGCAAAGGATTTGATAGTTTTATAGCTGCAGATGTCTAAAAAGCATGAAAAGGAAAAATCTATCTAAATGCCCTCCAATTCTATACAAAATTACCAAAATGCCCCTCAAGTACATTAGAATTTACAAAACTACTCTTGCTTCATAAAAATGGGCACATTAACAAACAACTTTTATACAGGATGCCTTTCCGGCGCCTGCCTGAGCGCCGGCCTGGCCGCCCGCTGGCGCCTCGGGCGCCTCGTGGTTGTCTCGGGCGAGTGATGGATGGCGCTCGGGAGGTGCGGTGATGGGTGGCGCCGCGCGCAAGAGCGTGCTCGAAGCGTAGGCGCGCGGGGAGAGCATGCCCGAGCGCTTTGGTGAGGAGGCACCTCCACTGGGCGATTTCCGGCGGTTTTCTCTGGCGCCGCCTTTCCCCGCTGGGTCGGGCGATTGGCGTTGGGGCGTCGGTTTCCAAAGACCGGGCCAGAAGAGGTTACGGTTCCAGGCGTTTGGTGAAGTCTTGTCTTGTTGGAGGTATGCTTATTGCTTCTTGCAATAGCATGGATTTTTGGATGCGTAGTCATCCTGGCAACAGTTTTTTCCCAGGTGGTTTTTAATCTGGGCCATGGTGATTATGGTTTGTTCTGTGGGCTTCGGTCCTTGTTCTGGTTAGGGACTTCGGTCCCGTTTTGTACTTGTGGTCCCATAACCCGATTGGGTTCCGTGGACATTAAAAGTTTCTTCCTTCCTTCCTTCCTTTTAAGATAATTGATTATCAGAACATACATCTTGAACCAATAGAAGTAAATCCTTTTGAAAAAATATTTATGTGATCCCATGCTGATGGTGCATGGCAACTACGACAGCTATGCCCAACCTCTTGGCCATTTTTACATTGTAATGGTCTCTTTTCTGAGCACCATCCTCAGTGCGGATGTGTCTCTTCTTTGAACGCCATGGTTGACAACGAGCAACTAGCAGTAATGTAAAATCTTCATTAACTTCATCACCTGGTGTCTTTATTCTAGATAGTACAAATACTGGCAAATTTTGATAGCAATACCCATAAAGAATCCTACGGAAATAATTATAGGACAATTCAGAGGCACCCCAATCCTGCTCCCAAAGGTCAACCTGGCATCATCTGATTCGCATATATCATTCACTAGGAGACAATACCCAATCCGCTTGGCATTCTCGATGAATTAAACAAGTCGCAAGACGACAATGTACAATATGTATAGTGTTGCCAACAGACCTATTATTGCTAATGTTTCTCCCTTGAAAACATTTTGAGGCGCTATTTAGATTTGAATATCTTGCACATATGTGTTTTGAAAACCCTTTGAGGCGCTATTTAGATTTGAATATCTTGCACATGTGAAATACACAAATTCATCAAGTTCTGTAAAACTAAAAACGCCATAGAATCCCTTTTCATAGAAGCCACACCCTTGCTTGCTCATAAGGAATTTATTTCTTCTTGTCAATGTAGAATCTTTTGTCGTTGCCCGAAGGGCTTACCCAAGGAATGGAGTAGCAAAAAATGGCATATACCGAAAATATGCCAAATAAAGGGTTAGGATAGGGTTTGAGCATGAAGTGGACGATGGGGGTGAAATTGGAGCTAAGGCATAAATGTAAAGGTGGAAACACGAAAGTGGATGGCGGGGAAAGGGCGTGCATGCATGCAAGAGGGCAAAAGCAAAAGGAAGAAGAGAGAAAAGCCACGGTTGTAGAGAAATGAATGAAAGAAAGACACAGAGAAAAGGAAAAGAGAGAAAAGCCACAAAGACACAGCTTTACCTAAAATAGAGAGCATGAATGGAGTGTAAAGAAAGGTTGCCATGCAGCCAAATTTGAAGCACAAAAGCGACAGCACTGTTATATAAATGTATAGGAGCTTGCATTAATGTGAACTCAGCCTGAGATTTCAATATGCCTGTTTATGCACTGCCTCTGACAAGTAGATCAACTGATATGCAGTGTTCCTATTCCCTAGAAGAGTTGCCAAATAACGAGATTCATGTGTATGTACTTGTTCGTTACAGTACTCCATCTCAGATGTTAGACATAAGTAGAGCGTCGGCACGAAAATCTGACACTATCACAGCAGATGTTGTTGATGCATTTGCAACTGAAACAATATCTGTCTGTGCAGATAATGAGGAGGCCAGCCGAGCAAGGAACTTCCTTATCCCTGGTGTATGGTTAGCCACTACCAATTATAAGCTAGCAAATATTAAACGCAATATTCAAAATGGTGATTGTGATACCGTTATCCGTGTAACATCAAGCACTAACATATCGTTCATATCAGGTTACGAAATTATACTCCATTTAGAGGCTACTGAAGGATCATACATAGAAGGATTATTACATAGTAATGCTGCATTTAATGAAGCTACGAGTATAGTAGCAACTGTTACAAATATATATGACTCAGACGCGAATCCCTATATCAAAGTGGCTGATGGTTCACGAAGTGTCGATTCTGCTAGGCTGTATTTCAGTCCATACAAGAGACACCTGTATGCACGCATGAAAGCATTGTTTCAATAGGAAATAGAACCCCAATGTTGTTCAAAAGCCCCAAACGCTCAAATCAAAATGGATTAAGACGCCCCGATGACCACAAGTGCAACTATAATTACGTGTATGTCGCCAAATCCTCCTGAGGTCATCACTTCCATACACCGACAAAGTGTCATGTAAGTACCATAGAGTTCCAATCAAAATGTCGTGGTTTCCCATGCGAGAACCGACCGCCGAACAACGCCGTGTATGATGATAGCATAAATTTCAAATGAAAAGCATAAGTCGATGTGCTCATAAATTTCCAGAAATGTTGTGATTTTACGATAGAAGGCCATCTAGAACTTATTGTTGGCACAAATAACCTGATTACAAGTTTGTGTCTTAGTCAAGCAAGCTTAAAGATTAGAAGAAACATGCAAAGAATTATGGTAGTCATGAAATAAAAAAGGATGTCTCATCTTTGCATGGAAGGATTCATACACGCACGTAAATAATTAATGTAAGTGTTGGTGGTACTGTTCTAGATAGTTTACTAGAATACGGTGATGGACGGACAGTGGCAGACCTAATGTTTGATCCAGTTGAATTCCGAAATAATTTAGCAACAAGGCGCATATTCAAGAGGTTTGAAGTAAATCACAGAAGGATTATTAGCGACTTCTCACCAAGTTTTGACAACAAAAGTTACATGAAGTGCATGATAGATACTTAATATGGTATCCATTACATCGCTGTTACTAGATCGGACCTACTAGATTATGCTACTACATATGCCTATGTGTAGTATCAGCTCTCATACACTTAGTTTATCGTGAGCATAGACCTTTTTGTCTAAATATCTATCTCTTACAGGTTCTAAGATTACAGTTCAAAACTTGGTAATGTTATATGTATCTGCAAATTATGTAAAGTTTGGCTTCTCACTATGTTCAATGCATCTCCTGTTTGCTATGAATGAACAAGGTCTTAATATATGTTTTATTGTAGCGTAAGAAGTCATCTATAAACCACCTGTAAACCCAAACCATCCAAAAATGCAGTAAGAGAATTTCATACCCAAGATGTTGCCATTGAGGATGGAAATTGACAGCCTTCCATTATCAGCCGCATAAAGCTGTATTTTGGAGGATAGACAAGTTTTAGGACAAGCAAACTTAAATAGAGTCAAAGTAATGAAAAGAGAAACTAGAATTCAAAAACCCACAAGCAGTAGGTGCTCGTTTATAAGGAATGTTTAGTACACTAACAAACCCAATACAAGTTTGAATTGGTACATTAAGCAACTTAAAGGAAAGTTTACAATAACATTAATAATCCATTGCATGTAACATCACCTTCCAAAGAATGATTACCTCTTTCGAAGCACCAGATATTGTTGAGATGAATCAAACAGATGAAAAAAGACGACAACCCCGTGGTTTTCCGCCAATTTCTTTTTTAACAAGGGCCTTGGGCCATTTATTCCTACTTAATAACATTCCAGCCACCATATCCCGCCTCTTGAATCTGCATCAAAGTTGGGTAACTTAATGTTTGCACCACAATTATGGAAAAAGAAAATGGAATGATAAGCTTACAAAAAAATATAAAGGAAGGAAATTGCAAATAACTTTAGCATCTTGTTGTTCTCAATTTTTAGCATTAAATAGAAACATCCCAAGTAAGGTCCTTCATCAAATTAACCAATGAGGAAACCAGGTCATCCAAATTTTGATTTCCATCACGACTCTATATCCCACCTTCACCCAAAGATAGCATTGTGCTTTTTCTTCCTTTTGTCATTTTGACTTCAAGATTCACGTGCAAAACGGACAGCTTTATGCGATCGGGTCATGGTATCTCCATCTTTTGTGTGTTGCATCATTTATGGTTGATAAGTCAACGAGATGTGGACACATCCAGGGACAATATGCATCGATTTGCCCACAACCTTTCTCCCGCAATGATGTTTGATTTAAAAGGCTAATTGGGGTAAAAAGAAACAAATTTGTGAACAGTTTGTACATGTCTTTGAGCACGCAGGTAATATATCGTTAAGTATTAGTTGCAAATGATTGAATTAAGTGGAGTTTGAGTCCATGGTTATTTTTTGACGCAATGGTATTGGAACAAGGAAACCGATTCTCGTACGAGAATGCCCGGGATATCACTTAGTGTATAAGGGATACGCCATAAAAGAAAGGAAGGGGTCATAAAAACCCCTCAGATAATGCTTTTTAAGGTCTAAAACCCCCTTCCGTATATGAAATACATCACTAGAGATTGAATTTTTTAAGGTCTAAAGAACCCCTTCCCCGCATTATTTCAGACGCTTTTAGGTTAAAAACCACTTATCGCCCACTCACATGGTATATATACGCCTACACTATGTGAATCCCCGGGACGTAATGCAATTCGCGACTAAGAACAAGTTTCCTGTTTAATTTTCTGACACTCTCTTATGTTTTCTGTTTGGTCTAACATCACAGCAATATTGGCTGTTTTGTTTATATAAGTAAGACCCATGTTTGTTGCCTAGGGTTGTAAAATGATTGAGATGAGAATATCATGGCATTTGTGGGCAAGCTCCACATTACTGTAAGTGCTGCAGATGTCTAATTTGGTTCAATGGTTATGATGTCTGTACCATGTATCAGAGTATTTACTGTACTGAAAACGACGCTTGGAGCACTATAGCAGGCTGCAACTGGTAATCCTGGTCATGCTGACCTCTGACTTCTGACATAAGTGATGGCTATGCACTATGGAAGTACAAGCAAGCATTTAGTTGGGATGTCGATATTGTAATTAGAAAAAAAATTTGCATAGGGGATTTATAAGGTAATTACAGCTATTGTAGATGCACAAACACAAAGCACAGAAAAAAAGTCTGATATATTTGTTGTAAATATTGGGTGAAATGTAGACCCAAATATATGAGTAAGACAATGGTTTGATAAAATATAATCTTCAACTGGTGAGATGCTAAAATGTTAGATGACATAGCAACATGTAACACATTAGAAATAAAGGAAGAATAAGAAGACAAGGAGAAGTTGTAATAATGACAGAATAGTTTAGATGAAGTGAATAATATAGCAGACGAGCTGTAAAGAGGGACATTTGTAGAGTTGGAATTCTGTGGATGTGTGAAGTAAAATCACAATGCTCAAAAGTGAAGCTTAACTAATGGAACAGAAACACATGTAAAGAACAAGTGTGCATGACAAGAAGGAAGTTACTGAGTAAGGAAGTCTACAACCACTCCAGCGTTGTTAAGTTTGAAAGTGCCTTTGGGTGCAATCAACAAGTGAATCACGAACTCAAAGCGGCCTCGAAAGCAATGCGCATAAGGTGCCACCTTCGGCGGACCAAGAGCCACGCCCAAGAGAGGGTCCGCCGATAGAAACATTAATAGGTGCATCACCGCCTTCGATCGGGGAGTTTACCATGAAGAGTGAGATGTGCCTTAGAGATTTTGGAGCCACATGCATGCGTGATGCTATCGTGGTCTTTAGATGCTACAAAGTGGCACATATGTTCTTAATGTCATTGGTAATGCCGACCTCGTAAGCACCGACCAGAACTGCATCGAAAAGAGAAGGAGAAATGAGGTTGGCTTCTAGAATATTAAGAATGAAGGATAGAGTATGTAGTAGATGAAATAATCCAAATGTTCGCATTCCTCGCCGCCACAAGGCACCTTGCGGTGTAAAGCCTTTAATACATCCTTGCGCAGTTGTTTCAAGCCATGGATATGTATATCTAAAAGAAGAAGGAAAGGAAGCCGGCTCGATCGCCCTAGGCATTAAAGCCATCGTTGCACTTGTCGTCACAAGATTGAGCCGTTAGCTAGAGTAGAACGCGGCAATACTTTTGAAGAGGAAAAATCAGATCACCTCCGTCACAAACGAAGTTCTTAAGGACATTGAATAAGTCTAGTTGGTCTTTCCGTAGTATAAGACACCCGTGTCATCTTCGCTAGGGCCATCCGCAAGAACGAGAGAAGACGACGATTTGATTCATTGACACCAACAATCGCTGCAAAGAATATCGCCATGAAGTGTTGCGTATATTTTGCATATTTGAGGCTCCTTGAGATAAAGGCCCAAGGAAGGCCTTTAAGTTTAGAACAATTTCTTGACCGTAAATGATTTGATCGTTGTATTCGACATTAAACGAATGGACAGTCCACAGCCACCATATCGATATCTACGGTTTGTAATGTATTAATACACCCAAAATTTTAATGAGCAACCAATTACCAGGTTTGAAGAGGTGACGGGATTTACGCGCCTCATCTCCGTTGGCCGTAACTGAAATAGTCTCAAGGGCATCTTTGTCAACAACATCTGAACTTAGGACACAAAATCTCTTGGAGCTCTTTCGATCAATGTTACCATATTGAACGAGAACAAGAACTTCAATTTTATTGCTATCAAACTCGTAGACCGTAAGTGTCTAGCACACGTTTATGCTTTGGGCGACATTGATCGAGAATCACATAGATTAATGGCAGGTAAATCTGTGTTCACAGAGTTAGACATATTAATAGCAGATTGGCTAGGAGCATTAGAAACAGTGGAATTGCATAAGATAGGCATGGAAGCAGTAACAGTTATAGGAACAGATTCAATGAGAGAATGTTTGACAGGAAAGGAAGAGTTTGCAGGACTAAGAGATGGGTCGATTTCAGACAAAGACATGTTGACAGAGAACATGAAGATACAAGACAAAGAAGATACAAGATGCAGAAGTGACATGTAACTGACAAACGTATGTATATATAGTCCAGATGAACCAAAAGATATGCCATAAAGTAGCTTTATAATGTGGGATGCATGCAAAAGATGTAAGAGCTAAAGACAAGCTCGTGGACGACAATGGAACACCTAAAAGCAGAAAAGCAGAAAAAAATGTGTGGATCAAGTTGTTTCAGAAGGAACCGCGGAAATGAAATAGGAAAGAACATTTTGATAACTGGGAACATGTCAAAGAAAATAGGGAAAAACTTTATGACAAAGATACAGACCTGCAGACAAAAATCAGCAGCGAGGTTGGAGCCGAATTACAAGATGATGAAAAGCGAGGGAGCAAAATCGAGCGGGAAGAAGGTTAGACAGCAGTCAACAATTTTGACACATAGGAATTGAAGCAATAAAACAAAGCTAGGAAAAGACTATTATTTAAGAGGGATTGTATTAGATATGCTATGAGTAGAAGTAGGTGGAAGAAGCATGGAAAATGAATACCAAACAAATGGTCTAGCTAAATCTCGAGCATCGTTGTAGATGGATGAACGAAGTGGGAAGCGAGTGAAATGGACAAAAGAGGATGAAGAAATTGTTACAAGATTCTATGAGAGAGAAGGATGTAGTGCAATTTCCCGTAATAGGATTGCAGTCGAAATTATGAAACAAAACCCTAGCATGAAAATGACAGTTGGAAAATCGCTACAAGACACGGAAGAGAATTGGGAATAGCATTCAAAATGTGGGGAAAAAAATATGTTTCAGATCGAATGTTGAGAAGCTAGCTGAGTTCTTACAGGATAAAAATTATATGCAAATGTCAGATAGGCAGAAGGCAAAAGCATTTATTCAAATGCACGATGATGTAAAGTGGACAGAACGTACAGTGTATGGACATATTCTTGCACTGAAGAAAGGAGGGGAAGAAAGTGAGGAAGTTGATGTTGTAGGAGACGATACCGAAGGAATGGTTGGCCCCATTGTAAGTTGTAAGAAATTTGAGAATCGCTCTATGGACATGCCTATTTATACATGTGAAAGTTGCAATAGACTATGGTTTAAGCGAACCAAATGCAAAGGCAAAAAACACATTTTAAGAATAGAATGAATGTGTTGAGTGGTGTACATTATGACGAGGGAAGCGTAAAATGTACAAGATGTCATAGACAAGAAAAGGTAGAAGGGAAAAGGAAGATGGTCATGAATGAAGTACCTGAGAATGTGAAGATATTGTCGGATCTGGAGGAAAGACTTATATCTCTGAGGCCGCCATTTGCTCATATATCACTACCGATTTAAGAATAGGACAAAGAACGATTGCAAGGAGGAATGGTGCACGCTTGCACGCCAATGTAGAATCAACGCAAGCAAGTCTTCCAAGGTTAGATGATGCACACGCGGTAATACGATTGCAGTTAAAGAGAAGGATGAATGACACGAACGCTTATATGGAAGGTGGTGTAAGGCCTGTGTTGGTAATCGCGACCAAAACAATTAGAGCATTCAAGTATATAACGAAAAAGTCTGGTATTAGAATAAACGATAGTTGGGAAACATTGTTTAGAGATCATTTTGATGTCCCGATGTTGAATGCAAGTACCGGGTGAAGATGAAGTTGTTAATAATCGAATTCAAAGGGGCCATACATTGATGTGGAATTTCTCTCCGATGTGATCAATGACTATGATGACAAAATAGTTGTTGTAGCTCCGTGAAGGCTCTCATCCATTGGGTTTTTATAACACCCATATGTGGAGGAGCAATATTTTCCAACACTATTTGGTGGGGAGCCAAGGCCCGAATGGATGTACCTAACGCTTAACTTATAAAGAAATATGTCGTTGGGAACTTACAAGTGCCGATAGACGGTTTGGTAAGGAACCAAACAAACTCATTTTTCAAATTTGTGAAAGATGAGATCCACTTTGTCAGAGGCTCAGCAAACATGAGAATTCGGCGCGGTAAACGGGGATGCTTAAACTTAACAGCGTCTGATGCCTTGGATGCAAATAAATTGCACGATTTATGTAAATCCAATTTGGGATATAAAGATCTAAGATCGTTAAGATCATCTCCGATAAGTTGGATTTAGTAAAAAAAAATGCCCTTGCAATGATAAGAGAAATTGGTCCACCGCCAATGTTTGCTACGCTTAGCATGGCAGAGTCAAACTGGCCTGACTTGGTTGCGGGTTTGAAGTTCTTGAACCCTGATATTGTAAGATTGGGAAATTTGGAATGTTGGGATGAAAAGAAAATTGTGTTAGAATTAGTAAGGGCAGATCCAGTAACATGTACACGCTTACTATGTCAATCGTATTGATGCAATGAAGAAAGCACTTCGTGAAGATGTGGAATTGGCAGGTTTAGTAAAGGATTATGTATGCGTGACACAATTTCAACATAGGGGCAGTCCTCATGATCATATGATGTTATGGATTGATGAAGCACCACAGTATCCATATGCTACGTACGAAGAGATTGTAACGTTCGTTGATAAACTGATAACAACAGATGCGATATGTGCTTCCGATAGACTTGCAAGCAATGCAAACACACGTGCATACTAAGACATGTAGAAAAAAAAAATGTCGAATGCAGATTCGATTTTCCAAAGCCACCTATGATGGTCACCAGATTTTAAGGCCCTATGAATGTACAAATGAGGAGGAGTGTATGTTTGAGAAGATGCGTAAAAAACTTGAGTGCATGGTTGAAGAAGAATTATAAGGATGATATGAAGAACTACAACACAATGTTGGAGGAACTTGGAATTACAAGATGAAGTATATTTAAAAGTAGTTGCATATGGTCCGGAAAGGACCAAAAGTATATTTGAAACGGAAACTGAAACATTGTAAAGTGAATGCATTCAATTATAAGATAGCAGTGCTGTGGAGAGCAAACACTGATTTCCAATATATATTCAATGCATATGCTGTGGCTACGTATTGTTTATCATATATAACGCCACCGAACCGATATATCCGCAACACTTGCTAAAGTTATAGAATGTCAGAATGAAAACAATGAGCATGTCAGATGAGAGAATAAGAAAGTTGGGCAATGCTCTAATTGATGTCAAGAGATAAGTATATCGGAGGCTATAATGTTGATATTAGGAATGCCGCTACAAACGAAAGCAAAATGCAAATTTATATTTGTTGATACTAATGTACCCGATAATGTGTCGTGGTCTTGAAGAGGAAAGAAGAATTGAAGAAGCTAACTACAGATAGTATGAGATGTTGTTGCAAACAATGTTATAAACAAATACATGAATAGAGATAAGGAATTGGAAGATGTAAGCCTTGTTTGTAGTTGTATCCCAATATAGAGATGTAGTATGGCTGTTACATAAATAAAAAAAGGAAGGATGTATATCACCGCGGAAAAAAAGTGCGATAATAAGATTCAGATCTTTTAATAAGCATAAAGACACGAGAGGCATGGGCATACGAGATTAATGTTGCACATTCCGCTTTCGCGGATGAAAAGAACTTGTTATGTCCGGACAAACGTTACGAGTCATATGCAATGCGTGAGGAAGCAATAGAAAAGCGCCACAAGAAGTTAATATTCAGAGATGGAGAAGAAAACAGATGATTGGGCAAACATTGAATGTGCTTTTGAAACAAGAAGGAAACTGACATTTACTAGATGATGATGCTAATGTTGCTCATGAGTTTGATGTTGGGAATGAGTTTCCTAAAGAGGCATTTAACTAAACGATACCTAAGAAACATAGTGGTTGCTTGATACGAGATCTGGAATTGGTAGAAACTCATGTATACCATAGTATGATAAGAAGACTAAACATTGAGCAACGTTTATTGTTTGATGACATTATGTATAAGAAAATGATAGATCCACGACACCGTGATAATGTTATTCCTCGTGTGGAGCAGAGTTGGGAAGTCTACGTATTAAAATGCATAATTCAAGGAATGAAAAGGTGGTATGAGCATGAGTATATTGAGTGCGCGGGGGGAAACCAACAACAATTGTTACGGCATTTACGGGTAAGGTCAGCAGATCATATAAACAGGGATTACCATACACTCAGCTATGGGAATACGGCCTAATGTCGATTATGGTCGCCGTATTGAATTCGACGTCGCATTTAATCATTACAACGCATTTGAGAAACACACATGACACGCTTAAGCTTCTTGTCATCGATGAGATATCTATGGTTGGTTTGACACTATTCTATGCAAAGGGATCACATATGCAATAGGTAAGAGATAATCTTTGGCCAAAATAAATTGACAATGTAAAATTGTATGCTATACCGAACTAAATAATTTATGTATTTTATGCAGTTCAAAGGAACATTCCATATACCATTTGGAGGACTAGATGTTATAACATCCGGAGATTTTACCGCTTGCCACCATTATATGACAAAATGATATTCTCGTGATCCCGGTGCAAAAGATATAAGGCGGTTGGGATCTATTTGTTTACCGGGCATTATATCATCCATGGAAATCCAATTTCAAGGCATGTGAATTGAAGGAATTAGTTAGACAACAAAGTGATATACCGTCGCGAAAAAGTTTTAGTCGCATGAGAATTGGAAAACAAAGTGATGACGATATAAATTTCGTCAAAATGGCCCGCGGGTGTAAGACAGCCTCGTGATGATCTTGCATTGCCATACTTGTTTTATAAGCGTGACGATGTGAAAGGTCACAATGATAAGGTTCGTTTACTATATAATTGCAAAACATATAACTCCAAAACAAATTCATTTACTCATTATGACTTCATTACTTAGGTACTAATGAGGAGTGATGGAAACATTGACATATTTGATTCAAAAGACACGATCGGGATGGATGTCCCAACATCATCATCACTATCATCGATGTAAACAAGACACACGGTTTGCACAAGCAGTTAAGATTGAAACCTGGTATGTTTGTAGAGCTTACAAGTAATATAGATCTATTTGATGGGTTGGTGAACGGTGCAGAGGGTATATTTCATGTATACACTCAAGTGCCAAAGAAGTCGCTATGGATATGCTTTGAAAAACCCGCAGACAGTGCAAATGCTAGAGAAAGATTCAAATATTGTAGAACTAATGACATTGATGCAATGTGGACACCTATAGAGAAATCGAGTAAATTATGCCAGATAGACAGCAATGACAAGCATAAAATAATGCGTGAGCAATTTCCTGTACAACTAGCAGTAGCTCGAACTGTACACAGAGCACAAGGATCATCATTGCATGAACTTTGCTTCAATCCAGCGTCTATAAAAAAAATCTGGTGTTGTTTACACAGCGTTATCTCGCATGCACTCTAGTAGTGGCTTGTATCTGATGAAGCCATTGGAGCACTCAAACTTCAAGGTTAATCCTATTGTAGATCATGAAATGGAGCGGTTTAAAACATGGGCATCATGGGAGTATTCGATGCCAAATGTTTACGAATTTGCAGATACGACATGTATTGTAAACGACATTGAATGCATCTTCTCATGAAGTCTTCACATTGAAGACATATGTGGTGATCATCAGTTGATGAGTTCACATATACTATGCTTACAACGGGAAGTTAGATCGAATGACAATTGCATGTTTAATGAGAAGGTTATCAATCTATTATGAACACCGCCAAATGTGGGATTGCCACACTTTACAAAACTTCAAGAATAAGTTTGTTACATTACAAAGAACCTTGATCCGCATCGTGCCTATATTCAATTGGTCCATTTATTAGATGACAAAACTAAAGACGTTATCCGGATCATCAACATTTACAGGCCTCCTAGTTCCTCGGTTCATGTATTCATCAAGATGTACGTATAACTACTTAACAATTTGAACTATTCGTGATAAGATAATAGTTCTCGGGGACTTCAACATAAACATGCATTGCAAGAACGCTTTATTATGACATGTTGATCGGCATATTTCATGGCTTCATTCAGAACGCGGAAGATTTCTACTAGGCATACCGCTTTTACTAGATCACATATGGACTAACTTCTCCACATGTAAAGCATGGGTATTTCCGTTATGGAGTGATCTAGGAGAGTCTCCATATTATTGGAATAAGCACAAAATTGAAACAACGCGATTAACTTTATTTTGTACTCATGTAAATGTATGTGTCTCTTGATTTAAGACATATAACATAGTGAACATTTTCACGGTCCTATAATCATGGGGACATTTAGCAATTGATGCTTAATTATTTCATAAATAGAAAACCATGATGCCATCGCGCTATTTCATTAGCTTTATGTACGATTACGTTGGGAAGATTAGGATTCGTTGGTTTCCAACTAACCCAGGCAAAAAGTACTATGTCGCTTTAGCAAGACATTTGGTAAGGTAAAACATTAAACAATCGATAAGATCGCTGATGGAGGATTCAGAGCTCTAAGTTTGCTACGTTGCATATTGTTCAACTTCAACAATTCCAGAAATGGCCTCATAACCCAATTGCCCTTTCATCCAATTAGCCTTTCCAATTTTTCCTTTTCCTTTCTCTCCTTTCTTCCTTTTCCCCTTCTCTTCTCCTTCGGGGCAACCCTCTGTGCGCAAGCACCTTGTTATAGAAGCCACACCCTTGCTTGCTCATAAGGGTGATATAATGCTGCAACACCTTGCTTAATTCAATCACAAACAAAATACGTTGCAAAAGGGAGATGCTTTTTGAGGATTGTGTAGAGGCATTCACAATACTCCCAAAGGCCATTTTGTTTACTATTTGCAAAACTTCGAAGGACACCAGAATCACTTGTAAAGAAAATCATCTATGCTCATTTAGTGAATTAGCTACTGAAATGGTGTTTAGCTCGCCAAAATGGGCCAACAAAACTTAATATACATCTGAATATCAGCAATTTTTGTTTGGGAGCTGCACTTTTAAGCTGGTGCTGTTTTTAACACGGTATAAAATATCTAGCAAGATTTTCAGATGCTTAATCTGTTGACATTCAATAACTTAGATTTGTACTTTGTGAGAATGAAACAAAATTTGACATCCTGCTTGCCTCAATCATATACAAGTGTCACAAAGATTGTATTATTGTACAAGATGTTGTACAGAATAACTAATTTACAATGTAGCATATCTAGACTGGAATGCTAACCTGCAGTTTAATAGAACTGGCACTGGTTCTAATTCCCATTTTGTTAGCTAGACTTTCTATTAGCGACTGATACATGTGCTGATAACAGGACAAGCAGAGAAACGTCCCAATACGGGTGGTTCTTTCACTTGGCAGACCCACGAAGCTTCTTGACCAGTTAACAAAATAATGGTTATTTTTACCTTAACAAACAAAGCTCTCTAATCGATTTCCTTCAGAGGGCAAACCAAGAGCCTTGGCTATCATTCTCTGAGCTGTTCTCCCAGGAATATCTCTCTGTGCACTTTTTGAACTCATGCAAAATATCTGCATTACTTTCGACATGGCATTAGACCCCAACTTTACAAAATTTTCCACTGCTTTGTTGCCACAGATTCAACTGACAAAACTCTTCCATTGTTTCCCCGAGAGAGGAGTTCCACTTGCATCTCCTCCAGGACTGGATATAGAAAAACCTAAAGCTTGTGCAAACATTCTCTTGGCAGCCAAACTTGGACAGTGTTTTGTCCGTGGAAGGCGATCACAGTCACAATCCTTTCTCGTGCAAGAACACAAACTTTTGGTATCTCTGCCTTTTGTTTTACTGCTTTCATTGCTGCCGAATTATTATCTGAAATTGGTCTTCCCAAAGCATGTGCAATCATTCTTCGAGCAACAACAGGTACAGTCCTTGGTCTCTCAATTTCAACACCTTTGTTTTCGTCAGATACAGACTGTTCCGAAAATATTCGCTCTCTAGCAGCCAAATAAGAAGCCCAACGTTCCTCGAGAGAAGAAAAGCTGGCTGATGATTGCGCTGAACTAGTCTCTCACCATCTGTAATGTATCAACAATTTTAATAATTCTCTTAGCATTCCCATATAAATTAATACTATAAGAATACCTGATGAAACACCACGTTTAAGCAATTGTGGATTTGTTTCATGTTCAATTAATCCACCACATGAGCTCTCTAAAACATCACTGACAAGTACACGAGGTCTTCCACCCAGGTAAAACAAGCCAATTTTAGTCCCAGAAACAGCCAACAACCGTTTACATCTCTTTATACTCAGAAACAAAGATAGCAGTAACCTACATGGAGGAATCCTTGCATCGCTCCACAACTATGTGCCTATTTTCTCCTTCCCCAATTGATCCATGTGCCAAGCTGTTAACGGATTTAAACACGACAGCATAAGATATTATTCAACTTTACACAAAACCTATGATTGAATTGAACATAAAGTGAAAACAATTGGCTTAAAAACTGATAATGATGGTTTTCCTACAGAATTACGAAGAAGCCTAAAAATTAAGCATCCTAAAGAATCTTCTGGAAGGCCAAAAGGTACCCAAAAATATCTGCAAGCCTGTGTAGAAGCATCCTCTGATATGAAACCATAGGCTTCAACTCCAGAACCTCATCGCCACTACACCAAAATATAACTGCGGTAAAGAGTACCCAAAAGAATAATAAAAGGCTTCTCTATTGGCTTCTCTCTAACCCATTGCCGTTTAAGTCCTCACTGAATTCAAGTGCTAACACTCATGCTTAAATTCAGCATACCTGAGGGAAGACCGTAAGAAATCCACGAACAATTCTTCTATAGAAAGCACAAGATGTTTGGCATATAGGTTATCCTTGATCAGCCATGCAAGCTCTTCAACCTGAATAAGAAAGTACATGACTTGAGTGAAACAGCGATTACGGAAAAAGGGGGCAGCAAAAAAATGCGCAAGGGTTCGAAAAATTGATCAATTGGGCAAAAGTGTTTGCTTGGAGCAAATATCTTCTCCGTTGGAATGGGTTAAGGCTTACCGTAGAGTCGACCTGCATCCTCGTGCTAGCCGGAGTGAAAAAAGCGGACCCTGGGCTCTTGCCGTGTTACAAGGGAAGGACGGTAAACCCTAACCCTGCCATAGCCAAATTAAGGAGAAACAAAGGTTACCTTGTAAAGCTTCAAATTTTCTTGGGAGGTAGTTTAAAGGGGTCTAAAAGGCTTTGCAATGGTTGGGCAATTAATTCATCAAGCCCCTTTTTTTTTCGTTGCCACCTGGCACGTCTTCAAACCAACAATGCTCGTTTGTATTCCGAGATTCACCATTGGATTTGCGACATGTAAGCATAGAATGGACGGCTAATTGACTTTGCAATGTCCCCTAAACCGACATAACCACCATTGGCAGTAATTAAATATTATATAATAACCATTGACATTAATTAAATCTCCCCTTGGCCCCCCTTAATCTTTGGTGCATATTCATGCGAGGCATTTATTGGTTGGCTCGGGCCATTGATAGGAATTTAGAGCGATTGGAATGCATGAGGGCCATAACCCGTGAAAGTACACAAGTAGTGGTTGACCTAAGATTTTTTGTTGTACATATGTATGTATTTGACCTCTCGCCTACCAGTAGACGTCTTGTACGAATATGCACCAAAACAACAGGGGTCAAGAGGGATTTAAATAATGTCAATGATTATACATTTTCATTAATGTGAATGGTTGTTATGTATAAGAAATTCGGGCCCTTAAAGACAGTGGCCCTTGCATCACCGAATCAGAATGTTTATGTTAAGTTTTGGCAAGTCGTTATGAATAAGTTAAATTTAGGTAACATTCATAAAATTCATGTTTGAATAACAACACGAAGTAGACTTACTTGATGTGAGTATGACTTCCAATAGCCAAATGTTCTGCTTTGTAAGTGTGTTTTCTCAACGATAAATGCTGGTCTCTGTAGATGATAATGTTCAATTCAATTGTATTAAAACTGAAATTCAAGCTATAAACAATAACGATCTTAGCTAGCAACCTCTATCCATAATTGCCTCTTTTATTGAAGAATGATCTAATAGCTTCTCTACCTTCTTTACATAGATTAAAACATGTGCTTCTTGAAAACCAGCATGGTGCTTGTGTAGTGCTATTAAGAATGCATTTGTAGCCTGAATGCTTCTACCATATCGAAATATAATCTTACTTGACATAAAAGCATCAGCAGCATAAGCGAGCATACATTTTACAAATACAAAGTTGTAAGCAAAAAATTTAGTAGACATTTCATTTAAGATACCTTTGCAATTTGCTCACGTGTGATAACAGGAAAATTTATAGGCAACTGCAAAACAGAAATATTGACTCCCTTGAGGAAAGAAATTGCCTTGGTTCTCAAGAATCAGGTAGCAAATCCTTCTTTCTCATTCAGTGCCTTCAAAATCCTCCAAGTATGATATTAGATTCTCAGATAGCTCGATCAAGGTAAATCATTAAATTTTACAAAATGCATAGTAGGCTATATTGTCGTCTCCACTCTCTGTGGCAGCTACACAACCAATATAATGAGCAACTTAAAACCACTTACCTCATGCTATCTATCATGAAATCCTGTTGAGTCTGTTGAGTCTGAATGTACATACATGCAAATATGTCAACCCCTCCCTTTGCAACAATTCTGTATTTCTAACTAATAGTTAACTAAAACTTTCTAAAAAATCAGTCGCACCTGACAATGGCCAAGATTGTCCGGAAGCGACATTCAATGACTTTGAATCTCTGGATGGATGCCTGTATATGAATATCACCAAAAGCGACTTGGGGGTGCGGGAGGGATTTTTATTCGATGCATTAATTTCCTAATATGTGGGATGCCATGTACGATTATTTAATGTGCAGTATTAATACATTGTTATAATACATATTTATATATAACGTAGGTGTGCATGGGTCCAAATTTGTTTTGGCCCCTTCGAGGTCTAAGAGTGGTTACGTATAACATGAGCTCCATATTTAAAAATGTTGCAACGGAACTACATGGAAAATGGATCATGGCATATGAAATAATATCAATAGATCAAAGAACATGGGATAGCATATGTTGTAGAATACAAGAAAGTGTAAATATCCCTAGTCGAGCACACATTCTTCTGGAAGGTTGCCGGCTTCAAATACCTTAAAATATACCATGGCCCCAGACCATTGAAATATGTTTAAAGTTGAAGGCAACTTTGTAGCAAGTAATAAAATAAATAAATTAAGGAAAGCAATAACACATCATGAATCCTACTCTTACATTACAAATAAACAAAAATAATAAAATGTATGCCAATAATAATAATAATAATAATAATAATAATAATAATAATAATAATAATAATAATAATAATAATAATAATAATAATAATAATAATAATAATAATAATAATAATAATAATAATAATAATAATAATAATAATAATAATAATAATAATAATAATAATAATAATAATAATAATAATAATAATAATCTTAACATATATAAACCTCAAGGGCAAGATTCTTTAGGCATATTCGAAGGTGATGCTTGCCTCTAAAGTGGCCACGTTTTTCCGGAAGGAAAAAAATAGGGAGAGAAAAAAAAGGCCAGAGAAAATAGAACTGAAAGGAAAAAATGTTAGGACGTGTCGAAGATTGAAATGCCGCGGTATGCGCTTTGAGACAGAAAAGAATCGGTGATTTCGTATGGATTCGATCCGGACCGAATAATTGTGGATCGGATTTGATTCTTTGCGGTATTTGGGCGCAAAACGGTTTACTAATCTGAGAGGTGTCGTTTTTGTGTTTTTTTTTTCAGTTTTGTTGTTGTATTATAGATAAGCATGGTAGTTAATGTTTGATTTGATCTTTAGATTCCGTTAATAAAGTTTGGTGGGTGACGGACTGTGAAACCTGTATATAAGAGTGCTTTGATTTCTTTGTTTGCATTACGTATGAATCATGCTAACTAAGAAGCGGAAGCACGTGGAGATTGTGTTGGATGAAGAAGACGAACTGCTGCCAGAATCCAAAAGGCAGAGGTGTGACGAGTGGTTTTTCTTTGAGGGTGATGAGAATGCACCATTAGATTTCTGTAACTATGATGGAAATGAAATTGTGGAACCTGGATTGCAGTGTAATAATTGTGAGATTCCAACTTTATCTTTGGAGGATATTGGTGTCGCAGTAATTGATGAGTTTGACACTGCAAATTATCCTAGTTTTTTGGATATGACTGGGGGGAGATTAGGATCAGACGATACTTTTTTGTGTCCTGTCGAGCTTTTGTTTGGGTTTGGGACGGATGTTGCATTTAGCTACGAAGAATGTTGTCGCATGGTCACTGTTGAAGATGGTGAGAATGGTGAATTTGGTCGTTGTCACACGGGGGGTTACTCCGGGCAACGAGAGCTGTCGGATGGGTATATTTGCCCTTTATTCCAAGATCTGGACCGTACATAGCGATCCTCGTTTGTGGGGTATGCATGTACAAATTTTTGTATACTGTATATTACGGTTTGCAAAATACTATAAGGTTTAAGAGAATGTACTTAATAGTGTTAATTTTGTACATGTATTATAAATATATTCTTGGGGCTCTCGCTGCCCTACGTAACCCCCCGTGTGAATATGCACCCAAACCAAAGGGGGTTTAAGGGGGATTTTAATTTAAATGTGTTAAATACAATGGTTTGTGTTAATAGTGTTAATGGTAGTTGTGTGTTAAAATTTTGGGCCCTTCGGGCCCTAACTAAAACGCAAACATAGGTAAACTTTATGGGCCCGTTAGCCTTGTTTATGTAAGTATTGAAGTGCCAAGAAATATACACTATAGAGGTTGTCTATGTAAGTACATAAGTGCCAAAAAATAAACAACTGTAAGAATATGGTGATTTGTCAGTATTAAAATAAAGACAAATAGATAAAGAACATATGGAAACAATAAAGGGAACCATGATATAGGAGCTTTAATTCCATATTGACATGCGTTTTACAAAGATCAGCAAACATGACTATCTGTATGTTTCTAAATCTTTGAGTCCAATATACAATTTTGATTTCCAATAAACGGTACACATCCAGAACCAGATTATAGGAAACATTATCTGCAATCAGGGCTACACCTTCTTCATGTAAAACCATCTAATTGCACATCTCAGATTGCAATATACAATTTCAATTTATAAACGAAAGTAGAGGACACAATTAATGTAAAAGTTTTTCTGACCTTGAATAGTGCCTTCACATGTGGATGCTATGCTTTGCTCTTAAATGTAGCCAAATTGAATAATGAAATATTTGATGAAAACCATCACATAAACTGGCAGGAGTTGCACAGTAACATTCTTCCCATGTTTTTATGGGGTTCAGGGATCCATTTCCATCTTGCCTCTTGCAAGCTTTAGTTAACGGTCGATCCTCAGTAACATTCTTCCCATGTCTTTATGGGGTTCAGGGATCCGTTTCCATCTTGCCTCTTGCAAGCTTTAGTTAACGGTCGATCCTGCATATGCAGTGAAAGAAAATTATCTTCGCATAAACCATGCCAAAATAAAATACTAAATTGTTTGTTACTATGATACCTCAGGAGGATAAGATGGCACAACATTCTTCATGTGTACATTGCCACTTTGTTTCTTGCACTTGCGTCTCCTAGTTTTCCCACCTACTGTTTGACCAGTCATTTCATTCCTTATACTATCAGAAGTTAAAAGATCAGCTTCAGCAGAACCATTAATTGCTGCAATTATACCACTGCGTTCCAACAGCAACACTACTGACGCTGATGCAAATACTGGTTGTAAAGGACTGCAAGCAAGGAAAATAGCATGGGTTTCATCTCAACTGATTCTAATATCAACTCTGTTGCTCTTATGTACTGTAACTTCCCGTTCAGAGTATCCTGTATAACCTTGAGGGCCTGCAAAGAAAACCTCATGCATTTATTCAAGCTTAGGGCTAGTCGGTGCATGAAAAATACTCTGCATATATGCTAGCCTATCCATCATAAATCATACTTGATGTTTCCATCCCTTTGAACTGTAATAAATGACACTTATCAGACTGCTTTCGCATGTCACCATTTCCATAGAGCATCCACAAAAAGATCTGACAATGGACTTTAACAATTAATCTCTGTTCCTGGTCTCATCCATGAAGGAAGTATCTCCAGCAGAAGCTTATACCGGGTTCTAAACATCCAAGTAGAAGGAAGAAGAACAAGCTTCAAGCATTCATCTGTGCATTCCAAAGCTTTTTTAGTTGCCATAGAAATTTACAAAAACCATCTTGGTTGCTATAGAGGCCGAACAGGGCTTCTGGGCCGGAGTTGCTATGCCGGAAGCAAATCTAGCTGGCAACCGTAAAGCAAACCCTTTCCTTCGTGGATAAACCTATAAGTTTTTGGCATTCTATTCAGTTGTTCCTTGTACCAATAAAAGCACAGTTAGCTTAGATAAATTTGGCGTATGCTGCAGGAATTGCCTGTAGCATGGAGTTGATTAAGGGACAGCTATTTAATACCTTGGTAGATGTTAGAAATGCTGTTTGATCACATGCCATTGCACCTCACATTGTATTCAAAGTGATCAAGTCGGTTACATGTGACTGTCTCAAATTATGTATGTCAACAAACAATTCAGGTTATTTATGTCAATAAGCAGTAGCAGCAGCTATACTTGACAACATTAGATTTGCTGGCATGATAAGCACAGAACTTGGTATCAGATTTTTTTCTTTCAAATTGTCTGCCCATTTCTTAAAGCATCTACTAGCGTTTCCTGCTTGGAATAAGGTGAAAGAAAATCGTATGCTCCTATATAACATGTTCCTATATAATTGTAATTGGTCTATGGTCATTCTCTTACTACAGAGGCAAATGCGGTTTGAATGAGAAACCCTTTGACAGCAATGAAAATAATGATTCGTGTGCAGCCATGCTCAGAAGGCATCTTCCTGCTCTAATACTAAATTTAGAGCTGCAATGCACCATTATGCTAGCTCTATTTCCATTACGAATCAGTCTTGTTAAAAATCTAATCTTCATGAGCATGGTTCAGCAGAGATACCTTATGAAATTGACTGCCAAAATCAGCTACACAATCCTCTTGAACCGATTTGCCTTAATCATCTCAGCCACGCTATAAAAATACTGAATACAAAGTTCTGCTGTGCCGATTGTGAAGATGGGAATGGCGATTGAATCCGACAGCAAATTCGTAGAGAGGAAAGGATAGAGGAAATTGGTAGTAGAGAGAAATCCAATAGCAGATTTTGATACCAAATATGGAAGAGAAATTCTTAAGGAAAGTAAGTAGAGGGCACTTCAATAATTAAAAACTAGAAAAAGGCACAGCAGAAGACTTTGAATTTGGCAAGATCTTGATTGTTCAAAAACTAGCGTTCAAGAACCCTAAAATAAGGGACCTCGATGCTTGCATGTCTGTTTTTGGAACTTAAAAATAATTGATTTTTCAAGGGAAAATCAGCCCCTAAAATAAAAAGAGGGCTTTTGTTGTGAGCCCTTGGATGTTGGACCATTGAAAAAAAAAAAGCTAAATCAACGACTAAGAAATGGTGCACTCTAGATGTACGCATTAGTACATCCATTCGAATACGCCATGAAATCTTAGGAAAACCTTTGTGAAAAGCGTACAAAAACACAAAGAAAACCCCCTGTTATTATGCTACATATTGGACAAAATGGTTAAGAATTGGTTCGCCGAGGAATAGTGTGGAGATGTGATCGTCTGTTGTGTATATGCTATATGTACATGTAATTATGCTATCCTAGTTGAGAGAGTTTGTAGTTAGATGTATATATTGTTTTGTATATGAATATAGTAAGTTTTTTTGTATATGTAGTATATGGGTGTTAGATTGATGGCTGGAAAACAATAGTTTATGTTTTTTGTAGAGTGAATTTAAACGTTAGTTCTATGTAACGGTACAAGCATTTGCTAAATGAATAGTTGTTAGTTTCTTGAGAACTTCGTTTGAACCAGGTTAGATGAATGTGTCAAATTATTTATAGAGATGAAACGGGGAGGGCATTGTGTCGATAAATTCTGCCCTTAGTGTTCTAGATGCATGTGACTTGCTTGGTAGACTTTTCAGAAGATGAGATGATTCATAGTCATATTATTGACGGTGGTAACTTGGTTCATGCCTTTCTTTGCATGTAGAGGACAAGATCGATTCTAGTCTAGGTCATGAATATTTGATGTTGCAAAGGTGCCTCAAGAACAACAGAGATAAATATCGTGTTATTTCCCATTCTGAAAGAGAGCATGTAAGGGGAGACCGCCATCCCTTGGTCTTGCTTGTGTTTTGGCTTCGGTTAAGAAAAGCCCTCATCCTTTGGGATATGTTATTGAGACAAATTTGGTACTAATAAAGCTAAGGTTTTTCAAGAAGCGTCTGAGTTTGGAAGGATGAGGAATTTGATTCTATTTGTGATGGGTGATAACAGGAACACCACTTATGGTTCTTATGTAACACCACTTGATGGAATAGTCAATCCCCCTGATGGTGTAAGCACTGCTTCAAATGGTACCACCCTGACAACGGGCGGCAGCAGTGCTTGGTGTGTTGCAAAAGCTGGAGTAAGTGATAGTGTGTTTGCTGTTGCACTAGTGCAGATTGTGGACGTATCCAAAGTGGTGGAGTTTGCTACCTTTCTAATACTTACTCTTCACATGCTAGCTATGCATTCAATAGTTACTTTCAGAGAAGTTCACAGGCATATGGAAGTTGTGACTTTGGTGGTGCTGCAACTACCACTAATGTAGATGCAAGTGAGTGTTTTTATTTGGATTCATATGTCTATTTGTTATTTCAAGCTTTGGTACACCACGTGTATCACAGTATCATTATAACAATATCATTCGTTTATATATGCAGGTTATTCAAGCCGTCAATATAGTATGATTCTTATGTTCTTTACAATCTTGTGATTTGTCGAACTATGTTAGTTATATGAGTTGCACATGCTCAAGAAAACTACCTGCAGCTGAATGCAAAATGTTCATGACTACCTAAATCAGCATTGCATTTCTTCTCATACTCTATTTCATTATGATGCACTTCTGGAAAAGTAGTATTTCTTATTGAGATTTCATGCCTTGGCGAACTAATATATAACATAAAAGGATGAGCTCATTTTCTTTTCTGACATGCCTTTTATATACCTTCCAGTGGTGGCAGCTGCAACAGCAATGGTTCTCCTTCAGGTAGTTCAACCATTCAACCTTTCAATCCAAAGCAAAGCCTTGATGGGGTATCAAATCGAATGGGCCGACTTTGCGATTTTACCCTCTTGGTTGTTCCAATAATGCTCAACTTAAGAGACTTAATTGGATGTTGTAGCCCATTTACAAGCGAAAAATAGCACCAAAAGCGTTGGTTCTCCTTCGTAGTTCAATCATTCAACCTTTCAATCCAAGCAAAGATGCCCGATGGGGTATTAAATCAAATGGGCGACTTATTTATTCAATTACGCTCTTGGTTGTTCCAATAATGCTCAACTTAAGAGCTTAATTGGATGTTGTAGTCCATTTGCAAGCGAAAATATAACATTTGTCGCTATGTATATTGTTGGTCGTAGATCCATGTTTAGGAGTTTAGAGAGTATAAAGACAACGTTTGGTTTGTTATGTCAAGGCGATATTGTGCTTTGAACTGTAACAGTTTCATGTATATGCACAGCAGTGTTGATTCAACATGGTTAATGCCAATAGGCCATTAGAATATTTTGACAAATGGTAGCTGCTTGAGAGGTTCCCAACAAGTCCATGTTTAGTAAAATCACTTATGGTCTTGAAAATTATTCTGATGTAGGAGTTGGAAATCTTATCCATGTGCGTATTCCTCTTGGGCGTTACCAAACATATGTCATTGTGGGAACTGCATTGCATCATATGTTGCAAACACAAAGCATAGGAAGGCATTGTTATTGACATGTACACCAAAGATATGAGTTTAGAAAGTATGAAGACAAACATTTGGTCCCTTATATCGGGTCGATGTTGTGGTGCTGATTTGTAATAATTTCGCCTATGCTCATCATGGATCCTTATCCGAGAAGTCATGTTGTGCTAAGAAGCTGTTATGGTGAAGTAAGCAGTTCTTCGCGAAGCTTATTAAACTATAGGTGTTGGCTACTTGGAAGATGGTGCTTGATCAGACTGTGCCAATAGCTTCCTTAGAATTCAGTGAACATAATGACAAAACATGAACAATTTGCAAAGCACAGAATGGAGAGTCAAAATCCAGCCATCCGAAATAAAATGGACGAGACTATACGAAAATCAAATTCATCATGGATAATCAACTTTGGATATGAAATAGACTGTGAAGTGGATATCGCCTTTGTGTACATGCATGGAAGGTTTAACAGGATGCGCAAAGTGATTTTGACAAGATTAGTCCGGAGGATGTAATACTATGAACAGTCTTGATAACAGCATGCTCATAGCTTGACTGTATCAAGGAAGCTTTAAAGCTTCTATGGGATATGCATAACGTCAGCAAGAGATCAAAGAAAGTTTATGTAAAAAATGATTTGAATCCAGATGCAATGCATATCTTTCCCGAGGTGTGAAATGATAGATGATGTTGTTTTTTATAGTAGAATGTAATTCAGTTGCAAGTATAGAATGCGTCTCTGACTATTTGTATTCAATGCCTTTTTGGTCAGCCAGGTCTTCAATATAGATGGTTGTATGTTCATCATGGATTTGTTTGTAATGTAGCAGGTGCAGGCCATTTTGACAGGTATGATTTCTGACCCAAAATGATGAGCTATAGGTGTATCAGGTGGAAGCATGGAAGATTCCAGGGTTGCCAACATTCACAGTAAGATTCTTGGAACATCATCTTTAGCCAAGAAATTGAGTCATTTGCATAAAACAAAATAATATTTGACGTGAAGATTTGGAATTGCATCACGTACATGTTTGATCATGGTTATAATTTTGTTTACGCTCCCATATATTACTCTAAGGCAATGCATTTATGGAATTGTTTTTGAATGTAAAGAAAGTCCTTATCCGCTAAGGTCTTTGGTGGGCCTTGCCAGGATGCATGCTGAACTCGAACACGTAACCAAAAGCGTTCAGGTATATTATCATGTCTTAGATATTTTGGAAGAATCAAAGCGCCTTGAAGAAGAATATTTAATTATTCCACTGTCCCATAGGTGTACGTTTCCTGGCCCAAGATGATGGGTTGCAGATATACCAGGTGCAAACAGATTTTGTAATCATTGTAGACATTGTAGAAAATTGAACTATCAGTAAGACGATCTGGCTCACAAATTTTCCATTGAACAGACTGTATGACAGCGTGGCTAGTAGATTTTCGTACAAGTTCATATGATTTGTGAAAATTTATGTTTGAGACAGGTGTATGATTGTTAGCCATGAATAGATAAGATATCCTTATCATCTGTTCATGATCTGTACGACATATCCGGCTTATATCATGAGTAAATTTGATTAGGATAAGGATAGATAAGCATAGATGATTTACGTGGCTGTTTATCTTTGGTTGTCTTGGCATATAAAAAGGGAAGCCGATAGCAAATTTGATCAGATGTTTTCGATTGTTTGCGCCTCATAATCGGGTCGATCAGGTATGCCGCCGTTTTCGTTGGTGTTATGCATTGATCAATATGTATATTTTTTTATTTTATTTTTATTTTTTTGTATGTTCATGTTGGTTGCCTAGGTTCTGTGCCGTAATGATGCTCTTAGTATAACGGTAGTAGTATGGCCATTGTTATGCCTAAATAAATGGCAGACCATTGTTGGATATTGTGCATGCATATTGAAATTTGGCATAATGGAATGTTCTATGGTAATACGGTCCATAGATATGTAATGGTCGCATGTCGTCTAGTCTAAGTTGATGTGGGACGCCATGGCCGGACAAACTAGGGGACTCAATTGCCTTGTTCTATGGCTATGGGGAATAACCTTGGCCATTAAGAGTTTATCTATTTGGAATAAATAACAACAAGCCAATATTGTGTTGGCCGGTATGATGTGGTGCTGGGGATAACATGGTTGCAGCGGGTTAAGCCTACTGCAATAGATTGGAACACTCACCAGGTGACGCTGAAGCACGATGGACGTGAGATCTATCTGCAGGGGAGTCCTTTGACGGGAGCTTCCAAGATCGTGTCGTCGCTTCAGGTCAAGAAACTGGTACGTAAATCTTCCAATCAATTCTTTCTTCTATTTATTGATGAATGTTATCCTCGATTTGTTGAGTCTTTGTCATATGAGTGCTGATAGTGAGGTCATAGAGAATTCAAACGGCCAGAGAGAGTTGCAGGATCTGTTGTATGAGTTTCAGGACGTGTTCCCTGAGGAACTGCCTGAAGGTCTTCCACCTAGTAGAGAGATTGAACATGAGATTGATTTAGAGCCTGGATCCAAACCTGTGTTTTGTAGCCCTTATAGATATTGGAACAAGAGGAGGTAAAGAAGCAGGTTCATGAGCTGTTAGCCAAAGGGTTTGTGAGACCTAGCAAATCCCCTTATGGTGCTCCTGTCATTCTAGTCAAGAAAAAGGACGGATCAATGCGGATGTGCATTGATTATTGCCTTGAATAAGATCACGATCAAGAATAGATACCCTTTGCCTAGGATTGACGAGATTATGGATAGATTAAGAGGAGCTAAGTATTTTTCTATGTTGGATTTGCGCAAGATGGTTATCACGGATAAAGGGTGAAGGAGTCGGATGTTCATAAAGGCGCCTTCGGGACCACTTTGGTCATTTTGAATTTTTGGTGATGCCTTTTTGGACTAACGAATGCTCCCCGCTACTTTTTTCCAGAATGATGAATGAGGTTTTTGCAGGATGTCTTGATACTTTTGTTGAAGTATTTTTAGATGATATCCTGATTTATAGCAAAACCTTGGATGAGCATTTGAATCATTTGCGTTACGTGTTAAACACCTTTCGACAAAGCATAAGTTATATGCAAAAATGTCAAAGTGTGAATTTTTGAAAGCACAGGTGGAATATTTGGGTCACATTGTATCTCTTTGAAGGTGGGGGATTCACCTAGATCCCAAGAAGGCAGAGGCAATTCGTCCATGTCTTGGCACTAGAATGTCCAAAGAATGTCCGAGAAAAACCCCTTCCAAGGCGTAGTTTCTTGGGATTGGCGTTATTATCGCATGTGATTTGTGTTATTATCAGCAATTTATGCGGAAGTTTGCCAAGATTGCCCATTTGCTTTGACTATGTTGTTGAAAACTAACGTCCGGTAGCAATGGGCGGTGAAGCGGCCGGAGGCAATGGATATCTTTGAAAGAGGAGGTTGCCGACCTCGGCGCCTATTCGTTGATTCTAGACATGAGTAAACCTTATGAGGTTTACATGTGGTTATGCCATTGGTCTTTGTTCTTATGCGGGGATGGTAGGGTGGTGGCGTATGAAAGTCGCCAACTCAATCTTTCTTGAGAAGAACTATTCCACCTATGAGCGGGAGTTACGGCAATGGTTCATGCGTTCAAAGTCCGGAAACATTATCTCATAATAAGTGCGAGTTTGTGGTCTACACCCGATCATAAACCGTTGAAATTCCCGCAAAAGCCGGGCGAGGTAAGTCCAAGGCAAGCAAGATGGTTGGACTTTCTTTCTCAATTTCATTTTCATGTTGAACATCTTCGGGGAAAAAGAAATCACATTGTTGATGCTCTTTCTAGGGTTCGGGAAGTAAATGTAATGGTTCAATGTGAAATTGCTTTGGTGTCACAGATTAAGCAGGCATATGACTTGGATGCCTATATTTTGAGTATGCAGCATCTATCCAAGTTACCCGATGCTTGGGATATCCAGAATGGACTCTGGTATCATAAGGGACGTATTTATGTTCCTGCTGTTGACACTTTGAGGAAGCGATTATTGAGCGAATTTCATGATGCACCTTATGCTGGGCATGGGTGTGAATGAAAAACTTATGAATCGCTCAAGAGAATGTTTTACTGGCCTAGCTTGAAAGAGGATGTGCAGGAATATGTAAAAGTCTGTGAGACTTGTCAGCAAGTTAAAGCAGGTCAAGGCAAGACTCCAGGACTTCTGCAACCTCTGCCTCCAGAGGAGAGGTGGAGTGAAATCTCTGTGGATTTCATTGTGAATTTGCCTCGTACTGTGCATCACTATACTCAGATACTTGTCATTGTGGATATGTTGAAGTATGCACGCTTTATACCTCTGACATGTGTATATGCAGCATGTGTTTCCTATTTTTGGATTACCCAAAGCTATTGTAAGCGATCGAGATGTGAAATTCACTGGAAATTTCTGGCGCGAATTGTTCTCTGCATTGAAATGCACTCTTCAGTTCTCTAGTGGAGATCATCCAGAAACGGATGGGCAAACTGAAAGAGTTCAATCAAATCTGGAGGATATGCTGAGATCTTATGTGGCCACTCAGCAATCCAGATGGAAGGACTATTTGCCAATTGTGGAGTTTGCTTACAATAATGGGTTCCAACAGAGCATCAAAACTAGCCCGTTTGTGGTTATGTTTGGGAGAAATCCCAGAGGACCTGTATCGCTTGGTTTTGATGGGCTGAAAACTGATGTTGCTATAAGTATGCTTGAAGGTATGGATGTGACACTTGGGTTGTGTCAATTGCATATGAGACAGGCCCAGGATCGGGCAAGGGCATGTGCCAATTTGTCTAGAGCCCCGATCGAGCTGCATGAAGGTCAGACGGTGTACCTTCGTGTGGTCTTCCCTGCAAATCTGAAAAGAAAAGCAATATTGCCATTGCTTGCAGGAAAGAAACCAAAGCTCTCCCCAAGATACAGTGTCCTTATAAGATTTTGAAGAAGTATAGTGATGTTGCCTTCAAGTTGCAGTTTCCACCGAATGTGGACATTCATCCAGTTTTCCATGTGAGCCAGTTGCGACCAGCTCTGGGGAAAGCTGCGAATGTTGTGCCTTTTCAGGAACACATGGTGGAGTTGGATAGAATTCCTACCCCTGAAAGAATATTGAATTCCCGGATAGTGTGGATCCACCAAAGAGACCAGATGGAATTTCTGGTAAAGTGGAAACATAGACCTGTCTCAGAGGCGACGTGGGAGAGTCGTCGTTTCATGACTCAATATCCGGATGTTATGGCTCAATGGTCTGGAGCCGATTCTTGAGGACAAGAATCCCAGGGGGGGAGTATTGTTATGCCTAAATAAATGGCAGACCATTGTTGGATATTGTGCATGCATATTGAAATTTGGCATAATGGAATGTTCTATGGTAATACGGTCCATAGATATGTAATGGTCGCATGTCGTCTAGTCTAAGTTGCTGTGGGACGCCATGGCCGGACAGACTAGGGGACTCGATTGCCTTGTTCTATGGCTATGGGGAATAACCTTGGCCATTAAGAGTTTATCTATTTGGAATAAATAACAACAAGGCAATATTGTGTGCTACCTTAGCTAAGGTTGTAAATAGCTTAATGGGTGAATAACCCATTGAAGTGAATTAAGTTTATAATGCTTTAAAGACCATTGACTTAGAATATTCAAAATGGTGAGCACCCCAAAATCGGGGATGCCACCAACCTGTTACTGCAGCGTTCGCGGGCTGGCCTAGGGGAGACCTGGGCCACCGGGGCTGTGTTCGACAGGGCCACCCTGCTGCCAGGATACCGCCACGTGGCTTTGCCACATTGGCAGGAGCTCCCAACAATTGGGGCTGTGGCGGCAGGTTACAGAAGCAAGGCAGGCGGCAGAAGGGAACTAGGCGGATTGAAGAAAAGAGAGAAAGGAGGGAGTGACTGGATTTGCAGAGGCGGGCAACCGGCTGAATTGCTGGGAGGTCGGTGTAGACTTTTGGACAGCGATTCAACAATTGGACTTGGCGTTCAGGTGGGCTCCTGCTCTTAGTGGGAAACATTAAATTAATCGGGGTGACTGTGGCCACCCGAAAATACCTGAACCCAAGTGATAAGCTGGCATACCTGCTCTTTGATCAGAATATCGGGTAGCTGGGTGAGCTTCCCGGTTGTTCACTCATAAACCTTGTTTGCTTATAAACCTGGTTGCCTTTCTTCTATTCAATGGTGTTGCTGATTGTGGCAAGGATGTTGGCCAGCTTTTGATAGCAAGCCAATTCTTACAGCCATAATCCCTTCTGTGCCATCCAATATGGAAGTGTAGCCTTTGCTTATTCTTTTATGGGGATGGCCTTATGCTTGTCCTCTTAGATGCCTCTGTGAGTGCTGGTGAGGTAGGCTAATGGTATTGGTATGGGACAATATCATATGCCTGCCGACAGCCCAGTGAAAGCAGAGCATCCATTGTGGAGCTATGCTCCACTATTAGAGTATCTTAGATACTAGGGTGAGCACGTTGAGTGCTTATCCCAGGGAGTTTATGCATAGCATGTATATGGATAAGCGTGGCTTATCGGATAAGATCCATCGGTGTTGGATAAGATCCATCGGTGTTGGTGAGGTGAACCTCATCACTGGTATGGCACGGTGATGGGCGGAACCAACAGTCTAACAGCCTAGGGGCTTATGTTGCTTGCAGTTTCTCCCTTACATTGGATCCACCAGCGCGGGGGTTCTAGACGACGTACCGTCTAGATATGGCGGGGTGTGTCTGCTTGGCAGATGCTATGGTGCGTGTGGTGGATTCCATATGTGTGTTCTTGCAGTCCGCCAGTCATTGCTTCGCGTTGACACTATCAGATAACTCTCATGCATGTTACTAACACGTGGAAGCTGGTGCAGGCTGTTTGATAGCTGGCGGAGCGTACGTGTGCATTAGTTATCTTTTGTTGTCATCTTGTTATCTGTATACGTGGCTTTCATGTATATAGCCTCGTGGGAGGCAGTACTTGTTCTGTGTACTCTGATGGTTTGATGTGAATACAAATCGAAATTTTCGGTACTAAAATTTTGGTTCGTAACAGCCATAGTTCCAAACCTAAGCTTGAGTGGAGAACATAAGCTTGGGTAGATTGTTTTTTGAAGAATAGAATTCAATATGCCGCCGTGTTCGTTGGTGTTATGCATTGATCAATATATATTTTTTTTTATTTTTTTTTGTATGTTCGTATTGGTTGCCTAGGTTCTGTGCCGTAATGATGCTCTTAGTATAAGGATAGTAGTATGGCCATAGTTCCAAGCCTAAGCTTGAGTGGAGAGCATAAGCTTGGGTGAATTTCTTTTCCAAGAATAGAATTCAAAATGCCATCGTCTGATGGAAATGTCCAAAATCATGTAGCAACTAATTATACTCAGGCATGTTACTTGCGTTAAACGTAATTCTAGAGCGGGGTCAAAGCATGGAGGTGGGGGACACTTTTTGTGTCAGCGACACATGGTGCTTAGGGGGTGCTTTCCGGAGCTATTTTGTTTGTATTTTTAAAAAATATTTTTCTTTTATTTTTTTGATATTTTTTCCTGAAACGCATTCATATTACGCCTTGAAATACAAAATTTCAGCTTCATCGGAGTTATAGAAAAAAAGATAAAAATAAGTAAAATTTCCCGCATTAGGTGCTTAGGGGGTGCTTGGCTGGCGCAAAAATGCCCCCCCAGCTCCATGCTTTGACCCAGCGGCATCTTATGGCTTTCTTATATTGTCATAGCTGGGCTTCTTGAGCCCCTTCAGAAACATGGTCCAGTAATGATCATGTGTTAACATAAAGCCACAGTGTCGTCCTATGGCCTTCCTAGATTGTCATGTCTAATCTCCTTGAGCCCCTTTAGGAAACATGGTCCGATGCTTCATACTTAGTTCGTACTTGTGAATGAGCAATTGCAAGCCCATCCTTGATTTCTTGAGCATCGAAGTCCCCTTTTTTTTTGGGTAATTACGTTCATGTTGTTGGAGGTTAATTGTTAGAATGTACTTAAGGATTTAATAAGCCTCCCGATGGACATCGTAGTGTAAGGATAAAAACGTGATCATTGTTTCGAATGTAAACTTGAGAGTTGTGATAGTTAAGTGGTCTAGATTCGTACAAAGTATAAGAGGCATGATGGAGACTAGGTCTTGAGTCCAGATGCAGGGTTACGTGTAGAGACAAAAAATGATTAGGTACAATTCGAAGCATGATGTGGTTCTTAAAACTGCAGTTAAGACTTTAGTACTGACATTGGAAACTCGATGCATTTACGAAAATCTTAGTATATCGTATTCTCGTATCTAATATACATATATTAAGGGTTAATCCATCTCATTATTTAGGTGAGTTTTGTTAACTTAGATTCGACTCACGCTACATATATTGAATGGATAGATTTTGTGGAGTTGGCGTTTCTTTGTACTCCGGGGTTTGGATATGAGCACAGTTGGGTGCCACGCGTTCTTACTCGTGTACTCATTGGTTTTTGGTGCGAGAAGAAGTAAAGAAGTCGTTGGGTTTGTTAGAACTGTTGGAGATGTTCGTTTATTTTCAATCGTCTCGTTTGAAATTCAAGGTATGAATAATATTGCAGTAATAAATTATAGTGACTTATTTGAGGAGGTTATAACAAATGGGAATATGCACCCTCGTCACTTATTGCTATTGAGGTTATGTGAGAGCCAAATGACGATGTTGAGGGCATATGCAACAGTCTTTGATCTTGAGATGAGGGGGGCTTTGATCTTGGGAAACGATGTGACAATCCAAGTTTTCCATAGAAGAGATTATCGTAGACGATGAACTACCCATATATTAATGGGTGTATTCGGTAGAGATGTTATGTACATTCTAGATGGGGTTACCAATGTGAGATTACTGGTTAGTGTCTACATGTAAATTAAAAAAAATTCCTATGTATATTCAATAAAGAATACATATATGATTTTAGCTCGTCGCATGTGGATGGCTCCAGAGTTCCTCGGGCGCATTATTTGATTTCTGAGTAGTAGAATATTTTGATCCTAAGTTCCTATTTTCTCTAGTGACTGAATATATAGTCAATAGATCGTGGGGAAGAACTTGAGATATATAATTGCCCTTTGTTACAGTGATAGTGTGTGAATAAGATGGACATCCATATATTTGAGAGTTTCATGAATATATGCTATGATATTGTGCACAGATGTCTGTTGCAATTTGAGTGTTCTAAGGATATTATTTTCTATTGCTTTGTAGTATAATGGAAAAGCAGCTTGGGCAGGAGGATAAAAGTACAACATTACATGCTAGTCAAGAGATAGGTGAATGTTCAAACAATCAAGCGATCCGAGCAGTATTGGATAAGGTTGCAAGGAATAGGGAGGAGCGAGAATGTATCAAGTTAATAGTGGAACGATTAGAAAGAGGAGACGAAATCGAGTTGCATTGCACATAGCATCATATAGGTTATGTGCAAGGCCAAACACATCAAGAAGATTAGATATCCAAATAGAGAGGTTATCGACAGAAGATAAGATGTCCAATGAGGTGCTTAAGTTATCTTTGAGAATTAACAAAATGTGCAGACAACTTGACTCGATTACATCGTCTTCTACAAATAGTCGAATGCACCAACGATGTTGCGAGAAACACGTGGGCAGTATTTCCAGCCAAAAAAGTGGTGTTTCTGACAAAAAAAAAGTGGTGTTTCTGGCCAAAAATATGGTATTTCTAACCAAAAAGTGGTATTTCTGGCCAAAAACCAAGCGGAAACTGCGCGGTGGAGCCAAAATCTTTGGTCGAATCCTTTTTGCAGCTCCCTGGATGGCTTGAAATGCTTCAAAGGCCCTTCCAATCGCTTTGTCTTCCTCTTTAACACTAGTTTGATGAAGAGAAGAAGTGATTTGAGCTTAGATAGAGCCGGATCAAGCAAAAAATGACCCAAAACAGTTGATTCTGGGTTTGAAACTGTGAAGTGCGCAGTGGCCGATATCGGGTGGCCGGAAACACCACAAAAAAAGTCCGGAAATACCACATCCCTGACTCTATATACGGGCGTCCGTCTCATATTAGATAGATAGGTATTTTGTCCTATATTAGGATAAGCCGATTTTTTACGTCCACAGGATAAAAAACCACAATTCAGCACCAAAGTTTTGGCCGTAAAGGGCAAATGAAGAATCGAGGCGCCTTCATCTTCTTATATTTCCATTTTTGCTGCCTAGCCACATTAATGGATTGCTTGAATTTGCCAGAAATTTGGCCTCTCAAGGATGCCGTATTACGTTCATCCAGCCATACAAGGATTTTCAAAAGCAGAACCCCAGTCTAGAGCATGGGCAGATCCGATTTGTGAGCCTCCCAGATACAATCAAATCAGATGTTTGTGCAACTGGATCTAAAGGAAACCAAGGCATAGCCAACATCATGGATGCCATGCTGGTCTTGCAACTTCCCTTTGAAGAGCTGCTGCAGGAGCTCATTAAAAGCGAAAATCCTATTAATTATATCGTCTCAGATCTTATGTTAGTATGGATGACGAACTCTGTTCAGAAATTTAAGCTTCCCAGTGCTCAATTTTGGGCCGGATCTGCCGAGTCACGCTATTTATGTTTAGAATCCCGAAATTATGAAGCAAGTTCGCTTCCCCATCACTATGAGATATTTCTATAACTTTTCTCATTTTTGAATTGGATTTATAAATTTTTGAATTGAGTTCTACGTGCAAGATGATCTAAGGCAGAATGAAAGAGGTCAAGTGTCGCGAAGGAATTCTTCCCCTAAAATTAGAAGATATTCCTCTCACGTATCATGGAGATCCTCCCTTCCAGGGCTACTATGAGAAAATACACGGAGATACTATAGATGCTTTTCAAGCGGCCAGATTGGATTCTAATCAACACGGTTGAAGAATTAGAAAAAGATGTCTTTGATTTCGTTCCAAAAAGAGGCAAAAACGTTCTTCCAATAGGATCAATTTTAGCAATACAAAAGGCGCCATTAGATCACGAAGAAGAGGCAAGCGGATGCATGGAATGGTTAGAAAATCAAGCCGATAATTGATTGCTATATGTTGCATTTGGAGCGATGGCGGATTTATCGAGGAGGATAAAATCTGAGGGGCTTACAACTTGAGCTAGAATTGAGTGGGCAACCATTTCTCTTTGCTTTGGGGCCAAATATAAACAAGTCGTTGCCCCAAAAGACTAGGCAAAAATTAATGGACAATGGATTAGTGGTTAACTGGGCTCCCCAACAACAAGTTCTACGCCATAGGGATATAGGGGGTTTTTTGACACATTGCGGATGGAACTCTCTTCTCGAAGGCATTGCCGGGGGTGTTCCCATGTTGGGGTGGCCTTGCTTGTTTGAGCAAAACTTGAACTGCAAATACATGGTGGATGAATGGGGTATTGGATTGAAGGTCGCTATGGAAAGCGAGGGCGAGTTCCAAGTTGGGAAAGATGCCATCAGGACCTTGCTTGTGGAAGATGAAGGTAAGAAGATGAGACTCAAGGCCCAAGTATTGAAAGAAAATGCCACGTCTCGACCTTGTTTGGAGCATCTCCTTAAGGTCAAACAAATTTAAGTTGGATCAATGTGCCTCTTCCTTTTCTAGACTCATTAATACATGTATGCATTGGGAACCTCTAGATGATATTAAAAGAGTTAAAAAAAGAGAGGAAACTTGAACGTGGCATTAGTATACTATGTTTTCCTTCGCAATCTATCACGAACATCAGGAGGAGTCATCCACAGACTAATTTATCAGTATGTTTAATTCATTTTTTAAAATAAGCATCCTATTTTAAAATATGATTTTTAGGGTTAATGGCATTTAGGAGCAAAGCCTCAACTGGGCCTTATTCGGACGCATGGGGATAAACGTCTTCTTTGTGTAACTATTCGAGAGTTGCAATATATGACGGATGAACCTTATTACATTAACTATGGTTGGCTTGAGGGATCTGGACCAGCAATCTATAGCGCACTTGCAGAGACAAAGTATTTTCCTGATTCGTTATATAAGCAAATCGAGGTATTAGGCACACATAAACCATGTGCTGGATTGATATATCTTTTGCGCAAATATGGTAATCCGAGATTCTCTAAGCCAGTTGCTACTTTTCGAGTTGAGGCAAGATGGGTTGAAGAAACATTGAAAGTTTTACTTTACAAAGTTTCAGAAGACATGTCATGATATGCTATTTTTGACAGTTTTTATATCATCTATATTGGATTATATGTAAAAATATTGCAATTCGGTGAAGTAAATGTGTGTAAATGTAAGTAATAAATATATAAATATATGTAAGTTTTTGTCGTGGTATTTGTTTCGTATGAATTGTTGATTGTTTCTATATATTATCAGGTAAATGTTTTTTTTCAAGCATTTATTTATGTGTGCAGGAAGTTATTACTCATTGTGGTTTAAGCTGTGCGTGACTTAAATCAGTTTGTGCGTGCATCGAAGCGATAAAAAAAATAAGTAGGTATTTTTGTATTGCTACATATCCACAGTAGACTATATTGCAATTTAGTTTATTGTCTCAATGCCTCGTAAAGATTGGTTATCAAGAAATATGTAGCATAATAACAGGGGGTTTCTTTTGTATTTTTATACTTTTTTGCCTAAGGTTTTTATATGATTTCATGGATGTATTTGATGAGCCATACTAATTGGTATATCTAGAGTGCACATACGCTTGAACTAATTTTGATGCCTATATCCAATGGTTTAGATCCATATATCATATATTTCGTTATTATATTGTATTTTTCTTATTTTATCACATTCTGCTAGACATGCAAGGCTCGAGATAACCCATTTTAGGGTTATGTGTTGGGAGCTTATATGTTGGGTTGCGTGATGCAGGTAGACAGGCCTCAGCATCAACATGGTAAAAAGGAGCGTTAAATCCATGGTAACATCAACCGAAATCTCTATCCCTGTTGATTTGAAGCGTCATCAATTTGCCTTTTTCTTCTATTGCACCGTCCAATCCGTTTCTGTGCGTCCGCCAGTTCTTGGAGGCACTAAAGCTTTTATTTGGTTTGAGGGGTAGTTATGGGCCTAACTTGCTTCGTGGTTGTGTCGGGTTAGTTCTTGCATCGGGGCTCTGCGTTTTGTGGCTTCAATGACACCAAATGCGGTTGTATCAATGACACCAAAGTGGGCTGCTTTTGGCAATTAGGCCAAATATCCCCATGAAGGCATTGGCTGCGGGGAGATGGATTCACCTATGGATTGAAGCTTCAAGATGGTACGTCTTACATCTGGGGAAGCAACTGGAAAGGTTATGCCAAAATTTGGGCAAATGATCCCGGTGTCGATTACTCCGCCATATTCGCGGCAGTTACCATATACGTGGCATAGAGGCGATCACAAATAAATCCTTGTGTTGGGGTATGAATGATGCCCATCGATGTGATGTTCCCGCCAATTATACCTTCTCCTCGCTAGCGGGAGATAATCACACTGCGGCCTTCGACCGACTGACCATGAAGTCGTCTCTTGGAGAGATAACACCTATGGCGGTGCAACCACGCGGTGGAGTTCCTTTTTCTTTGATCACTGCAGCAGACTCCTACACTTGTGGTGTCAGGAAAGATCAACAAAGTATCCTATGCTGGGGTAATTATGCTGGTGATGCTAACCATTTAGCTAGGTCACAGAAAATGTTGACATTTAGGGAAAAAAAAACGTTTTTTGCACGTTCGAAACTAAACCCTATAAAAACGCAAAAAATACACGTATTTTTCTCTAACTTTTCTGGCCAACGTTCCGGCAACAAAAACAGGCGACTTTTTTGAGCCACTTTTGCCCCATTAGGATTTCCTTCTCCATTACCCATATCTCAACAGAGTTCTCGCCAGATTTAGGTGGATAGATGTAACAGTAGGCCATTAACATCCATAAAATCTGAATTGCAAGATGATTCATGGCAGGAATCAAAAAATATATGCCTGCACACTCTAATTTGTTTCTCACACTAATTCTGTGATAAACTGTGATAAACAATGTCCATGTCAAGAGTTTCTATGTCTAAGTATGCCTAAGTTTTTGGAATTTCTCTCTCAAATCAAAGTTCCAGTCATAATGTATCAGATCTCTATGAGAATTTCTATGCAATGAAATATCATGTCTTTTTTCCGGTAAGAAATTCTGGCAGCGTTTTTTTTACGTTTTTCATTCTAACCCAGAAAGAAAACGTTTTTTCCACGTTTTCAAAAGGCTCAAATAAAAACCATGAAAAAGTTTTTTGTGACCTAGCCATTTAGTTTGTAGTGCAGGCATATGTCAAGGATCTTGCAAGCATGATGAATATTACTTAGCAGGTAGTGCCCTGGAGAAACTGAGAAAATTTGCTTGGACTGCTCATCCTAGAGAATCTGAAAAAATTTGCTTGGACTTCTCAGTTGTAATTACCAACAGGGGGAATTCTCCGTTGCAGATTTGCTGTAAATACGGTCAGTATATGCAAAAAAAAGATATTCATTTGTTTCTTTTTCTCAACGCAATAATATACATCACACGTGGTAACCTACATGTGGATGTGCTTCATCGATCGCAAACATTTGCCACGATGAAGTGTTTGCCATGGGACTAAATAGAGAACTTCAAATTTTAGTCTTTGGATACTTCAAGAAGCTGGTTGGATAATGGCAAAAAGTTCTTGTCTTTACTTATCTTGTAATGATTCTGAGGGGTATTGCAAAGGCGAGGCAATTTGACAAAGTGACCGGTGCTTGAAGACATGGCGGTTGTTGTTGGTTGTGTCCCTAATGTAGTGACTTACACTTCTTACTTGAGTGGCCTTTGTGCTGCAAATCGAATTGACAAAGCTATTGAGCTGATGGAAGTAATGGCCAGGCATGGTTGTTTGTTATAGCCATGTATGTGAACAATCAAATAGTAGGTATGCAATTTATGGTCTGCTGCCTCAATTTAAGCTACTATATTGTGAGGCCTGGTGGATTGAACAAATAAGGAAGGTGGCTTGATTACAAAATCATTCTTTGAAAAAGGTTAGTTTTCTATGATGGGTTTTGCACTTACTAGATAACTAAGATCCATTTTATTTTTGTCAAGGGATAAAGGGGCGGGATTAAACAACCACCTTTAAATGGCCTAAAAGATATTTTGTCATTAGACCCTGACAACAATTAGCATGAAATGGTGAAATCTATGGAAAAGGTGATCCTTAACATTGATAAGCTTCTACAACGACTTGCACCTTTTACCATAGAGCAGTGTGCCACCACAACATACCGATTGTTTATTATTGCGTGGAAATGCTGTTTTGCATCATTATTATTTACCTTGGTTTCTTCAAAGTCCTACTCTGCAAAGATTTCTATGAGATATGTTTTTTCACATTCTATTGCTTGTTGAGCAAGAATTTATATATATGGTGTTTGAACTTGTAATAGTGCTGAATGGATGTTTCTTCATTTCTCAATGTTAGGTGGAAGATTTTTCCATTTTCTTTCTGCTTTAGTTAGGGCCCGAAGGGCCCAAAATTTTTTTTAATATAACAATCAACACACAACTACCATTAACATTATTAACATAAACCATTGCATTTGACACATTTAAATTAAAATCCCCCTTAAACCCCCTTTGGTTTGGGTGCATATTCACGGGGGTTCACGAGGGGCAACGAGAGCCTTCGGATGGGCATATTTGCCCTTTATTCCAAGATCTGAACCGTACATAGCGATCCTCATTTGTGGGGTATGCATGTAAAAGTTTTTGTATACTATATATTAAGTTTTGCAAAATACTATAAGATTTGAGACAATGTACTTAATGGTGTTAATTCTGTATATGTATTGTATATTTTTTGAGGCTCTCTCTGCCGTACATAACCCCCCGTGTGAATATGCACCCAAATCAAAGGGGGTTTAAGGGGGATTTTAATTTAAATGTGTCAAATGCGATGGTTTGTGTTAATAATGTTAGTTGTGTGTTAATAGTTTGTGTTAACTAAAAAAATTTTTGGCCCCTTCGGGGCCTTAAGGATGGTGTAGGGGTGTAGATATAGACAATTTTAAGTAATTGCAATGACCTTACTAGAAATAAAGGGCATGTTTCTACCATCACTAGTCTCATTGACCAAATTTAGGTCGGGCAGAATATGCAAAGTTAGAACCATATGGAGGTAGTAGGAAAAAGATATTGCAAATACTCAAAGTAAAATTTCTCTAAAGAGAAGCAATAGAATTGTAAGTAATCACTATAAATGAGATAATAGAATTATAGAATAGACCTTCTAATCCAGCATTTCCATGCGTGATAGTGGCTGGATTATAATATAATATGCCTCTGCCCTATTCATGAATAACTTGCCAAGCCCGATTCCTTCAGAAGAAGATACAGCAGCCAGATACTATACGGATCTTGCACCTGTGGATGATGGCAATACACCTTCCATTTCTGCTTCAATTAGCAAGACTGACCAGCCTTTGAAAAGTACAAATAATGTGATTGAAATCATGAAGATAAGAAGAATATTGTGGCATCATGTCCCCTGCAATAGAACATGGAAAGGACCTAAAGATAACAAGAAGAGAACCCCTGCAATGGTAAGTATAATCACTAAAAAGCATATAAATTTAGAGACCTGATTTTGCGGCGGCTCAATGCTCACATCTTTCTTTTAAGAGAAAAAATCATTAACCTCTGTTTCAGTGGATCGATCATGTCCCCAATTCCGTCGGATGCACTTTTCCTTGGGCTGGACTTTTCAACACAGTAAGCAAATCTTTCTTCCTTGCACACGTATTCATGGATTTTAAACAAATGATTTAATGGCAGATCACTCAAAGCAGTTATCATTGATGCCGGTCTTAATACATGGCTCGAAGCGGTACATTTTGACCTGAAATTACCTCATTACAACACAAAAGGGGTGCTCAAAGAGGGCTCTGTGGTGAAGGCGGCGTTCTAAACACCTCCTCTTATGTGGGTGGAAGCTCTAGAGCTTGTGTTAGACAAGTTGCAGAGAGCATCTTTTCCGCTAAGAAAGATAAGGGCTATTTCAGGTAGTGGGCAACAACATGGGAGTGTTCATTGGAAGCAAGGCGCTCTAAAAGCCCTCAAGGAATTAAAACACTCCAATAGTCTTGTTCACCAACTTCAGGATGCATTTTCAGTCAATAACTCACCTATATGGATGGATAGCAGCACCAGTGCTCAATGTAGAGCCATTGAAGCTGCATTGGGAGGAGCGCTTAAAGTTGCCAAACTCACAGGATCTGGAAGATAGAAAAAAAATCCGAGAGAAAGATAATGAATTGAAGAGACAATGGTTTGCGAATCTAAGTGAGGACTCTAGAAACAAAATCCGTGAAAAAGGATAGAGAGAGGAAAAGAGCATTATCTGCAGATCAAAATTCTATTGAAGTGAGCATAGCCATCGATGCCAATATTGAAACAAAAAAAAAAAAGAAAACGTGAGAGACTCATAAATGTTGCAAGGAAACGTCGAACCAAGGACATAAATGAGGAACATCCTTCAATGCATATGTAGATGCATCTACTGGCTGCTCTACTGAGACTGCAGCACAAACTATCTCAGTGGAAGTGTCCAGAGTACTTTGTATGGCCTCAGTGAGACGTGAGAGATTAGTAGATGTTGCAAGGAAACATCAACGTAGCTCAATTGACCAAACGACTGCCGACACAAATAGTTTACGTATTCCACAACTCGAATATAATGATATGCTTAGTTCCACAATGCAATCAGAAGATAGAGTTGAGAGCTCAGAGCAACGAGCTCTAACACACTGGCATGCATGCGCATGACGTATGGGGTTGGCAATAAATAGAACTTATGCGATGTGCACATGGAATAAGAGATGCACATATTGTCAAATCTTGCTGCTCAACATTGAGCAAAATGGGTTTTGTTGTAATAATGGAAGATGGCTACTTCCATCGTTACTGCCTTTGCCTACAATATTAGAGAATTTGTACAACACACTGGTTTCACTGCGAGCCAGAAGAATAAACAAGGTGTTCTGTTTCAGTGTACTTGGAGTTGATGGCAGCTTTGTGAACTTAGATTTTCCTTCTTCTGTTACAATCACGGGTCGCACATATCACAGACTACTCCCTACAACAGATATCGGGAATCCTATACATTGGTATGCCTACGATGAGTCGCAGTGTTACATACATGCACATAATCAAAGAGTGCCATTCCATTGGATTGCGACAGTTGGTTCGACTCTTAACCAATTAAACCCATTCATACGACACCTTCTAACTATGGAAAATATGGATATGCCATCGGCATACATAACAATACAAGGAGCTCTCGCGATCAATGAAATTGCATCGATTGCCGAGGTCAACAATACAACAGACATTCGGCCTCGCGTCGCTGGATTCTGGGTTCGGAACCAAGGGGAACCGACCTTCATAAATATCCTTGATCCTATGTATGAACCACTTCAATACCCTTTGTTCTTTCCCCATGGCACGTTAGGTTGGGGTCCTGCAAATGAGTACAATTTGACACAATTGCAATGGTATAGGACAAGGTTACTACATGAAGATCGATTCTTGCAGCTAGGTCGATGATGCGGAGAGTACCTAGTAGATATGTATTCAAGAGTTGAAGATGCTCGCCTAAATTATTTTAGAACGCTGGCGTTCCGAAATAAAAGAATACAGTATGACGAAGACTATTCTGAACGCGATAATGATGATGACAATGACGTTATCTTGTCTGCGTCATTCTTGGGATGTAAAAGTAGCAGATGCATTAGCGCTCTCAAGGGCAAAAGGTCGTCCCACCCTATTTATTACGATGACGACAAACACAGATTGGCCCGAGATACAAACTGCACTTAGGACAAAACGCATCCGATGCACCTATGATCGTAGTTCGATGTTTCCATGGTGGACTACAACGACTAAAAGAGTTGCTACGAAAATTCTTTCAACGTATATCGTATATGATACATACTATAGAGTTCCAAAAATGAGGATTGCCCCACGCTCACCTTGTGCTGCAGAACCTGATATACCGATTGACTGCATCGACGAAATCATTTCTGCTGAACTGCCGTCGGATCCAGTCCTTCGAGCCCAAGTACAAAAGTTCATGATTCATAGACACACGGAGAGATGTTCTTCTAACAATTCTTCATGTTGTTACAACTTCTCAATCACGACATGTCTTGATTCAAGGGGTTATGTACAATATAGAAGAAGAAGTGCATATGACATGTGGGTAGTCCCGTACAATGCATTCTTACTCCATGAGCTAGATTGCCATATCACCGTCGATGTTGCATCTACTGTGCACGTCTTTTCCTATCTCTATGGTTATATATATATAAAGGGTTCGATAGTGCCAACTTTCGAGTAACACAAGATAATGAATCTGCAGCTCAATCTTCGTCAAGGAGTAGTCAACAAACTCAATATATGTCATGTGATTCGTTAGCAAATATGGGAATTCTGACCATTGGCAACGGTACTGGATAGGCCTTGTATGGCAGTTGGTGGGAAGGGGAATGCTTCCAAACATAAATTGGCAATGGTGGGTGATTGTATGGGATATCATTAGGGGGGCTACGCACCTTGGTAAATTTCAATCATGTTGGGTAGAATCCAATGAACCCCTTTTACTCACCCATCATTACGTTGGAAAATTACACACTCATCATTGGATTAGTATGTTGGGGATAAAGGGAACAATGACCTTGGATGGCTTTAGTGTCACACATAACAAGAAAAGAATCAGTCTACATTACAATAAGGACAAAGGTGATTATTGGACCGTTTATTGGGGAGGGGGCTTTTGCAACATGGGCCTATCTTTTGCACCACATGGTCTAACCATTTTCAAAAGTGCCACTCATGGCTTACATATTTTATATATGGTTGCAATAGAACACCCAAGGAGTGCTAGGGGTGGTGGGCCACTTATTTTAAGTATGGTTGCAATAAAACACCTAGGGAGTGCTAGGGATGGGGGCCACTTATATGGTTATGCTGGTTGGGAACCGCACGGCTTGTATTTAAGATGATATTGGCGTATCTTACGTGGTTGACCTTTATTGAGGCGAGGGATCGGCGTAGAAAAGGGAAAGGTCATATATCCTCCGCTCTCTGTCCGGATGGACCCGATTGAGACCCTCGGAGAAATACACTCTCATAGGTCATATTTGTTTTGGTTTAGGTGGCCCACGTGCAGGGAATGTTTGTATGGGTTACAGAGACCCTGCAGTCTTGTCAGAGAGGTTATTACACTATATACTATGAAAATTGTCTCCTGGAACCTCCGAGGTATTAAAGGCGTCCTGAAACGTGGTAGAGTGCTTGCAGCCATACGCTCTATGATGGAGATGTTATTCTCTTACAAGAGCATAGACTTCGACTTGAAGCAAGTTCTATAGGCAAATGGGTAGGTGGCAACTATTCCTCCTTTAGTTCTGTGACGGGGGAACTAAAGGTGGCTTTTGTATCCTCCGGAGAGGCCTTGTTCAGAAGTCCTACTATGCTGCTGGGGATGGTCGATGGCAGGTGGTGACCTTTGAATCTAATGAGTGCCAATGGGGGGTTATCAATGTATATGCGTCAAATAAGCCTGCAGAAAGGGCCGCTATGTGGAAGGAAATTGAAAGCTGGATAGATCATCAAGGGGATGTCAGAGAACTGGATTTTAGGGGAGATCCGAACATGACCGATGTGTGGGACCAAAAATTGGGTTGCATAGAAATCTATCGGGGAGATGAGGATACTTCTTGGAACTCATTGCTTGATAGTGTGGGATTTAACTTGATTCCGCCTTCCAATGCTACCTTTTCGTGGTCGAATAAGCAGAAGGGCCAAGACAGAGTATATTGCCTATTATACAGATTTTATATGGCCAATAAAACGGCATGCTTCATGGACAAGTGTTATGTTGAAGGGGAGCTTGCCTTCTCCCACTCTGATCATGTTCCCCAAAGCTTATTTCTAGAAAGTATGCCTACTACTGGAAAGCGTGGAAATATCCCTTTCAAATTCAATACCTCGTGGCTAGGATGCAAGCCTTTCAGGGTATTTATATCTTCTCTCTCTAATGATCTTAATCTTCTAAGCATGAAAGCCTGGGTTGAGAAGCTCAGCCTAATGAAGGCCTGGGTCAAAGTTTGGGGGAAGAGCAGAGCCATGGAGTTCAAAAGGGAAAAGAATGATATATACAATCAGTTGAGAATAGTTAAACAGGAGTTATTATCTGATCCACACAACATTGCTAAACAGAACATTGAGGCTGATTTGGAGGGGAAAGCAAAGGCAATTGAGGAGGAGGAGGCTAGAGGGGCGGCAGTTCGCTCTAAAACTAAATGGTATGCCAAACTTGACCATGAGAACTCTAAGTGCTTTTTTAGAATGGCTGGTGCAAGGTTAGCTGATAACAGTATCTCATCGATTAAGGATGGCAATTCAAATGTATTGGAGGAAGCACAGGAGATGCTATCATTTATTAGAGAAAGCTTTGAGAATCAATTTAAGGAAGATCCTTTACCTTCCTCTTACCATGCTCAGATGGCACTTTGGTTGTCTAAAGTGGATTGGGGGAGGAGGTTACTTTCGAGATGAAAATCAGCTTTTATTACATAACATAGAGGGAGATGAGATCTATAAAACCTTATGCTCCCTTGCAGCAGGAAAATCTCCTGGGCCAAACGGTTTCCCTCCAGAATTCTTTTTTGAATTTTGGGATGTGCTTGGACGGACTTCATGTGAGTATGTATGTGGAGCATGGTTGTCACGTTCTCTACACCCGTCACTAGCGGCCAGGGTTTATCACTCTTATTCCTAAGGTTCCAAGACCTCAAAGCCTCGGGAATGGAGGCCTATTGCACTCACCAATGTCATCTATAAAGTAATCATGAAGGTTATTGCTAAACGCTTGAAACCAATTTTGAGCAGGGGTCATTGGGCATGAGCAATCGGCTTTCTTGCCAAAGGCGGATACATCTTGGATAACTACCTCGCAGCTAGGGAAGGTTTGCATTGGTGCCAGGCCTCCAAACAGAATTGTGTAATGATCAAGATGGACTTTAGAAAGGCATATGATTCTCTTAGATGGGAAGGGTTGCGTTCTGTCATGTTCCATATGGGATTTGAGTCCCATTTTATTCGGCTGGCTCTGGGGATGAATAACTTAGCATCTGCGTCGGTCCTAGTTAATGGGCAACCATCTGGCCTGTTTAAACTCAAGAAGGGGATTAGACAGGGCTGCCCCCTCGCTCCTTACCTGTTCCTCATCATGGCTAACCTTTTGACAAGAATGGTTCAGTTAAAGATGTCAGAGGGGGATTTGGAAGGGCTTACCTTTCCCGGGGGTACAGAAAAGTTAACAATTATGCAATATGCAGATGACACCTTCATGTTCCTCAGATATGATGACAACAGTTTCCACTCATTTCGAGAGGTTCTGACATCCTTTGAGGCTATATCTGGAATTGGCCTTAATGCGAATAAGTGTGCAGTTCTCTGGGCTTCAGATAGTCCCATTGATCCTTGGGCCGGGGGCCTGGGTTTTCCAGTTGTGGCAGCTGGGGAATCAGTTAAGCACAGGTCTTCCCACGGTGCTTTTCGGACAATCTCAAAGGCCTCTGGGCCCCCATATTGGATAAACTCAGAAAGAAGGTAGGTTTATGGTCTACAAGGACCTTGGCAACATCTGGTCGTGTGACAGTTGCTAATGCAGTGCTAGCTGCCTCTCATATCTATTACTCAACAGTGATGATTGCCCAGAAAGGGGTTTACAATCAAATGCAAACTATCATCAGGAAATTCATCTGGGGTGGCATGGCTAAGGTGGCCTGGGAGGAGTTGTGTCGGGATAAAAGGGATGGGAGATTGGGCTGCAAAGACCCCTCCACTCAGGCACAGGCCCTGGCAGCTAAAATTATTTGGAGAGTACTACAAGGTGAGTCATCTACTTTATCACCTGCTTTGAAATTTATATCCTATTGGTTGAAGCAAGGTAAGCTCTTGGGAAGGCCAGCTCTCCCCAGAGATGAGTTGGGAGCTTTCTATTTTAGCTTCAGGGTAGCCCCTGGTACATCTCCTGTGATGAGAAAGATTCTCCAAGCGTGGCTGGGTGTGCAACATCTTTTCACCCCTATGGATCCTCCTAGGGAAGCAGGTGGTTTCAGCTTATTTTGGAATACCAGGGTATGGGGGAGGGAGGGCCTTCCTCTGGCCCTCTCTCACCCTCGCATCTTCATCAAGTGGAAGAGCTGTGGAATCACTAAGTTGCAGCATCTGTGGATGAATGGGAGATGGGTCTGTTGGACTGCATTCAAGAGTAAAATCCAGAACCCAGACGAAGGTGACCGTAAGGTGCTACGAGATATCTTAGGCAACGTCACCAACCTATCTGGAACAGTGGGACCTTGTGAGGAATGGCGTTTTGATGGACATGCACAATACAATGTGGCTAGAATCTATCGAGGACTATGTGTAGATACTCCTTTGGTAGCAGAGGCAAGGCTTGGGGTGAGCAATGCAGTTGCCAAAGCTGCTTTAGCCAACTCCTGGAAGTCTCTTTGTTCAAGAAAGATACAATTCTTCAGGTGGACAACTTTGCAAGGGGGGCTTAGTACAAAGGAAAGTTTATTTAATAAAGGTATTTTGGACAACGATAGGTGTCCACTTGGTTGCCATATCACTGAATCTATTGAACACCTCTTTTTCTGCCCCCGGATCGCAGAGTTTTGGCACTGGGTTTGCCCCAGTATTGGGCTGATGGTACATCATCTGAGATGGCCAGATTTACTGATCATTGATAGGTGCAGTATCGAAGCCTTTTTAGTGAATATTGCGCTATGGGTCATCTGGAAGCACCGGTGTGATGTGGCACTAGGTGGCCAAGGGATCTCCATATTGAAGCTAAAGAACTCTTTCAACTCAGAAGTGGCACTGATGGCGCGATCACATCACAGGAAGCATGGTATTAACTACAACAAGGATCTTGACAGACTTGGATCCTTACATGGGTTCTACTTTTATTTTAAGTGTCATTGGGCTGATAATGAAGCAAGTGATGACAATGGCTCAGGTATTCTATCTCTTCAGAATTGAGAACTTTATGTGGACCCAGCAGTGGAACGGAGTTGCTTTCCTCTATAGTACCTGCTCTATGGTGAAGATGGGCGACTCTCGATAGTACCCTTAAAGTAGGGAAGACGAGATGATGCTCTCTGTAGTACACGTGCTGTAATGCTTTTCATTTATCCCTGAGAGGGTGTCATTGTACATACTGTTTTCTATTAATACACATATCTAATCTTACCTCCAAAAAAAAAAAAAAAAAAAAAAAAAAAAAAAAAAGTTCTCCCTTTGAGGCAAAGCATTTCATAGCTTCTGGAGATTTCAGGCAAGTAGCACCTGTTGTTAAGGGAGGAGGCAAAACTGCAGCAATCAATGCGTCCATAAAGTCATCTCCGTTATGGCAAACTTTTCATGTGCTAAAATTAGAACAACCAGTGCGAAATGCGGGTGATCCTGAGCTGATGCAATATGTTGATGACATAGGAGAAAACTGGCAGGAATCGATGGTTTCCTTAGACATATTTAACACAACTACCAAAATTATAGACGCAGAAGAGTTTCTGTATCCGTCTGACATCTTGAAGAATCCAAGTTAGTGTGAGAAAGGGGCATTTTTGTCTCCTATCAACAAGCACGTCAAAGATTTCAACGAACGTACGCTAGATAAAGTGTGCAACAAAAGTAAGAAATATTATAGCCACGATCACATTAGTGAACAAGATGAAATCGTGTATAACCATCCTTATGCAACATCAAATTTTTTGAACATTTTCACCCATTCTGGCATCCTTGAACTGAATCTTAAGGTAGGAGCAATATGCCACGTTATGAAACGACTTGACACTGAAAAGGGTTTGGTGAAGAACGCAAGAGTCATGATCACGTCAATGCATGATAAGTTCGTAATGGTCAAAGTACTAGGGTCAATAGCACGTTCGAATGATTGCACGTATCCAATTTCAAGAACTGACTTCTTTTACCAACCCGAAAATAGACCATGGACCATCCACAGACGCCAACTACCATTACGACTAGCATACTCCACCACCTTCAATAGCTGCCAAGGACTAACGTTGGATCGTGTTGTCCTTGATTTACATACGAATGTCTTTGCACATGGTCAATTATACACGGCCCTGATACGTATACGAAACATCCTTTGACCTCCGGATAACGCAACAAAATACACTGCGAACGTTGTCTACAAAGAACTACTTTGCTAACCAGCTAAGTTTTTCTTAATTATCACATCATATGTGCAGGTGCTTTGTGATTTCATTTAGAGAGCTTCACCATGACAGAAAGGGCCAGTAATAAGGAGAGATTTGGTGTAAGGATGGCCAGGGAAAAGAAAAAGCCTCCTACTCAGGAATCATTGTTTGCACAGGAGGTCCCCCGTCCCACAAGTGCTCGGTCTAGCATACAGCTCCATGGTCAGGGGCAAGCTAATTCTAGTGTAATAATGGATTTGCCATCTTCTCTTTTTGGTCCCCAGCGGCCTCTTCATATCGGCACAAGCAGGCCTGGTACATTTACCTTCCAAGATCGGGAGGATCTTCAAAGTGCTCTAGACACGCAAGTTCGGTGTTTGCCGCCTACACCGTGACGTGTGCGACTCATTCATTCCGAGGGAGGAATGACGGCCACATCTATGATCGTGTCTATTGAGAGATGGACACACTTATTACAGTTAATACATGCCTTCGTTCCAGACCCTAAAGCCCAGTATGTGTGCACAAGTGATGCCTCCGCACCGGACACTAGATCCAATTACAGACCCGCGAAGAAACATTGTGTTGAAGCGAAGTCGCGAGACATTGGAAAGGGAACATGTTGAGGTGGGCGCATGACATCTCCACAATCCCAAGGGGACCAGGAGTCGCGATCTGCCGCCGGCTAGGAGACGGGAGCAAAGCTACCTCGGTATCTTACGTTACTAGGAGCCCGAACTTGCGTATTATAGGGGGTTGCGGAGGCGTAAGATGATGCCCTTTCGATATGGATCTTTGCTTTGCATTTTTCACTAATGTCATGCATGTGAAGGCTGGTGGAGTTGTCTCCGCTACTAGGGTGGGAGCGGCAAGACCTGATCGTCCTCGCCATCTTTTGGTTCGGTTTCAAGACACTCTTAGCCGCTTACATGTTCTTCAGCATGGAAACCATCTCGGAGGGACTAGTTTTCGAGTCTGGGAGGACCTCTCCCCTCTTCAATTGTGTAACCGTGTAAGGAGGAGCTCTGCAAGGTGAGGGCAGCCCTTTGCAAAAGAAATGGGCAAAGGTGTCTGGGGAGGCGCAGCGACAATTATTCTAGATCAATGGCCTTCCGGTCCTTGGGTGGCTATGTCTAGATAATTTTAGAAGCATAAGTTTACCACTAGCATTAGCATTATCTTCTCTTATTCTTAGTAGCCTTTTAATATTTGGTTATTGTGTTTGGTGATGGGGCCTAGTCCCCAGGTTTTAGATGGGCTGTTGCCCTTGCATGTGCCGTCCCATAACCCGTTGGGTTCTCGTGGACGTAAAAAATCTTATCTTATCTTATCTTATCTTACTACAAAGGTATGTTTGCCTTAACCCTTTTCTCTGCTAATGTGTGCTTTCTTTTCTTTAATCATTATTGAGCAGGTACGTATGACTTCTTCGACGTCATTCGAATATGAGGTACATCAAAAAAAAAAAGGAAAAACAAAAAAAAAATCCCCTTCATGCACAAATGTCTTTGCAAACAGTCAAATGATACACGAACCTTGCATGTATACGTAAGAGAAATGTTGTGTACAGAGAACTCTTTTGCTAACAAGCTGGATTTTCCGTAATTATCATATATGCAGATGCTTGCATACGCGTGTTTTCTTCAACCACTAATTAGACAAGTACAGACGACTTATTCAGTGTTGTTCTAATAAAGTATGACAAAAGAGGGGGGAAAAAAAACTCCCTTCTCTGCCCATATGATAGATAACGTGCTATCTGATTACGATGGGATTCACGTCATTCATTTTTATATTTTTTTGTTCTCTGTCTGGGGACTTTTAAAGAAAATCAACAAAAGATATACAATAAATCACATTGCTATGCCAGCCTAGTGGTTAAGCTATTGGTAGTGGGCGACCCCCATCCAAAGCCTAAAACCCACTGACTGTCATTGGATGTAAAAATAAGATGAAATAGATGAATAGAACATCCATCGCGATGACAGTCTAGTGGTCAAGCTATTGATAATGGTTGACCCCATTCAATGCCCAAAACCCACTGACTGTCATCGGATGCAAAAATAAAATAAAATAAATGAAAAGAATATAGAACATCGCGATGACAATCTAGTGGTCAAGCTATTGATAATGGTTGACCCCATTCAATGCCCAAAACCCGCTGACTGTCATCGGATACAAAAATAAAATAAAATAAATGAAAAGAATAAAGAATACAGAGAATAATGGGAATCCTATGGTAGTCAAATAGCACCTACCTATCATACGGGCACTTTCTTTTCGCATCGAGTTGCAGAAGAGAAATGTTCGCGGCGGCGCGATAAATTTCTTGTAATAATAATAATAATAATAATAATAATAATAATAATAATAATAATAATAATAATAATAATAATAATAATAATAATAATAATAATAATAATAATAATAATAATAATAATAATAATGCCACGGTTCTATTGCGATAGCAATAGAACCGACATTCCTTGGATGGGGACGCCTCATCTCACATCTTCTATTTATTCTGCCTCTTCTCCTATTTTCATTCATCGGCGTTCTCTTGAGCTAGTTTCTCCTTCTTCTCTGCCCTACCAGTTTCTCCTAGTTTTCCCTAGTTCTACTTCTTGTTGTAGTCCAGACGGATTTTGATCTACATATTGCGACGGATTTGATCTGCATATTGCAATCCAGGTGTATTTGATGGGGTTCTAGGCAGTTGGATTGCAAAAGAGATTTTTGCGACCTCTTTCTTCATCTGCTTTAGGGCGACCTCTGTCTTCATCTGCTTTAGGGCTAGGATTGGGCCTTGTTGCAAGTTGATTCGTGGTATTTTTTCAAGATCTTCAATCTTAATCGGTTTGTCATGAGCCCAAAGAACCGGTTACGGCTATGGGCTATGTGCCAGGCCTCAGATTTGTCTTCGAATCTTCCTTCTTTTAACTCCAGATGGATGGTTATTCGGTTCCCCTTTTTTGGTGGGCCATTTTCAAGCTATACTGTATGCAGGAGAGTGGATCTGCAAAACATGGCTTCAACTTCACAATCCGGATTCATCTCTTTCATTCAGATAAGTTTCTTTTTTCCATTTTCCTTGATGGATGCATGTTTGGATCTCTGATTGCTTCATTCTTTACAACCGACTAGGAGCCGGCTAGTTGGATGGCTTTGCTGCCTAGGAATCGATCATCTTCTATTTTTTCCTTCTACTTTTTCTAGATATTCATTAGTTGGATCAGGATCGGCCTTTCAGGATATGTATTAGGCAGTTTAAACTTGATTTTTTGGGGCCTTGAATGCTGATTCTTGGATTGCTTGCTCACTGGTTATTACCAATTTTATTTTTGTTGGATCGACACTGGGAGATTCGTGGCTCCCATCGCGAAAGGAGGACCCATCGCAGATAGAACACCAGCCAGTTCCAGCACAGTCCTAGTCCGGAACGGGCCCTGCTTTTCTGATCGAGTTTCCTGGAAGGATTTTTTGGCATCGGACCTGTGATACCTTGGCCCTGCACTGACGGACTTAGGCGGAAGCTTGCACCGGATTTAGACATCCCTTGCCGCATGGTGTCTGCCGACTTTGCCCAGGTTTTTTCCTTTGTTAGTTTGGCAAGTTGTGAGGGGATACCATCACCTGGATATCCTATATTTTGACATAGTTCATTTTGCATGCACCTAGTTAGTTATGTCTTTGTCATCTACCTTGATTATTATGGATGCGGTTTTGAGATTAATATTCCCAATGTTTGGTCCCATGTAATCCCTGAGTTGGTTTCTTTTTGCTCTTTCACCTTGCGGAGTGTTTCTTTATTGACCATGAGCTCTGAGCTTTCTACATTATAGTTTCATTCCTTCATTCACACGCTACCTCATGTCTCTCCCACCAATGCTCCTAGCTACGACCACCATGCTTTGATGCGGATCTTCAGCTCAACTGTGGCACCCCCAGTATCCGGGTGCTCACCTTTTTTGTTCTCATTTGTTTTAATGGATTTAAATTTTTTATATTGTAGGTTTCGAAGTCATTGTGTCATTGTTGTTGTGGTTATTGGTAAGTTCCATGCCTGGCTTGGAGGACCTGAGTTCGATACCCAACCGAGGTATGTCCTGATTTTATATATTTTTGCCAGGGGTCAACTTCGTTCTACTGCTTTGGTCCACATGCTACATTTGGCTTCTTTGTTAGTGCCAGTATAATATCATTGACATTGCTGGGTTTATTTCCAATTTGGCAACATTAGAGCTCAACATTGGATTGTCTTATTTTTGCAAGCTTTATAGGTTTTTTCCTTTTCGTATCATATGGTTCGGAACCTACAATGGGGTCTTTTCGAATTGGTGAGCAATTTCCAGGAGCCTATATTTTTGTTGGAGGGGAGTTTTTTCAAGCCTTACACAGATAATGACCCCTTTACTCAAGATGTTACAGGTTTGGGTACATTCACCCATTCATTGGTATGGCCTGATTAGACCCGGTTTTATTCTTTACTTAGATGCATATGTTGATGGTCTTCATAGTTTCTTCTTTTGCACTCAACGGGGTCAGTATGGTACCGCCTTGGTTCACGATAAGCACTTTTGACGGATAATTCGTCTAGTTTCTAGTATTGCGCTTATTAATGGGGATGTATGTTGACTTTTTTCTGTACTTTGTTGACATTTATTTGTTCTCTTTGTGCTCGATTCTCTATTCATGTTGTGCATCTTAAGCCTTTTTTCTACTGGTTGCAAATTTTTTCTTTTCTCTGTAGTTCGGGCACCAAATGTGCATTGATTCGATCCCCTTTTGGTTTCATTCATCCCTTCTTCTTCGTTAATAGTTTGAGGTCGTTGATTGAGTCATTCTGTGGGCGTCGATACTACATAAAAGTTGGTCCATTCCCTTTGCATAGATTCATGTGTTTTATCCTTGGTTTTCGTCGAATTTTGTGTTTTTGCGGTCTTGGGATCTTTGTTGCCGGGGTTGGAGTGGTCCTTACTCTCGTTTGTTGTGTTCTTGATATTGTCCATGTGCTCACTTTGTTGGATGTTGGTGAATCTCGTTCATTTTGCTCTTTCTTTATTTCTAAGAGTTTTCAATATCATTCCTTGGTTAGGGATTTCTGACACATTCCCATGCTTTGGCTTTAATGCTAGTGGTCTGCATTGAAACAGGGTACTTTTGATTCTCCTCATGACTTACAGTTATCTTCATAGCCGTTATATGCATGGACATTCTAGTTGTTTTGGTTCATCTAGTTGCTCAGTTCATGGATGCATTATGTTCTCTAGTTTTCTTCCATTAATTCATCTCATTCTTGTTCTCCCTTTTCATTGTCACCTTGGATACCATTGCTCTGTTTACTCCTGCAATACAATTTATGCCTTGAGTTAGATTAGTGGCCCCTTCCATTCTATTGTGGCCATTGCTTTTTTTTCTCTTTCTCTCTTTGGTTCATTGGTTTTGGGGATTATGCTTCTTCATTTGCTATATACATGCTCCCAAGTGAGTCGCTGGGTCTTGTTTTTTCGTTTCTTGATATATTCTTTTTCGCCTTGCTAACTCGAAGATTTTTGGTGCATTTTCTCCTATCGTTTGCGGTTCCGCTATCTCCTTGGTTATCTGAGCATCTATCGTCTCTCAGCCTCGCATGTTCTTTGATCATCTTACTCCTTTTACCTCATTTGCTCCTTTGAACATTTTTCTTTCTCGCATTCTTTTTTGCATCTATTTTGTTTACCTCCTTTTGCTATTATCGCTATCATAGGTATTTTTGTGCCATTGTATATGTGTTACTTACTCCTTTGCTTGTCGTTTTTGTGTTTTATTCCATTTGTCTTGTTTGTTCCAATTGGTCTATCTGCCTTTGTTTGACTTGTACCCTTTTTTCCTTAACTATCTATCTGTTCCATTGGCACATTTGTATCTTTAGTTCGCATATCTCATTTGTGCTATTTGCCCTTTTGGCCTACAGATTTTGTACTTGTTCCATTTGTTTTGTTTTCCTCCATTTGTTCTGTCTGCTCCTATTTGCTTGATTTGTACCGAACCCATATACTATCTATCTATCTGCTCCACTGGCCTGCTAGGTTCCATTTGTCTTGGCTACCCCATTCTTCTCCTGTCCCTTTTTTGTTGATTTTTATGCATCCTTGTTTAGTTCCTCTGCTTTGCTCCCTTTGTCTTGTGAGGGCATTCTTGTCTCATAATTATTTATTGGCTCGTTCTCCTCTCTATTTTACAATTTTGGTGATGTAGTTCTTAGTAAGTGCAGTTGGCATGTCTTTATGCTGTCGTTGGCTTGGCACTTTTTTGAGGGAGGTCGTGTCCCGTAGGCAACGATTTTTCTCGTCGTTCCCCAGAGCTACATATAGTGATTGAGTTTGTTTCTCTCAATTGGGGCATTCATCAAGGTGCTAGAAATGGGCGTTCGTGCGTTCATCATGATATGATGTTGCATATGTTCATGGTAGGTTTTTGGTTAGCGATATGGTTGTTTGATACCCACATGCATTTTTGCTGATCTAGTCTATTTTTTCCTCTATCCCATATTTTCATGTGTAGCAGTGGTGCCTATTCTTGTTTCTTTATTTCAGCATGTTGCCTATGTGCTGTCATTTCGTCCATTTTCTCTATCAACCTCTGTTAATTTCGTTATTCCATTTTCATTCCGTTGATTTTTATTCCATCTTCCTTCTTTTATTACGCCTACTATAGTTGTTCCTTCGGTATCAATTAGCCATTTTTAGTTGTGGTATTGTTGGGCCCATTTCTCCACTTCACTTCTTTGATCTATGTATTCTCTTGATTTCGACTTGCTCCATTGTGGGTTTGTTGTGCTCCAGTTGCTATATGCTCCTCATTATCTCTGTAGCTCCATTTGATATCATTTCTCTATTTTGTTGTGTTTACGTTATTTTCTTCGTTAAGTTTCTTTGGCTCGTTGTTTTCGTTCAACTTTTTGTTGACATTATGACTCCGTTAGTTGCATCAGTTCCTTCTTTGATTTCTTTGACTTCTTGTTACCTTTCTATTTAGCTTAGTTCAGTTTTTATAGTATTTGTTAGTGTAGTGGTTTACTGGTACAGTAGTCATTTGATATCTTTACTTTGTTGATGTCTTCATAATCGTGGCTTTGTCTACGGGTGTCCCAGAAGTTCCTTTCCCCATTTCATGCTGCATTGTCCTATTGTGTCCTTCACTTTTATGCTCCTTTTCCAGTGCCATTGTATCTTTCATTTTTTACATCCTATTGTTCGCATTCTGTCTTTACTTGCTCATTCTACCGTTGCTTCATTGTCTCAGCCTTCTATTTATTCCCTTTTTGCTCCATTTTTCTTGGAATCCTTTTCCTCCGATTTACTCAGTTGCCGTGATTGCTCGTTCGCTCTCTAGTGGTCTTCTCTCCGATACTCTGGAAGTCCTTGCTTGCCCTTCTGCCTTGTTTATTCCATTGTGTCCTTTTTTGCTCATCCCATTATCTGGATTCTGGCATTACTTGCTCATTCTACTTCATTGCTCCTTCGTCTCTATCATCTCTTTATCCTTGTTTTTTCTCTATTTTTCTTGGTTTCTTCTTCTCCTTCCATTTACTCTGGTTGCCTTGGTTGCTCCTTGCTCTCAACGAGCCTTTTCCTTCGATACTCTAGTACTTCTTACTTGCTCCTTCTGTCCATGTTGTCTCGTTGCTCTGTTATCTTGTTGCCTCTTTGCCCCTTTGATATCATTTAGATCATCATTTCCACGATTTACCACTCGATCTTGTCTTTTAGCCATCCTATCTTCCATTTCTTCACTTCATTTTTCGTCTTTTTCCTCCCTGTCGACCCTAGTTTGCATTATTCTCTTAGGGTAGATTCCTCTTCTATCGACCCACTTGGTTGTGTCATAGGACCCATCCTAGGAATGCCACGGTTCTATTGCGATAGCAATAGAACCGACATTCCTTGGATGGGGACGCCTCATCTCACATCTTCTATTTATTCTGCCTCTTCTCCTATTTTCATTCATCGGCGTTCTCTTGAGCTAGTTTCTCCTTCTTCTCTGCCCTACCAGTTTCCCTCACCCTCCCTCCCTTGATTCTCTGGCGGAATAGTTGGGTTTCACTTATCTTTGTTTACTCACTAATGCGGTCTTGGGACCTACATATGTGCTTATTCATTTCTTTTTCGGCATGGCATTGTCGCCTCTGAGACAATAGTTATTTGCGTGTTCTTTGGTTTTCATCTCCTTCTTTGGTTGACCATCTTTAATACTTTCGAATTAAGCTCTGCCCACTGGCACCTCCCATGTTGTCTTTTCGATGTTCTTTTGCAAGTGCATATCTTCTTATATTTTTATTTCTCTCGGCGTGGCGCTATAGCCTCCGATACTTATCATTCTTTCTCGGCGTGGCACTGTAGCCTCCGAGAGTACTTGTTATTTCATTTTCTCCTCGGCGTGGCACTGTAGCATCCGAGGCAGCACTAATCGGTTGTTTTTTCCCGCGATGGTCATTCCGCGGACGGTTCCCGATTGGTGTTTTTGTTTGTTTCTTTCGGCATGGCCACGGAGCCTCAAGTCTTCTTGCCTATGGCATCTAACTCATTGACGGGTATTTTTCTTTCAACCTTGATTCTACAGGATTGTTTAAGGTCTTGTGGTTCCATAGTGCGTGGGGTCGTGCTTCAACTATTTGCTTGGGTCTCCCCAAAAACCTAAGAAGGCGCGGTTCTTCTTCCCGATGAGAGGCAGTCACCGGGTCTTCTCACCTTTGCATCGACCAAGTGGCGGATAAAACCATCTTTTTTGTTGCATTCTTCAGTATCATCATGCTCTCGATGATTGTCTAGTTTCGGAGCATTTAAAGTTCATATTTCCAAATTTATCTATCCCTAGTGAGGGATCCAGTTGTACTCAATGTTTTACAAAGCTCAATGAGAACACCACTTCACTTCCCCACTTGATTGTGTCATAGGACCCATCCTAGGAATGCCACGGTTCTATTGCGATAGCAATAGAATCGACATTCCTTGGATGGGGACGCCTCACCTCACATCTCCTATTTATTCTGCCTCTTCCCTTGTGTCCATTCATCGGCGTTCTCTTGAGCTAGTTTCTCCTCCTTTCTTTGTCCTATCAGTTTCTAGGGTTCTTTGTGGATGGCTGCCTGTCCCAACCAGTTTCCACGCTCCACCAAAAGATTCAATAATTCTACAAGCAGCCCCCCTCGCTCCATCGCTGGCCACAAACAGATTCAGATGTTTTAACAAGTAGCACTACCTGCTTCAGAGCACACCATGCTCCACAAACTCGGATTTCCACAAGCAGCCCGACTTGCATCAAACACTCTATGCCCCAGGACGAATTTCTTACAAGGTATGAATGTTATTTACAATATTTCAGTTATTGGTTTCGTTTTTGTAGGTTTCGTGCATCGATGGTGGTTGTCCTGGTGGTGGTTGTCCTGCTCCGGTGTACAGGAATAGAGTTTGCCATGGCTTGTCAGTAAGGTTTTTCCTTCTTTGTTTTTTGTTTGATTTGAAAGCATGATATCCTTGGGTTCGTGATCATGCATCCCTTTTGGCGATGATGGATTCATGGTTTCTATGGTTTCTGTTCGTTTGATTCCTTTCTTTTTTCCTCTGAGTGTCTGCTGCTCTCTCTAACCTCTTCTTATCCAGCCCCTGCTATGTTTTCGATATCATGCCCTGGATTGGGTTTTTTTTTTTTCGAAATTGCTTTCCTCCCTCCGCAGATCGCATCTTTGGTTCTGTCTTGTGGATCAAGGGGGCTCGATTTTGCCCTTTTATTCAGAAAGAATTGGCAGTAGAGATCTATTCCGACCTCCCTTGCCGGATTTTAGAGGGATTAAATCTGTTATTGCATTCCAATTTTCGATTTGCTTCCGCCATCGGTTCTCACTTTGACCGCATCTGTGTTTCCTTGGCTGATCCTATATGGTTGTGGGGCTTATTCATCCGCTTCTGACCTGCATTTGTTTCGCTCATCTGCAATCTGCCCTCGCAATCACTCTCTTGAATCTTTCTCTCTGCAGTCGGCGACCGCTTCCGCCTCTGTCGCAAACACTTGAAAGGGGGATACCAGGTTGTCCCCTTTTTTGCTAGGGGATACCGGGACTCTGCTTTCCCTTTTGTTTTGAAGTTCTAGGGCCCTTACTCCTCTTTTTGTTTTTTTCCCAATTCAATCCTCCTGTTTACTCTGGGCCCGACCCTTTGCTCTGAGCTTGTCCTGTAAGCTCTGTGCTCATTTTATTTATTTATCTATCTTTTTCTTTTTCTTTCCTTTCAAGCTTTCTATTCTCGTTTTTATCTCTAATATGCCTGCTTTATCCTTTGTTGTTTATGGTTTTCATATATTTCCTTTTAGCTTTATTATTTCTCGCTCTTTCGTTTCCTATACTTGCTAGAGCCTAGTGTTCTTGTGCTCTTCATTTTCTTTCTCGAGCTTGTGCATTCCTGCTCATTTTTGTTTGTTCTGCATTTTTCTGCTTGCTTCGTCTCCTTTAACATTGCTTTATTCTTTGTTGTTAAGTTGCCCCTTTTCTTCCCTCTTCTTGGTTCTGTAGTTTCTCCTTCCTTTTTGTAGATTGGTACATAACATTCTGAGGGTTTTTTCTTCTTGATTGCACATTAAGGGCGTAATAAAGGTGCCTCTCTCTTGATGGTTGATGTTGTGGATATAATTAACCTTTGGATTCGTGAGTTTGCTTTGGTTTTTTCCCTGCATCTAGCTTTGCAGTCTGAGTTAGGGGTTTAATGTTCCACCATCCTTGTTGTTTAGTTCCTGACAAGTTTCTCTTGAGCAAGAAGTTTTAGCATGGTTGTCGCTTTGCCTAGGCTCCTTGTGACGTCCTTCCCTATTTTGTTCCCTTAATCATAATATAGTAATAGTATTTTGGTGCCCCACTTGTTTTCTACGATTTCCTTAATTTTATATTCCAGTATTCCTGATGTGTTTATAGGTTAGCCTTTGGTCAATTTATTGGAGGTTCTAGCTTTTTTATTGCTCGTGCATCTATTTTAGGGACGTGTTTCTATCAACAGGGGGTTCAGGTGTTTCGAGGACACGCTCACACATGCATGTTATTCTTATTTGCGCTACTATTTGTTGTCTATCAGTGTTGTGGCCCTTTGGTTGCAATTCACAACACTCACATTATGCAGTGCTGAGGTCTAACAGAATTGATCTTGAATTTTCTTTCAGCTAATGCCCCATATGGGTGACGACTTAGGAGCTCTTTATGGGTTATTTATGCCTTTTTGTATAAACGTCTGTGGTTATTTTGGAGCCCAGCATTAACATTACCTTTCTTTTACAGTTCGTAGGACTTCACCAATTCCTTCTATTATCTTTAAGGTGAGTTCCCTTTCCTCTTTGCATCGTGCTAAGATATTTTTTAGTTCGACGATCTACACCGGATGTATCCTCATTTTCATATAGTTCTTACCATAGTTAGAGAGGTGTGCTTGCATCTTTGCCTTTTTTCTCCATCTAGTTTGCTAATTCATTTTCCAATTGGTGCACATGTATCTTCTCCTCGTGCCATTTCACGTTACCATAGCCAGGGTAGGTGTTTGTTGTCATCGTTCATTTTTTCCATCTCTGGGTCATTATCGGTGGTGTGTGCTTGAGAGCTTGAGAGTCTGATGTCATAGATCCCAAAGGGATGCTACCAGTGGTATGACGTTCAATTACAGTGTAATCATTTGTCAAGTTTTCATGTTGGTGCATATGTTTTGGCACTTTTCATCTATGTTGATCGTTCTTACATCCCATGCTAGTAGTTGCCTTGTGTTGTCGACGAGCTGCATTGTATGTCTATATGATGTATGCATCTTTGAGTCCTGCATATTTTGTTATAGTGGCATCTGCACCTTTATCTTGGGGTTTCTATGTTACGTGATCTCGCACCACGAGGGATAATGGTAGAAGATTCGACTTTGTTTGCGCTTGACTTATCTTGTTGACATGGTTTTGAGTTTTACATCCATACAATTCCAGTTACATCCATACATTCATTCCAGTTGCACGTTGTTTCTTATAATGTATCGGCATTCATTTCGCATGTAGTATTTTCAATGGTTGGATGTCTAGTTGATCACTTTGATATTTCGTCATATTCTATCTGTGCATTCTTGTGAGGTTATATTTTTTAGTTTGACAAGTGCTTATCGTCTGGTGTGAATATGACTTTTGACAGGAGTTCTATTCTTCTGATTCTGCATGTTTCGTTGTTCACTATTTGTGCTCTGCATTTACATCGTTCTTGGGTTTCATTGGGATTTCTTATGCTTGCACGTTTTTTGCCTCGTGACTTCCATTTCTTTCCTTATCTCTATTATTATTTTACCTTTATTTTCTTCTGAGACCATAGCTTGATGGCAGTTCGTGTTTTTTTTTTTGGGTTTTTGCTTACTTAACCCATTCATTATTTTTGGTCATGGGGTCCATTTTTTTATTGCTCTCTGATTGCGTGTGGCCACTGAAAGGGCATTATATATAGCTAGTTATGATCCATTCTAGTGGTTCCTTGTGTTCCTTGAATTTGCTGGGTTAATGGTACTTTTGACTATGCTATTGATCTTTTTGGCATGATTTGTCCCTTTCATCTTCTTATTTATATCTCGTTCTTTGCTCTTTTTAGTTTTTCTATTCTCTCTTGCATCCTATGTTTGCTCGCTATTATTCCATTTGTTCCTCTCTTGCTTACTTCTTTTATTTTCGTCTAAGGACACCATGGTTCCGGGCCATGTCCGCCCCTTTGTTGTCATTGCTCTGTCTATATTGGTCCAGTTCAAGTAATCCTTTTGATCCCTTCATTTCATCATCGACTCTGCTAGCCACTTGCTTATGTCCTCCCTTGCTCCATGTTGTTCCACTTTAGGCCCCTCAGTTGTATCCATTTGCCTCTATTTGGTTCATTTGTATCTTTAGTTTCGATATCCCATCGTTCTAGCTGCTTAGGGCTTTTTTGTCCCATATAGTTAGTTTCTTGGTTCTCTATTTTGCATGTTTGTGATGTATTTCCTTCCAAATACAATTGGCAGATTTTTATGCTGACATTGGCTTGGTATTTCTTTGTCGAGGGAGGTCTTGTCCCATAGGCAACTATTTTCCTCGTCGTTGCCCGTTGATCAAGGTGCTAGAGATGGGCCTTTTGTGCTTCATTATGGTGTGATGTTACGTATATTCATGGTAGGTATATTGGTTTAGCAATATGGTTGTTGATACTCTCAGGCACTTCACTGATCTAGTCTGTGTTTTCTATCTTTTTCTCTATTCCATTTCTTCATGGTTCCAGTGGCCTACCTTTGTTTCTCTTTCGGCTTGATACCCATGTGCGGTCGTTTTGGCCATTTTCTCTATCAACTTATGCCATGTTGATTTTTTCATTTCATTACATTGGCTCTTGTTTCACCTCCCTCCTATTACGGTTACCTCGGTTGTCTCTTCGGTTTTCGATTCGTCATTTTTTAGTTTGACGTTGACAGACCCAATTCTCCACTTCTCTTCTTTTCTATTGGTTTTGACTTACCCCATTGGGGGTTCTTGCGCATTGCTATGTGCTTTTCATGATCTCAGTAGTGCCTATATCATTTCTCTTTTCGACGGTACATTCTTTTCTTCATACAGTTCCTTTGGCTTATTGCTCTGTTTAACTTTGTTGACCTTATTACTTCTTCTATTGCATGGTTCCATCTTTGGATTTTTGTCTTCTTGCTCTCTTCTATTAGTAGGAAGGGCTGTTCCGTTTTATAATATCTTTGTTAGTGTATTATTTCTTTGCTATATTAGTTATTTGAGATCTTACATCTTTGATATGACCATGTTTGTGGTTTGAATTTTTTGTTGTCCAGTAAGTTCCTTTCTCCATCTCTTACTACATTGTTTCGTTGTGTTCTTTGTTGATGTTCATTTTCTATCTCTCAGATTGCATTGTCCCATTGTGTCCTTTTTACTCATCCCTTTATCTAAATTCGATGTTACTTGCTCATTCTACTCCTTCATTGCTCCATTGTCTCTATCTTCTCTTTATTCCGTTTTGCTCCATTTTCTTGGTTTCTTCTTCCTTTTCAATTACTCGGTTGCCTTGGTTTGCTTTTTGCTCTCGTGAGCCATTTCCTTTGGTACTCTAGTACCTCTTACTTGCCTTATACCTGACGTTTGTCTCATTGCTCTTTTATCTTGTTGCTTCTTTGCCCCGTTTTTATGTCATCTGTTCCACAATTTGCCACTTTGGTCTTGTCTTCCAGCCATCCTATTTGTCATTTCCTCACTTCATTTGTTTCGTCTTTTTTCCTCCTCTCAGCCTAGTTTGCATTATTCTTTTAGGGTAGATTCCTCTTCTATCGGCCACTTGGTTGTGTCATAGGACCCATCCTAGGAATGCCACGGTTCTATTGCGATAGCAATAGAACCGACATTCCTTGGATGGGGACGCCTCACCTCACATCTCCTATTTATTCTGCCTCTTCCCTTGTGTCCATTCATCGGCGTTCTCTTGAGCTAGTTTCTCCTCCTTTCTTTGTCCTATCAGTTTCCCTCACCCTCCCTCCCTTGATTCCTGGCAAGAGGTCAGGTCCATTTTTTCAGTCTACATTATTCCGTTCTATTGTTGAAGTTGCTCCAGTTCTTTTTTGATCAGTTGGCCATATTTACTTCTCGGGTCGCCCTGCAGCCTCTGACATCGTCTATGTATTCTTTTCAATGTTCTTCGTAAGTGCGTATGTGTTGATAGTTTCTTTTTTCTCGGCTTGGCACAATAGCCTCCGAGGCATGCTTCTTAATTCATTCTTTCTCGGCGTGGCGTTCTAGCCTCCGAGGCTGTTTTTTTCATTTGATCGTGTTCGTTATTTCTTTTTCTATGTCCTTTAAATTTGCATTCTTTATTTCCTCAGCGTGGCTTTGTAGCCTTTTGAGGCATACTTATTGGTTTCTTGGCGTGGCACTAGTATTTTATTTATTCATTCATGTTTTCTCTCGGTGTGGCTTTGTAGCCTCTGAGTCAATATTTATTATTCATGTTTTCTCTCGGCGTGGCGCTGTTGCCTCCGAGATCATATTTATTGTTTTTTCTCGGCGTGGCGCTGTAGCCTCCGAGGCAGCACTAATCGGTTGTTTTTTTTCCGCGATGGTCATTCCGCGGATGGTTCCCGATTGGTGGTATTTGTTTTTCTTTCGGCGTGGTACTGGAGCCTCGAAGTCTTCTTGCCTATGGCATCTAACTCATTGTGGGTTATTTTTCTTTCAGCCTTGATTCTGTAGGATTGTTTAAGGCTTTGTGGTTGCCATAGTGCGGGGGTCGTGCTTCAACTATTTGCTTGGGTTTCTTCAAAAACCTAAGAAGGCGTTCCCGTTGAGGAGCAGTCACCGGGTCTTCTCAACTTTGCATCAATCAAGTGGCGGATTAAACCATTTTTTATGTTGTACTCTTCAGTTTCATTATGCTCTCGATGATTGTCTACTTTCGGAGCATTTAAAGTTCATATTTCCAAATTTATCTATCCCTAGTGAGGGATCCATTTGTACTCAATGTTTTACAAAGCTCAATGAGAACACCATCGGCCACTTGGTTGTGTCATAGGACCCATCCTAGGAATAATAATAATCTTAACATATATAAATCTCAAGGGCAAGATGCTTTAGGCATATTCGGCATTGATGCTTGCTCCTAAATTCGCCATGTATTTCCAGAAGGAAAAAATAGGGAAAGAAAAAAATAGGGCAATCCCCTTAAATCTGCTATTCAGTCCAGGGAAATTGACAAAGGCACCTAAGCAGCTAGCCTTTTTGGCTGTAAGTATTACTCTCCATGTACTAAATCTAAGATCTTGGGTATCCCATTTGCCATCAGAAGTAACGCTTCTGATTTGTGGAATGATATTACTGATAAATTCTATAAAAAGGTTGATACCCTGAACTCAAAATATCTCTCTAAAAATGGTAGAGCTATAATAGCCAACTTTGTGATCTCTTCCTCGCAGGTTTACCAGTCCTCAGTTATTTTGGCTCCCAAAAAAGTTACTAACAAGCTTCAAAGTATTATTGGCAGGTTTATCTCTTGTGGCCAAAACAGAAGATGTTGGCACCCAGTATCCATGGAAGAGTGTTGCAAACCCAAAATTGAAGGTGGATTAGGCACAATGAATATCAGGAAGCAAGGCTTGGCATTGGCAGCAAAATATTTTCATAAGGCTTCCTATGATAAAATTAAGCATCCCATCTCTATTCTGATCAGGCATTATATCAATAAATGCCACCCTTATGGCTGGAGAAACCTCAAAATGGAACTGCCTCATTCCATTTTTTTCCCCTTCTCAGTTCCTGCCACTACTCCAGGCCTTATTAAGAAATGGACCAAGGCTTGGCTTGAAGTTAGACAAATGTACACTTGGGAAAAAGGTTTATCCATGGAGCAATCCATTTTCTGGAATCCTGCTCTCATTCTTGATAATCCCAATATATGTCTAGCCTGTCATTTCCCTGAGAAAGCAAAACTATGGAAGCAAAAAGGGATTACCTTGATCAGTGACCTTTATGATAATAATGGGATTATTTTATTCCACAACTCTGTCCTTGCAGGGGAAGGTCATCAAACGCAAATGTTCTATGAAGCTATTATCAATACTGTGATGTATGGCAGCTGGTCCCACTCCCCTGACTCATGGAAGCACAATGGTATAACCGGCTACAAAGTCAAATTCGCATACAGATATCTCATGAGACAACAGACGGCCACCATTCACTTAAAATGGGGAGTTTTCTGACGGCCGCATCGGAATCTCAATTTCATGTGGAGTACCCAATTAACCCAAGATTAAGGCCTTTATCGGCAACTCGCATAAGGGACTGGCAACCAATTGTAAGAGGTTTAAGCTATCAATGACAAACTCGATATTTGTGACAGGTGCCTAGCCAATAAGGAAGATGAAGACCATCTCTTCAGATCGTGCCTATGGTCAGAATGGGTACTGGAGCTTGCCTCCGAGATCCTAGACCCTGAACCAGAAGGATTTCTTGATGCCCAATAACCCAACAGACTGGAGAATCTATATCCTTCTCTGGAGAATTTGGAAAGGGAGGAATTCTTTTATTTTTAATTATGAAATTATCCCCCCGGAAGGAATTATTAAACAGGTATTGTATGATATCAATTAGATCTTAAGTGTTAATGCATGAGTTGATTATTGTTGCAGATACTCTATTCCTGATGACCAGGAAGCTCAAATGGAAGAAGAACAAAGCTGAGAACGATAAAGAATGGATCAAATTCTTTGGTCCTGTTGATAACTCTGCGCATGAAGATGTTATCTGTTTCTATGATTCTTTGTTGTGACCAGAATTTTAACATCCGAAGGGAGCTGATTTGTGAAGCCAAAGATGCCAAAGGGAGACTTAATATGGCTAAAGCTGAAACATGTAGATGCATTTACTGCACTTTCCACACCATCATGAAAGGGAAGGCAAGGAAGCGAACGAACCTGCATCTCAAAGGATTCCACTAGTCTATGACCTGCTACTTTTCAAGAAAAAACTTCGGTGTTCTCTGTTAGTTGAATTTTTAACAGACTCCAATTTTCTCCAGGGTTACACTTCCCTTGAAAAAAGTTTTTGTATATTTAACTTATACTTAATATAAATAGGTGCCTTCAATAAAAAAAAAGAAAAAAATAGGGCAATTTTGAATCAGAGAGGGCAGGCAGCAGACCGGAAAGGGCATTCCGGATCAGACCAAGCATGGAGCATTCAGAGAAGCGGCCGACCAAGTTTTAAGGGAAGATTCAGGCAACCGACCATCATCTGGCCAGAGTAGGGAGTGGATTCAGGCAGCCGACCATCATCTGGACAGAGCAATCGAGGGCAGCCAAAATCCCTACAAGATCCTGAGATTCAAGCTATTGTATCAGATCCTGTTATGCGCCAGTATGATGAAGGGAATTAAGAACTTCTGGATGGCATCCATAGGTGCATTGAGCAGATAAACAAGGCGAACAACGGTCGACCAGTATTCTGAAGCAATGAGCGGTTCATCCATGATTCCAGAAGATTTTTGGGGCATTTCATTGCTATTCGATTGATTCTAGCTATATTCAAAGATAAGTATGTCAATTGTTCTGTTATACAAATCTGAATTATGAAATATGAATATGCTTCATGTTTATGAGATCATATTTTATTTCTGAGGTAAAAGCTGTGGACATTCTATATTCAGGTCTAATACCTGATAGATATAAGGATTCAATATGAAATCATTTTTGTGTGAGGGATTACTACTACGAGAGCATATTGAAGATTTGCCAGGTGATTTCTTTATGATGATAGTTTATAATTGGTTCGCGTTCTATACTACTAGTTCTCAAAATTAGTGGCTCAGAGGAAACCATTTCTATCCTGTAGTGCCACGTAGACTGTTACTGGCAAATCAACCCAGCACACTATAATAGTTTGGTTTGGCTAGGGTTTGTGGAGTGGAGGTTTATAACGATCTTTAGGAGTTCGAATAAACAGCTTTGAGCAACTTGCAGGCAAGATTCTACCATATCTATTGTTATTTGATAAAGTTCTATTAATATAGATTTTTGGTGCTTGGATACTCGCCATCAAAGTTATCTCCCGAGATAGTTTGAAACAACAGCCTCTCACTCAATATGCACCTGCAGGCATTGCCAAATACGATGAATTTTGTGAATATTTTTATAAATTTGTTGCAAATCTATTAGTTTTTATGGGCTTATTGCATAAGAGGTTGGCCATCTATAACATTCTCAAGGTGTCTAGGAATCAAGAGATTTTGGGTTTCTTTTTCTTGCAGTTCTTATTTTATTTTTGGATATCAGTCTAATATGAAGTAGTTGAGGGTCCGGTTCCTGATGGCCTAAGAATGCTGCATAATTTTGCAGGATAGTAAAATGAAAATTCTGTAGGTTCTTTTGTGTCCTAAACATCTATGGCATTTGGAGGTGCATTTGGAGGAAAACAGAGGATTATGACCCATTAGCACAGAGAGAAGGGCGTTTTCCCCTTGATCACTTCAAGAATGTCGCCGTATGCATTTTCTAGTTATGTTTTCGTTATTTTCCAGTTGGATTTTTCTTTATTTCCTTATATTTTTTCTGGTGCCTTAGGATAGGCAATGCGAGACCTATATGCAATGCCCGAAGAGAACAAAAACAATTCTGAAGCATGTCATCAATTCTCTAAAGCATACCTTGAATGCCGCATGGAAAAGTAAGTTCTTATCACTTTCTTGCAATGGAAAAGAAGCTTTCATGGATGGCTAAAAAGCCTTGAAGACTTGCTTGTTGAGCTCTTAAATTGCTTGATTTGTGTGCTTCGGTGCATTCTTATGTATTGGGGCAGGCCATGGATGAATGCAAAATATACTACTTGATTTGTAAAAAGCTAGGAGTCCCATAATCATCATGGCCATTATTAAGGCTGCCCCATATCAAGTAGGAAACTGTTTCACTCATAGCATAGGTTTGCTCAGCCCACTTACGTTTGTAGTGTAACTCGGTAGTTGCAAGCATAATTCGATTGCTACTAAGTTAGATATGTGTAATGTCAAAAAACAATTCTCACTTCACAGTTTTTGTAGGAATCTCATGCAAAGGTGGACTTATCCGAACTTGGTTTCAATGATCAAGAACATTTGCAAATCTTTGAAGATGCCAGAAAAAGATCTCTAGATTAAGAGGAATAAAAAAGAGGTTGGCAAAGATACCAGCAACATTGGGAAATGCTCTGTTTTAGTTATTCATGCCATATCTTTCGGCAAGCTTTTGGTGCCCCTCTGGAAGGTAACAAAAAATGAAGCAATATGTTGTTCCAACAATTAGAATAGTTTGCGACTTACTAATGCATGCTTTGTCAAGAAAAGATACTATAGTATGTTAATATGCGTAAGCCATTCTTATTGATGATGAGCATTCAAAAGCATATTATTGGCAATGCAAATTGTGCATGCTTATGTGCATCTTCTGATATTGAAGTTTTAAAAAGAACCGAGAAAAGCAAGCAGGTTCAAGTATGTCGTCAAAATGATTCTACTTTGTTAGACCATTGCTGCTTGGACTCTTTTTATTTCGTGCTCAATTACAGTACGAAAGGTAGGTTATTTAAACACGGCAATTGGTTAATTACTGGCTTTAATTTGGTCTAGATTCCACTGATTTATGTATCTCCCGGCAAAAACTAGGGTTATCGGCAATAAATCAGGACCACTGTTGCGTTCCACATTCCATTGCACTTTGTAGATCAAAGCTTTGCTTATCTGGCACTTTGTAGATCGAAGCTTTGCTTATCCTAGCTAGCAGATTATTATGAAACTAGGCAAGGTATAGGGATCTCATTTGTCCTCCATGTAGGGAACTTCCACCTAGATTTCAGATTGCAATGGAATCCCTCCGTTGCTGGGACTGTTTTACAGTCAAGTAGAATATTTTGATGCACATAAATCAAACACACAAGAACACAACAAGCAAGACTCTAAGGCTTCTTGAGCCATCCATCGTTTATTAACTTAAGCACCTACCATATCCTTCTATTGAAATTAATCGATCTCACTTTAATTCTAAGGTTAAAAGTCTTAGCCTCTCTAGTGAGACCTTTTTTTTCCAGTTTCATTACTGGCCTAGCTCATCTTTCCATATCTAACATGCTCCTTCGGACCACACTGTTGCTCTTGGCCATACACATCAGTCCAGTTGTGCATTATGTGTAATATTATAATTGCAATTTCTATACTATGGCCACAAAATGGCAAAGGACAAATCACACCAATGGCATGGTGGTTTCTTTGGGCTCTCCACACCAACTTTCAACAACCCCTGCTCTGTCTAGGGGTGATAAAACCCCTTCAAACTTGCAAGATTAGGAGATGAAGTGTCTTCAATGAAAGGATATGGGTAATGTATTGTAATTGAACACTTCATGTTTTGCCCGTTTGTGAAATTCATTTGTTTAAGACAGACAAAGATATTACAATTGCTAGTCTTGGAGTATTGTAAGTTCAAATCCTGCATGTTCTTTCGCATCCCAAGAATGTCTAGAATTGAGATCTATTCGACTGAGCACAAAACTTCTTTTGCAGTGGGTTGGAGAAGAGAAATGTATACTCTATAACACTCTATAAATACTATTGGCATACCCTCACACAAATACAACAACAGAATCATATGCAAACTATAGCAAAATGGGCGTTTGCACGATGAATCATTTTTTATGATATTAGCATGAAATATCGTTGTCCTGCCTTTCAGTGAACACCTTACTACAATTGTTATAGGATCTTATGGGGGAAGGGCGCACAAGACACCTTCGTGTCCCCTTCCCACACCCGGGTATATTGGGTGCGGGATAGACGGAGGGCCCATGCAGCCAGAAAGCTGGATGGGAGATTTCCCACGAGATGTACGACGGGTGTCGTATATTTTTGGGGAGCGTCACAATCTCTCCCTTGCATCTTTGTTGAATGCAGAATACATAGCAACAAACAAATGGAGGTGGCCATTCTTTTCCAATATCAATGCCAAATGAAAATGAAAATGGTATCCGACCCAAATAGGGTATGGAAAGAAACTGCAAAACTGCCAAATAAGGTCACATCACTAGAAGTTGCAATTAATCTTCTGATTTTGAGACTTACCGACACTGTGCTACTTCTACGCCTATTCATTCAGGCCGAAAACCCAATCCAAATCCGGCCCTTGTGTAGACGGTCCCAGCTGTGTAGGATAGCATTCCAACATGAAGAAATGGGACGCAAAAGGATTGAAGCCTATATGGGCTTCATCGGAATAGAAAAATGGTTACTGGTGAGGCGACGGTTCGATGCAACGAGAAATCTAATTTTTCCAGCCCTACATTTTCATAGATCAAGATCTAAAGGATTAAGATAGGTCCATGTCAATTTCTAAGCCACGTGGATAGCCTAAGATTTCAGATAACTTAACACCCAGGGTTGGGCTGTTGCGCTAATGAGAACACTTCAAATAAAGATAGAATATGTTTGCAAAGGATAAAACACACATTTTATTCTTAAACCAAAGATTTATTTGCATTGATTATGTAAAGGTCAAAAGCATGTAAAAAATAAAATAAGTCAAACATTCTTGTCTACAATTACACAAAATGATTGAAATAATTGGTAGTTGTGCTGGTGTAACAAAGACAACGTAACACACTACAGGCCTACGTAGTTGATTTATTACTAGTAGGCACAATATTTTTATGCTAGCAGTTGCATATACAAGCAGGATTTAATTAATTGGAGAGTAATGATTCTGTATCAGAAACTCTATGATTTTATCGTTCAAGCGATCTTGTATCTGATATAACATATGATAAATAGGAATGACCAATTTGGATACTCAATTCTGTTTGTCATTTGTAATGCCATCTATGCTTCAGTGGTCGAGAAGATCGCCGTGGTGATTCTTTTTAACATATTTTTATTATAGAAATGTTGCTGTACTATTACTATGAATGTTATTTGCGACCTTTTATCCTTTTTTAATTTTTGAAACAGTTAAAAAAATTACTCATTTATTGCAAAGAAGTTTCGCCTTCGTGATCGCGATTCTCACAATCATTTTAGCATCTTCCATGCATTTGTTTTTAATCGAGCAAGAGCGTGGGATAGTTTCCTTGAATGCAAGTTCACGCACTCTATAATTCCCTGGCGTAAATCCTAGGATAAAACGCCAACTTCTGCTTCACAATGACCATATTTTTGGTCGTGTGGGTAGCATTCGACCTATTTCGTGCTCAAGTAGAATTTAAAATTTCTCGAAGTAATTAACGTTTGCTTATACATGTGATAACATATACTAGGGAACATATGGTAGATTTAAGGTCTCCGCGCACCGTGCAACACACTCGTAGACAAATACCATAAAGGCATTTATCCACTGAAAAAGTAAGGGGTGCGCACAAGCCCGACAATAAAGAATCTAAAAATGAATAGGCACATAATCCAAAGGGTAGAGCATGTTATCTAAAGTGTGTGCATAATATAGAAATCAGATGCATTAGGCTAGAGTTCCATGTCCGTTCACCTCTCTTCCAAGGCATTTGAGAACAGGATCAAACATAACACAATGGAGGCAAGACTTTGGGCTTGGAGACTGCAGCGCTCATGACAGAGCCCATAATGCTATTCCATAGCCCAAAGAGCTTGCGAGCATCTGCCTTGGCATTGGTTCTAGTTCTAGGTCGTCAGGAAAGCCTAGAGATCATCCCATCTGCTCTGATCCATTGGGGTCGAGGGGCCCTACTAGTAAGTGAGGTCCTTCTAGTTGGGACCCCCCAAGTTACTCGACCCTCAAGCACAACCACCCTTGACCAGTTAAAGTTCTCTGGCCTTAAGTGTCGGCAATCATTAGAACACCCCTATGGTTGGGCTAGGTCTTGCCATGATAATGCTTAGACTATCAGTTCTGACCCTCCATGGGTGATATGAGGATCACATGTGGACTTGGTTTGGGAGCCAAATAGAGCTCAAAAGGCCACTAAGAACACACTACTAATGCATCAATCCTAATCTTTTGGCCAAGGCTTTAACTAGCTTAGAGTTATATTTTTGCATAAATACATGACAAACACCACACCACACCACACCACACCACATGAATCATACATCTGGAAAACACGTAAAAAGACTCAAGACCACACAAGACGGTTTTTTTGATCAATGGGCCAAAATTGTGACTGGGCGCCTAAGCAAAGAAGACCAAGAGCAAATGATTGAGAAAACCCTAAAAATGTCATGAATGTGTATAGAGGTGACCTGGCTGATAACGGACCCTAGTAGCACCGGCGCCACCTCAGAAGTGATGGAACTTTGGGCCATGTTGGTCACATGACCTAGGGGGTTGACCACTACGTAGTATATCGGCGGTGCACGATATATATACGTCTTATAAAATACATTTTCTTGTAGTGGTGATGCTCCTCTGTATGTCATATAAAATATCCAGTGTGTACGCAAATGTGCTCGACATGCTTAACTTTCTGCTTTATTTTATTTTAAAATTTTCTCCCAGTTTTTTTTTGACGAATGCCAGAGTGTAGCTAGATCTACCTAGTGTATCTGGCTATGGCGGTGCAGATGAGCCGGCCGTTAAACCCCTTGTTGTAGCAGAGCCCCCTGCTCCAAGAAATGGGCTTAGAACAGAGATGGCGCTTTTCGTTCCTTCTGGGTTGTACATTGCTTATGTTAAACCCTTTCATAGTCTCTTCAGATGGTGAGCATTCCTTTTTTTTCTACTTTTAGATTCTCATCATGGCAGCATTAGGCTTTAACTCTCTCTAAACAAGTAGATCTGCTTCCTTTCCTTATGCATTTTCATTAGTTTTGTGGATCCTATGGATATATTGACCCTGTAGGTTTTGTTAAACAAAGCCTTCTCATATTTGAACGCCCAGTTCACAAAATTTTACTTTCTACTAGTTTGTGGTCAGTTTTAAGCTATATTGTTCTTGTATTACTGTATCTTTGAAATTCGTGGATGCAGACATACTTGCTAGTGGATTTTTCAAGAAAAATAGCATTGCTAGTGGATTTCTCAAGAAAGATTGCATTTGACATAGTGTATCTAGTGTTAGGTATAAAATGTTAGGAATGTCCAGCATAGAAAGTCCTAAACGTATGCCTGTTTTGTGTAGTTTTAACAGTATAATCCATAGTTTGCAATGTTCTAGACAAATGCTGACATTAACAAATCAGTGGATGCTTAACAGATGCAACAAATAAGCAGGTACTGAGTAACATCAATTCCTATAGGGAGAAAGCAGGGTATCCTGTGTTGACAGAAAATGCAGGGGCAGCTTGTCTGGCAGGCAAGATCCTGGATAAGTTGAAGGACAGCACATGCGACAATAGCGCTGAAAATTTTACATTAGGATTTGATCCTCAATATCCAGACTATCCTGATATGGTTAAATCTTGTAAGCTGAAGATTGTAAACACAACTGGTGGCCAGGTTCTTCCAGACTGCAACCCATCCAGCAAATCTTCCACCAGCAAGATTGTGACTCAGAACTTCACTATGTCACTAGAATATCAGAAATACATAAACTCTACTGATTATACTTCTGCTGGGGTTGCTTCAGAGAATGTGTGGGTGGTTCTGATCCTGGCACCCAATGCAAGTGATGGAAATTACCTTCAAACAAGTGGGGCGGAGACGAGTGCGCTCACAAACTTTGGATTTGCACGCATTTTCTCTGGACTTCTCACCATATTTCTTTTCTTCCTATCACTGAACTGAAATTTGAGATTAAAGATTGGTTTGTACATTTGTTCTATTCTAGTTCTGTTCTCAATTTTTAGTGACAAGCTATAAGATTGATTGCTCTCTCACGGTATTTTTTTGTGGCGGGTAGGTGAAGCATTGGAAAACAGTTGCAATAACATTTATTGCAACATGATTAGAATAATGGACGTTAAACCCATTTATTGCAACGTGATTAGAATTATGGACGTTAAAGCCATTTACCACAACGTGACAGTTGTTGTAGAAATAGAGATAAAGTGGCAAAAATGGAAGCAGGAATTGCCACCATCAAGGCCATTACTGGAAATTTACAGGCTGACGTGCATCCTTTTATATGCTTTTTTTCATAGGCCTTTCAAAAATAATGTCAAAGGAATCTTCACTCTCTATCTTTAGTTGCAAGTGCATCTCAATCTAAATGCTTTGCATTTTTGTAAGGTATTTGATTGCCTTGTATTGCATTTCAAATGTTTTGTAGAAGTATCGTCAAGGAAAGTGGATAAACATTCTTGCTTATGAACCAATAAACATTCTTGCTTATGATCCAACCACACATCGCCATGTGGCGATCATTCTAATCAAGAATGGAAATTGGCTCTCCATTCTTGGAGGGACCTGCTGCAACAAGTCGTGGATTCTTGATAGATTCTTGGTTCTTCATGCAGATCTTTCCTTGACATCATGGAGCAACAACAAGTCATAGATTCCTGCTTTGAAATAGGAGCTGGCTACATGCTCCCAGTCCAGAGCATGAATCCACTCCTTGTTGTTGTTCCACATAACATCACCATAAAGCATTGCCCTATACGACCAAGAAGACATGCCACTTCCACTCCTCCATCTATTGCCTTGCCTCACAAAGGTATGCATATGACGGTTTTTTCTGACATCTTGAATGATCCAGATATTACATTTTTGTTCGTACCCATTTCTCTATAACTCGGTTTCTCACAAAACTTGCACCATTGGAAAGCTCTCTCAGAGTTCTTTCAAAGGTATCTTATTTGCTGATGTTTGGATAGGACTTCAGAGAAAAAACATCAGATTTTTAGTGATGGTTTTAGGGTTTCCACTATTCCATTTTCCAGCGTTGTATATTTTTTTTCATATCTATTGATCTGCAACTCTGTTTTAGGAGCAATGCATATCATTGGAATGCTTGTTCTGTGATGATTCTAAAGCTATATGGTTTGGACATATTTGCTTAAGATCTGAGAGGAGAAAACAACAAGTTTGCAACCTAGTTTTAAGACGGGATTCAGAGGGTGTGATACTATCCAATCATCTTGGATTCAAACATTTACATGCTGGAGCCTTGCAGACAGACGTCTGTAAGGGGACAACCATTGCTATTTTCCATTTCTGACAAGCGTCTGCAAGGTGGCAGAGGTTGCACTAGAGGCTGCGCTTGATTTATGCATTTGAATACTTTCAGACGGGTAGCTGTAAGGTGAAAGAGCCTACACCTGCTTCTTGCACTTGGAGATATCGCCTTGGATTCAAACATTCGCATGCTGGAGGCTTTCAGACAGGGGTCTATAAGGAGGAGATCATTGCCACTATTCATCTGAGACAAGCGTCTATAAGGTGGTAGAGGTTGCACTAGAGGCCGCACTTGAATTCTGCATTTGGGCACTTCGGACGGGTGTTTGCAAGGTGGTAAAGCCTGTGCCTGCTTCTTACACATGGAAGCTTTCAGACAGGCGTCTGTAAGGGGACAGAGGTTAGCAGTACAATTGCGCCAAGCGCGTTTTTAGTTTACTGCATTTTCCAAATTTTTCCTTGTAAAGCCTTTTGGAGGATATTATTTTCACTATTTTGTCTAGATATAGTTAGCTTTATTTGCATAAAATATTATGACTTTGGTTGATTGTGGTGATCATATTCATGGTTTTTCATGGTGACCATGTTCAAATATTTACTCAAATCTATAAAGGAAGTGATGATTTTCAACATGGATGTTAATAAAGAAATTGTTATTTCATGTATATCTGTTGTTATAATGCAACATGATCTATTGTTGTTAATTTCAAATAAAGAGGTCGTTTTTCTGCCTTATTTGAAGTAAATGAAAAAATATAATGAAAATGCAACATACACTATGATTTTTTAAATAGAAAAAAGTTTTTAAAAAATGCTAGATGCCTTTAAGATAATGCTTATTTGGCGTTGCTTTGGAACAGACATAATCCCAAAACAAATGAATGATGGTTTTAAAATTATCCCAAATAACAAAAATACTAATTCCTCCTAATTTTTTCTAGGGAAAAACTACAAAATACCCTTATGTTTTGAAATATTTTGCCACATGCCCCTAACTTTTCAAAAGTCTATGAAATGCCCATGGTCAACGTATTTGCCCTTGTAGTTTTTCGTATATCACAATATGCCCTTAAGTTTTTGCATATTTCCTCAAATGGCCTTCTGCAAGCGGTTCACAGTTCACTTAAACTCCCGCTTTTTTCTACAAGTTTCCACAAAAAGGTTTATGCTTTTCCGGTGCTACAGACCAGCAAATTCTCGGTGCGGTGTTACAGAGTAGAAGAGTAGAAGATTTCGGTGTTGAAATAATCTGATTATATATCAATAATTTGGACCTGATCTGACATGCTAACGATCTCCAAAAAGATGGCTTGTTCGATTATAGAGTTCGATTACAGAGGTATATTGGAGCTTCGTGTATGATGTTGCTGTGATTCCGGAAGCCCCTCACATAACGGTGGGTTTTTTACACGGACAAATTGGGATACCTCCTTTATGAACTCCGATGCCAAGACAACTCCGATGCCCAGCTCCTATGCTTCCAATTCCTTGAACAGCTCTTCTGTTTGTGCTCCTTGTGTTCATATCAGGTACCATACATGCTTTTACAAATTTGAATTGGAATTGAGTGGAGACTGGCGATGATTTTACATGGTGGATTTTACTCTGATCTTCTTTGCACCAGCAACGATTCTTCTCTTGCAGAAATTTGCCTAAGTGTTGCCATGCAATCGTAGGCGAAGCCACTGGAACGATAGTGAACTGTTATCCGATTCCACTGGAACATGGACCCATCATCGATTCTTAAGTTCCAGCCACAGATCAGAAATTTGCCACAGATCAGGAATTTGCCACAGAACTTTACTCTCCACGATTTCCTGGTATCAAGGTATTTTGTAAATTTGAAGGAAACATAAGGGCATTTGAGGAATTATGTCAAAACATAAGGGTATTTGAACAAATATCAAAACTACAAAATACATTGTACGTTGACCAACCAGGGGCATTTCATAGATTTTTGAAAAATTAGGGGCATGTGGCCAAATATGTCAAAACATAAGGGTATTCTGTAGTTTTTCCCTTTTTTCTATTCCTTTCACAAAGTTTTGCTCATACATATCCACAAGTTGTAACGTTCCTAATCGATGTGCCCTTATCCAACTGAGCAAAATCGTCTAGATGTTTATGAGTAGTCGCTTCTACCCTTTATGCCAGTGTCTTGGGAACACGACACCCAGATCTACTCGAGCGGTCTCCCATGGATCTATTACAATCTCTCCTACTAGAACTAAGCTCATCCTCGAGCCGCACAAACCATAGACCACACTATCCCATTGTTGAAGGTGTTCCTGGCAAAACCTTCAACTTCAATGGTTTAGAACCTCCAGGTTGCTTAAGGCAACCACTCCGTGTGAGAAAATTCCAAGAATAAAGCTTGAACACAAACTTTGAACTACTTTCCCAAATCAGAAAAGATAGAAAGAATAATGCCATTTGCAAGCAAACAAAGATTTGATCATGATTTCAAATGTCACAGCTACTCAAGGTTCTGAAGAATGATGAGTTAGATGCCTTATGAATAGCACAAATCACTCAAATATGCACTCTAACTAGGTCAAAATTTGGTCAATATCCCCGCGGAGAGCAATTTTTTGCAGATCGAAAGATATGAGTTCTCTTTATGTTTTGATGCTTGGCTCTCCCTCTAATATGTCCGCACACAATGATCAAACACACATTTTGCAAAAAAAGATGCAAAATATCCTGAAAGTTTGTGATCAAAGTGCTTAGTAATACGTAGGGTGATACCTAATCATGGCAACTCCGGTGATAGAAGAGCGGAAGAGCCGGAAGGTGCGAGGAGCTAGGGGCAGCCATGTTGAACAAGGAAAGGGTCTCTATCAGAGGCTCATGAGCAATTTGCGGTGGTGCATCTTGCGAATTGACAAGGCAACAACAATTCAGCGAGGAGCTAAGCTTCCAGCTTCGGGAAGGAGAGACAACTATACCTGCCACAATAGTCCCACCTGCCCAAGAGTCTGCAAGGCGTCAGCCAGGACCGCCTATTACTGCACCGCCAAGCCTTCCCATGGCACCACTGCCCAAATCTAAGCCATAGCCTACGCTTCGCCGACAACAAACAATGTGTGTTTTGTCGGGCATGATTGACCCAATGATCAAAGAGTTCCAGGAGCTGAGACGAAGAAGCTACAATGTGGTGGTACGTGGCCTGACAAAAGAGGTTGGGAAGGACCTCATTAACTGGCTCCAGATGTTGATTCTCTATCGAATGACATTCCACATGCCAGTACACATTATTAGGGCGAGCCGCCATGGTATCCAGCGCCCAGACTGCCCCGGGTAGTCACATTCATAGTACGGGACGTGCAAGTGAAAGCAGCCATCCTGTGCCAGGGTAGGCAACTGAAGAGGATTGTCCTGTATATTGATTGAGACCTAACCCCAACACAACAAGAAGACCGCAGGCACGAGTTGGCCAAAGTTAAAAGCATCTGCAGAGAGGGAGGAGCTGCAGAACTGATTCGGGGCAAGATGCAAATCTTCAGCTGCCAAATGCTACTGCGAATGCTGCGAACCCTCCAGCAGCCTCTGACCATGCCTCTGCTTCGCCTGCTATAGCCGCACGCCCTGCTTTGTTGCTCGTATATCTCATGCTGCTTCCACCTCTACTATCCCCCTTCTGCTGCCGCCATTGAATCTCCAGCTGCAGCCCGTACCAACAAATAGGAATTGTGCCTCCACATGGTCTCCTAGAATTGTCGGAGCTTTCCATGGTAGAAGGGTGATAGTCTCAACTGGGTTGCCACAGACATGGATCTCATCTTCCTCATGGAAACATGGAAGCATGCAGGTCACAGGATACCCGACTTGCCAGGATACCAGCGCTACTCAATCTTCAATGATTACGTAGGAAAGCGGGGGCATGGAGGAATTGCTTGCTACTACGGGACGGCCTTGGCGCAGTCAACCTCCTTGTTCGAGGCAGACAGACACAACTAGTACCTGTGGATGGGTATGCAAAATTGCAGTAGCAGACCTCTTTTTGTGGCAGCCTACTACTCTCCACATGAAGAGAGCAACTTCTATCACAGCACTCAGATATGGATAGGCTGGACACCTATGTCGATCTATATGATGATGTACAATAGCATAAACAGTTGGGTAGTGTCATACTCCTTGGAGACTTCAATGCACGCACCGGGGTAGAACAACCCATGAGATTTGATCCCTTGACTGATGATGTATTGCAGCTGCATCCTGCAGAAGGAGCTTGGCCACGGACATCTGACAATCAGGTCACATGCTATGGTAGGCAGTTGCTTTTGCTCTGTGGTATCTTTGACCTGGTAATCTGCAATGGATTGGCACAGTGGCCGTCCACCTGCAAGAGCACTTGCAGGCAGGAAAACAAGGGGGGGAGGATCTACTGTGGTGGACTATGTGCTGGTGCCTGAGCAAGATATGCATGTCGTCAAGCACTTCCAGGTAGGAATAACTAATAGGGATGAAGAGATCGACTCAGACCACCTACCACTATCTTGTTGGTGCACGAGCAGGGATATGCATGTCGTCAAGCACTTCCAGGTGGGAACAGCTAATAGGAATGAAGAGATCGACTTAGACCACCTACCACTTACTTGAAGCTGGTTTGGCAGGTTGTGCAAACCCCCTGTGCGACAATTCCTCACATGCCTCAGCTGTGATTGGATTATGAACATGCAAGGGCTTATGCCCAGATGCTTGTAGATGACCTGGCAATATTTTTGCAGTACCCTACACTAGAGCAACAAACAGGCTAGCTGACTGATGTGCTTAGGACTGCTGTGAAAAGGTGCTTTGGGATAAGCTGCCCTCGACGGACTTCTAGGACCACAACCTTCCCACGTAATCAATGATTTGATGCAGAGTGTAAGGAATATGAACGGTGGCTCTGCCAGGTCACAGACCCTGCTTTACGCCCACATGCAGTTAGATAGTACCGCGTCTTCCTTAAAGCTAAGAAAACCAGGTAGATCGCAGCGCATCAAAGGAAAATGTTGAACCTCCTGGAACGTCTTCCCAGGATCTTCTGGCGAAGGGTTCTCAAAAAGCTAGCATAGCCCACAGGGAACATCACTCTCTGCAGTGGAGATAATACTTGCTTGATTATCGACCCTCGGGGTGCACAAGCGGCATTATCCTTGCAAGAAGGCCTAGTCTTTGGAAATCCGCAGTCGAGGCGTGGACCAAGGCTTACAGTATCTTGCCAATGGGAAAGCGCCAGGCCTGGATGGTATGCAGGCAGAATTGCTTAAGTGGGCAGGGCCATCCATAGTACCAGTGCCGACTGCCTTGTTCAACAAGGCATTACGAGGAAGGCTTCTTCTTACTGCAGTGGACCAATAGCGAGTTGTTCCCATCTATCACGGCGGTGACCCGCCGCCACGCCAATTAGAACAATGATGATCGATTCGGTGTTTGCAAAATTGCTTTCGTTGGGATTCTCGAAGTACCGGTTTGCCGGACTAGGCGACTGGCGAGAGGTGCGGGCCCTCATCCAGGCAGGATTCAGACCCCGTCACTCCAACCATTGACCACATCTTCACGTTGCGGACTCTGGTTGAAGACATCAGGAACTGTCGGCAGGACCTATATTGTTGCTTCGTGGATTTTGCGAAGGCAATTTGACACTGCGCCTCGGGAAAAACTATGGGCAAGATTGCGACAGCTGGGGGTTCTTGTAGATCTGCAGAATGCAGTGTACAGGTTATATGAGAGATGCTCGGGCCAGTTGCAGCTGGCAAGCCAACCATTTGATAGTAGTATCGGGGTTCTCAGGGATGCCCTCTCTCCCCAACATTATTTGGGCTTTACATTGATCAGTTGGAGAGTTGATTTGCTGATAATGGGGGCCACGGAGCTCATCTTCTGCACTAGATCATCAGGCAGTTAATATATGCTGATGATATGGACCTCCTATCTTACACACCAGCAGACATGCAGCGCCATCTCGATGCCCTGAACACATTCTGCCAAGCGACTGATATGCGCGTCAACCTGGCCAAGATTAAGGTGGTCCTCATATCATCCTCATGTCAGTCGAGGATCCCCTCCTTCAGTTACCGAGGGCAGAATGTGGAAGTGGCACCCATATACAAATATGTGGGAGTGGAGTTTCCTTCTACTATGCACTCGGACACATCCATACGGCTACGAGCGACGACGGGCTGAAAGGCACTATATGCAATGCAAAACAATAGTCATAGAGCGGAGTTATATGATTGGGCTCATCAATCGCACCTGTTCAAGGTCCTAATAAAGCATGTCCTTTTATACGAGGTTGAAGTATGGGCCCAGTAGTGTCCCTCGCTACCTAGAATGACTTGGAGCAAGTGCAGAAAGTCTTCTTGGTACGAGCACTAGGGATGAAGTCCACAGTCCCATATCAAATTCTGCTGCAGGAGACGGGTTTCTTGCCTCTTGGAGGCCCCTTGATCGCCACATTGTCTATTTTCAGAAGGTGGTGAGTATGGACGATGCTCGTCTTCCTAATCTAGCTTATATCATGGCAAGGGGGCCCAGCGCCTCAAGGCCTGCTAGAGGAAAAAGAGAGCTCAATGCTTGGCTAGATGGAATGTGCAGGAGCACAGGTGCATACATGTGCAACAGAGGCGGTCGCCATAGCTTGAGACAATAACTTGACGCTTGCTTCCTCAACAAGCTCTGGGATGCCAATGCCCTTGAACCAGTCAAGACAACACATTACCAGTGCCACATAAATCCTACATTGGAACGAGGCCCGCAATGCTACCTGCATACCCATTGCCTATGAAAAGGCACAGACTCATTGCCTCCATTCGCATACGATCACACTAACTGCGATGAGATGGGAAAATGGATTGGTGAGCTACGCCAGGACAGGCTTTGCCAATGCTGCCAAATGGGAGTCATTGAGGATGAACTCATACCCTTCAAAGCTGCCCAGTATATGATCAAATCCGGGCGTGCTATACTGAGTTGGTCAGGCCTGGCCAGCCGCTACATGTGATATTGAGCACGACTTCCATACAGATGCTGGAATCATACCTTCAGGAGGTCATGGACATGCGAGATCAGATATATCCTTGGGCATACACTTGACATGTATATATACATACATTTCATGATGATGTATACCTGTACAGTTTGACAACATTCTTATTACTGCCACAGTTTTTCCCTCGAAAATCCTTGGGGAGGGTGGGGTTTACCGGACAATAATAAGTTTGCTGCACTCCCTCTGGATCCCATAGGCCGATTGGTTTCAGTGGATGATAAAAATCATTCATTCGTTCATTATATATAGACTTTGCACTGGTCCATTTTGATCCCAGATTAGCATGTAACATCTAAATACACTATAAATAACAGAAAAATGTGGGACTAGACCTGTTTATTATATCAAAACATGTAGTTTGGCATCGTATTAAAATTGCGGACGCCCAATATAATGGAAGAAGGTAAATATTATAGTGCAAATAAAATTTCAATAGCCTCATTTGAAAGGCATATCCAACAAATATACATAAATAAATGAAAATTGCATGTTGCAAGATTAAAGGTCTAAGGTGACCATACATTATATTCACAAAATAAGGACCTCAAATTGGACGTCCACCCAATTTGATGTTGAGCTTACAATATATTGACGTGCTTACGGCTTCAGATTAGACGCCCGCACAATAATTATCAGACGTCTTGGCAATTTATTGAATTCTCGTTATCGCCTACCCTATATAAAATTCAATTCATGTTTCAATAAAATCTCGAAATGTGCTACTCTAACTACATATATACTCCAATTGACAACATTGGTGGCTTACTGCCCAATTTGAGGGGACTTTCTAGAAAGAGATGATCTCAGGCAAAGTCACTAACAAGCCGTGAAGTCACTAATCTAATCACACACACACACATGAGCGGTTAAACTTGTGGCATCTAATTTGAGGGCCTCATTGGTGCCCGTATAGGATTTTCAGCATAACTTCTGCATTCGAACCAATTCAGACTTTGTTTTTGCGTTCTTTAGCCTTTGGTGAAGTCACTAATCCACACACTATTTACACAAATAGGGCCAAATTGGGCTCAAATTGGGCGGTCGTCCAATTTGAGGGGCTCCATAGCTTCTGAAAGCAGACTTTTGGCATAAGCTTGTTGCATCCCGACTACATTTATCCATTTTCAGCGTGCTTTAGATTGTTGGGCGATTGCTCGAGAGGGCTTTGAGAAAAGATACCAATCAAACATATATTTAAACAAATGGGGCCCCAAATCGAGCTCACCGCCCAATTTCAGGGGTTGATTAGTCACATAATAGGATTTTAGCATAATTTTTGCATCCCGACTCCATTTTTGGTGTTCTTTAGCTCCTTCGAAAGCTTGTTCAAAAGGATTTAATAAAGATACTAATCAAGTATGATATCTATAGAAATGGGGCCTCAAATAAGGCCCAACGCCCAATTTGAGAGCCTCCAGTGTGTCAAAAAGGCTTTTCAGCATAACTTTTGCATCTAGACTCCATTTTTTGTGTTCTTTAGCTCGTTGGAAAGCTTGTTTATAGGTCTTTAATAAAGATGCTAATAAAATATACGATCTACCCAAATGGAACCCTAAACTAAAGTCAAATTAGGCGGCGACCCAATTTGAGGGGCTGACTGGTGGAAGAATAGGCTTTTGGCATAACTTTTGCATCCGAACTTCGTTCTCAACATTCTTTAGCTTATTGGAAAGCTTCTTAAAAGAACTTATTTAAAGCAAATAATCAAGTATACGATTTACACAAATAGCACCTCAAAGTGAGCTTGCCCAATTTGAGGGCTCCAAGATAATTTGAATAGGCTTTTGTCATAACTTTTGCATTAGGACTATGTTTTCGATGTTCTTTGGCTTGTTGAAACGCTTGTTTTAAAGGATTTGATAAAAATAGTAATCAAGAATACTATATACATAGATAGGCCTCCAAATTGGGCACCCAATTTGAGGGGCTCTAGGGTGACAGAATAGCTTTCTGGCATAACTCCTATATCTAGACTCCATTTTTGGCGTTCTTTAGCTCGTTGAAAGTCTTGTTCAAAGGGCTTATAAGGGGCTCTATGTAAGCAAGTGTTCTTTGCTGGTGGGCAATATGCATGCCCATAAATAAGGTTAGAGAAAACCAGGACATGCATGTCCAAAAGCAAGAAAAGATTGGGCCGTTTATGCCAAAAAGCAAGGGAGCAGCATTTGATGTGGGCATAAAAAGCATATAGAAAGGACAAACTATACAAACAGAACAGAAACAATAAAAAAAAAAGATGCGCTAACCTTTCATGATATTTGAACATGCAAAAACGATTCAAAAGATCTTCTAGAAGATGGGTGCCTTCCTGTAGGGGCACACCCAATGGAGCAGGAAGGAAACAACAACCTTGAAGCTCTTAAATGATGTCCTAATATTTGAAAAGCACATAGAAAGGGAATGCTCAGAGATATTAGTTAATGTATATCACCTTTGAGCTTACAAAAGATTAGCAGAAAGCAGCAGCGGTATGCATGGACATCCTGGGGGATGGGGTTATTTGTGATACCATGGATAAGCTTAAGTCCATGGAAAAAGATTACGCCTCCGGAAGGGCAAATGACAGAGATTGGGCCTAGAACACGTTAGAATTGCTTCAAGATATGGATAGAAACCTTTGCAAATGGATTATGCCCAAGCAAGGTCACTCTGAATCAGACTGTTACAGCTTTAAAAATAATACCTTCCAGAAATCTATGAATGAACTGCTCAATCTGGCAAAGACCACTCTGATTGACCTCGAAAACCTGCAATGGAACTCCAGAGCCTCCATAAAGTTGATTAAACGATGGGAGGAAGCAGAAGATCATGTTATTGAATGGCACCGAAAACACGCTCTGAGCAAGCTCCCATCGGGTGCGGATTTGATCTTGGGGGAGGTATCTCAAAAATATGAATCCTATCAGACTAGGCTCAAGAAAGACACCAATGCATGCAAGACCAGGGATTCCAACGGCTACTCCAATCCGCTTGAGACCGGGCAGTGCAACTGTAATAATTGTGAAGGAATCAATGGCTCAGGGATGAACAAGACAAGTACCAAAGTTGGAGATCAGAGCATTAGCAACCGGATCCCCATCATTGGAAAAAGTGACAAAGCTAAAGGTCAAATTCTTCCTTCTTAAAAAAATGCTTTGCTTAATATTGTTTCTTGTGATAACCCGCTTGATAAACATCCCTCTGCTAATTTGGATTATATTGATCTCTCGGGTATCAAAGATTCCACAGCCATTAACCTATACTCTGAAAAGGGTCTTCTCATTCATTTCCTCATCAAAAGCCCTTCTATTGGTGAAATTAAATTCTGGATCACCAAAATGCACAGAGTCCCCATTCAATCCTTGCTCAAGATTGATGACAACACCTTTCAAATCTTGTGCAGGGATAATTTTAGTGTGACCTACATGCTGAAAGAAGTTGGGTAAAATTGGCAATAATGATTTCTATATTATGAGATGGAGCCCCATTTTTACCCTTGGTAATCCCAAGCATATATCGACCTCTACATGGATTACCTTCCCTAATCTGCGCCTGCCTTCTGGACCCTTTCTCATCTCAAGGCCATATCAGGTAACCTTGGGGAAATCATCTGTATTAATATCCCTCAAACTAATTTTCCCTCCATCTGTATCTCTAAGGAAATCGACTCCAGATGGTTGGGGAATGTCAAAATCAAATTATCTGAAGGCGGAACTATTGATCTCGAGATTGTGTACTCCAAACTTCCTATTCAAAAAACTCCTGAGAGAGATCTCAAAGTTCATGACAAGGGCCCCTCTAATGAGAAGCCCCCCCCATATCATCAGGCAGGAATGGCGCCCTAAGAAGAAAGATACCGATAATGGGTCAGGTAATGGCATCAACGAAATTATCAAGAATGAGGTTCGGTAAATAATAGTACAGAAGGTAACAAGGATTATTTTCTAAACACTGAACCCAATTCTCTATTTATGGATAATAATTGGAACCTCTTATTTAGAAATGTCAATTTTGAGGCTAAGTTTAAAACAGCTATGATGAATCTTTCTTTCCCTCTCAAAAATGATAGTCAACGTCAAACTGAGGTTGAATCAGAGGGTTATAATTCTGAGAATGATTTCATACAATCTTGTGATGAGCAAGGTTGGAAGCAGATTACCTCAAAGAGAAGAGGAAGAGGTCAGAAAAAATCTTATGTTGGACCTGTAAGAATTAGTCCTAGGAATTCTGCCATCCAATCTAGGATGGCCAAAGGTTTGTATAAGTATTAATGTCTAACCCCATAAAGATTATTACCTGGACCCAGGGTATCAACAATCTTGTCAAAAGGGATCGTCTAAAGGTTTGTCTCTTCACCATTAACCCTGACATTTTATTTATCCAGGAGCACAAGATCCATGATCCCGATCATGGTAATATTATTTCTAGGGCTCTTCCCCCTAATTTCACAACTTGGTCTATTCACGCTAATGGCTCGTGCGCAAGAATTGCTATTGCCTGGAATCGGAGAATCAATTTGGAAGTAGAGCACATGATTCATGATAACAATGGGAGATGGCATATCCTTGTAGGCAATTTTGGTTCTGGTAAAATTGCTTTTGCAAATGTTTACTCCTATCACAATCCTTCTGACAGAATAATGATTTGGAACAAGGTCAATCATAGTTTGGCTAATCTCGATATTGATGATTTGATCCTTGGTGGGGATTTCAATATAGTTCTTGATAGCTTTATGAAGAATAGAAACTTCCGGTATACGCCCGGGGAGAAGTGTGCTTGGTCGAACCTCCTTACTTGATCATAATCTTATTGTAGCGAACTAAGCCCAACTCTTTCGGTGGTGGGATCAGAGCTGATCCCATTTGCTACCTTCATGATAGATTCTATCTTAGTGAGAATCTCGGACCATCTGCGGGAGGGTTGACAATCTAACGGGTTATACTTTATCGGATCATTACCCTCGGCTGATCAGCATGAATGGTAAAGGTAACCAAAGCGAGAAAGAAGTCCTACTTCAAGATGAATGTCGACCTCTTAGACCATGAAGAATTCTTAACAAGGCTTTTGGGATATAATTAATTGCCACCCCAACAAACTGCTGGAGATCATGGATGGATCGGTGGTGGATCAACTTAACAAAGCATATCAAGAGTTGGCTTAAAAGAATGGGAAAGGAAATCCATTATCAAAATCAAGCCAATTTGTCCTGAGATCGGCGGGATCAAAATTGATTGAGAAAGAGGAGATCAATATAGCTAAAGGATGGAAGGTGAAAGCCAAAATTAAGGAGCTCGAGGAAGGCGAAAGGTGCAACTCAAGTACATCTTCATCAAAGCCAAAACTAGAATTAAGAGAGGAATCAGATTTATGAAGTCAAGATTGGGGACGATCAGATTTACAGGGGATCACAACCTTAGCTCACCTGTTGATCACTTTACTACCATTATGGGAACTAATACAGTTGCTTTCGAGAAGATGTGATGGGCGCTTTCATTAACATGAATAACAAAGTTAGCATTAATCAGGAATGACACGATTACTTCCCCATTTACCTATGATGAGCTCAACGAACTCATCTTAGGTATGGACAATGGGAAGACCAGAGGACGGATGGACTGCTTTGCTGAATTTTTAAAAAGCTGGCCTATTTTAGGTGATGGTGTAAACAAGCTGGCCAATGAATTGAGAATCTGTAAAGCGTTTGAATGCCATAATCAACACCGGCCTTATTGCCCTCATCCCAAAATTGACTCTCCCATTTCTTTTCTTGACTCTGAGACCTATCTAAGCTAACTAATGTTATTTATAAGATTAATGCAGGTGCTTTAGCTGCTAGATTCAAGAAAGTTTTGGACTCCACTATCAGATACACAATCGTGACTTATCTCAGGGCATGATTCATCCTCGACAATGTAGTAGCGCAATCTTGGGCTTACAATGGGCTAAAGACTCCAAGCAAGAAGTAGCCCTTCTCAAATTGGATATTACAAAAGCCTTTGACACGGTAAGCTGGAATTTCCTATTCAAAAGCTGCAGAGCCTTGGGTTTCAATGAGGAGAGCATTGGTATATTCAAAGCCATTCGCGGTAACTCTAGATCTACTGTCCTCATAAATGGTGAGTGTAGCCCCTTCTTCTCCATCCAAAGAGGGGTTAAACAAGGTTGTCCTCTTGCTCCTTTCCTCTTTTTAATTGTTATGGAAGCTCTTCAAAGCAGGTTGGAAGCTGCCATGACTAACAAGTCCATTAAGGGCCTTCAGCTTCCAGAGAATCCTCAGGCGAATCAAATCCTCAATGGTCACTTTGCTAATGACACCTTCATTCTTATTTCAATGGATCACAGCTCCATTATTAACACACTCAGCAGATCCTTCAAGATTTTGGACAGGCCTCAGGCTGCAGGATTAATCCCCTCAAATCAACCATTCAATCTAGGGAGATTGACAAAGGCACTCAAGCAGCCAGCCTCTTGGGTTGTAAGTATCACACCCCCTGCACTAAATCTAAAATCTTGGGAATCCCCTTTGCTATTAGAAGTAATGCCTCTGATTTATGGAGTGATATCATTGAGAAATTTTATAAAAAGGTTGATTCCTTGAACTCTAAATACCTCTCCAAAAATGGAAGAGCCATAATTGCCAATTTTGTGGTCTCCTCCTCTCAGGTTTATCAATCCTCGGTCATCCTGGCACCTAAAAAGGTTTCTAGCAAACTTCAGAGCATTTATTGGCAGGTTCATTGCTTGTGGACAAAACAGGAGATGCTGGCACCCTGTGTCTATAGAGGAATCCTGCAAGCCTAAAAAGGATGGGGGACTCGGCACCATGAACATTGGGAAACGGGGTCTGGCCTTAGCTGCAAAATATTTTCACAGAGCTTGCTACGATAAGATCAATCACCCCATTTCGATCTTGATTCGACACTATATCATCAAATGTCATCCGTATGGCTGGAAATCTCTCAGGATGGAGCTTCCTCAATCGATCCATTTCCCCTTTTCGGTCCCGGTTAATATTCGGATATTATCAAAAAGTGGATTAAAGCATGGCTCGAGATTAGACAGATGTATACTTGGGAAAAAGGGCTCTCAATGGAGCAATCTATTTTCTAGAATCCGGCCCTTATTCTCGACAACCCCAATATATGCCTTGCCTGCCATTTCCCTGAGTAGAAAAAATTTGGAAACAAAGGGGGATAACTCTTATCAGTGATCTCTTCGACAACAAAGGAATCATCCCATTTCCATAATTCCATCCTTGCTGAAGAGGATCATCAAACGAAATTATTATATGAGGCAATTACTAATACTGTTGTGCAGGGCAGTTGGTCAAATTCCCCGGACTCATGGAAGCACAAAGGTAAAACTGGTTACTCAGTCAAACTGGCATATAGGTTCCTGATGAGTCAGCAAAGGATTACTATACACCTGAAATGGGGTGTCCCTCCGGACATAGCCAGAAGAAATTTAGAATTCATGTGGAGAAGCCCGATCAACCCGAAAATTAAAGCATTCATATGGCAGCTCTGGCATAAAGGCCTGGCAACCAACTGTAAGAGATTTAGATTATCTATGGCAAATTCTGATATCTGTGACAGGTGCCTTACTGGCAAGGAAGACGATAATCATCTTTTCAGGTCATGCCTATGGTCGGAATGGATATTAGAGCTAGCCTCTGATGTCTTCGGCCCAGAACACAGTAGCCACAGAATGAGATGGATTTCTTTATGCCCAATAACTGGTTGTTGGAAGGAATGCTTTCATATTTAATTGTGAAATTATTCCCCCCCGAAGGAATCATTAAGCAGGTATTGTATGATATTAACTGGATTCAAAGTATTAATGGGTGATTGGGGTTTCATTGCAGATACTCTATTTCTGATGACGAGGAAGCTCAAATGGAAGAAAGTCAAGGCCAACACCAACAATAAATGGGTAAAACGTTTGGCTGCCAACACCGATCCACGGAGAGAACAATTGCGCTGCTGATTCTTTGCTGCGACGAGAACCTTGACATCCGTAGGGAGTTGCTGTGTGTGGCCAAAGATGCAAAAGGCAGATATAATATGTCTAAGGCAGAAGCTTGCATGTGCATTTACTGCACCTTCCATACTATATTCAAGGGGAAGGCAAGAAAATGCACAAATCTGAATCTCAGATTAGTTCACTAAATTATTCTCAGTCCAGTACTCTCAAACTTTGTTATTCCATATAGACAGCCTTCAATCAAAAAAAAAGAAAAGCACATAGAAAAAGGTTGCATGCATAATGAACACGTGGCATCATAATGAAAGGTTTCGATCTTATTTGGTGGGCCCATAATCCGTCAGAAAATAAACCCCCATTTTCATGGCCATTTTAAATTTTAAATTAAAGTTTCCGTGGATCATTCTTGGGTTGTTGAAATTCAAAATTCAAATTTGAATTACCCCTCAATTCAATATTGCAAAAAGCCTTTTGGTATCCATTCTATATTGTCGTCTTGTCATCCATCATTGCAGCTCGACCCGGTGCTTTGCCTCTACAAGGTAGATTTTGTTTTTCTTATTAGCATGTAGCATGCGTTAGTGCAATCGCTACTATTTTTGTAGTTTGTGTTTCAACTTGTAATTTTATTGCAACTCTAGAGCAATTTTTATTGCAAGCAATGAATTCAAGAAAAGGAGGCAATTAGGTCTTGGCGGTGTCGAATAATCTAGTTGCCGCAGTTTCTTGGGGTTGACCAACTATTATTGCAAATTTATGCGGAAGTCTTCTAATATTGCATTTGCTTTGACTATGTTGTTGAAAACTAACGTTCAATGGCAATGAAGCGATTGAAGCGATGCTTGGGCAATGGATATCTTTGAAGAAGGTTCTTGACCTTAAGCGCCTATTCTATTGATTTCACACATGAGTTAACCTTATGATGTTTACGGATGCATATGGTTATGCCATTGATCTTTGTGCCCATGCAAGATGGTAGAGTGATGGCGTATGAAAATTAAGCCAACTCAATCTTTGCTAAGAATAATTATTCCACTTATGAGCAGGAGTTATTGGCGATGGTTCATGTGCTCAAAGTCGAAAACATCATCTTCAAAACAAATGTGAATTGTGGTTTATACGATCACAAATCGTTCAAATTCACCAAAGCGGCTGATGTAAGTCAAGACAAAGCGGGGTGGTTGGACTTCTTTTTCAATTTCATTTTTATGTTGAACATACTCTCAAAAAAGGAATCCTATTGCTGATGCTCTTTCTAGGATTTGGGAGGTGAATGTAATGGTTCAATTTGAAATTGCTTTGGTGTCTGAGACTAAGCAATTGTGGGCTCCACGAACCTATCGATGCTCCCATCGTATAAATATGGAAATTCCCCTCCCATGGCAACTCAAACACCATGGAAAAGCCCTCCTCCATCGATTTCGGACTACTTGTGATGGGAAAATGTCTAGAAAGGCGGAGGTGTCATCATTTCACGCCTTTTATGGGAAATCCTATATAGCAAAAACATATTCCTTCTATGTGTCTTCTCTTTCTATTCCTCCTATGTTGTATGAGATTAAGGGGGGGTAGAGACAAAGCTCTCTAGATTTAGTGATGTTCCTATTTAGAACCTCTTAAATCCCAATGATAACGACGTGCACAAGAGCCCTTTTGTGGATGCTATGATGCGATTGACACCAAATACTTGAGTATGATGGTGAACCGGGGTGGGGTCTTGCCCTGGCTACATGACTCATATAGTGTGCCGGGCTTATAGCTGGTCCGAGAGAGCGGGTATGGGTCGACCTCCACAGGTCGCTTGGTGACATGCCAAATGTATGTGGGTGCCTTGGATTGAAAGGCGGGTGAGCCGCCTTTAGATTTAGGGGAGTAGAGTCGGTACGATGCGGGCGGGGGGGGTCAGCGAGGTGGCACGTGTTCTCTAGCACACCCGGGGATCTACCATGCTCGGGGAAGGGGACGCCTCTCCGACCTATCTCATCAGACCCGGGAGATGTAACCCGGAGTAGTCCCATAGGCTGATTCCACGGGCCTTATGGTTTGATTTATATTCATGTAAAGAGACAAGAGGCCCAAATACTATGGGGGTAAATTTAAACTCTCCATAAAGAAGGCTACGGCTTATGGCCCGAGCTTGATGAGGTGTTCTGGTGTCGATTGTTCGGGGAGATATTATTCCAAAAAACAAGGTTTTTATGAACACATTAGTAGAGGTTGCTTCACGAGTGTTTGGCAGATCGAGAGGGGGGCAGCCACGTCGTAAGCACCAATCCTGGTGGGATGCAGAGTGTGCTGAAGTCAGAAAGACATACTATCAGACACTCCCAATAACAGTAGCCAAACGAAGCTTTAAGAAGTTTGCAAAATGCAAGGCAGCTGAATGGCTTGAAAGGTGGTAGGAGCAGTTAATACATCTTATATTATAATGTTATACCGTAATTCTTGGATTGGATCAAGCCCTAATTTGAATGGCCGAGATCATCTAGGTGCATCCAAAGGCCAAGATTTCTTGCACAACTTCTTACCACTGTGATTGGTCATGTTTTGGTCTCTTATGAGGAAAGGGTAAAGGAAAAGGGGGGGAAAGGGAAAAGGGAGGAGGAAAGAGAGAATGTGAAGGGGCAAAAAGGCAGGGGGGAAAGTGAGAAAGGGAAAAGGGTGGGGATAAGAGAAGATAAAAATATATGGGAAAAGGGAAAGGGAAAGAAAAAATCAAAAGGGATGGGGAAGGGAACCTGAGAAAAGGGCACGAGAAAAAGGGGAAGAGGTAAAGGGGAAAAAGGAAGGGAAAATGTCATAGGAAAAAGGGAAAGAGTGGGAAAAAGAGTGAAGAATGGGAAAATAAAGAGCATGGAAAAAGGAAAGGAAAAAAAAGCATGGAAAAAAGGGGAAAAGGGAAAGGGTGTGGAAAGAAGAAAAGGGAAAAGAAAAATGGCATGCAAATGGAAAAGAGAGAGAAAAAGGAAAGGGAAAAGGGGCACCGAGAAAAGGAAAAGAGTGAAAGGTTGGGAAAATGAGGAAAATGTCAAGGAAAAGAGGGAACAAGAAAAGGATGGGGAGAAGGAAAGGGAAAAAGGGAAAGTGAAACAAGAAAGAAAAAGGGAGGGGCAAATGAGGAAATGTAACCCAGAAAAAGGGAAGAGGGAAATGAGAAAAGGGAAGGGGGAAAGGGCACGAGAAAAAATGGGAAGAGGAAAAGGGTGAATTAAGGAAAAAAAGAAAGTGAAAAATAGACATGGAAAAAAAAGGGGGGAAGATGGAAAGGGTGGGGAAAAAGAGGAAAACGGAAAGGAAAAAGTCCATTGGGAAAAGGGAAAAGAAAAAAGGCTGAGAAAAAGAAAAGAGAGAAATGGTCAGAAAAGGAGGAAAAGGGAAGGGGAACAGGAGAAGGGTGAGGAGCAAGGAATTGAAAAAGAGGAAGAGGAAGAGAAAAAGGGCACGAGAAAAAAGGGAAGAGGTAAAGGGTAAGAAAAGGGGAAAAAGAGCATGGGAAAGGGGAAAGGGAAAAGGAAAAAGAAAAAGAGGAAAAGGGAGAGAGGGTGAGGAAATGAGGAAAAGGGGCACATACAAAATGTGAAGAAAAGGGAATAGAAAGAGGCATAGTGAAAGAGAAAATGAAAAAGAAGAGGGAAAGGAAAGGGAAAAAGGACATGGGGAAAAGCAAAAGAGTGGCGAAATAATAAAAGGGAAGGGGAAGGAAAAAGAAAAGGAAGGCGGAAAGGGGGGAAGGGAAGGGAAAGTGGGCAAGAGGAAAAGGGGAGAGGGAAAAGAGAAGCAGAAAAGGGCAAGGGATAAAGAGGAAGAGGATGGGGAAAGGAAGAAAATGGGCACATGAAAAGGTGGGGAAAAGAGAACGAAAAAAGGGCATGGAAAACGGGAAAGGGAAAGTGAAAAGGAAAAGGAAAAGGAAAATGAAGGGGAAAAGGAAAGGAAAAAATGGGAAGGACGAGCAAAAGATGAAAAGGGAAGGGAAAATTCATCAGAAAAAAGAGAAGGGAAAATGAGAAAGGGAAAAAGAAGGGAATAGAAGGGGGTAAAAAAAGGAAAAAAGGGAGAAGGGAAAAGGAAGATGTGTAGGAAAAATGAGAAAAAAGAGGAAAAAAAAAAGGGAACTATGTAGGAAAAGGGGAAATGCGAGATAAAGCAAAAGGCAAAGGGAAGAGGAAGGGTGTCGAATACACAAAAACCTCTTAAAGCTCAGCAATGCTAGGCTTGGTTTCTATTATATTAGATTTATGAAAAAGAGTCTGAGCTGAATAGGTTTTCATCCAAAAAGATTCCCAACTTATGCCCAGCAACGCTGGGCACCATTACTAGTATAAAATAAAAACTCCTGCACAAGCTCCAGGTAATTTCAATAGACATGATTTGTTCTCTTTTGTCACTGACTTATACACAGTAGAAGGACTGAGCCTATGAAAGTAGTTGAGGATGAAGTACCGGATACCTTCACACCTTCCGACGTGAAGTTCGCATTAGCAAAAATGGCAAATGGTAAGGCTAGGGATGCTAAAGGATTGGCTATTGAATATGTAGCATAATAACAGGGGGTTTTCTTTGTGTTTTTGTACGCTTTTCACTAAGGTTTTCCTATGATTTTGTGATGTATTCAAATGGATGTACTAATGCGTACATCTAGAGTGCACCATTTCTGAGCCATTGATTTTAGCCTTTTTTTTTCAATGGTCAACAACCAATGGCTCACAACAAAAGCCCTTTTTTTGTGTGTCTGGTGCATAATGGTCAACAACCAATGGCTCACAACAAAAGTCCTGTTTTTTTGTGTGTCTGGTGCATAATGGGCACATGAAGGGCTTGACGGGCGCATGTAGTGCAGTTTCCCCGCTGGCAACACATTTCTCATCATAACTTTTGATCCAGAGCTCTGTTTGAGATGATTTTTATTGCGTTGGAAAGCTCTCTCCGAGATCTTTTTAATAGTGTATGACATTGATATGTTTGGTTAAGTTATCTATGCTAAAACAGCAATTTTTTGGCCGGGTTTGGTAGGCTTTCACATCCTACCAGCTGATTAATACAGGATTGCGCTATTGGATATTGTTTTATGGCTCATTCTGAATGAAGCTTGCAAAAAATTACCATGCATTTTTAGATTTTGAGGCAGTTATTAAGCAAATTCTAAGGCTTCTAGATCCTTGTGCTAACTAGCAGAAAAGTTTCCCACTTTGGTTTCTCACCACAAGAATCAATGGAGGCCAAAGGCTGCTGTTAAATTCCAGTTGAAAAATGTTTGCGTATGGGTGTTGCAAAATTTATGACTTTCAGAATAATGGGATCAATCTGCTATATCTTTATGGTAACTTTTACTTATGTTCTATTTGTTTTATTGTGATGAAATTCAAAAGCTACAGGTGATGAAAGCCTCAAATGAATTCTAGTTTTTTTTCTGGTTTGAATTCTAAAAGTTTTGTCACACCCGGGGGGGGAGGGTGACGTCCCTAAGGCCCCGAAGGGGCCAAATTTTTTTTTTTGCAACACAAACCATTAACATCCAACGTATAAAAATTAAATCCCTCAACATAACAACCATTGACATTAACAACCAACACATAACTACCATTGACATTAATTAACACACATTTAAATTAAAATCCCCCTTAAACTCCCTTTGGTTTGGGTGCATATTCACACGGGGGGTGACGTAGGGCAGCGAGAGCCCTCATAATTGTATTTTGCACGTACGAAATCAACACTATATAGTATTCCGCTTGAAATCTTATAGTATTTTGCGAATCTTGTTATACAGTATAGCAAATTTTGTACTTGCATACCCCACAAACGAGGAACTTTACGTACGGTGTAGATTAAGGAATAAGGGGTGAATATTCGAAAATAGCGGAGATATTCAATCTCTCACTTATTGCAGAATTTTCTAAAAATTGGTGGAGATCATCCCACCTGCTCTGATCCATTGGGGTTGAGGAGGCTTACTAGTAAGTGAGGTCCTCCTAGTTGGGACTCCCCCAAGTGACTCGACCCTCAAGCGCAACTACCCTTGATCAGTTAAAGTTCTTTGGCCTTAAGTGTCGGCAGTCATTAGAACACCCCTATGGTTGGGCTAGGTCTTGCCATGATAATGCTTAGATTATCATATCTGACCCTCTATGGGTGATATGAGGATCACATATGGACTTGGTTTGGGAGCCAAATAGAGCTCAAAAGGCCACTAGACTAAGAGCATACTACTAATGCATCAATACTAATCTTTTGGTCAAGGCTTTAACTAGCTTAGAGTTATATTTTTGCATAAATACATGACAAACACCACACCACACCACACCACACCACATAGGTCATACATCTAGAAAACACGTAATAAAGACTCAAGACCACACAAGACAGCTTTTTGATCAATGGGCCAAAATTGTGACTGGGCGCCCAAGCAAAGAAGACCAAGAGCAAATGATTGAGAAAATCCTAAAAATGACATGAATGTGATAGAGGTGCATGATAAGACCTGTCTGATAATGGACCCGAGTAACACTCGGGCCACCACAAAAGGTGATGGAACCATTATTGAGCCATGCTGGTCACATGACCTGGGGGGTGACCACTACTTGATTGGAATGCATTATATGTGGTATCGGCGGTGCACGGTATATATGTCTTATAAAATACATTTTCTTGTAGTGGTGATGCTCCTCTATATGTTATATAAAATATCCAGTGTATGGAATTCACGCAAATGTGATCGACATGCTTAACTTTCTGCTTTATCTACTTATTTAAAAATGAAGGTGGAGATGTATATTTAGAGTTCTATCATGAACAAAGGAACACCAATGAACCCTATTATATATTCATGTTTTGCATATCTGTACCTGATAATTTACTTAACTACTTCTATGCGTGAGATCTTGAGCATAGGTTTTGGGTTTGCTTCCCATATTTTCACTTTGAAAAAAGGGTACATTCGCCCCCCACGTTCTTATGCAGCATTGTTTTCTCTACCAAAATCCATCCTTTAAATGCAAAGTTAATACGTCGATGATACTCTTAGTAGAAACTTCAACCAGCAACAAAAACAATTAGAAAAGCACATTATGCTTACTCTTGCAAACATCTTTTTACCTAGCATTTTTGCATTTATCGTAATTTTGCTACTTCGTTCATATATTTTTGAAAGATTAGACCCATTTTGGATAATGGCATTTTGATGAGCATGAAGTATACCTAGAGTGATATCTCAATAGAAATAGAGGTAATATAGAGCTAATGGAGAAACCTTTACATTATGTAACTCAAATTGCTTACATATTTTAATAGGTGGTTTTATGATTGTTGATAGAGCACTTTGTGACGTGATGTCATGTGATAGATTATTTGGGGGACACATTGTTGTTTTGGAAGGAGATTTTTACTTCCTTGAAGTACACCTATATATAGGATCATGTTGGGGTCACCATAGATATGCAAGTGATGAACCATATCCATTCTTGCAAGCATCAACCTGTAGTGTTATTAGAAGTTGCACAATTAGGGCACTTACACACCCATAGTTACATTACATTAAATATAAAAAGTTTATCCACCTCAATTATATTACATTAATGCTAATCTAACAGGTCTTGCGCACATACCGTTATGTTACACATTAACATAACAGAATTCGTTAAAAACGCATTCACACTTAATTTTTAGGCAATCGATTATGTTAAACATTAACATAACAGAATTCATTAAAAGCGCATTCACACTTAGTTTTTAGCCAACCCGTTACATTAATATTCAATATATTAATATTCAATATAACTAATTCAGAGAAATGCATGAACATTGCAATTTCGTGATAACTTTTGCTATAATATAGCTGTTGGGCTTTCTGTTATGTTAACATAAAGCAACAAAATATCTTCCACTGATGTAAGGTACTGCCCCAGGGGTTTCACCATTAAAAATCCGTATCTAACATGTGCGTGACTGGTTAGGGTTTTTTTTTTTACCTCACCCGTTCGCATACGGTCCAAAAATTATACGGGTTCACCACCATGGTTTCGGACGTAGTCGTTTAGGGGTGCTCTTGGGCGGGAACTCCTCACCAGCTTGATACGGTAGGGGTGCTTGAAGATCCGAAGCTTTGAATCGTAGGGGTCTTTCAAGGTCATAGGGGTTTGGAATGAACGTTTCTGGTTTTCTGAATGAAGGATTGGGGTAAACAATTTGGACGAAAACCAAGAATACTATTCTCAAAACTTCTGCCTAATACCTCTTGCTTTAAGTATCCAGCTAACAACAATGCAATCATCTCTGTCTATTGCAGCTAAGTGAAGACAAAGGGAATCTTGCTCAAGTTTCATATTCACGATTTGTTCAAGGCAGCTTGCTTGTTCTTCAAGAAATTGTCTACAGCAATGAAAAGGTACTCTCCTATGATGTATTTCCGGTTTTAGGCATCCATCTTCCAGACAAAAAAGGTTCTCATAGCAATGCATTTATGCTGAGATTTTGTTGTCTGGCAGGGACTTTTCATTGCTTCAAAATCACTATCTATTTATCCTTAAGGTTCTTTAATCTTATGACAACAATTAGAAGGTACTAACTGCTGTAAATTTGCTGTCTAACAGGGGCTTTAGGACCGGCTTTTGAACCTCCAAAGTTTCTATATTGTATTCTTGAAGCTTCTTTTCTTGTATGACATTTGGCTACAATAACTTGAAGGTACTAATTTCTTAAATAATTCGAGTTTTAGGCATATGATAATAAGATTTAGGCATAGATATCTCCTCTTGCATGCGGGCCTGTATGTTAAGGTGCTCAAGGACCGCTCAAGGATTTTTCTTAATGTATTTCTAGTTGAGATTATGTAAAAAATGCATTGATACTACTGCTTTAAGGTCTTTGAAGTAAGGTAATACTTCCTAACTCTCTCTTTCCATGATTTGTAGGAAATGGCATTCGAAACAAATATCATTATATGCACAATTGATGGGAATGAGAACTGCTCCGAGGTTGGCTTTGTGAAAGTGAGGCAGAATGCAAATTATGTCGATGTACGAAAAGCCATAGAATTGGATGAGCTAGAAGGATTGGAGGGTCATGAGTTTGTATTCTTGGGAGAAAGGAAGCTTCCTTTGTCAAAACGACAAGAGGAAAGGTACAAAGTTACGGAAGAGGAAGTGTTTGTTCGAGTCACTGAATGTCAAGAAGTTTTTCAGCCCTTGAAGAGGAGATGACTCGTCATTAATGAGCTGCAAGAAGAGGAGGATATGGCTGCCACTGAGGTTGTAGATCAGACCCGAGCCAATGAGGAAAAGACAAGTTTGAGTCTTGAGTGTGAAGGTAGGCTGCACTCCAAGTTTGCATCAAGGGCTCTTACATGTAGGTGGATTCACACTTATAGAAAATACAAGACTAAGATGAAAAGTCAAGGTAAGAAAGACAGGTTTGAGCTCATGTCTACGGATGTCAATGGAGTGGGAGTGTTTAGCATTTGGTGCGTAGAATGCCAACTGAAATATGGAAGAGGAGGAGATGACATGTTGTACAACTTCACCGCACGCCACATGGAATCAAAGGAGCACAAGCTCAATTTGCACCGGAATTTGCAAAGTAACTCACAAAGTGTTGTTATAAGCGAAGAAAGTGCCTCGAAAGATTTGGAAAGTGAGAAGATGGCTGAAAACAGGGCAGCAGTTGAAGAGTGCATGGCCACGAAAGTTGCTCCTTTTGTGGAGCAAAGTGGTGTCATGTTTGAGTTGTATAGGGACACCCTTAGAAGCTATGCAAACAAGGAGGAAATTTGCATTTTATGTGTCGTTTGTCAGAGGTCTTTACTCCTCTTTCCGTCCAGAGGAGACGTGGTTGATAACATGAAGGAGCATGTAAAGAGTAGTAGACATGCTCAAAAATCCATTGCCAAAGAAAGGAAAGAGGAGGACAAGATGCATGAACAAAAGAAGCATGGAAGGCCTCGAAAGGAGAATGTGGATTCTTCACAAAAGAGCATGCTGTCATTTTTCACGCGAGGTATCACTCAATTTTACATTTGCTGAAATCTTTTTTTGTATTTTCAAGAATCCTTTTCTTGCATTCAATTCACTATGTCAGGCCTTTATAATTTGATTTTCAGCGCATTACTTCATGGCATCTTTTCTTTTGTGTAGTGTTGAACTTCCGTTTTTAAAGTATAGAGACTTATGGCCTGTTTGCTATGCCGCAGATCAATGTAATGAAGCTGGACCAAGCAACCCAAATGAGACTTCAAGTAAGTAAAGGTGACATGTACCATTAGTTCTATTAGTTCTTTGCCTGGTTCTTTGTTTGTTTGGATTGTAGTAGTTCATTGTATTTCGCTCTCTTTCTCCTCTTTCTCATTGAAATTTAAATAAAAAAATAATACACAGGGCATCTGGGATATCTATGCTGGGGTTATTGGCAACTAACATATAGATATGCATCCAAGACAAGAGATTTGAGACCATTCTTAGATGAGTCTAGGCCAGGCCTAAATTGGTATTGTGAGCCAGATTTGCGTCAAGAGTTCACGGTAGATGGCGAGATACTTAAGATCCAAGGAACAATTAGGCACGTCAAATGTTTGAGAGTGAGTGCAGGAGCAATGTTTCCAAACTTCCAATGTTCTTTCTGCACTGCCATACCAAAGGAAAGAGACTTCCGTATGAGAGTTTATAGACAAAGTGAGGATAAAGTAGAGCGAGGCTTGAGGAACACAAAATCCAGATTGAGAGTTGATTACTTGACAAGGTTCGAGCTGCGCAACCTTGCCAAGGAAACATGCCATGAGAATAGAAACTTGAGAATGGAATTGAGATTGAGCAAAGTGAGGACGCTTGCATTGTCAGTAAAGGTAAGATCTCTTCGAGAAACATTGATGAATCTATGAAACATGGTGATGTGCAGAAGTTTTGCATGGATATTAAAGAGGCATATTCTCGTGGTAAATTTGAAGGCAAGCCTGCATTGTGGAATTTTCTAACTGACCTTGCGCAGAACATATTAAGGCGTGGCCATAAGAAGTGGTACAAGCAAACAACAAAAGAGTTGTTTGAAATAATCAAAATTTGGGGTGGGAGAAGGATGCACGACTTCTTGTCTATGAACTTTGGAGGTCCAAGTGTGGCAACAATAAGGCGGTCTACTGGCAAGACACTTAGCTACAAGGCTGGAATAAATGAGGAGACATTTGTATACTTGGCAAAGATTTATTCCAATCATGTCTTGAAATGTGGGTTGATTCATGGAAGTGTACCAACTATCGTGGCCGAAGATGAGACCATAATCAAGAGGGCAGTCCAATGGTGTGCCAGAGATGATAGTTTGGTAGGTTTTTGTGGTAGAAAAGAAGATCATTCTTGTATCACTGATTTTGTAGTTCATGTTGGAAATGGGGAGGAGGGCTACAAAACTATTGTTGATGCATTTGAGATGAATGTGGTTGCACATTATGCCCGTGTGCTTATCGTGAACCCATTACATTCACGCTTGCCCAAGCTCGTGTTGTCCATACAATTGACATGTAATAGGTTTGACCATAAGGCCGTGAGATGCCAATGGGATGAAATAGCTTATTTCTGGAATTTGCATTTAAGAAGTGTTTTAGGTCCCCTAATTGGACACTCTTCTGATGGAGATGCACGTTGGAGGGCTTGTATGTTAGAAGACTACACTACCTTGAAAGAAGCAGGAAAAAAGTTTGCCATTCCATGGGAAGGATGGGTGTTTACTGCTGCCATGAACAAAGACAGCAACATACATGGACTCCATGATCAAGATTTCATCCATAATGGGAAGAAGCTGATCAATCCTCTTGACAATGCATCTCGGAGGCTTTACTTGGGTAAAGAACTCGTCACACTTAATGACGTGTGGCACGTTTTCCACACTTTTCAAGGTGAACATGGTCTTTGTGACGTCCCCTACTCGTATACGGTGCACTCACCGTATACAAACAGGAGTTCATCCCCCATACCAGCTCCATGCTAATACAGGGCCCTCCACATGACACTGCAACCGTGACGGGTTCCAGTGGGAAGAGTGGAAGGGTCATTGCACCCCGTCTCCCTCAGGGCCTACCTAGCTGCGGAAGCGTAAACATACATGTCAGTAGCACATACATCAACATCACATGACCATCACGAAGGATGGTTCTCCACATATCTACATAGACAAAGATCAGCACATCACATAGGGAATCCTACCCAAGGCTCAGACTCAAGGGATGGTGGCGGCTTGGGTCTCGAGTTGATGCGAGGCGAATTCATGGCAATGGATTTGGGCTGGCATATGAGCATGGCTTATGGGTTGTCCACTCCATCCGCCCCTCCATTGCACACTTTGCGCGAGTAGGCTGAAAAGTGTTGGGACACGACCGTAGCCGCGGATGCATAGCCAAGGGGGCTATATCCCGGGTTGCATCTCCCGGTTCGATGGGGCGGTAGGGGTCTCTCCCCTCAGAGATCTACATGCTGACTCAAGGTGACTAGAGGGCCTTTGCCGTATTCGACTTGAACTCAATGGAAGGTCATTTCCACCACCTCCGCAGTGTCGAGCCCATGCCTTGCCCACGCGGTTGGCAAGCCATTAGACCCTAGTCACAATGATCCGGCGGCACTAACACACCATAGGGATCGTTCGAGAGTCAGAACACGAACCTCCTTATAAGCGGTCGGCCCCTTCACCCCAACCGGTGTGGCTCTTGTGCATGTCGCATCTATAGTGTGCTAGAGAGGCTACTCTAGGAGCATCAACTACAAAGCTTTAGGTCTCTACCCCCTTCCCAATACAAGGAGTTCATAGAGATACATCATCCATATACATCATCGGAAGAACTAAAGAATAAGATCTAATCTACAACATAGAGTTAGGTTCTTTAGTTAGAATCGCTATCTAGAGATCTAGAGGGATGCTATGGCCAATCTAATAGGCTAAACCCACGATACAATGACTAAAATAGGGTTTAGACTATCTAATTGGCCAAATACCTGATCCTTGAGAGCCTCCTCGACTGAGCTCGACCATCCTTTGAAACGCTTCGAATCTAGAGAAACTAAGGATGCAATTCTCGGCGAGTGCGGGATGCGGTTTTGGTTTGTTGAGGCAGCCAAAACCAAAGCAGTTCCCTCAAGCCCTAAAATCGAAAATTGGGCTAGTTAGGGTTTTCCTACCCTATATAGACAAGGGGTTGGTTAGGGTTTCCAATTATCCCCTTTGGCATGTGGGATAATTGGAAATGGGCCCACTTGCCTTTAAGGGCTAGGTGGCCAAATGTGCACACATGGAAATGTGTGCCCACATTAATGTGTACATTGGAAAATGTGCACATTAATTGCACCTATGGGTGTGGCCCACTTGGCATGAAGTGTCCTCTTGGAAATGTGTGCCCACATTAATGTGTACATTGGAAAATGTGCACATTAATAGTTACACATATTACGGCAAGTTACCCCCTAGGGCTACTCACTGGCTACACGCTAAGCGTACCGCGTCATTTGGAGTGGCGTGTAATGCGGCGTGGCGTGGCAGCGATGCGGTATACGTCCCCGGGGATATCTTGTCTTTGGAGCGTCACATTCTCCCCACCTTGAAATGATCTTCGTCGCGACATCGTGGGTCTCCCCACCTTGGGATCATCGTAACTTTTGCAATCAGCCCGATACATGCGATTACCACTCTAATTCCTACATTTATTAAAATTACCTCAAGGTAATATTTTTATGACATTATCACATCATTATATTATGAAATAACTTATCAATTCACAACATTACTAAACAGATTACTCCAAAATTCACTTAACATTACGATTAAGTTTATCAAAATTTTAAAATTACGTCAGAGGTACTCTTCATTCCTTGCAACACATTCCAACAAAAATTTGTGTTGCAAGTCTTCATCTTCGACCTCCTTGCCCTCCCAAAGCTCTCTTGGCTGCTTGGTCGACACTACGTTAGTATCATTTAATTATTAAATAAAATTTTTGGTTATATGGTGACCACCCACCTATCTACATGGATGCATGGCTAATCTCCGTAGGAAGAGGGTGAATCTTCCATTATGGCCGCGGAGGCAGCGCCTACATGCCTATATGCGCTCATGCCTACACCTCTAGTTGCCCGGCGTGGAGGATATCCTTCTCGGCGTGGGAAGGATAGATTCCTCCTATCAAAGCATATATGGGGCTAAAGGTGCTTTCCCTATCAATGCATTCCTTCATGACCTCCTTTCTCGAGAGGTCGTCTACTTACGTGGGACAGTAGACTTTCTAATCTACCTTCCACTGCCTAAGCGGAAAGCGGTCATGCCTACATTGACATTACACCCGCCCTAGAGATCACCGTAGTGGTCCCATCATCGGTAACAACGCATCGACCCATACTAAGCGTAGGTTGCATGCGTGATTAATCTTAACTACACAAGAATTAACCTACACAAATCGACATGCTGAGCCGATTTCTTGGGAGATGACCTTGCCGTCCCATTGCTCCATAAGCTGTGGATCTTTGCTTTACTAAATCTTTCTTAAGTACCCGTCGCGTCTTCCAGCGGTAAGTGTTTCCACTTGACCAAATCTTTGGAGGAATTACGATCTCCTCGTTTTCTTGAAAGCTTTATCAAGAATCAATTGCGGAACTATTTCCCGGTTGTTCCTCCGTCATTTCCAACAACGTTGGCGAATCAAGACTTCGATGCGGATTTGGGGTATGCTTCTTGACAAACTCACGTGGAAGACCTTATGAATCTTTAGGTGTCTTTGGCAAGTCTAGCTTGTAGGCGATTACCTACTTTTCGACTATTACGAAGGTCCAGCCCACCTTGGAGCAAGCTTCTTGCAATTGCCGATCTGAGCCGCTGCTTCACCTTGATCTTGAGCCAAACATCATCTCCAACTTTGAACTCTCTTCTTGTTCGATGCTTGTCGTGATGCTCTTTTTGTCGACTTCTTGGCGCTAGCGGATACCCTCTAATCTCTTCCACAAAGGCTGCGCATATCCGTCAACATCTGGCTGCGAAACTTCCACTTTTGACGGGGGTTGTGCCATTAATGCGGAGTTAGGCTTAGCGATAGCGTAATTGATCATAAGCGGCGACATTTGGGATGATTCTGCTTGGTGCTATTGTATGCAAACTCCACCAAGTGAATAAATTCTTCCCACATACTTTGCTTATTCGGACATAGTTTAGTAGCATGTCCTCTAAAATCTGTTGGTCGCTCCGTCGGCCATCCGTGCGAGGATGGTATGCGTGCTCATGGATAACCGTGCGGATCGTCGCCAAAGAGGTCTTGCCAAAAGGCTCATGAACCGGATCCACATGGGAGATGATCTCCCTTGGCATGCCATGAAGCACGAAGATCTCTTTGGTGAAGAGCTTTCTTTGTATCCATAGGCTGTATCGTGGTTACGCAAGGCACAAAATGTGCCATCGCCGACAACTTGTCGACCACTACCATCAAGGCATCCTTGCCTCTCATTTGTTCTTGGGAGTCACGTGATAAAATCCATCTTTGATTACCTCCCACTTAGCGTTTGGCACCGCTAATGGCTCTAATGCCCACGGAATTGAAGCTGCTCCTCGGCCAACCGTCTGGCGGCATAGTGACATTCCTTGATGTAGCGAGCTATTTGCTTCTTCATTCACGGCCAATAATAGGCTGCTGCGCGCACTTTGAAATATGTTTTCATGAATCGCATGGCCGGCTATTGGGCTGTTGTCGCGTGTCATGGAGGATCAACTTCCTTACACACGATGATTGAAGTGCGCACAACTTGTTCTTATGGTATAACAGGTTGCCTTCCTTCTTATAATGCTTGAAGGCCTCCGGCTCTTTATCTGTTCTAGCCTCCTTTGAAAGGCTTGCCCATACTTCCACGAAATCCACATCCGTTGGCAAGGACTCTTCAATCCTCTTACCAAAGTCATTTGGAGGCGTCGAAATTACATTGCAATGCACTCTAGTTGTCGGGGATGCCTTGAAAGCATCTGCTACCACATTGAGCTTCCCGGCTTGTAGACTATATCAAAGTCATATTCTTGAGGAACTCCATCCATCTCCATTTGCCTCAGTTAAGGTGTGGTTGCGTGAATACATATTGGAGGCTCGATGGTCGGTATCAATTGGAACTTCCTTCCCAAGAGATAATGCCTCCATATTCTTAATGCCCGACAACCGCCAAGCAACTCGATGCGTGCGTTGGGTGGCGGCGTCTCGGCGTCGTTCATCTTCACGGAATCATGCGCTACCACGCGCTCTTCTTGCATAAACTTTGCTTTTGTAGCTATCTTACTCGCATCTGTTGCTACAAGCTTATCTTTCTCCGGTCCGTGAGGGGTTAAAGGCTGGGGCTGTTGTTAAAGCTTCCTTCAACAATTCAAACCCCTTTTGGGCTTTCTTGTGCCAATGCTCTACCCAATCTTTCACCTTCTACGCCCTCGTCCGGGTGCGTTAGCGGGGCTGCTATCTTAGCAAAGTTCTTCACGAACTTCTGTAGTACCACTGCTAGGCGAGGAAACCGACTTCATGCACATTCTTGGCGCCGACCCACCTGAATGGCGGCTTCAATCTTGGCGAGTCTGTTGAGATGCCTTCTGGCGAGATCACATGACCTAGATACTCCACCTTTTACGTTGAAGTGGCGCCGACAACTTGGCGCATAACTGGCGGTGCCTTCTTCAACTTCTCTAGCACTCTTCTCAAGTGTTATGCGTGCTCTTCAAGGGATGCGCTATACACCAAAATGTCGTCAAAGAAAACAATCACAAAGGTGTCCGGGGAACTCCACGAAGATATCGTTCATGAGCCTCATGAGCGTTCGGGGGCATTTGATAAGCGAAGGCATTCAAGTGAACTCATAATGCCCATGCAGCGTTACGAAGGCGGTCTTATGGATATCTTCTTCCTTTATCGATCGATGATAAGCGACCTTAAATTCGATTTTGGAGAAGATCTTTGCACCTTGGAGCTGATCCATCAAGTCGTCGATCTTGGGCGCATACTTGTTCTTAATGGTGTGCTTATTCAAGCTGTCTATAGTCTATGCACATCCTCAAAGATCCATCCTTCTTCTTGACAAAAGAATGGAAGCTCCAAGCGGCGAGACACTAGGTCTAATGAAACCTAGGTCGGCGGCTCCTCTTGCAAGCTGCTTCTTCGACTCAGACAACTCTGCGTTGTCATTCTATATGGAGCCTTGCTTGTTGGCTTTGTTCTGGTTCGAGTGCTATCTCGCTTTTCGACTCCCCTATAAGGAGGGAGCTGCTTGATCTCATCACGGGAAAGAGATCATGGAACTCCGTGATCAGCAGCTACTTGCTTTGGCAACTTCTTGAGCACCTTGTCTTCTTTGCTTCCTTCAGATTCCGGCTCACTAATCTCAAGCTTGAAGATGTATGCCACTTGCTCACTCTTGATGCACTTGAGCGGCCGTTTAGAAGACATACTGCTTTGCATGATGGGAACAACTTCCTTACTGTTATCTCAATGATCTTGCCGTCGGGGCGTTGGGAAGGTCACCTTCCGCTTTCCACAGTCGATAATGGCCCCTGCTGGCCCAAGGTACTCCATTCCTATGATCAAGTCATACTTTCCAATGCCCATTACTTCTGCCCCCATCTGGATATTAATCCCTGGCAAGTCGATGTCGAAGTTAATTCTCTTGCCCGCCGATGCGCCTTCTTCTTGCACCACTTGCTAAAACAAGCGGGTCTTGGCTTTGACTTTAGCGGCTTCAACTTCAACATTTGAACCATTACGGGGGATGCAAAGTTATGGCTACTTCACGAGTCTATCAAGACTATGAAGGACTTAGCTTTAGCCTTCCCCTACTGTGGAAATTACCTTATCTTGGCTCTCGCTTGCTCGTATCTATTGCGGCAAAGATGTGACACTCACCACGGATGTAGTCGCGGGCCTCTTCGCCGTCGTCGTCCGGCAGGCGTCCCAATCTCCCAACTCCGCTAGAGCTGCACTCATGGCGTAGGGGCGGTTCAGCGTCCTATGGCTGAATTTGGAAGCACACGAAACCGCAATTTGCTTTTCTATGCACTCTTGCGCCTCTTTTCCTTGGGCATCGCTTGCAAAAGGATTACCTTTGCTTTGGAGTAGTTTGACCTCTCACGCTTGTCCTTGAAGGACACTGCTTCTTCTCTTTGCTTCCCCCGGTTCCCACCATATGGGGCTCTATTTGGACACGATTGGCTGCCTTGGGGCTATAGCTTCTGTCGCCTTGCCTTTATCACGGAATCTGCTGCTTGTGCCCGCTATTCGAGGTCGACCCACCGCAAGCTTATAGCCTTGGATTAAACCCGATCTTGTCCTAGGGTTTATTGCCCTCACAAGCTTCGCGGATCTCCTCATTCAGCCCCTCAATATAGCTTTCTCTTGCATGCTTCTCTCCCAACTTTGGCACATCTGACCTTAGCCTCATGAATTCCTCGTATATTTCTGAACTGATTTGTTGCCTTCTTTGTAACTTTGTAAAAGCTGGCGCATCATCTTTGGACTTATGTTCCCTCGGGCGTAATGGGCTTGAAGGCTTTAGCAAACTTTCACGAACTTACAAGCATCCACCTTAAGCCATGTGCCTTTGCATAACCCTTCCACCAAATCCGGCGGCTCCTTTCAAGTTGGCTGTTGCAACTCGCCTTTGTCCTTATCCTTCATGCCATAAGCATTTCCGTACTCGCTCATTTAGTCCAGCCATGCCTCTTGCTTCCAATCGACTGTTCTCCCGAGGCTGATTCTAGTTCAGGCCTTCCATACATTGCCGGTCGCGGAATCTACCTTCTTACGGTAGTCGGAGGCCACGGTATCTCTTTGTCGTCCCACGGGGTGTTCCTCGCCTTCCATCGTTGGATTTCACGAGCCTGTTCTTCCTCTTCCTCGAGTGGAATTAAGTGCGAACTTGAGTCGGAAGATTCGGTTGGGGGATCTCCTTCTCTTGCTCCTCTTCTTGTCCCTTCCTTCCCTCCAGGGCTGATGCTTGCGGCAGGCCGAGCATTGCCCACCGAACCCCTCACGCTTGCGGACAGTAATGCCTTTATCTGCTCCAGGTCTGTCCTCATCTGGGCTATCTCCTCCTCTGGGGTCATGGGTTCCCTATCTTCAAATAGGTTTCTTGCCGGGGGTGGTCTGGGCGGGGTTTGTTCTTCTATAAGGTCTCGCAGTTGTCGTTCCCCTGCGTTTAGGCCTCTGGCTGCATACACAAGCAATTCATGGCTATATGATTAGTTCCATTTGTTCTTCTTGCATTGTTTATGTTTGTTGGTATAATTGTGGGGCAAAATACATCAACGAAACATTTAAAGTCTTGGTGAGAATTGTATTTATATATCATATAATATTTTAAATACAAAAGTCTCCGGGATCAAGAGTCTAACTAGTCTTGAAATCGCCGGTAAGACGGGTTGTCTTCAAGAAACTTCTTAACTTGGGCCGTCCCTACCGAGTGACCCAAGTTCCTGATGATGCTGGCGGCGAGCCTCCACGGATGGCTCTCACCCAGGTCTTCTACCTGCGATTCGGATGTAAGGGCCGCGATCCAGCGCTAATCTCGCGGCGTCGGTGGGGGATGGCGAAGTCGAAGAAGGTCGAGTGCCATTGACCTCTTGACTAAAACGACATAGTCGACATTTGTTGCTATTCGAGCATGCTGCGAAGCACGAGAGTGCAATCGGCATAAACACTCCTTCTTAGCCCTCACGGGGACTGAACTTGCGGTGAATTACGCTATTCTCCCATCCATCGGCGGCAAGTAGTATCGGCGACACATCGTTGTGTGTCGCCGAAGCTTCTCGCTTGTTTGGCCTCGGCTGCGTGCGCCCGCCCGTACTTCGTCGACCTCAACCCGGTGAGCTCCCTGTAGTCTTCAATTGTGCGGTCGAGCCTCCTGAGGTCGATTCCTTCTCCTTTTGGCAGGGGTGATATCGAAGGACCCGGCATTAGGATGCTCGTGGTCTTCCCACGGATCCCCATCTGTTCTTGGAGGCGAGGAACTCCTCCTACGTTGGCGGCTCCGGCTTCGTCCATCAATTGCGATCTTTGCTTTGTAGGCACGGATATGGGAGGTCGTCTCCCACAGTGGCAGGTGTCGGACTCCCTCACTTGGCGGGAAGTGCGAGGCTCCCGGGGCGATGAAGTCGTCCATGTCGGTCTACCCTTTTTGGTGGAGCGTTTCGTCAACTTGAGCTCCCTCTCCACGCATTGGGGAAGGTTACGGATGTCGCTGAGGGTAGATACTCCTCTCGGTCGATGATGATAGGGGGCTAGGCTTGTGATGCCTAGCCCGAGTGGGGGAGCAACTCTGATGCCCTGCTGGCTCTGCTCGAAATTGATCAGCTCCTGCTCTCCTTGGCGCCGTTCTTCGTCCGAGTCGAGCTCAGGTGTATCCTTCGTCGTCCGACTCCTCTTCATCCTCTCTTGCTTCTGTTCTGTTGATCTGCAACAAACATACGCTCTTCCTCTTACCTGCTGCTATGGGGTCTACCTCCATCGGAGGGATAGAGGTTGCCCCCATCGGGTTCGGCGGTGGGATAAGAAGATGGCTAGGGCGGCGGTGTAAAGAGAAGTACTTGGTCTGTTGGGCTGTCGGGACCATGTAGTCAGTAGTCTCTAGCGCCTTGTTAGTCAAGTACTTGGCGATGTTGGGGACATCGCCCAAGGTACTTGAAGGATGGGCGGGGAACAAAGTATCCTATGCAAGGGGAACTTGAACAAGGGAGGGTCCTACCCTAGCTTGAAATTCTGCTAGCACACTGCCTATATCTTTGGGGTTGCATTTAAGCGTAGCTTGGATGTCGATTTCTTTCACAAAGACTTGGAAGATGTCGTTGACATACGCCTCGATGCTTTTATAGACATGGGCATTTGTACCATCGCCCAAAATCAGCAGTAGCCATTGATCTAGCAAAGAAGGGAGTATCAAACGGATGCAGAAGCGCCTCAGGGAGCTGAAAGATCGCCTAAGCAGTGGGGAGCAAATTTGCAGGGTGCCAAATAAGAAATGGGGGACTTATTTATAGAAAGGGGAAAACCCTAATTTTTGGATGACTTAGAATTTACTGAGATTAGGCAATTCTAACCTATTAAGTGATGCAATTGCAAGTTTGACGTATATTTCTAGGGTTTGAGCATGCTAAGGAGAGCTACTGAACCTATTGTGCAATTTGGAGATCATTTGGTGATGAAATGGTACGGGGTCTCACACGTTGCGCCCAGCCCGATTTCTAAAATGTAGAAATCTGTCCTGGCGCGACGTATGAGACATAGGTCCTAATTGGGCTAGGATTACTCAATTTAGGTGATCTAAGGCTGTAATTCCACTAAACTCATCGAGTTAGGCAGAATTGACCCCTTACTTGGTCGATTTGGAGCTGTTTTGGGCATTTTTGGGCATGGTCTCACACGTTGCGCCCAGCCCGATTTCTAAAATGTAGAAATCCGTCTGGCGACGTGTGAGACATCGTCTCAATTTTGCTCAAAACTCCAATTTAATTAAAGCGAAGGCTAGGGATCGATATCTTGACCTATTTAAGCGAGGGTTTGACACTTTATTTACACAAAATTTTCTTTATATTAACAAAATTTTTGAGTTATTTACAAGGTTCAAGGCGTTCTCCCTTGATGTGCACGGCAAGATACATATCTGCCTCATGAGGGTAACCCTCTTGGCGTGCATCGTGCAGGCCGTTGAATCTTCAAAATGCTTTACTATATGCGCCGACGCCTCTTGTAAACACTGGCGGACATCTCATCGGTCCGCAGCGCATATGCGTGTTGTATTCTTGGATGACTTGGCGGACCAAGCGCTGGAGCGGCGGGGAATCGAGGAGTCGTAACTCTTACGAAAGTGGCGGATCTCCTTGAGTGCCACGTCTTCCGGCTTCTTCTTCTTGTTCCGCTTCTTCCACGGTGCTTTCGGGGAGGCTTGGGCTTTGGTGGGGGGCCCCGATTGCACGGCTCTTCGTCGGGTGTCGCCTTCAATCGTTCTCACCGGTGCTCACGGTAATAGGCATTGTAGGCCTCCCACTTTGCCATATCTGGCGTTGTGCTCCACGATCCTCTTCGATAGACCTTTGGGGGTCTATCACATATGCTTCCCGTTAGCGGCCGTGGGGCCTTGACCCTATCCCGCGTCCGGAAATGGTGGGGGCCGCCACTGCCCGGCCTCCTCGTTCTTGGGCGTACGCTGCTGGGACCTCTTCCTCTGACCGGGGGCTTTGAAGAGCTTGCCCCGTCTGCGCCCGACGCGTAGTCTCCATCCAGTGTCGTCGGTGGTGGGCGGGGTCTCCCCTCCCAGATGGCTTCGTTGATGGCGGGACCCGGCTCGCTTCAGGCCTTTACCCGGCTTCCTCTTGCACGCCTTTACGGCTTTGGCCCTCCTCTTCTTGGGTCCGCTGGCTGTAGTCGGGTCGTCTTCCCGACTCTTTGTCCCTCTGCTCGGCGCTCCTTGGCCATTACTTGTGGATGGCGTGCGTCTGCCTCTTCTTCAGGGGTGAGTTCGGTGGTTCTTTCCTCTTCTCTTCCCTGCTCCTCCTGCGGGTGGATCTCGACACAGGGTTGTTCTTGGGCTGTTGATGGGTCCCTTTGTTCCCTCTGCTCCTCGTGGGTTGGCGTCCCCCGGTGTTGCTCCTGGCTGCAGCTTCACGCCTCTGCCGTGCAAGACCCCGTGAGGATCTCGTTCATGGCGTCTCGGCGGTCGTCCTCAAGAGTTACATTGTGGTCGCTCGGTCGACCACCTTCCTCACTTGACGAAGATTCGCCGCCGTGGAGAAGGCGTTCCCGAAGAATCTGTGAAAAGGCGGGCGGGTATTTGGAGGATCCGCTTCGGCTAGAGCTTCCTTGCGATACGCCCGTGCGGGCCATCATCTTACGGTTTGTTGATCGGAGCTAAGCGCCCGGAAGATCGCCTTGGCGATCCACGGCGAAGTTCTAGGGAAGAACGGGGAAAAATGGGAGGGTGCGGTTCTATTTATAGGGCCAATTTTAGGTCAACTTTTTTAAACTACCTTTTTGGGTTGTCTAGAGCACCTAAAACACCTAATTAAGCAAGGTCTCACCGTTAGCCCAGCCCGATTCCTAGAATCTAGAAACACGTCTGGCGGCGACGTGTGAGACATGGTGGGGCCCATTGTTAAATTAACATGTAACATGCTAAATCTACTAATTCTTAGCTTAAATTTAGAATTATCAAGGTATTTTTCTTGTAATTTACAACTTTTTGGTGTCAAAAAGTGAATGTCTCGACGCGTTAGCCCCCGATTTCTAGAATGTAGAAATCGTCTGGCGTGACGATGAGACCACCCTATTTTTTGGATGTTGGCTCATCAATTTTAGTCTTTTTACGTTTTTATTCTTTTTAAGCTGTTACTAGCTTAGCATAAACTACAAAAATGAGAAAAATTTTCTCATTTTTCGAGGTTTGAGGATCCTATCAAGTTAGTGCTAATGGGAACATGGCGATTGCTTTGCTCTTGGTCTCCAAGAACATAGCTTTGATACCTTTGTGGCGTCCCCTACTGTTATCGGTGCACTCACCGTATACAAACAGGAGTTCATCCCCATACCAGCTCCATGCTAATCTGGGGGCCCTCCACATGACACCGCAAGCGGTGGCGGGTTCCGGTGGGAAGAGTGGAAGGGTCATTGCACCCCGTCTCCCTCGGGGCCTACCTAGGCTGCGGGCGTAAACATACATGTCGTTAGCACATACATCAACATCACATGACCATCACGAAGGATGGTTCTCCACATATCTGCATAGACAAAGATCAGCACATCACATAGGGAATCCTACCCAAGGCTCGGACTCAAGGGATGACGGCTTGGGTCTCGAGTTCGGTGCGAGGTGCATGAATTCATGGCAATGGATTTGGCTGGCATATGAGCATGGCTTATGGGTTGTCCACTCCATCCGCCCCTCCTGTGCACACTTTGCGAGTAGTAGGCTGAAAAGTGTTGGGACCTTTGTAGCCGCCCGGGATGCATAGCCAAGGGGCTATATCTGGTTGCATCTCCCGGTTCGATGGGGCAGGTAGGGGGTCTCTCCCTCCAGAGATCTACATCTTGACTCAAGGTGACTAGAGGGCCCTTTGCCGTATTCGACTTGAACTCAATGGAAGGTCATTTCCACCACCTCACGAGTGTCGAGCCCATGCCTTGCCCCTGCGCGGTGGCAAGCCATTAGACCTAGTCACAATGATCCCGGCAAAGCACTAACACACCATAGGGATGGATTCAAGAGTCGAACACGAACCTCCTTATAAGCCCGGTCGGCCCCTTCACCCACAACGGGTGTGGCTCTTGTGCCTGGGCGCATCTATAGTGTGCTAGAGAGGCTACTCTAGGAGCATCAACTACAAAGCTTTAGGTCTCTACCCCCTTCCCAATACAAAGGAGTTCATAGAGATACATCATCCATATACATCACAGAAGAACTAAAGAATAGGATCTAATCTACAACATAGAGTTAGGTTCTTTAGTTAGAATCTGCTATCTAGAGATCTAGAGGGCTGCTATGGCCAATCTAATAGGCTAAACCTACTGATACAATGACTAAAATAGGGTTTAGACTATCTAATTGGCCAAATACCTGATCCTTGAGAGCCTCCTCGACTGAGCTTCGACCATCTATTTAAGCATTTCGAATCTAGAGAAACTAAGGATGCAATTCTCCCGGTCTGTGCGGGATGCGGTTTTAATTTTTTGAGGCAGCCAAAGCGAGTTCTGAAGCCCTAAAATCGAAAATTGGGCTAGTTAGGGTTTCCTACCCTATATAGACAAGGGGGTTGGTTAGGGTTTCCAATTATCCCCTTTTTGGCATGTGGGATAATTGGAAATGGGCCCACTTGCCTTTAAGGGCTAGGTGGCCAAATGTGCACACATGGAAATGTGTGCCCACATTAATGTGTTCATTGGAAAATGTGCACATTAATTGCACCTATGGGTGTGGCCCACTTGGCATGAAGTGTCCTCTTGGAAATGTGTGCCCACATTAATGTGTACATTGGAAAATGTGCACATTAATAGTTGCACATATTTCTGGCAAGTTGCCCCCTAGGGCTACTCACCTGGCTACACGCTAGCGCATTACCGTCCCCACCGGAGTGGCGGTATGCGGCGTTAGGCAAAGACGATGCGATTTATACGTCGGGCGATATCTTGTCTTTGGAAACGTCCCGATCTTCATCGGTGGCGTGCAAAGAAAAGGCAGCAAAATTGGCGGGCTGCCCAGAGGATTGCCTCTCGAAGAGTTCAAGCGTGCTTGAAGAGGCTACGTGATCCAAAACATAGTACTCCAATGCGTACATTAGGGACCGAGACTTATCTCTACGTGGTTTCCCTCTATATTGACATATTCCTCTCTCCTCACATGGATCTATGGAACCGGATAAGAGCAGCCAACACCGTGTCTTTCTTCCTGAGGTAGGCGTGTTGCTATCTATTTAGCTTTATAATTATGGTACTGATTTCTTACTATCTTGTTGCTCTTGTCATATTGCAGGTTATGGAGACTTTGGATATCAAAACACGAGACACATTGTTTGAAGACAAACTTCATTAGTCGTGAGACATTTCTGGACATTCAGCTTTCTTGCCACTTTGTCGTCTTACTCATAAAGTTTTTTAGAGATTACTGTAGGGAGCTTGCTGTCCCATTGGATGCCATGGGGTCAGATGCATGCGAGAATTTCTTCTCAAAGATAGGTGGAATGGTAAGGAACGAGAGATCTTACACTGGGGCTGATGTACTTGAGAGTGCAAGTGCTCTTAACCGAGTGGCTGAATTTAAGTCACTTGGAAGCTTGCTATTCCCTGCAGCCCATGTCAAGCAGGAAAACATTTGGCAAGTACTCGAGAGGAAAGTGGATGGTGAAGACAATGAGTTAAAGTGTGATCTGGCAGATTACACACTTATAGGGACGGATGCCATGATAGTGGATGCACTGGAGGCAGGACTTAGACATGCAAAAGAATTATGTGCACAAGTAGGCATCACTTGTGAGGAATGTGGAGAGGAAACTTGGTGGAGCAAACCTTGGAAGCACGAAGATTTTTTCAACAAAGATTACTTCATGGAATTAGACACAACCGTGGTCGGAGATGAGTCAGATGATGTGAATTTAGAACAAGAGAATGATGGTGTTATAGCTATCAATACTGATCTGCCCAATGATGTTACATCACAACTCGAGCTAAGGCATACCTTAGACTCCATGGTGGACGAGGTAGAAGCACCATCTCTTAGTAAGATTGAAGGAAATGTTACCATTGATAATAAACCTGTTTGCAAAGGCACTTTGGTCAGCCAACTAAATGGTAATCCATGGCTGTCCAAAGACAGATTGACAAAGGTCAAGCTGCAGTCTATTACAAGCGTGGAAAACAAGTTAATAAATGCAGCCACCTCTCTTGGAATTGGATCAGACTGTGCCATCTACTTTGAGATGGATTCCAGAAGCAAGAAAGGGCAAACCCGTGACAGAAATAAGGATAGAAATAAGGAGGACGTGATGCAAGTGTGGTATTTGGGAAGGGTACTTAGTATGCGCAGGAAACATGGTAGGGTATGGAAAGAAACTAGAGAGCCGGTAGACCTGGTTAACAGACCCCCATACTCCATAGAGCTTATTTTGGCCTGGTATAATGAACATAGAGCAGGTAGGAGGACGTGGTTCACTTTTGACCTTTCAGGTAGTCAGTCAATCTCACTAGACTCTGTAATAGCACTAGCATGTTTAACGTACAACCCAGACAATGGTAGATACCAGCTTCATGAGCATGATATGATGCAATTTCAAAACTTTTTGGCTGATCAGAAAAATGTCTCTATTATGTTCTTTTTGGCTTCGTTGCATTGCTGAAATTTCTGCTCACAAATCATGTTTTTCATTGCAGGAAATAAAGGCAAGGCAAAGATTGTTTGAAGATCATTAGTCGTGAGACGTTAGTCTGAAACATATTATGGAGGTTCATAATTCTAGTTTTCTATTATGCATGTGTATGATGCCTACTGTCATGTAAAAGAGAGCTGGTTCTTTGGGTTCTTTGGGCTACACATGTCTATGGAGTATTTTGGAAATGGATTGCAGGCTGAACATTCTGCAAACATGAAACTTTTCACATCTTTTTCAAACTGACAGTACTAGTTTCCTTTTTCCAAAAAACTAAGTGCAGCATTCTGTTCTGTTAAGCTTCCATATTCAGCTGTAAAAGACGCTCTTCGTGGGGACAAACACGATCGACCCACTTCTGAACTTTATCTGAGACTTTGGCTCCTTGTTCCTGCAATCGAACCACCTCCAAGGCAGAGAATTTTGCAACAACAGTCATTTCCATGCCCGGATGGCTGGAAGAAGAGGACTCTTCCTCAACTTTGGGCTTCCGGGCAGTATATTTCAGCCTGGCCATGAAGATAGGAAGATAGAAAATAGGCGCCTGAAATCTCAGAGGAAGGGAGCTTGCCGGGATGAAGGAATCTGGAGACAAGTTCTTCTCTTATAGGAGCGTCCAAGCGTCCAATCAAAGGGCCAATTATGATCATAATGTTGCATGCAAGATTGGGGCTCGAAACCCGAGCCCCCCTAGCCATGCAATAATACATTCTCATATAGATTTAATTTTTGGTTTCATAGCCTAGATCTAAATATCCCGGCATATTCTTACCCATATTCTAATATGCTAATATGCCATAATTCTAATATGCCATATTCTAATATGCCCATAATTCTCCTAATATGCCCATAATTCTAATATGCCATAATTCTAATATGCCATATTCTAATATGCCCATAATTCTCCTACCTCAATGTTTAATTGAACCATGGAAGCAATCTCCTACCTCAATAACATACCTCAATACGTATAGGTATACCATATGTTGGGTGTATTATGCCCAATATACCCCAAATATAACATTGAGGTATACTATACGTATTCTTTAACGTATACCCCGGGTATATCCTACCCATTAAGTATTTCTAAATATCCCGAGCCATATCTAAATTCTAAGTACCGGATCGGTAGGGGTATGTCTTCGGTATGCAAGCGTCAGTACAAGATCGGATAGGGGTATGTAAAAACGAAGATATTCCATAAGTACATCTACGGTAGGGGGCTTTGAAACTGGCTTTTCCCATTTACGTATGTAGGGGTTTTCCACCTCCAAAAAGTCGTATACAGGGGTTTTTTAGTGACCCCTTGCACGCACATGAGGTATCCCCATATGCCTAGGTGAAACCCCCGGGGGTACTGCAATAAACATGAACAAAAGTTTGCAGCAAGTACACCTCACTGCAAAAAGTGATAAAGTAACAGTAGCAAGAAAGTCTGCAAAAATGCAATGAAGAACAGGAATACCACACAACTGCTATGAATAGTTATCCACGCTTACGAAAGAACATATACTAGAAGAAATTGAATGCAGGTTTCTAAGCTCGTGGAACTCAAAGATAGGACTCAACAAAACATGTGTCATCCAATGCTTCACATAGTAAAGGGTGATAAGAGTGGCGAGCATTTATGAGCTTGGACTATCTATGTTTAGCAGCCTCTTAAACGCCTACATAAACCAAGGAAAATTAGATTATAGTGGGCATTTAGAAACACCCATCAAAGGTGAATAACAATACCTAACCATGAGATTTCTATAGTCATAATGCCAACGAATATGTAGCATAATAACAGGGGGTTACTTTTAGATTTTTATACGCTTTTTCACATGGTTTTTCTATGATTTCGTTGTTGTATTCGTTGAGGTGTACTAAATAGTATTTCTAGAGTACACCTTTTATGGGCCGTTGATTTTCGTTGGTTGGAACAATCCGAGGGTTGTTGTCTTTCTCTGCATGTGTTTGTGCATGAACACTACGCATGTGTATGCATGTGCATGTGCACATGCATGTGCATGTGTGTGCATGTGTATTGTGCATGTGCAAGTGCAAGTGCATGTGCATGTGTGCATGTGTGTGCATGTGTGCATATGCATGTGCACTTGCCCTCTTGGATTCTTATTGCCGGAGTGGATTTTACTACCACGAGATGGATTTTTTGCTCACATTTACAAAGGTATTTATTTTTTAATGTTTCTTGGGTAGCATAATGTTTTTTACGAGGTATTGGTTTCTGATTCTACAATGTAGTCTTTGCCAAAACCCCTTTTGTTTCCTTCCTAAGATTTCGCAGATTCAAGTTTAGGCCCTCTGCTGTTTGCTTCCAACTCTTGGATATTCCTGGCTGTCGGATTGTTCATAGCAGCCAACCTTTAGCTTCAATCAACAAACAGATTCTTATGCACACAACAGGCGGATTATTCCACGCCCTTTTAGATCAGTCAAATAGTGGCCACAAGAATGCATTTATATTGTAGGTTTGGAACTTTAATCGAACCATAAGGTGAATCATGCATTACCTTTAAGCTAGAGATGGAGCATTCAAAATCATATGGATTGATAAACAATGGTGTCATTGTGAAAGAGAAATAGTTGTAGCGGAAGTAACAATATGTAGCATAATAACAGGGGTTTTTTTTGTGTTGCAAATTTTATGACATTTCAGAATAATGGGATCAATCTGCTCTATTTTTATGGTAACTTTTACTTATGTTCTATCGTGTTCTATTTGTTTTATTGTCATCAAATTCAAAAGATGCATGTGATGAAAGCCTCAAATGAATTCTAGTTTTTTTCTGGTTTGAATTCTAAAATTTTTTGTCACCACGGGGAGGAGGGACGTCTCTAAGGCCCCGAAGGGGCAAAATTTTTTTTTTTGCAACACAAACCATTAACATCCAACATGTAAAAATTAAATCCCCCAACACATAACAACCAACACATAACAACCATTGACATTAACAACCAACACATAACTACCATTGACATTAATTAACACAACCATTGGGTCCAACACATTTAAATTAAAATCCCCCTTAAACCCCCTTTGGTTTGGGTGCATATTCACACGGGGTGACGAGGGGCGTCGGAGAGCTGTTGGATAGGCATATTCACCCCTTATTCCTTAATCTATACCGTACGTAAAGTTCCTCGTTTGTGGGGTATGCAAGTACAAAATTTGCTATACTGTATAACAAGATTCGCAAAATACTATAAGATTTCAAGCGGAATACTATATGATGATGTTTTCGACTGCAGGAGCATAATAGCATTGTGGATATATTTTTAGCATACTAAATGCACATATTGAAATTGGAGGCTCTAGAATATAATAAGATACCTAAGGCACGTTCTTAGGCTTCAAGTCGCAGTGAAAAACATTAGCTGAAATAAGAAGAATATTTTTGTCAGCATCCATACATCATAACAAATGACTGATGAGTTTCCCACATAAGTTCTTAAACTGAGTGAAATATGTAGCATAATAACAGGGGGTTTTCTTTGTGTTTTTGTACGCTTTTCACTAAGGTTTTCCTATGATTTCGTGATGTATTCAAATGGATGTACTAATGCGTACATCTAGAGTGCACCATTTCTGAGCCATTCATTTTAGCCTTTTTTTTTTTCCAATGGTCAACAACCAATGGCTCACAACAAAAGCCCTTTGTTTGTGGCGTGTGGTGCATAATGGTCAACAACCAATGGCTCACAACAAAAGCCCTCTTTTTATGCGTGTAAAGCATAATGGTCAACAACCAATGGCTCACAACAAAAGCCCTCTTTTTGTGTGTGTGGTGCATAATGGGCACATGAAGGGCTTGAAGGGCGCATGTAGTGCAGTTTCGCCGCCGGCAACACATTATAACTTTTGATCCAGAGCTCTGTTTGAGATGATTTTTATTGCGTTGGAAAGCTCTCTCCGAGATCTTTTTGATAATGTATGCTATGGATATGTTTGGTTAAGTTATCTATGCTAAAACAACAATTTTTTGGCCGGGTTTGGTAGGCTTTCACATCCTACCAGCTGATTAATACAGGATTGCGCTATTGGATATTGTTTTATGGCTTATTCCGAATGACGGTTGCAAAAAATTACCATGCATTTTTAGATTTTGAGGCAGTTATTAAGCAAATTCCAAGGCTTCTAGATCCTTGTGTTAACAAGCAGAAAAGTTTCCCACTTTGGTTTCTCACCACAAGAATCCATGGAGGCCAAAGGCTGCTGTTAAATTCCAGTTGAAAAATGTTTGTGTATGGGTGTTGTAAACTTTATGACTTTCAGAATAATGGGATCAATCCGCTCTATCTTTATGGTAACTTTTACTTATGTTCTATTTGTTTTACTGTGATGAAATTCAAAAGCTACGGTGATGAAAGCCTCAAATGAATTCTAGTTTTTTCTTGGTTTGAATTCTAAAATTTTTGTCACCTTTGGGGGCGTCCTAAGGCCGAGAAAGGCCAAAAATTTTTTGCAACACAAACCATTAACATCCAACATATAAAATTAAATCCCCAACACATAACAACCAACACATAACAACTATTGACATTAACAACCAACACATAACTACCATTGACATTAATTAACACAACCATTGGGTCCAACACATTTAAATTAAAATCCCCTTAAACCCCTTTGGTTTGGGTGCATATTCGGGGGTGGCGTAGAGGCGTGAGAGCCCTCATAATTGTATTTTGCACGCATTACAAAATCAACACCATATAGTATTAAAGCTTTGAAATCTTATAGTATTTTGCGAATCTTGTTATACAATATAGCAAATTTTGTACTTGCATACCCCACAAACGAGGAACTTTACGTACGGTGTAGATTAAGGAATAAGGGGTGAATATGCCTATCCAACAGCTCTCGTTGCCCGGAGTTACCCCCCGTGTGAATATGCACCCAAACCAAAGGGGGTTGAAGGGGGATTTTAATTTAAATGTGTTGGACCCAATGGTTGTGTTAATTAATGTCAATGGTAGTTATGTGTTGGTTGTTAATGTCAATGGTTGTTATGTGTTGGTTGTTATGTGTTGGGGGATTTAATTTTTATATGTTGGATGTTGGTTTGTGTTGGTTGTTATAGAAGCTGGTACAAAAAGAATTGATAATGTTCAGGAGTCAAATTATCATTTGCCTTGATAACTTGATGAAGATCCAGCTCCATGAGCTCAAATACAACATAAATGTCTTTAACTTCACTGTGTCAAGGAGGAAGGATAATATGCCTAATCTCAACTATATCTGGGTGTATAAAAAAAGCGTCAAGACGTTTGACTTCCCTTAGAATGCGTGTTGCATCTGATACGTGCTCAAATATATCATTAATGTTTTTTAATACCACCTTCTCACCCGTCCGAGTGTCAATGGCAGAACAGACTACCCCATAGCTTCCTTTCCCAATTACTTCAATATTTTATATCTATGTGCTTCACCAACCTGACACATGTACATATTTTCCTTTGCATTTCAGATTTTTCAACTGGTACATATCCCACCCTTAGTGCCATCTGCATCAGTCCAAGATTAGTTTCATTCAGTGAAGAACCTAGAATCAGTGAAGCAAACAAGTTGCCTTGACCGGCAGTAGGATATTTCTAGCTAGTCTGTACAAGATGATATTCTAGTGACAAGACTAGTCTAGATGGACCAAAAATAAAAAATACAAAAATTTCCGTGACTTCCTAAGGCGGGAGATATCCTGCCTACAAAGTGTGCATGTATGGCTAAAGTTTTGCCCAACGGATGTGTGTTGAGTTGGTATAGACCTAGTAATGCCAAAAATAAATGTGCACTTGGTCGGGGGTTCAAACTTCGACCGGTGTATGTTTATATTTGGGAGTTGGTTACCGGGGTTATCTGGCCATGATCCCCGGCGTGGTAGAACTTGTGTCTATCGTGCCTTTGACCGTGATGGGATATTTCTAGCTAGATGCGTACAAGATGATATTCTAGTGACAAGACTAGTTTATTTGGACCAAAAATAAAAATACAAGGTTGGATGTGTGGTGAGTTGGTATAGGCCTAGTAATGCCAAAATAAATGTGCACTTATGAGATTTCTGCAGTCAATAAATGTGCACTTATGAGATTACTGCAGTCTCAACTATATCTGGGTGCCGCAAAAGCCGAAGAAGTTTGACTTCCCTTAGAATGCGTGTTGCATCTGATACATGCTCAAATATATCATTAATGTTTTTTATGATCCCCGACGTGGTAGAACTTGTGTCTATACGTGCCTTGACCGGCAGTAGGATATTTCTAGCTAGTCTGTACAAGATGATATTCTAGTGACAAGACTAGTTTAGCTGGACCAAAAATAAAAAATACAAGGTTGGATGTGTGGTGAGTTGGTATAGGCCTAGTAATGCCAAAATAAATGTGCACTTATGAGATTTCTGCAGTCAATAAATGTGCACTTATGAGATTACTGCAGTCTCAACTATATCTGGGTGCCGCAAAAGCCGAAGAAGTTTGACTTCCCTTAGAATGCGTGTTGCATCTGATACATGCTCAAATATATCATTAATGTTTTTTAATACCACCTTCTCACCCGTCCGAGTGTCAATGGCAGAACAGACTACCCCATAGCTTCCTTTCCCAATTACTTCAATATTTTATATCTATGTGCTTCACCAACCTATGGTTTCCAAGACTGCAGTCAAACAAACAGTGCCTATGGTTTTATCTAATGCTGAACTAGCAGAATGGCAACTAGCAAAATGGTATAGTTGAACTAGCAGAATGGTATAGCTATCCCTTCTTGCCATGAAAATACTATCTTCTAGCTGCGATAACTGTTCTCACTTGCAATATGTAGGCATCATTCTGAGTTTTGATTCCAAATTTATCTGAAGACCATCTATTCCCTTTTATGTAATGACAACAAACTACAAAAGAAAAGAGATGGCAGAAAGAATGGCAAGAAACCGCCATACCTGGGTGACCTGCAACCATTGTATCTAGCCCAGCGCTGCCTGGGGGACCTGTGCTTGAACGAAACTGTGCTTGGGCGACCTGGCGCATCCCTCCGTGTTCAAGACCTGGGTATAAGTTTTCAACAGCACTGTTAACGTTTTAACAAACTGTTAATTTTAATTTGTAACCTAACAGAAAATGGGTGTGAATCTATGTTAAATGAAAATGTAATATAACCGAGGGGGTTAAAATTTAACCCCGCAATTTTTAACGGAAATTGTTAACGAAATGGTGTGATTGCAGTTATCTTAAAATTTTAATATTTAACCTAATATAACGGTGGGTGTGTAATTACCCTTAGAAGTTAAATGCCAAGTAAGAATACAAGCCAGGACATTAGCCCGGCAACGCCGGGCACACGTTTACGAGTTTTATTTTAAAATTTTCTCCCTCAGTTTTTTTTACGATTGCCAGAGTGTAGCTAGATCTACCTAGTTTATCTGCCTATCGCGGTGCAGATCATGCCAGCTCATCTCGGTTGGTAACCGGCTAAACAATGAGAGCCGGCCGTTAAACCCCTTTCCTTGTTGTAGCAGAGCCCCCTGCTCCAAGAAATGGGCTTAGAACAGAGATGGCGCTTTTCATTCCTTCTGGGTTGTACATTGCTTATGTTAAATCCTTTCATAGTCTCTTCAGATGGTGAGCATTCCTTTTTTTTCTACTTTTAGATTCTCATCATGGCAGCATTAGGCTTTAACTCTCTCTAAACAAGTAGATCTGCTTCCTTTCCTTATGCATTTTCATTAGTTTTGTGGATCCTATGCATATATTGACCCTGTAGGTTTTGTTAAACAAAGCCTTCTCATATTTGAACGCCCAGTTCACTAAATTTTACTTTCTACTAGTTTTAGGTCAGTTTTAAGCTATATTGTTCTTGTATTACTGTATCCTTGAAATTCGTGGATGCAGACATATTTGCTAGTGGATTTTTCAAGAAAAACAACATTGTTAGTGGATTTCTCAAGAAAGATTGCATTTGACATAGTGTATCTAGTGTTAGGTGAAAAATGTTAGGAATGTCCAGCATAGAAAGTCCTAAACCTATGCTTGTTTTGTGTAGTTTTAATAGTATAATCCATAGTTTGCAATGTTCTAGACAAATGGTGACATTAACAAATCAGTGGATGCTTAACAGATGCAACGAATAAGCAGGTACTGAGTAACATCAATTCCTATAGGAAGAAAGCAGGGTATCCTGTGTTGACAGAAAATGCAGGGGCAGCTTGTCTGGCAGGCAAGATCCTGGATAAGTTGAAGGACAGCCCATGCGACAATAGCACTGAAAAATTTACATTAGGATTTGATCCTCAATATCCAGACTATCCTGATATGGTTAAATCTTGTAAGCTGAAGATTGTAAACACAACTGGTGGCCAGGTTCTTACAGACTGCAACCCATCCAGCAAATCTTCCACCAGCAAAATTGTGACTCAGAACTTCACTATGTCACTAGAATATCAGAAATACATAAACTCTACTGATTATACTTCTGCTGGGGTTGCTTCAGAGAATGTGTGGGTGGTTCTGATCCTGGCAACCAATGCAAGTGATGGAAATTACCTTCAAACAAGTGGTGCGGAGACGAGTGCGCTCACAACCTTTGGATTTGCAAGCATTTTCTCTGGACTTCTCACCATATTTCTTTTCTTCCTATCACTGTACTGAAATTTGAGATTAAAGATTGGTTGTACATTTGTTCTATTCTAGTTTTGTTCTCAATTTTAGTGACACTGTAAGATTGATTGCTCTCACGGTATTCTTTGTGTGGCGGGTAGGTGAAGCATTGGAAAACAGTTCTTTACATTTATTGCAACATGATTAGAATAATGGACGTTAAACCCATTTACCACAACGTGACAGCTGTTGTAGAAATAGAGGTAAAGTGGCAAAAATGGAAGCAGGAATTGTCACCATCAAGGCCATTACTGAAATTTACAGGCTGACGTGCATCTTTTTTTATACGCTTTTTCATAGGCCTTCAAAAATAATGTCCAAAGGAATCTTCAATCTCTATCTTTAGTTGCAAGTGCATCTCAATCTAAATGCTTTGCATTTTTGTAAGGTATTTGATTGTCTTCTTGTATTGCGTTTCAAGTGTTTTGTAGAAGTATCGTCAAGGAAAGTGGATAAACATTCTTGCTTATGATCCAATAAACATTCTTGCTTAGGATCCAATTGCCATGTGGCAATCATTTGCATCAAGAATGGAAATTGGCTCTCCATTCTTGGAGGGACCTGCTGCAAAAAGTCGTGGATTCTTGATAGATTCTTGGTTCTTCACGCAGATCTTTCCTTGACATCATGGAGCAACAAGAAGTCATGGATTCCTGCTCTGAAATGGGAGCTGGCTAGCTGCTCCCAGTAGCCAGCTCTCATTCCAGAGTATGAATCCACGCCTTGTTGCTGTTCCACATAACATCACCATAAAGCATTGCCTATACGACCAAAAAGACATGCCACTTCCACTCCTCCATCTATTGCCTCGCCTCACAAGGTATGCATATGGTGGTTTTTTCTGACATCTTGAATGATCCAGAGGACAATATTGCTCCCACGGAGCAACGACAAAATCCAGAGGAGCATGTAGCCAAAGTCTAGAAGATGGGTGTGCTCACTATAATGACCATTTAGGGCAAGGATCAATATATCAAAGCTCGTATCCTTAAATTGCTTCATGAGCTTGCATCGATTAGGCTGTTAGAGAAGAAAGTGTTGCCAAAGAAATGATGAATTCAACTAGTAGAACAAATGGTGTAGCTCCTCAAACTACTCCAAGCTTACCTCAATCCATTCTCCCCAACAAAACTTACGTCAAGGGAAACTAGGAATGCTTGTGAGAATACCTTGTCTCTGGGGTAGATATATAGGCTTCTTGTCTCTGGGTGTTTAGCTTGAGATATGAAGGCTTTTGAAAAAAACAACTTCTAGCAGTTTCTCACGAGCATCCAACCTTAAGTTATTTGGAGGCCAGATTGTGGCACAAGGTGTTCTCATGATTGCCCTCATCTTGAGAAAGAAAGGTTTTTGATCTGAAAGAGAAGTATTGGCAAAGCATTTCTAGATGTCAAGGTAAGGACATTATTTTGTCTTCTTGCTGATTTCAATTTTTTAGCAGGCTTGCCTAACCCCCTCTACAATGATTCCTGCCATTCTAGCCTATAATACACATTGCATTCCACATCAAATATTTTTAACGTGTCGTTATATTGGCCGTAAGATCTACTAATTTTCAATCCTTGGAAATCCTTGGAAACTACACGCGACATAATTAGGTTATGGCAGATATCTCCCGATTTCTTTCTGCTTTTCTACACTTTTCCCTTCGGCATTTCTTTTAAATCCACTTTTAGATCTTCTCGTCCAAGCATTCAGATACACTTTCCTTCCTTTCTCCTTTTTCCTTTGTCTATTCTATAATAAACCGTCTCTTATCCTCGCAATAGAGGGCTTTTCTGGATATTCTGCAATCTGCAGCAAAGTTGGATTACTTAATTGTAGAAGTTTAAAAATTGGCTGGAAATGCAAGTAAAGATTTGAAGGTGAATTGTATAATTCTAGCTTCCTCTAACTAATTTAGCTTGAGGCCCTCGTAGATCTTGTAATCAGGCTATTCGAGATCACACACTATTTTTCGAGTATTATTTCAAAGTTAAAGGATCGGTAAGAAAAAGGTATATTATCAGCATATTGGTCATTGAACATGTCGAGTCTGGCAGGTCCACAACCACTGGATACCTTATCTACAAGTTGGGCAGTACTAACAAGAGTATCATTGAATGTTTTGAGAAGAAAGCTGCTGAAATGAACAAGCATTCATTAAAGTACGTCTGGGTGCTGGACAAGCTCAAGGCTGAGTTTGAGGGTGGAATTATTACTGATATTGCCTTGTAAAGCCTCAGAAGCCACGTTATTGATGCTCCTAAGCATCGTGATTCAATTAAGCACATGAATTCACTTTTGCTACGTAGGATGCTATTTTATATTATATGTTGTCTGTTCGTGATGATCACGAAGAAGAGGATGCAGGAATTTGCTTGAAATGCCCAATAGAAAATAAGAAGCCCAACCCTTTAACATCTCTCCCCCTTTAGGGTAGAGCAATTGCCTCCATTCCCACAAGTGCACACCACCTCAGAATTGAGATAGGCGGATGGGCCCGGGCCCGGGAAGAGCAAAAACAAAGGGTCTGCCAATGCTGCAAGCAAAAACAAAGGGTCTGCTAATGCTGCCAGCTAGGAGTTATTGAAGATGAGGGCTACATTCTTCAGCATGCTCAATATTTGCACCTATCGGACACGCTAACGCTATGAGAGGTTTATTATACCTAATCAACCGCTACATATGATGATGAACACAACTGCAGTAAGAGTCCTAGCATCTTACGTTTAAGACATACTGGACATGCGGGTTCAATTATGCCCCTGATCATCATACAACCATGTACAAATGTATAGTTCATCAGAAAGCCTATTATGGCTAAGTTTTTCCCCGAAAGCCCTTTAGAGTGAGGGCTTTTTAATCCTGGACAATAAGAGGTTGACCGTTCTATGTTTCTTAGTTTGGGTCCCATAGATTATTTCGTCTGTGTAGAGGATAAAATTCAATTCAATTCAATTCTTTAGCAACCATCACCCGGATTTCTTCATTTCTCAAGGAAGTTGTGGCAGGTGATTTTTTCTTTCATCGTACTTTTCCAAGACTTTTCCATTTCCATATTATCTTAGATGCAGTTTCCACTGCTCATAAGTTATATGCTACGTGTATTGTATGCCATGGCTCTTATGTATTTTAAAACTTTTTACAGCTTAAAGACCAAAGGAAAAATTTGAAAGCAATGAGAAGCTCCATCGATTGCTTGCCAATGTCTCTTGTGGATGACATTCATTTATGTCCAATGGAATGTTTCATACAAAACAACCTAACAAATAGGGCTAGCTTGGGGTTCAATCTTTCAAAAAGATGAGATATTTGATGCATCGTAACAATATTAGTGTTCCCAATTAGGATATAGAATGCTATAAATTGAGTTCAAGTTACTAACGTGTTGAATTGTTCACAAAACCTTTGTTCTTGTCCATGATTGATAACTTGTATCTGACTATAGCATCAAAAGGGATGTAAGGATATCAAGTTTTACTGTTCCTTTGATAAAGTGGAAATATAACCTTTACTTGGAAGTTCACGCAGTCGTCATTTGGTCTTTATAAATGTTAAAAAACAGCGCCGCTTCGCTGCTTCTTTTGCTGCTGCTTTTTTGCTTTGCTGCTGCTGCTGCTGCCTGCTGCTGCTGCCTGCTGCTGCCGCGCCGCCGCGCGCTGCTGCTGCTGCCGCTTCGCTCGTGCATGCATGCATGCATGCGTGCGCGCTACGTGCTCGCTCGCTCGCTCGCCTGTGCGCTCGCTCGTGCATGTCTGTCTGCGTGCGTCCTCGTCGTCCGTCGTCGCGGCCGATCGTCAAAAGAGAAAAACAAGGACCTTATTAATTTATAGACAAAATATTTGTGCGGGTCGAAAACCTAAGATCCAATTAGCGTCTTTAAGACAACATCGTGTTAATATAATCTTAAGCCTTGACTAAGTTCTAAGTCTCCTTGTAACTTTTCGTCTTTAAATCAAACATTATTAAAAAATGAAAAATTAGAGCCATAGCCATATATGATAAACTTTAAGTTGTGCATACAATCAAATGTACCTTATTTTCTATTGCAACATATCATTATCCCGAGGTCATTAAATAGTAACATTTCTAAGTGTTTCTAAGCCTCGATAATAAATCCTTGGTACTTTTAAGAAGAAACTTATATGTATTTTTTATTCATCTTGAACAAACTATATATCTATCTTATTTACTCTTTGTTCAAGAAAGACATCTTTGTAAAAATATTGTATACTCACATTAGAATTTTTAAAGTTGTTGTCATGTGTTGTCATATCTTTGCCGGTTTGAAGAGAATCCCATGAATATGGACTCCATGTAAGTCTATTTCTGCAAATTGTGACCATAATATATGGCATATGCCATATTGTAACTCTTGCATGTTGCTCAAGCGATAAATGTCGACTTCAAGATTTTGCTTTGATATTTTTTGATGGAAGAAATGCCCTCGAAATCAAAACCATTAAGTCCGAGGAGAGCCATGCCTACAATGTATTTTGGCAAATAACATTATAGTTTAAGTTGCTCTTTGATTCATTTCTTATTGATGTTTGTCATCATCCTTACGAAAAGTCATACACATTTTGCTTCTTCTGAACATTCAAGTTAATAGATAGTGAACAAATAGCTAATTTACACATGTCAAATACAACCACAATCAAGGTCTTTAGTTAAACAAGATATTTGAGTTAAAGAAAAACCTTTTTTAATCTTGTCTATAGACATAATATTTGTCTTAAAATCCTTGGTCAAGGAATCTAAGATCCAATTAGCGACCTCAAGACAACATAAGGTGTTAATGTAACCTTAACCTTGACTAAGATCTAATTTCCTTGTAAGCTTTCGTCTTTAAATGCAAAACTTAGAGCCATATATGATAAAAAAAAATTTGTTGAAGGACGTCAGACTTTATTCAATCAAAGAGTCAAATACAAGTATAAATCGCAGACGGGGAATAAAATCTCGGCGGATAAGCGAGAGACCCACCGAAAGTGAAGCAACACGCCTAAGCATAAGAGTGCACATCCAAATACTCCTCAAAAATCAATGCGCCTTTGCGAGGGGCAAGTGAAGAACAATGATACGACTTTACAATGTAACCTTGAGCTTCTTGGAGAACACGATTATCTGCCACATCCAGACCTTTGAAGATTACCAATCTTCGTCTTTTCCAGATAGTCCAAAGCAACCATCCTGCTGCTAGATGAAAAGCCTGGCCTTGTAACTCTCTGTCGGTACTTGGGTAAATTGCCAAAAGCAGTTGTTGACTTGTTAGTTGTTATATGATAAAAATTTTGTTGTACACACAATCAGATGTACCTCATGTTCTATTGCAACGTATCATTATCCTGGGATCACTAAAGAGTAGTAGTAAATCTCAATCCAGCAACGCTCGATAATAAATCCTTAGTAGTTCTAAGAAGAAACTTACATGTATTTTTATTCATTTTGAACACACTGTACATATTACAAGCATGTTCCACCTTGAATTCATAAAACCTCACTCAAAGAGCAAGAAGTTAGGTTACCTACAACAGGCTAGAGGATAGTTAGCCAGATATGGGTAAAAGCCTAAGCTATATGCTGGCTGTGACGCTCCCTGCTAAACGTACGGTGCCCGGCCGTACACTCGGCAGGAAATCCCCCATCCGGCTCAGCAACCACATGGGCCCTTCGTCTACCCCGCACCCTGAGGTGACTCTTAGTGCGGGAAGGGAACACGAAGGTGTCTTGCGCGCCCTTCCCCTATGGGCTCCTATAACAGCGGAAGCGATAACACGTCAGAACTAGCATCAACATATACAAATACTACCTCGAAGGGTAGTACATCACTCATAATCCAAGGCAAAGATGATAATCACGAACCACAAAACATGGAAGCTCCTACCCCGGCTCGGACTGTCGTGAGGAGGATGACTGACCGGGCTAGGCCTCAAGATAAGAGCGAGGCAGGAGTCATGGCAATGGCGAGGGCTGGCATAGAACAATGGCTGGGGTTGACCACTCCATCCGCCCCTCCCATGCATACTGCGGATGGGCTAGATCGCTCGACGGGACTCTAGCCTTGGGACACGCAACCCCATGGCATCACCCATCGGACTACTCGTGTTGCATCTCCCCGGGTCCGATGAGGCGGGAAGGGTTGCATCTCCCCTTCCGGGATCTAGAGGTGCCGTGGGGGCTAGGAGAATCGTGGGCGACACGATTGATCGCACTGGCCGAACCCCAAAGCGAGAGCCAAGCCAACACTTGCGGCTCTCGGCGAGAGCAACACCATTGCCACGGGAGGTGTCGGACCCATGCTCGCCCCACGGTGACCACCATAAGCCTAGCCCACTATGGGATCCCCGAAGCCCCCCACTCGGGGATCCTCCCTCCACTTTCCCTCTAGCCTGTTATATGGTGCCGAGTCATATCATAGCCTCAATAGCCGGTGGGCTCCTATGTGCAGCCAAGAGCTAATAGGAACTAAGGGATCTACTCTAGGAGCATACTACATATGGCTCTAGGTCTCTACCCCCCTTCCCAATACAAGAGGAGCAACATGATCAACCATCATCACATAATCATCACATCATGAGAATAATCATAAGAAGAACATCTTAACCTAATCATACAAATCTAACTAATAGTTAGGGTTCCTTGATTAGGGTTCAAGATGTTGAATATGGGTTCTAGGATGGCTCTACTCTAGATGCAAAATACTAGCATATCTGGAATGCTAATTCCCAGATGAGCTATCACAACCACTATCCTACATACCTGCTCCCAAGCTCTCCCTCCGGATCAGGTGTGCCTCCATGGTCTCAGGAGCTCACGAGATGCCGCTCCTACTCCAAGAACGAAGTCTACCTGGCAGGGCTGCTGACCAGCCTATGCCCTGACAAGCGATGTTCAAAGCGGGGTTTCAAGCGCAGTAGGTGAGTCTCCCGGGTGCTAGAATTTTGGAAAGAGGTCTAGGGTTAGGGTTTATGCCTATATGAGTCGGGGTCCACCTAGGATGCCACGTGGCACCAATCGGGTGAGTCCTGTGTGGCGGTGCCCCAATAGGTTAAGGCCACGTGGATAATGGCTTAACCTATGGTTGGCTAAGTTATGAGAATAACTTAGCCATGCCCCCCTAGTGCCACAATCTATGGTATACAAGGCTATGAGGATAGACTTGTATGGTGGCGGATCCGGGAATATACGTATTTTGCATGTATATTCCCCTGGACCGTCACATTCTCCCCCCCTTAGGACAATGCTGTCCTCAGCATTGCGCTAAGGTGACGAACCTACCTTATGCCTGCACAAGCAACAACATGTCATAACCTTTAGTTTATTATAGTAATCAAGTTTTATTAGTTCAAGTCAAAATTTTAGGCTATATTTGTACTTATACAAAATTATATAGCCTTAACACGGATTTATTTCTTTCGATAATTCAAAACATTATTGTAAGAGTTATTAGGGTTCATAATCTAAATTATGGCTCCCCCTATCTTCTCGTAATCGCTCCGGATTTGAAGTCCACCTTCTACTTGCACCAAAAGGAGCACATTACGTTAGTTTAGTTAATAATTTGTGGTTTTAGGGGACCACCCCCCTTACCTCCTTGAGCCGAACTACTGACTCAAGGTTGTCCTACTACCTTGCCCAAGATCATGGCCCTTTCGGATTTGAGCTTAAGGATCATTTAAGATGCTCCCATCATCGCCCATGATCGAGTGCTACCTTGTACTTCGATTTACGGTCGAGGTACCCCTAGTGCATCATGCCCCACGGGTTTGAAGCTAGGAGCGTCTCACGATCCCATCATCACGCGCATGATCACTTTAACCTTCACCATGACCCTCCTACGGCCGGTGTGCGTGCCCGCATCGTGGCATAGAGATCATCGATCGATGTCCCATCATTGCCCACTATGCCTCATTCCTCACTCCACATGACCCTAATGGTCATGCGCACCTCTTGGTGCGTGTGGCCTAGAGAATGCCCTAAAGGTGTATCCCATCATCGCCCACACGATCCAAGGTTCTGGCACATGCACCCTAGTAACTAGAATGCATGCGCCAGGCTTAAGGCTAACTAACAACATACTAGCTAACACTTTGGCAAGTCGGGGTCGACCAAGTGGGAGGCGACTCGCCCATCAAACTCCTTCATAAACTCGGGTATTGCTTCTCCAAGTCTTGTTTCAATACCCATGTCGCATCTTCCATGGGTAAGTGCTTCCACTTAACCAAATCTTGGAGGAATGAGACCTCCTAGTCTTCTTGAATGACTTATCAAAAGTAACTTCAGGCACTATTTCTACTTGCTCCTCAGTCATTTTCCAACAAAGTTGGAGTGTCCAAAACCTCCTCGGGGTTAGGATTGTGCCTTTTAATAAACTTACGTGGAAGACCTTGTGCACCTTGAGATGGGCTGGAAGATCCAACTTGTAGGCTTGAGAGCCCACTCTCTCCAAAATCTTGAGGCGGACCAGCCCACCTAGGGGCAAGCTTCTTGCGACTCCCAATCCTTGGCTTGGCTTGCTTCACCTTTATCTTCAACCGGGCGCTATAGCTTTGCCTTGAACTCTCTTACGGTCCTGTGCTTGTCGGCTACACTCTTACGCCGACTTCTTGCCGCCAATAAATAACCCCTTACTTCTTCCACTAGGCTGCTTGCATATCCCTAACATCTGGCTGGGATACTTCTACCTTGGACACGAGATTGTGCGGTATCGGGGGTTAATCGGTACCCGTAATTTACCATGAAAGGAGACATCCGAGATGACTCACGCTTGGCTTATTGTAAGGCGAATTCCACCAAGTGGATGTACTCATCCCACTTGACTGCTTATTCCACACATAGCTTGAGCATGTCTTCAATGATCCGATTCGTCCTCTCCGTCCCGGCCATCGTTTGGGGATGATATGCCGTGCTCATGGAGAGCTTAAATGCTCGAATGGTGCTGAAGAGGTCTGCCAGAAGGCACTCATAAACTTGGAATCCTATCGGATATTATCTCCCGAGGCATGCCATGGAGTTGAAAATCTCCCTTACAAATAACTTGGCGGTGTCTAATGCGGTGTCGGGTAGTCTTGCAAGGCACAAAATGTGCCATCTTAGATAACTTATCTCGACAACCATCAATGCATCCTTGCCTCGAAGAGTTCTAGGGAGACTGTGATGAAATCCATGCTTATGACCTCCCACTTTGCATTTGGCACCCCAATGGCTCAAGAGCACACGGAATCCGGGTTGCTCCGCTTTGGTCTGTGACATAAGCGGCAATCCCGAATATATGCAGCTATCACCTTTTCTTCATTCCTGGCGAAGTAGCTACTTGAATCTTGAAATAGGTCTTCATGAAACCCAGCATGCCCCTGCTATTGGGCTGTTATGTGTGTCATGAAGAATTAGCTTCCTTACCCACGATGATTCGGGCACACACAACTTATGCTTGTGATACAACAGGTTGCCTTCCTTCTTATAATGCTTGAAGGCTTCCCGCTCTTATCGTTACGGCTCTTTCCCATACCTCCTTGAAGTCCACATCTGTTGGCAAGGACTCCTCAATCTTCTTGCCAAACTCACTTTCGAAAAGAGTGGAAATCGCATTACAATCGTCCTTGTGCGAAATGGTCTCCGGAGAGGGCATCTGCTACAACATTAAGCTTACCAGGCTTATATATAATATCAAAATCATACTCCTCAAGGAATTCCATCCACCTCCTTTGTCTTAAGTTGAGGGAGTGGCTGGGTGAAAGATATCTTGAAGGCTCGGTGATCGGTATCCAAGCTGAAACTTCCTTCCGTGAGATAATGCCTCCATATCCTCAATGCCACGACAATGGCTAGCAGCTCGATCATGGGTTGGGTAGCGTTGCTCGGCGTCGTTCATCTTCTTCAGTCGTGGCGACTACCCTTCCTTCTTGCATCAAGACTGCTTTTTGTTGCTATCTTGCTTTTTGTTGCTACCAACTTATCTTTCTTTCGGATCCGGGAGGACAAGCACTTTGGTCTTTGTCGTTAGGGGCCTCTTTAAGCTTCTCAAAAGAAGCTTGGACTTTCTCTAACCAATGGCTAGTCAATCCTTAATCTTCTTGGCCTTAGTGAGGTCCCGGCAAGGGGACGCCCACTTAGCAAAGTCCTTCACGAACTTTACGTAATATCCATGCCAAAGAGAAAGCTTCTTGCATACGCCACATTCTTGAGCTGGCCAATCAACTATTGCCTCAATCTTAGATGGATCTGTGGAGATTCCCTCGGACGTTACTACATGCCCCAAATACTCCACTCGGCTGTTGCAAAGTGGCACTTAGAGAGCTTCCCATACAACCGATGGCGTCTCAACTTCTCCAACACTTTCCGAGATCTTCGACAATGCTCCTCAAGGGACTTCTTTGTAGATTAGGATGTCGTCGAAGAAGACAATAACAAACTCATCCAAGAAGTCTCGAAGATGTCGTTCATGAGGCGCATAAGCGTTCTTTGGAGCATTCGATAGTCAAAGGGCATTCTCAGTAAATTCAAAGTGACCATGGCGTTACGGCGGTCTTATGGATATCCTCTTCTTTTATTCTTATCGATGGTATCCGACCTCAAATCAATTTTTGAGAATACCTTTGCTCCTTATGGCGGTCCATTAGATCATCGCCCTTGGCAATCCATACTTGTTCTTTATAAATGCGCTTATTAATTTGGCGATAGTCTATGCACATTCTTAAGCTCCCATCTTTCTTCTTCACAAAAGTATAGGTGCTCGAAAGGAGACACACTTGCTCTTATAAATCAAGCTCGAGCAATTCTGAAATTTGTTTCTTGAGCTCAATCAATTCTGGGGTGCTCATTCTATATGGCCTTCTTTGGTAGGCTTCGCATCCGGAGCCAATGTGATCTCACATTCCACACCCCTATAAGGTGGCATTTGCGGATTTCATCAGGAAATACATCCTTGAACTCGAAATAAGCCTTGCTATCTGGGCAACCGATTTCCCTTTGGGTCACTTCCATCACCTTGCGGCTCAAGCGATTCCATCCTCAAGATGTAATCCACCTTATTCCTTTCTATACTCTTCCTTAGTTGCTTCAAAGAAATACCTTTGCATAGGAGAATCTAGCTTCTTACCTTTCACTATCAACTTGCTGCCGTGCGGTGCCGTCATGGTGACTTCATTCCGTCGTAATCAATCATGGCTTTAGGTGGCTTCAAAAATTCCATCCCCACTATCGGATCATATCTTCGATGTCCATGACTTGCTGCCCCATCGGCCACTTAGCCCCACTAAGGTCTATATCAAAGGTGATCCTCCTCCTTAGTGTGCGAATGGCGCCATTTGCCATAGCTCTTGGCCTTGGCTTAGACTTCAATACCTTGTTCTTCATTAGAGCAGCCAATCTAGGAGATGCAAAATTATGAGAGCTACACACGTATCTATGAGGGACTACATAAGGATTACTATCTATGATCCCATCCATAGCGATGATGATGATTGAGTGATTCTCTATATCACTGTCTCAATGTTTGCACATATGTGGCACTCACCATCTATGAAGTCGGCCCTCCTGCTTGGTCGTCGTCCTCGTCCGCTTACGTTGGGGAGTCCCAATCCAAGAGTTTGCAAAGAAATTTGCATGGCGAATGGACAATCATGTGTTCGGTGCCACGGCTGGAAGCACACTGAAACATAGCTTTTTCTCAATGCATTCTGTCTCTTTTCCTTGGTAATTTGTCTAGGAGGCGCTTAAAGCGTTGCCCCGATGCATTTCAGGGCTTACGGTCCCCAAAGCTTTGCTCGACCCTTACCTTCTGCCGACTCACGATGGTGTAGCTGCGATTGATTGCCCCGATATTGTCCGTCATCGCCACGAACTCTTACCCACTGAAGGTTGGATGCTTCTCTTTGGAGTTTGGTGCCTCCTCAAACTTATAGCTTTATCTTCGGCTGCATAGTGACCTTGGGTTGATTGCTCTAACAAGCCTCTTGATATTCTGTTCAATCCCTCAATGTAAGTATCCACGGCTTGCCTCTCTCGAGACTCGGGAACATGCGGCTGAGCCTCATAAATTCTTGGTATACTTAGCCCTTTGATAAGCTACCTGATTCAACTGTGTAAAACTGCTTGAATCTGTCTACTAGTATGAGACCTTGGCACGTAGTGCTTGCCCGGAAAACCTTCTTTGAAGGTCTTAAACCTGCAATTGTTCCTCTTGACTTGTTGGATTTAGCATATCCCTTCCACGGATCCTTGCCGGGTCCAATAAGGTTAGTTGTAGCAACTTTCCCTATGTCCTTGTCTTTCATACCGTATGAGTTGCCAAATTCTTCCATTTCATCAAGCCATGCTTCAGCCTCCATGCACGATCTGTCTTTTTCGAAACCGGCGAGCTTCCTTGTCTTCCATACATTGCTCATAGCACTATCCACCTTTTTCGATAGTCACTGTCTTTCTTGCTCTTTTCCTTGCTTTAGGTGTGCCCGTATTTGTCGGAGCTAGAGCTATCCTCCTTTGGAAGAGCTATCGATGAGCTGGAGCTAGATGATGATGGACTTACGGTTCTCCTCTTCCTTCTCCTATCCACGGCGTTCCTGGTTGCCCTCCCTTCTGCTTTGAGGGACTTCGTCACCACCGGAAAACAAGGTGGAGGTGGAGGACCATCTTCCTGTGCATTCATGAGAGGTGTCATGTGATTGATGAGGTGTTGCATCCGGTTCCTCATCGCACCAACCTTGCGTTATTTGCCTCGGGTGACATATCCTGCTCAAAGTCTTCTGTTCTCACGCCAAACAAGTTCCTTGGTACCCAATTGCGTGGGTCGGTGCTGATCTTGAGATCCCGCACTTGAGTTCCCTTCTTTGCAAGGATTGATCATCAATACATTTTATTTGGGTTAGATGTTGATCAATTTTACTTGCAATTGAATTATCTTTAGTTATAAGAAATCATACAAAGCCTTACATTGACAAAACAGTTAATAGTCATTAATACATAAGGATTACATGATAAGGTAGATATATCTTATCACAATGGGTACAAGAAACATTTAGCACAAAACTTAAGAAAATTTTACAACTATTCAATGGCCTCCCGAAAGCCTGAAGAAGTTCTTGACATCCCTGAATCGGAGGCCTTTGCCGAGGTTGCGCAAGATGTTCCTCGTCGATCTTCCTTCAAGTGCTCGCGCCATCTCCGGTTCCGGGAGTTCTGGTCTGTTGCTGCTACCACTGAAAGTGTTGCATCCCTAAGGTGCCCTCTCGCAAAGTCGAGGCAATGGAGCGCGACCGCCCTGTTGAAAAGAATGATGTGATCGGCATGGGCGTATATCTTCGAGTGCCGCCCGGGGCCCGAAAGTGCTATGAGAAGTGCCACGGATTCTTCCCCCCTTGGGCTGAACTCCTTGTGGAAGACTATCATTTGCCCTTGGCTGAGGGCTGGAAGATAGTAGCCGGCGTCCCGTGCCCTTCCCCGCCTCGCGATCCAAAGGCCCTTTCCTCCGAGCTGCTTCACCGTAGGCATCCACCGCCATCAGGTCTTCATGATCCTCCACAGCGCCGGGGTTGCATTGTCCAAGTTGATGCTGCTGGACCCTTCCCTCATGCTCCTAGCTCGAATCGGGTGCCGCAGGCTTGGGCCCTTCCCCGGTTTGTAGAGTGTGTCAGATCGGCTGGAACTCCTCCCTGAGATGATAGGTTCTGTTTGCCGTGATAGATCTCCCTTATCTGGCCGATAGGCTGCTATATCCGACATTGTCTCCCCAAAGATAAGAGTGTCTCTCCGCTTGACTCCCTTGGGATCTCCGGTATGAGTAGTCGATGAGGTCTGCGCTTCTTCCGTGTGCTATCATGCCCAAGAGCTCGTCGATTCAAGACCCGTTCTCGACATTGGGACAAGTTGAGGATGTCATTTGCAAAATATACTCCTCCCGTCGATGACTATCGGTGACCAATTTTGTGATGCCGATTTGGTGGGTCGGTAGTCGTTTGTTCTCGTCGTCGTCATGCCTCGACGCATACCTCGCATTCTTGTTGCCTCCCCGCTCTCCCATTCGGGTTCCGCTCCCCTAGCTGCTCGTAGTCTTCATGGATCTGTAGAGATGGTGCCCCCGACGCCGTGCCATAGTATTCGTGTGGCGGAGGACTCTATATTCAGGATTTGATCCGGGCTCTCACGGTATCAAGTGGCGCTAAGTCTAAGGGCTGAACAGAGGGTCCCCTACTTTGTTGATTGACTTATAGTGCATGAAGAGGGCAAGGGCTGTCATTTGAAAGGTACCTATGCCTATTATGTTGAGGTCATGTAATCGGGCATGGTCCTAGTCCTATCCCATAGCTGCTTCTTGCCTTTGGATCCTGCCAACTCCGACCCTAAGGCTTGGGTAAGTGTCTCAAGGGAAACCCAATTCCCTCCCCTAGGAGGCGGTCCTAACTTCCCAAGGCGGGACCGCTGGTCATATTGGCACATAATGTACGTGTAGTAGGGTGTTCTAGTCAAAGTTGCGTGAAGATCAAACAAGTGATCAACACGAGAGAAGGCTTGATCTCTTGGAAGCACATGGATATGGCTGGGTGACATTGTACCATCTCTCAAAGTTCTTTGGCGCCATTGAGCGGGAAAGGGTGTAGAAAATGGCTTGCAAAGATGGGTGGAGGATCAGAAAAATCGCCTAAGGGCTGGGAGCAGTTCACGTAGAATGAAAAATGGCAAATGAGACCTATTTTTATAGACTATGGGTGACCTCGAGGTTCGTGCAAAAGGTACCTACCTAAGAGGCGACCTTGGTTCTATGGCTGGGTGTCAATTGAACTACCATGAAGTGCAAACTTAAGCAAAACAAAGCAAGAAACACTACATGGCAATTTGTTGGATCAAATTTGGCTAATTTGGGCCAAAAGATGGGCTGACCGGGTGAATCATGCGGATGGCCTCCGCGTCGTCGGACGCTTGAGCGTTTAATGGTCTCACCCGGCCAGCTGTTTTTGGGCCAATTTTGGTCAATTTAGGGAATTTGAAGATGCTAATATGGCTAATTGGGCCAATTCTAACCTAACTAGCAACTTATTTTGAGCAAAACTGACATCTAAAAGCATGATTTTGGGGGTAGGCGGGTGAATCCTTGAACGCAGCCCACGTCGGGGCCTTGAGAGAGGCCATTGGCGGTCTCACCCGACTGGCCCAATTTTTGCATTTTGATGATTTTTTTTTTGCCAAAAATTTTGTTGTAGTCATGATTTCTAGGGTGTTTCTAGACATGCTATGAAGAATTCTACCACAATTGGGTTCTATTTCCTACATTTCAAGCATAGAACATTTTTTCTAATTCTGAGGAGGGAAAATAACTTTTATATTAATGAGAAACATAGTTACATGAAAATTTTAATTCTTCTACAAAATTTACAAAATTTGAGGCCTAGGGCCTCTCCCTGCGGATTCTCCGTGCTAAGTGGATGTCCTCCGGCATGAGGGTTACCCGCTTAGCATGGATAGCCTGAAGGTTTCCCTCCTCGAAGAGCTGCACCAGCTCGCTGCCCGGTGACCTCTTGCGGGGCGGGTCATTAGAGGGGTAACCCTATAATCGGTCCGGAAGCGCTGCAAGACTCTCTAAGGAGACGCTTTCGAGGGCGCCTTCCTTATCGGGGAGATTCGTGCACATCTGGAAGTCTTGAGATCTCCTAAAACACCGGGCGTATGTCTTTGTTTGGCCCGTGGTGAACCCTCTTGGGTTTTTTCGGCCCTAGGTGGGGGTGGCTTGGGCTGGTTCTTCTTGACCTGCCGCCCACCACGACAAATGGTTGCACCTCTGGCGGCAATACCACTCATTGTACCTAGTCCAGCGCGAAGGTACTCTTATGCCCACCATCTTCCGCTTGAACTTCTGGGTCCTGCGGGGGCCCGAATGCCGAATCCCCTACCTTTTTGCTTCTTCACCACCTTAGGTGGTTCCGCCACCCACAGGGTAGGGTGGCCTGGCGTCGAGATCTGCTGCCCCTCCCGCTCTTCTTCCTCCTCGTCATCCCCACCCTCCTGCTCTTCTTCCTCCCGTGAGGCTCGTCAATAACGATGGTGAGGGCCATCGTTCCTCTTCTTTCGTCCGTCGCTCTTGCTCCCTCGGCTCCCTCTCTCTCCCTTTTCTTCCTAAGCGGCCCTCTCCTCAAGCCCACTCTGCTGCTACTTTTTCCTTTCCCTTCTTTTTGGGCACTTTGAAGGCCCAGCTTCCCTCCACTGCTTTTTTGCACCTTCTCTTCCACCTCTTGTTCCACCTCGGTGTCTCTGGCCCCAAAGTGGCGCGACTCGCCGGTCCTCTGAGTACCTGCCGACGGAGAATTGCTGCTGGGACTCTCCTCGGCATCATGGAAGGAGGCTTTGCTGCTTCGGGCCGCTCTTTGGTGGGGAAGCTCCTCTTCCCCTTTCTTGGGTCGGAGGTGCTCGGGATCTTCTTCACATGTAAGCCACTGCTTTGCTGCGCCATGGAGGGTAGGTCTTGGTCCAGGCTTCTGTAGGTTTGCTTGATGCGTGCCATATCTTATGGTTCAGAAAATGGGTGTGAAATTTGAGCAAGAGAGAGTTGGAGGTGAAGGTTTGAGAGAGAAAATGAGGTGTCGGATATTTAAAAAGGAGGGTCCCTGGGAATATTCTCCTACCATAATTACCCCTATTTATTAGTCCCCCTTATTAATTACACCACATTTAATAATTATTTAACTATTAATGTATATATTAACCTATATTAATTGATATTATCTTTAAATTTTCGAATTTTCCTAATGGTTGAAGTGCAATTTATGAATTTGCGCCATTTTTCACACTGGGTCTCGATTGGCATGATTCTTGACCCATTTTAGGTGAAATTTGATGCAGATGCATAGTTTTCACTCCAAATTTACTAGAAGGTTCGTTTGACTCACTCAAATCTTCGTCTAACACTTAGCCTAAGTCCTGACCCACTACCTAGGAGAAAAATTTTTCCCCCCATTTTCGCGGTTCATTGGTGGAAATGTTTATTTCACACCCCTATAGGCCTGTTAGACTACTTCATGGTTATGGTCAGTGCTAGTTCTTGGTCAACCAAGAACATCGCTCTGATACCATTGTGACTCCCTCGCTAAGCGTCCGCCTCTACCGTACACTCGGCGAGAAATCCCCATCCGCTCGGCAACCGCGATGGGCCCTTTCGTCTACCCGCACCACGAGGTGACTCTTAGTGCGGGAAGGGAACACGAAGGTGTCTTGCGCGCCCTTCCCCTATGGGCTCCTATAACAGCGGAAGCAATAACACGTCAGAACTAGCATCAACATATACAAATACTACCTCGAAGGGTAGTACATCACTCATAATCCAAGGCAAAGATGATAATCACGAACCACAAAACATGGAAGCTCCTACCCCGGCTCAGACTCGTAAGGAGGATGACTGACCGGCTAGGCCTCAAGATAGAGCAGACCGAGTCATGGCAAATGGTGGGCGGGCATAGAACAATGGCTAGGGTTGACCACTCCATCCGCCCCTCCTGTGCATACTTTGCAGATGGGCTAGATCAGGCTCTGACAGGACTCTAGCCTTCCGGATACGCAACCCCATGGCATCACCCATCGGGACTACTCCAGGTTGCATCTCCCTGGTCCGATGAGGCAGGAAGGGTTGCATCTCCCCTTCCTAGGATCTAGAGGTGCCGTGGGCGGCTAGAGAATCGTGGCGACACACGATTCGTACCCGACTGAACCCCCCAAAACGAGAGCCAAGCCAACACTTGCAGCTCTCGAGAGGCGGGCAACACCATTGCCCGGGGAGGTGTCGGACCCATGCTCGCCCCCGCGGTGACCGACCATAAGCCTAGCCCACTATGGGATCCCCCGAAGCCCCCACTCGGCAGGGATCCTCCCTCCACTTTCCCTCTAGCCCTGTTATATGGTGCTGAGTCATATCATAGCCTCAATAGCCCGGTGGGCTCCTATGCACAGGCCGCAACTAATAGGAACTAAGGGATCTACTCTAGGAGCATACTACATATGGCTCTAGGTCTCTTCCCCCCTTCCCAATACAAGAGGAGCAACATGATCAACCATCATCACATAATCATCACATCATGAGAATAATCATAAGAAGAACATTTTAACCTAATCATACAAATCTAACTAATAGTTAGGTTTCCTTGATTAGGGTTCAAGATGTTGAATATGGGTTCTAGGATGGCTCTACTCTAGATGCAAAATACTAGCATATCTGGAATGCTAATTCCCAGATGAGCTATCACAACCACTATCCTACATACCTGCTCCTGAAGCTCTCCCTCCAGATCCGTGTGCCTCCATGGTCTCCGCTCACGAGATGCCGCTCCTACTCCAAGAACGAAGTCTACCTGGCTGGGGCTCTTTGCACCAGTCTATGCCACAGCAAACGATGTTCGAAACGGGGTTTCGAACGAGTAGGTGAGTCTCTGGGTGCTAGGGCTGGAAAGAGGTCTAGGGTTAGGGTTTATGCCTATATGAGTCAGGTCCACCTAGGATGCCACGTGGCACCAATCGGGTGAGTCTCGTGGTGGGCGGTGCCCCAATAGGTTAAGGCCACGTGGATAATGGCTTAACCTATGGTTGGCTAAGTTATGAGAATAATTTAGCCATGCCCCCTAGTGCCACAATCTATGGTATACAAGGCTATGAAGATAGACTTGTATGGTGACGGATCCAGGAATATACGTATTTATGGCGTATATTCCCCTGGACCGTCACACTGGCAAGCAAAGAACTTCTTGGGTTTCCACCCTTCACTTCGATAGAAGTTTCCCTAATGGGCAATCATTTGGTTAGAATGCAAAACAAAACTATACACTTATTATACCTTAACAACCAGTTTTTAGACCATGCGAGCACCACTTCACCCAGTCTATTGTGTTGCTCCATAGATTATGTTTAATGGAGCAAGCAATCTGCTACCCAATATCTGGCGGCATAAACATGCTACAGATGTCCACTTTTGGAGCTTGCTAAAGTTCCTACACTGGTACTTCAGAAATGGGTACTATTTTATTCTTTCTATCAAAACTAATTTAAAAGTTCAAAATAAAAGTTAAAAGCATGTTAATTTTGAAGGTCAAGATAAAGACAGTACTAGAGGAGGTGGAAATGAATGAATCTAATTTGACAGTTATTAGTTATCGAGGCATCGATAAGTACCAAATCATTAGTGTTGGTGGCTTTTATTCAAATTTGGGTTGGGAAAAAAAGGTTTTAATCAAAAATAGATTTTTATGGGTTTCTTTAATGAAATGGGCCATCGATTTGTGGCTCATATTTTCTTCCCCTTTAATAGGGTTTGAGACCAGAAGCAACGAAATGGCAATATGGGACTTTTGGATCTGGATGGAGCTGAGCAGGGCCGTTCCTTGCACTCATGCATCGCTCCAGGCAATAACAAACAATCCAAGGACAATGACAATCCAATTTGGAGGGGCTTTTTAAACACAAGGTATTAGCAACATGTAATTTGGAGCAGAATATTTGTAAGGAGACCTGCAAGCTTAGGGTTTTCTGGACACTATCGCTTGAAGCTTAGGGTTCTATCTTAGAATTTGCAAAAACTATCTACAGCTTTGATCTCATCTTTTCAGGCAATGCATTTACGTGATTACAAAGAAGATAAGGGACTTGTACTTCTTTCTGTTCGCAGGTTCTATCCGCAGGAGTTGTACTTCCTTACGGTCATGACTTTTGCCCAAAAAGCTCTTACGGTAGTACATTGTTCGAAAGCTACCTCTTTGGTTTTTAAAATTTATAAATTTTAGAATTTAGACCTGCTGCTATTCTAGTAAGCAGACTGTAGAAGAAGGATCAGATTGATAGGCTGGTGTTTAAAACGAATCAAAGGCAAATGGAATTTTAAAGGACTTATATATTAGAGGCAGAGCATCTAGCATATGCAGGATGAAGATTTTGCTTCTTGTTAGACAAGGTGAAGAATAGGTCTTTTAGCAAAAACATATATGGCCATGGCAGGGTACACGGACAGGAAAAAGGAATAATGTTTTAGATGCAGGTTAAAAACTCGCGGGTTTTGACGCAGCGCTGCAATGGCCTAACTATGCCCCTAGATCTACTGCCCAATGTACACAATCCTATGGTAGCCAATGTTATGCGTGCCATGAGTCTCCATAAAATAGAGACAAGATTGAAGAGACCAAAGCCTTTAACTTATGCAAACAAAATGAAAGCAAAATGCTAAATCCACCACCTATAGGCATGTATAAGCTATCATGATACGTCATGAATTAAAATATTTAAAGAAGCTATCCATCATTTTGTGTAAATATCGAGTCTCATATGCGAAACACAATAACATGGAGTTTTCAAAATGATTTGATATGGATGCATAAATCACCATTCCCGAGACCATAGACCATACCCCTAAAACAATTGAATGGGCCATTATAAAAAAAATAAAATAAATAAATAAATAAATATGTTTCGTTGCATTGGTTAAACTATTTTTATTAAGATGCTGGAGTTTTTTTTTTTAAGAACGACAAACTTTATTGAAATTCCAAGCCAAAAGGTAGATACAAATGCAGAGGCGGGCAGAGGTTAATCATGATCCACTGAGTAGAACCACTAGCCTATGCATAAGACAACACACTCAAATAGGACTCAAATATCAACTGCCGCTTGGCAGGAGCAAGAGAAGAGCAATCGTAGGCCTTAGCGATTCTAGCTTGTGCGTCCTGGAGGACAACTGCAGGAGGAATATCCAAACCCTGAAAGATACACAATCTTCTGCGCTTCCAGATGGACCACAACAACCATCGTGATGCTAAATGAAATGCTTGGCTCCGCAACTTATTCCAAGTATCTGGATAAATAGTCAGAAGCACTTGCTGACTTGTCAATGTCACATGGAAAAGAGAAAGCAGCCAAGACCAAACAGGCTGGAGATAATCACATAAAAAGAAACAATGCTCAATGGTCTCGTCCCTTTTTTGCACACGATTGGGCGATCGCGACACTCGATGATCAAATCTGTGGACAAGCACATTCACACGAGGGCATCTGTGAAGAATCTGCTACCAAAGCACAACCACCTTAGGATGGAGTAGTTTATCCCAAGCTCAAGTCCACATACGTCTCCAACTAGGAGGTGAGAGCTGAAGGGACCACTTAGTGGATGGCGGAAGGATATCACCATTGACAAGCAGCCTATACATAGAGTTCACAAGCCTATGCTCGTGAACACTCTGGTGGGAAATCCACATGCACCCTTCAATAGCCTCTGGAGCAACCAATGGCAGAGTACTAGCAACCTTCTGCCAAATAGGTATGTCCCATCGAGACAATAAGAATTTTGTTTGAAAGATTTGCCACGTCACTAACTGGCCAGAATCATACCATGCGGCAACTGTCAAGATTCCTGCTAACCTCCAGCGCTGTTGAATTAATGGATGAACTGAGGCACAAAGTGGAAGATTTTTTTCCACAGGTATCCACCAACAAGGGGCACTCAACTGATGACATGCAACCAGATCAATATGAAATAAGGTCCGTATTATCTCCCAAGACTCCAGCAAGCCTTTCAAAAAAGGGGAGGCATTAGGAAAAGGGCATAGCTGATAAAAGAGACTCCAAGGAAGAAGAGGTTTTAACGAAGCTTTCCCAAAAGGAACACAATGTGCAAGTGACTGTTTCATCAACCACACTCCAGGTGAGTCAACCATATTCTTAAGGATCCTCCAAATGAACTTAAAAATCAGAATCTTACTCTGCATATGGAAGTCTATCATACCCAAACCACTTGCAAATTTTGGCCTAGCGCATTTGGACCATGCAACCTTGACCACAGCATGCTCCTCATTCCCACCCCAAATAAAATTATGGACAATGGTAACAATCACACGAAATTTTGGTAGAAGCCAAAGGGAGGAGGCCATATAGATGTGGGAATTATTTAAAACACGCTTAGCAGTTTTTTTATTGTGAGAGAGCTTAGCGTATTCCACCAAAACAAATGCTTTTAACCCTTCTATGATAATATCCAGGCATCGGAGGTAGAAATATGAATGCCCACCAGAATACCAAGAAGTTTAGTAGTCTTCCCGTGAGGAAGCACAAGGAGGCACAACCCCATCTAGCGTCCATAATGCAGAACACTTTGGCCAACCAACAAGAACTCCAGACGCTAAAGAGAAAGTATCAAGAAGAAGCTTTGCATTCTGAAGATTGTCCGCATCAACAAGAAAGAGAAATGTGTCATCAGCATACTGATTACAAATTTCCTATGAACCATCCTTCATACTCAACCCCTGCACTATCCCATCCTGCACGGCCTTAGCAAATAGCTGTGAGAGGACCTCAGCTCCTATTGTGAACAAAAGTGGAGCTAATGGGCATGCTTGGCGAACACCCCGCCTAACCGAAAAAATAGTGGAGGGTTCCCCCTGAAACAACACGGTAGACCGTGCCGAGATATGGAGCTTCATAACATCACTGGTGAACTGCTGACCAAAGCCCAATGTTAAAAGGTTTTTTTTCAAAAATTCCCAATCCACACTGTCATATGCCTTCGCAAAATCTAATTTAAGATAGACTATATGCTGACCTTTCAATTTGGCCCAATACATACCCTCATAAGTAGCAGCAACATTGTCTAAAATGCTCCTCCTTGGCAAGAATCTATATTGAGTATAAGGGATTGATACAACCAAGACATCACGCACTTTGTCTGCAAGGGCCTTCGCAAATATTTTATACACGGAAGACAATAATATGATGGGGCGCCAGTCAGATATTGTCTTCGGCTCTATACACTTGGGAATAAGAGAAATGCAGCTAGTATTGAGGATCTTATCCAAACTTTTGAACTTACGAAACTGACAGAAAGCATTGTAAAGATCGCAGTCCAACCAATCCCAGCAGTTGAATGTAAACATTGATGGTTGATGTCTGATTCTAGGTGTGCACGCTGCTTAGCTGACAAAATGGGATAGACCTTCGACAATGTGACGTTCGGCCACGATTATACGGTCCGGGGCATATACTATCTTTACTTAAATCATGCATTACCGCGTCAATGCGTATAGCGGGCTAGTAGCCCTAGGGGGCAACGTGCAAGGAGTGTGCATTTATTAATGTGCACATTAAACCATGTGCACATTCACTTAGGTGCACATTTTCCCATGTGGCCACTTTATACCAAGTGGGCCATACCCAAGTGTGCAATTAATGTGCACATTTCCCAATATGCACATTAATGTGGGCACACCCTTCCATGTGGGCACATTTTGCCACCTAGCCATTAATGGCAAGTGGGCCCATTCCCAATTATCCCACATGCCAAAAGGGGATAATTGGAAACCCTAACCAACCCCCATGTCTATTTAGGAGGGGAAACCCTAACTTGCCCATTTTCGTTTCTAGGGCTTTAGAACTCTGTTTTGGCTGCCTCAAGAGCCAAAACCGCCTCCCAGACTCTGCCTGAGAGAATTGCACCATTAGTTTCCCTTGATTCGAGCGTCTCAGCAGGATGGTCGAACTCAGGTCAGGAGGAGTCCCTCAAGGATCAGGTATTTAGGCAATTTAATAGTTTAAACCCTCTTTTAGACATAGAATCATTAGGTTTAGCCTATTAAATTGCTCATAGCAGCCTTCTAGATCTCTAGATACCAGATTCTAACTAAAGAACCTAACTCTATGATATAGATTAGATCTTGTTCTTTAGTCTCTTATGATATATGTGGATGATGTATCTCTATGAGCTCCTTGTATTGGGAAGGGGGGGTAGAGACCTAAAGCTTGGTAGTGGATGCTCCTAGATTAGCCTCTCTAGCACCATATAGTTTCGCTACTTTGTGTACAAGAAACCACACGGTTGTGGGTGAAGGGCCAGGCGGCTAAGAAGGAGGTTCATGTTCTGACTCTTGAACGATCCCTATGGTGTGTTAGTGCTACCGGGAATCATAGTGACTAGGTCTAATGGCTTGCCACTGAGTGCGGGTAAGGCATGGGCTCGACACCCGTGGGGTGGGGTTCACCTTCCAGTGGGTTCAGTCGAATAAGGGCAGTGGCCCTCTAGTCACCTTGAGTCAGCATAGAGATCTCTGGAGGGAGTGATCCCTACCTGCTCCATCGGGACTGGGGAGATGCAACCCAGGAATAGCCCCTTTGGCTATGCACCCGGCGAGCTACAGTCAGGTCCCAACACTTTTCAGCCTACTCTGCAAAGTGTATTGAGGGAGGGGCGGATGGAGTGGACTACCCATTGCCATGTTCTTATGCCGCCCAAATCCATTGCCATGAACTCTGTCTGCAATGAACTCTGGAGACCCAAGCTTGTCGGTCCATCCCTGTGTCTGAGCCTTGGGTAGGATTCCCTATGTATTGTGCTGATCATTGTCTATGCAGATGTGATGTACCACCCTTAGGGGTGGGTATATGTGTTGCTCTTATATACTGACTTGTATGTTTACGCTTCCGCAGCTAGGTAGGCCCTGAGGGAGACGGGGTAAAATGACCCCTCCACTCTTCCCACTGGGACTCATTACGGGTGCAGTGATTGTGGAGGGCCCTGTATCAGTCTGGAGCTGGTATGGGGGATGAACTCCTGTTTGGATACAGTGGGTGCACCGTATACGGGTAGGGGACGTCACAGTGGTATCAGAGCAATGTTCTTGGTGACCAAGAGCAAAGCACTGACCATGCTCCCATTAGTACTAACTTGATAGGATCCTTAAACCTCGAAAAAAAAAAGGGAAAATTTTTTCTCATTTTTGTAGTTTTGCTAAGCTAGTAACAGTTAAAATGAATAAAAACATAAAAAGAGTAAGAACTGGTGAGCCAACTCTCAAAAAATAGGGTGGTCTCACACGTCGCGCCAGGACAGGAAATGAGACTTTCATTTTCGGGCTGGGCGCAACGTGTGAGACATTCAGCTTGAACACATTAAAAAGTCATGAATTACAGTAAAATAGCTTGATAATTCTAAATTAGAGCTAAGAATCAGTAGAATTAGCAAGTTACATAATTAAAAAGTAGCAAAATTGATAGTGGACCCCACCATGTCTCACACGTCGCGCCAGGACAGGAAATGGGCTTTTCATTTTCGGGCTGGGCGCAACGTGTGAGACCTTGCTTAGATTAAGGTGTTTTAGGTGTTCTAGATAACCCAAAAAGGTAGTTTCAAGTTTGACCTAAAAAAAAAAAATTGACCCCTATAAATAGATCTAGACCCTTCCCATTTTCGCGTACCTGCCTTAGAAAGTTTGCTCCCTTTGCCAAGGCGATTTTTGGTAGCGTAGCTCGATCAACAAACCGTCGAACATGGCGGACGAAACAAACCGCTAGAAAGCCTCGGCCAAGCACATCCTCCAAAGCCAGTTGACCCTGGGCCTGATTCAGCATGCCATGAATTTCAATCAAGGGGAATCTTCATCGTTTAGGGATTGTGACTCTGACCTGAGTTTATCGACGAGGTCATAGAGGAGGAGAGCCCCTGACATCATGTAAAAGAAATCCTCAAGAAATCGCCGAGGAGGAAAGGAGAAGTGTGGAAGAATTAGAGCGAGGGGACACCGACCGTCGAACAACAGCTCAAGCTTGGGCCCGCTCAAGAGGAGGAGGAGACAGGAGCAGCCAGTTCAGCCAAAGCTTACTCCCCTGGCCGCCGAAGAAGGCACCGCCGCCTTCATCGCTAGTATGAAGACAAGGAGCCACGGAGCAGAAGACTAAGAACCGGAAGACGTCCAACCATACGGGCGGTCAAGAAGAGGAAGGCCATGTGGGCATCAAGGCGGGCGCGTAAGAGTCGCCAAGGTTGGTAAGCCGGGCGGAGGGCCCCGTCATCACCGAGCCGTCGGGGTGAAGAGACCGGGGCCGACCGACGAATTTATTTATTATGTCCCCAACACAGAGGGGGGCAAGCTCTTCGAGAACCCCTGCCGCAGAAGGAGGGTGTGCGCCGATGGGCAAAGTACCGACAGCCGCGAAGCCCCCACCATTCCCGACGATGGGACAGAGTCAAAGCCCGGCAAATAGCGGGAGGCATATGTGATAGACCCGTAAAGGTCTATCGAAGAGGATCAAGGAGCACAACGCTACATGGCGAAGTGGGAGACATACAATGCCTATTACCGGGAGCAATGTGGTGAGAACAATCGAAGGTGGACATCCCACAAAGAAGCCAAACCTTGAAGCCGCCACCACCCAGCCCAAGCCTCCCCGAGCACAGGGAAGAAGCCGAAGCAAGAAGAAGAAGTCGAGGACGTGAGCTCTCAAGGAGATCCGCACTTCCGGAAGAGTTAGGACTTTTGATCCCTCTGCACCGTTCCAACGCTTTCGGTCCCGTGAAGTCATGCAGAGTACAACACGGACATCACGAGTAACCGACGAGATCTTCTGTGCTTACGGGGAGGCGGTCAAAGCATTTTGAAGATTCGACCCGACCGCGACAAAGACACCGCGAAGAGGGTTACCCTCATGAGGCGGGGATATGTATCTTGCCGATACACATCAAGGGAGAACGCCCTTGAGATTTTTGTAAATAACGAGAAATTTTTGTTAATATAAAAGAATTTTGTGGATAAATAATGTGTTTAATCTAGCTTAATTAAGTTAAGTTATAGAATTCTAGCTTTTGTTTTGATAAAATTGGAGTTTTTAGCAAAATTGAGGCGATGTCTCACACGTCAGCGCCCGGGACGGAAAATGAGATTCTCATTTTCGGCCGGGCTTAACGTGTGAACCATGCCCAAAAGTGCCCAAAACTGCTCCAAATCGACCAAATAAGGGGTCAATTGCGCTAACTTTCGGCGAGTTTAGTGGAATTACAGCCTTAGATTACACAAATTGATTAAGTTTAGCCCATTTAGGACCCATGTCTCACGTCGGCGCATGGCGGATAATGAACTTCTCAAAATCGGTGCGGAAATAGCGTGTGAGACCTCGCGACCATTTTCTTCACCAAATGACCTCCGGTTTGCTGCAATAGGTTCATTAGTTGTTCTTAGCATGCTTTAAACCAAAAATCACCCTTCAAACCCTCAATTGCACCTCCTAATAGGTCAGAATCGCCCAACCTGACAAATTCTAGGTCATCAAAAAAAATTTAGGGTTTCCCCTTTTTCTATAAATAGGCCCATCATTTTTTTCATTTAGCACCGCAAGTTTGCTCTCCTTTGCTTAGGCGATCTTCCGGCTCCACGAGGCTTACGCATTCGTTTGATACTCCCTTCCTTGCTAGATCAATGGCCCCCGCTGGCGACTTGGCGATGGTACAGGCCCGGTGCCCATCTTCTTTGAGGCAAATGTCGATGACATCTTCAGCGTCTTCGGGAAGGAAATTGATATCAAGCTACTATTTGAATGCAACCCCAAAGATGAGCAAGTATTAGCAGAGTTCCAAGCTAGGATAGAACCCTCCCTTGTCCAGGTCCCCCCCTGCATAGGATACTTTGTTCCCCGCCAATCCCTTCAAGCAGCCTTGGGTGATGTCCCCAACATCGCCAAGTACTTAACCAACCAACGCTTGAGAGGCTACCCGACTACATGGTCGGCAGCTAACGGGGACCAAGTACTTCTCCTACACCCTTTGCCTTAGCCATTTTCTTATCCCACCGTGCCGAAAACCCAATGGGGGCAACCTCTATCCCTCCGATGGAGGTGGATCCCATAGCAGTGCAGGAAGAAGAGCAGATGCTTTTGCAGTATCAGCAAGAGCATGAAGGAGAAGACGAAGGAGAAGACGAAGAAGAAGAGGAGTCCGACGACGATAAGTACACGGAGCTCGACTCAGAGGAGGAACGGCAACAAAGCGAAGCAGGAGATGATGAACCCGAGGCGAGCGGCGGAGAACATCGAGTTGCTCCCCCACTCGGGCTAGGCATCACAAGCCTAGCCCCAATCATCATCAACGGAGAGGAGTATTTGCTCCTCAGCGACATCCAGAACCTTCCCGAGTGCAGGGAGAGGGAGCTCAGATTGGACGAGCTGCTCCACCAACTACGGCATACATCGTCCGCGGAGTCTCGGACTTTCCACTTCAAGTCAGGGAGGCCGACACCTACACAGGCGAGTCGACTTCCGACATACAAGCCCCTGAAAGATCGGGCAAATGATGGAGGAGCAAGAGCTGCCAACGGAGGAGGAGTTCATCGCCCTCCAAGAACAGATGGGAATTCGCGGGAAGACCACGGGAATCTTAATGCCGAGGCCTTCAACACCACCTCCATCAAGAGGAGCAGGAATCGACCTCAGGCGAGTTGACTCCACTATTGAAGACTACCGGGAGCTCACCGAGATAGAGGTCGGCCGAATCTGTAGGCGGCATAGAGCGGGAGGCCAAACAAGTGGAGAATCATCCACATGACGCACAACCATTGCATCCCCGAGGTACTACCTACCGCTCTTTGCTAGATGGGAGAGTAGCGGTGATACACGCAAAAAGTTCAGCCCCGAGGAGAAGAAGGAGTGTTCATGCTCATTGCACTCGAGGCCGGCAGCATGCTCGCGATATCGCCAAATGTTGACTATCTTTGTCACGGTCAAGAGAGCAATGGCACTTGACCTATTCGACTTCGCCATACCGCATCGGCGTCGGCGAGATTGGCGATGACGGCTCTTACATCCGACCGCAGAGTGGAAGAATCGCAAGAGCCTTGCCATGGCTCGTCGGCAAAAGCGTCATCAGGAACTTGGGTCATTCGGTAGGAACGGCCCAAGTTAAGAAGTTCCTTGAAGACAACCCGTCTTACCGGCGATTTCAGGACTAGTTAGACTCTTGATCCCGGAGACTTTTTGTACTGAAATATTATATAATATAAATATAATTTCTTTTGCACTTTAAATGTTTTGTTGATATACTTTGCGGAACAACTATACCAACAAACATAAACAATACAAGAGAACAAGTAAATCTAACCATATAGCCATGAATTACTTGTGTATGCAGCTAGAGGCCTAGGCTCGGGGGAGAACAACAACGCCGAGACATCATGGAAGAACAGACCCCGCCCAGACCGCCTCCGGCAAGGAACCTATTTGAAGAAATGGAACCCATGACCCCAGAGGAGGAGATATCCTAGATGAGGACGGACCTTGAGCAGATAAAGGCTCGCTAGCCGCAAGCGAACAACAGGTTCGGTGGGGCGCTCAATTGCCACAAGCATCAGCTTCGGAAGCGTGTACGGACAAGAAGAGGAGAAAAGAGAAGGAGAACCCCGGTTGATTCCTCCGACTCAAGCTCGAACTTCGATTCCATTTCGGAGGAAGAAGAAGAGCAGGCCGGGACCAAGCGGATGGGAGGCAAAGGAAACGAAGAGGGAAGGCAGAGGAACACCCCGGATGGGCGACAAAGGGACACAAGAGTCTCGACTACGGAAGAAGGTAGACTCTGCTTTGGGAAATGTTTGGAAAGCCGAAGCTTCGAGCAATTCTCGGGCGAGAATAGGTCGGGAATGGAGGCCGAGGCTTGGCTTGATGAGATAGTGAATCGGCAACGCTTATGGTATGAAGGACAAGGATAAAGGCCGAGTAGCAACAGCCAACTGAAAGCAAAAGCGTACGCATTTGGTGGAAGGGGTATGCAAAGGCCCATGGATTGGCGAGGGATGCTTGCGGAGGTTCAAGAAGTTTGCTAAAGCCTTCAAAGCGCCACTCACGTCCCAAGAGAGCACAAGTCCGGCATGATGCAGCAGTTTCTATAGGTTGCAACAGGAAATAAATCAGTCAGAAATATCTGAGAGGAATTCATGAGGCTAAAGGTATGTGCCAAAGTTAGGAGAGAAGCATGCGGTGGAAAGCTATATTGAGGGGGCTGAATGATGAGATTCATATGGCGGGTGAGGGCAATAAACCCTAAGACAGTATCGAAGCGGAATGCAAGGCTATAAGCTTGCAAGGGCGGGACCTCGAGAATAGCGCGAGGGCGGCGGCATTTCAGGGGGAGAAAGGCAAGGCAAAGGAAGCTATAGCCCTAGAGGGCAGCGGTCGAAGTCCGGTGGCCCCATATGGTGGCAACGGGGAAGCGGCGAGGAGAAGAAGCGGTATCCTTCAAGGACAAGCGGGAGGGGTCAAACTACTCCAAAGCAAGGCGATCCTTTTGCAGGCTATGCCCAAGGAGAAGAGGCAAAGTGCATGGAGAAAGCGGCTTTGCTTCAGGTGCTTCGGCCGGGCCATAGACGTGAGCGCCCCTCGTCATGAGTGCGGCACTAGCGGAGTTGGGAGATTGGGACATCCCAATCCGACGGCGGCGGGCGAGGAAGCCCGTGACTACATTCAGAGTGAGTGTCATATCTTTGCCGCAATAGATACAGAGCAAGCAGAGAGTCAGTATAAGGTAATTTCCACAGTTGGGAAGGCCAAGGCCAAATCTTTCATAGTCCTGATAGATTCAGGAAGTAGCCATAATTTTGCATCCCCAAGAATGGTGCAAATGTTGAAGTTGAAACCGCTGAAGTCCAAGCCGAGACCCGTGGTTTTAGCAAGTGGAGCAGTAAGGCAGACAGCAGGCAAGAGGATCAACTTCAACATCGATTTGCCAGGAATTAACATTCAGATGGGGGCAGAAGTAATGGGCATTGGCAAGTATGATTTGATCATAGGAATGGAGTATCTTGGACCGGCAGAGAATATCATTGATTGTGGAAAGCGGAAAGTGACCTTCTCGATGCCCGACGGCAAGATCATTGAGATCGAGAGATAAAGAAGTCGTTCCCATCATGCGGTGTATGTCTTCTAAGCGGTGTTCAAGTGCATCAAGAGCGAGCAAGTAGCTTACATCTTTAAGCTTGAGATTGAAGAGCGGAGTCAAAGAAAGCAAAAAGACAAGGTGCTCGACAAGTTGCGAAGCAAATAGCTAACTTGATCACGAATTCCATGATCTCTTTCACGATGAGATCGAGCACCTCCCTCCCTTCGAGAGGAGTCGAGTGTGAGATAGCACTCGAACCAGGAACGAAGCCGACAAGTAAGGCTCCATACAGAATGACGACGCAGGAATTGACGGAGCTAAAGAAGCAATTGCAGGAGTTGCTCGACCTAGGCTTCATTAGACTTAGCGTCTCGCCATTTGGAGCATCCATTCTTTTTGTTAAGAAGAAGGATGGCAGTTTGAGGATGTGCATAGACTATAGGCAGTTGAACAAGCACACTATCAAAAACAAGTACGCGCTTCCCAGATCGGATGACTTGATGGATCAGCTTCAAGGAGCAAGGGTCTTCTCCAAAATCGACTTAAGGTCAGGCTATCATCAGATCCGGATAAAGGAGGAAGATATTCATAAAACCGCTTTCAGAATGCGGTATGGGCATTATGAGTTCACGGTAATGCCTTTTGGCTTATCCAATGCCCCAGCAACGTTCATGAGGCTCATGAACGATATCTTCAGGGAATTCTTAGACACCTTTGTGATTGTGTTCTTTGATGACATTTTGGTGTATAGCAGATCCCTTGAAGAGCACGTGCAACACTTAAGGAGGGTGCTGGAAAAGTTGAAGAGGCACCAGTTGTACGCCAAGTTGTCGAAGTGCCACTTCACAACGGAGAAGGTGGAATACCTTGGTCACGTGATCTCGGCAGAAGGAATTTCGACGGACCCTTCCAAGATCGAAGCCATCATTCAGTGGCCGGCACCGAAGAATGTGCATGAGGTCAGAAGTTTTCTCGGCTTAGCAGGGTACTACAGGAAGTTCGTGAAGAACTTTGCTAAAGATAGCGGCCCGCTAACGGACTTGACGAGCGGAGAAAGTAAAAGATTGGGTAGATCATTGGCACAAGAAAGCCCAAAAGGGTTTGAATTGTTGAAGGAAGCTTTAACGACCGCCCCGTCTTGACCTGCCCGGATCACGAAAAAGATAAGCTTGTAGCCACGGATCGAGTAAGATAGCTCTGAGGCGGTGCTCATGCAAGAAGAAGCGTGTAGTAGCGTCACGATTCGGGGAAGATGAAGCCCCGAAAGCGCTACCCCCGCATGATCGGGGCTGCTGCGGTTGTCGGGGGCATTAAGAATTTGGAGGCATCACCTTTTGGGGAGAAAGTTCCAATTGAATCTGAGATCATTAGAGCCTCGGTATGTATTTCGCAACCACACCTCAACTTTGGCGGAGAGAAGATGGATGGAGTTCCTTGAAGAGTATGATTTTGATATAGTCTACAAGCCGGGAAGCTCAATGTGGTAGCGGATGCGCTTTCAAGGCATCCCACGACAACTAGAGTGCATTGCAATGCAATTTCGGCGCTTTCGGCGACTTGGGAAGAAGATCGAAGAGTCCACATAGCAGATGTTGACTTCAAGGAAGTATGGGCAAGCTTATGTAGGGAAGCAAAACGGATAAGGGGCGGGAAGCCTTCAAACATTATAAGAAGGAAGGCAACCTATTATACCATAAGAACAAGTTGTGTGTACCGGAATCATCGGGGGTAAGGAAGTTGATTCTCCACGACCGCTGCTTGATCCAATAGCTGGCCATGCGGGATTCATGAAAACATATTTCAAAGTCTTGGCCAGCTATTATTGGCCAGGAATGAAGAAGCAAGTAGCTTCGCTACATCAAGGAATGTCGGCTATGTCGTGACCGAAGCGAAACGACTTAATTCGGGAGCATTAGAGCCATTAGCGGTGCCAAACACTAAGTGGGAAGTGATCAGCATGGATTTTATCACAGGGCTTCCAAGGACAGTAAGAGGGAAAGATGCCTTGATGGTAGTGGTCGACAAGTTGTCAAAGATGGCACACTTTGTGCCTTGCAGGACCACAGATACAGCTATGGATACAGCAAAGCTCTTCACCAAAGAGATCTTTAGGCTTCATGGCATGCCAAGGGAGATCATCTCCGACAGGGATCCGAAGTTCATGAGCGCCTTTTGGCAAGACCTCTTTGCGACCATTCAGACGAAGTTATCCATGAGCACGGCATATCATCCTCAGACGGATGGCCAAGCGGGGCGGACCATGAGAATTTTGGAGGACATGCTCACGAAACTATATGCGGAATAAGCAAGGTATGTGGGAAGAATTTATTCACTTGGTGGGTTTGCATACAATAGCACCAAGCAGGAATCATCCCAAATGTCGCGTTTATGATCAACTCGACTATCAATGCGACTCGGACACTGGCATAACCCGTGTCAAAGGTAGAAGTTTCGCGGCACATGTTGGCCGATATGCGGCTGACTAGTGGAAGAAGTTGGGGGTATCTTCTAGCAGCAAGGAGCGGCGTGAAGAGCATCATGAACAAGCATCGAGCGGTGAGAGAATTCCAAGTTGGCGACCATGTTTGGCTCAAGATCAAAGTGAAGCGGTGAAGCTCATCGGAAATTGTAAGCTTGCTCCAAGGTGGGCTGGACCTTTGAGTAGTAGAGAGAGTAGGTAATCAAGCTTACAAATTAGACTTGCCGGCACACCTAAAGATTCATAAGGTCTTCCCGTGAGTTTGTTGAAGAAGCATACTCCAAATCGGGGCGAAGTCTTGGACACTCAACGTTGTTGGAAATGATGGAGGAGGAGCTGGAAATAGTTCGAGAATTGATTCTTGATAAAGCCTTCAAAAGAAAACAAGGAGGTCGGAGTTCCTCCAATATTTGGTCAAGTGGAAACACTTGCCGATGGAAAACGCGACATGGGTACTTAAGAAAGATTTAGTAAAAAAGCAAAGTACCCACGGTTTATGGAGCAATGGGGCGGCAAGGTCATCTCCGAAGAAATCAGCTCAGGCATGTCGATTGTGTAGATTAATTCTATGTGTAATTAAGATTAATCTACGCATGCAACATATGCTAGGTATGGATTGCATGCGTTGTAACCGATGATGAGACCGCTACGGTGATCTCTAGGGCGTGGTGTAATGTCGATGTAGGCATGACCGGCGTTTCGCTGGAAGAGTGGAAGGTAGATTAGAAAGTTTACTTACGTTCCCGGAGTAGGCGACCTCGAGGAAATGAGGTCATGGAAGAATGCATTGATAGGAAAAGCACGCTAGCCCCATATATGCTTTGATAGGAGGAATCGGCCTTCACGCCCCATACGGGGGAAGGACCTATCCTCCTCTTTGGGCAACTAGGGTGTAGGCATGAGAGGCATATAGGCATTTAGTATTTGTCTCCTCGGCCATTATGGAAGATTCATCCTCTTCCCTCTGTAGGAGATTAGCCATGCATCCATGTAGATAGGAGGGGTGGTCACCATATAACCAAAGTTTTATTAATAATTAAATGATACTAATGTAGTGTCGACCTGCAGGCCAATAGAGCGCTCCAGAGGGCAAGGAGGTCGAGCTACGAAGACTTGCAACACAAATTTTGTTGGAATGTGTTGCAAGGAAGGATGAATACCTCGAACAATAAATATAGATATGAAATGATAAATTTTGATAAACTTAATTGACGTGATAAGTAAACTACTGAGTAACCTGTTTAATGATGTTATGAATTGATAAGTTATTCCATAATATAATGGCGTAATAATGTTCTAAAAATATTACCTTAAGGTAATCTTAATAAATATGTAAGTATTATAATAGTATAAATCGTATGTATCAGGTTGATTGCAGGTTAGGAAGATCCCAAGGTGGGGAGACCCACGATGCTGCGGACAACATCATTTCAAGGTGGGGAGAATGTGACGTTCCAGCACAGTATACGGTCCCAGGGTGTATACTGTACTGCTTCGTCACGCGTACACGTCAGTATGTATAGCCAGGCTAGTAGCCCTAGGGGGCAACGTGCAAGGAGTGTGCATTTATTAATGTGCACATTCACTTAGGTGCACATTTTCCCATGTGGCCACTTTATACCAAGTGGGCCATACCCAAGTGTGCAATTAATGTGCACATTTTCCAATATGCACATTAATGTGGGCACACCCTTCCATGTGGGCACATTTTGCCACCTAGCCATTAATGGCAAGTGGGCCCATTCCCAATTATCCCACATGCCAAAAGGGGATAATTGGAAACCCTAACCAACCCCCATGTCTATTTAGGAGGGGAAACCCTAACTTGCCCATTTTCGTTTCTAGGGTTTTAGAACTCTGTTTTGGCTGCCTCAAGAGCCAAAACCGCCTCCCAGACTCTGCCTGAGAGAATTGCACCATTAGTTTCCCTTGATTCGAGCGTCTCAGCAGGATGGTCGAACTCAGGTCAGGAGGAGTCCCTCAAGGATCAGGTATTTAGGCAATTTAATAGCTTAAACCCTCTTTTAGACATAGAATCAGTAGGTTTAGCCTATTAAATTGCTCATAGCAGCCTTCTAGATCTCTAGATACAAGATTCTAACTAAAGAACCTAACTCTATGATATAGATTAGATCTTGTTCTTTAGTCTCTTATGATATATGTGGATGATGTATCTCTATGAGCTCCTTGTATTGGGAATGGGGGGTAGAGACCTAAAGCTTGGTAGTGGAAGCTCCTAGATTAGCCTCTCTAGCACCATATAGTTTCGGCCTGTGTACAAGAACCACACCTGGTTGTGGGTGAAGGGGCCAGACTGGCTAAGAAGGAGGTTCATGTTCTGACTCTTGAACGATCCCTATGGTGTGTTAGTGCTACCGGGAATCATAGTGACTAGGTCTAATGGCTTGCCACTGAGTGTGGGTAAGGCATGGGCTCGACACCCGTGGGGTGGGGTTCACCTTCCGGTGGGTTCCCCGGTCGAATAAGGCGGTGGCCCTCTAGTCACCTTGAGTCAGCATAGAGATCTCTGGAGGGAGTGATCCCTACCTGCTCCATCGGGACTCGGGAGATGCAACCCAGGAATAGCCCCTTTGGCTATGCACCCGGCGAGCTACAGTCAGGTCCCAACACTTTTCAGCCTACTGCGCAAAGTGCATGTGGGAGGGGCGGATGGAGTGGACTACCCATTGCCATGTTCTTATGCCAGCCAAATCCATTGCCATGAACTCTGTCTGCAATGAACTCTGGAGACCCAAGCTTGTCGGTCCATCCCTGTGTCTGAGCCTTGGGTAGGATTCCCTATGTATTGTGCTGATCATTGTCTATGCAGATGTGATGTACCACCCTTAGGGGTGGGTATATGTGTTGCTCTTATATACTGACATGTATGTTTACGCTTCCGCAGCTAGGTAGGCCCTGAGGGAGACGGGGTAAAATGACTCCTCCACTCTTCCCACTGGGACTCATTACGGGTGCAGTGATTGTGGAGGGCCCTGTATCAGTCTGGAGCTGGTATGGGGGATGAACTCCTGTTTATATGGTGGGTGCACCGTATACGAGTAGGGGACGTCACAGACAAGATTGCATATCCTCCTGAAAGGGCAACTGATGTCTGGAAAACAATGAAGAAAAGTAGTTGTGGAGATACTGCTTCAACTGAACCGGATCAGAACACTCTGAACCATCAGGCAACATAAGGGAGTTAATAGAGGCCATGATACTGAAACAGATCTCGGCTGCACCTGAGCCACAAGCCGCATCAATCACACCTGCCGCCTCTACCCTCGGAATTCCTGATTCCCCCACGGTGTTGAGAGCCTTCCTAAGGCTCTGTAAGATGCAAGCAATCAACAGAATGATTCAAAATAGTTTTCCTGTGGCAAAACCGTGCTGTCTGCTCCAAATCTGTCAGATTTTTATAAGGCCCCAAATGGGCATTGGAATGGCTTGATGGAAAGCCAACACGCCGAATTGAGGATTCGGCTCATCTCCCAGCCTTCTAGGTCCCTCCAGGACCTGAATCGATTGCATGAAAGGGCAGGCCGTTGGCTGCCTGCGCCATAGCCATCCTTCGATGGCCTTTGGTTGCCCCATCCAATGGGGTGTTGCCACCTCGTCACATTAAGAGGGTTTTATTTCCTTACCTAAGGATTTATTTAAATTGCCCCCTTTCATGATCCCTAATGTTCATAACATACCTCCCCTTTTTAAATCCTTGGTCCCCAAGGATTGTGGGTGTATGTGCATTAGAAAACCCTTTCCCTGGGTCACTCTGTGACCATGGTTTCTTTATCTAGTCCCTTCAGAAATCCGTTCCATGGATCACCCTGTGACCATGGTTTCGTAGCTCATAGTTTTCTTGGACGTCCCTACTTGCTATCCTTGATGCAAGTCCTTAAATTATACTAGGTAACTATCCTCCTATTCGACCCTTCTAATCTTTTCGTGGCCTCCACGGGTTCTGAGTCAGGGGAGGATTTTGCTGCACGTACTCTTCACTCTCCCATGTGGCCTCGGAGAGTGATTGACCTCGCCACAAGATCAAGTATTCTGCAATATTTCTATTGCGCAGCTTCCGAATGCGAGTGTCTAGAATCGCCTCAGGAGTTACCTTAGAGATAAGGGCTAGGGGTATTGTCGCTGGAGCAATTACATTGTCCGTGGACAATATTGCTTTCTTGAGTTGGCTGTGCAACCAGAGCACTGCCTGATGCTTGCCAGTTCTGATCCTGAGCTTTTGCCACAATATCTCAATGGTCGTTTTTCTCAAAAGATATGGGATGCCGTTACTTTGGCCCAAGTGAAAACTGGGCATCAGGGCCCCAAGCTTATTTGCTTGCTTCATTGTCCAGGAACAAGCTTGTAGCTATTGCATCAATTCGCACGAGGTCCCACAGGCTACGGATTGAGACAGGTAGATGGGAGCGGCCGCAATTGCCGCGAGAAGCGAGACTATGTGCCTGTTGCCAGTTACAGGTTAGTGAAGATGAAAGCCATACTCTTCTGAGTTGCCCTGCTTTTGAGATAGTCCGGAATCATTTTTTGACCTTAGCATTCCATTCCACGCTCCCACCACTTCTCAGAGCACCATCTGTGCATGACTTGGCATTATACATACTTGAGGTTCTAGATAAACGTCTGCAATTACTGAGCCCTCAGTAGTCATTATCTCCGCTTGTCTAGTATCATCATTACTGCAAAGGTTTTTCCCTTGAAAACCTTTCGAGGCAGGGGTTTTTTAATCCTAGTAGTAATGCTTGTACTAGCCCATTGTATGGGTCCCATGACCTATTGGTCTCCGTGGACGTTAAAAAAACTATTCTATTCTATTCTATTCTATTCCTCCTCCATCTGGGAGCTCCAACTCATATGCTGTCTCATTGATCCTTCTTAACACTTTGAAGGGTCCAGCATATTGAGGTGTCAATTTGGGAATCTTTCCCTTGACTAGTGGCTTCAAGGTCCCAACCTTGAGTGCCGAGGGGTAGACTATTCGTAAGAATGCATATTCACCTTCCTTGAAGGTTACCTCTCTACGATGTTTGTTGGCATTTAGTCTGGCTCGATCTTGAGCCTTCTTTAGGTTCGCCCTACACTGATATAATATGGCTTGCATATCTTCCAACATATAGATAGCCGCATCAGTTTTCAGGGCTTGGTTAGTCCCAATATATGACCTTGGGTTTCTACCCATCATTGCCATAAAGGGGCTCATTTTTGGTTCCTGTATGGTATGCGTTGTTGTAAGCGAACTCCACAAAGGGCAAATATTCCTCCCACTTGGACTGTTTTTCAAACACAAAACTTCTTAACATATCCTCCAGGATCATGTTGTTTGGGGTCTGGGTTCGGGAACTCCTGCAAGACAGCCCTCTGTGAGGACCCTTGGATCTAACAGGAGAATCCGGGAACTATGTCACGCGGGATTTGCAAGAAAAACAAGGAAAGGGGAAAAGAAGACAAAAGAGAACAATGAGATCACAATAATGAGCTTCCTTGATGTCAATGAAGATACATGAGCTCTCGTAAAAGAGAGAAAACTAAAATGAGACAAGACTCAAAACTCATCTAAAAACTCATGTGCTAACTGTACTCATATATATAGTACAATGGCCTTTGGCCCAATATAGACACTCTGACTGATTTCGGTGCCGACTCCTGAAAGGAGGCCTGATTTGCGGGAATGCTGGCGGTGCCTCTTGAAGTGCCTGGAATCACGCTGACGCTGACGTGGGCGGTGACGGGCCGTCACTTGTCTGAGCGCCGCCTCTTGGTAGCAAACGCGGGCTTTGACTGCGTGGTCTGCGGCTTGGTCTTTTGCTGGGCCTTTGACGACTGACCCGTGCCTGGTTGTGGACCCTTGGCCTTGACTTGGTCCGTCGTATGCATGGATAGTCTTGTACCAGGAGGCACAGGACTAACACTCCCCCCCATCAAACGACACTCAGGGTGAAGAAAAGGAGGAAGCGTTTCCGATGGCGGGAATCCAGCAGTTTGAAAATGTTCCTCACGGGAATGAGGGCGGGCGCCATTGTGATAATTGCCAATGAGGTCTTGGCGTGTCTGAAGAGCATCAGGAGTGTTGAGCCCAAGGGCAGGATGTGCATCAATGAGAAATTTAGAGCGCACCATGTCTTCCAGGGCAGCATGTGCTTCCGAAGGAACAAACTGGCATTCCATGAGAAGGCAGGTCTGGAGACCGAAGGCACTGACGCTGGCATTCGGGTTGCAGTAAAAGATGGGACGCTGCCGATTTAAAGAGCTTACCAGGATGCACTTGAGAGCAGCACAGAAACCAGCTTGACAGGGAACTGAGGGGTCTGGTGAGGTGGCGGCATTCTGCAAGAAGGTATCAAGGCCATGAAGAGCATCAGCGGGCCGTTGCCAACCACGCTCATTAGCAATATAGATCCAATTGACAGTGTGATCCAAGGTGGCACCATCTTCCCACTCAGAGCATCGGACAAAACGGGGATCCCACCGAAGATCCGTCGAGATCTGGGGAGGAGTCCACCCAGTGTGGCCATCCATAACCTTCGTCCAAAAGGGAAGACGCCAATCAGAGGTAAGGAACCGGGGGCGTGGAGGGACACCCAGGGAAGCATATGGAGAGGGAGCCATGCCCGTGGGCGTGGGCTGCTGAGCCTGCTCCCTGAATGCACAAACAAGGTCGGGATCAAGAGCTTTGCACCACCGATCCCACTCAGAAGTAGAGAGCTGAGTATATACAGGAGGACTATCCCAGCCCGTGGGTACTGTCTTGCTATCCAGGAGGGCACGCAATTGATTGTAGCCGGCCAAATGCTGCATATAAACTTGGGCAAATGGAAGATCCTCAGGATGCCCAAGATTCTTCCGCACCTGTTCCAGCGTTTCGGCTTGCCATAGAGGTAAATGATGAGCAAGCTCAGGCATGTACTCCTGATGAAGAGCGTGTGTCCGATCATGATCGGACAGATACGGGTTGTTGTCCAAGAGCAACCATTGAACCTGTGAGTCACCCTGAAAGTTCTGATGTGGCCCATCATGAAATTTGTCCTGTGTATCAGCCAGATAGAAGTCATGGAAAATGTACGCCATCGGCTGAACAACTCTGAAGGTGATGAAATCCGGATCTTCACAGTGAATGAGGTCGAAGACTAAAAGGGCGCAGAGTAAACCTTTGTCTTCAACGGAGAGGTCAGGCCAGATCCGAAGAAAATCCTCAGTGCGCATGTGGACATCAACTGGACCATCTGCCGCATACCACTTCAGAAGAAAGAGGTGGCGGCGGGCAACCACATAATCAAGATAACTGGAAGGAATAGCGAAGTCAACTGACAAGCCTTCTTGTTTGGTTTGGGCCTCATCAGCAGACTGAACAGCTTGCTGTAGCTGTTGTTCGAGGTCACGGATCCGGTTCTCCTTTTCTAACAGAAGGCGGGACTGATCACGGACCCGTTTATGAGGAAGCGTGGCATGTGAAGAGGATTGCCCAGGAGTATTGAGTCGGAGCGTGGCAATCTCTGCGTCATCAATAATTTTCTGTTTCTGAGCCGCCGTAAGCTGATCTTGGAGAGGCATGAGCTGAGAGGTCAGCATGGACAGCTGAGCTTCTAAAGAGGTGATTCGAGAATCACGTTCTGTGAGGTCCTGAACTTGCTGGCGGTAATTTTAAGAAAGCTCAGTATACAGGGTATTGAGTTTCCCAAGGTCTTTCTCCTTATCGCTCAAAAGGGTATCCTTGGCTTTGACGTCCTCCAGCAATTCCTGGATTGAGGTTTGCAACTGAGCCTGTTGATCAACAAGCAGGCTGTTTTGATCTTGGGCAGTCTTGAGAGCCTCACGGGCCTCTAACAGAGCCTCGTGCTTTGCTTGAAGTTTATCCTCAAGAGTTTGAACATGTGTGTTGGCAGCTTGAAGGTCTCTATGAACGGCATCCGAGGCTTCCAGGGACGCTTGGACACCATTCAGGAGAGCGTCCTGTGATTCTTGGAGCTTCAGGGCGGCAGCATGAACATCCTGCTGGTATTGATACAGAAGCTGGCGAGGATGTGGAGGAGCAGGGCCTTGTTGCTGCCTTGTTTGAGATGTTTGAGAGACATGACGGGAAGAGGAGTGCGCGGTTTCAGTGGAGGAAGAGGAGACAGTGACATGCGTGGCGTTATGTTGGACATGACCAGAAGAAGAAGGGCGTGAAGTGCCAGCCTGTGGATTTTGAGGAAGGGAATGGAAAGACTGTTGAGTGGAGGCATGAGAATTTGAAACAGACACAGGAGCAGGAAGATAATGACGGATGAGGGCTTGAAGATGGCCACCCACTGAAGCTTCAAAGACAAATGAGGGGGCAGCCCTAATGCGGTCGACTTCATGAAGGAGACGGTAGAATAATAGCTGTGGCCAATCAATATGGTGGTTGGAGCGGATGACTGTGATCACCATATTATAGAATGGCTTATTGATATGGGTTGTTTTTGATAGAATACCCAAGCAATTTGCGCCACAAAAACTTGACAAAAGTGTCGTGGCTCTTCGCAATGTTGGTGAGGCGATGCATGTTGGCTTGATAAGCAGGAGCGCCGAACTCAGTGACATCTATGTCCTGTAAGGCAGCCCAAGATAAAGAAGGTTGTTGCAAAGGAATATGGAATACCTCAGAAATCAGGGGCTGTGTGAGCAAAATGGTGGTGCCATCGACCACAGTAGCATATCCTTCTGGGCTGCTGACGATATGAGCAACGAACTGCTTCAATTGTTCTGGATTTGGTGCAGAGAGGTCCATCTGTGAGAATTCATAAAGCTTCTGGCGTTCCGCGACTTCACGACTCGGGCCAACGAGGGCTTCACGAAAGGTGGGCGTCAAGAAAGACACAGACTCGAAAAGAGCCAGATCCCGTGGAGCAGAAGCTTGAAGAGTAGGAAATTTGGGTGCAGTAGCCATGACAAAGAGCGTCGGAAAGGAGCAGGGAGAAAGCGCTTGAGAAGGCGGATTGCGGAGAGCGGAAGACGAAAACGCAGAGAGGCGAAAAGGTTTTAGGGCGCACTAGTGTTGGCGAAGGGGCATGATGAGGATGAACCAGCAACCGTTGATGATGCCAGGTGGCGACAAATGCGGAGGAGGCGATTGAGAGGCAAAATTTTGGCTAAGTCCCCAAACAGTTAAAGGGAGAAGTAATGAACGGTGGCGATGAGACGTAAGGGAATGATCTGATGTGACAGCTGGCAAAAGGACACCTATTAATATTCGACGGGCGTGAAAAGAAGGAATGACATTTAATGCTGGCAACTCGAAGTGGGATAGTATTAAAACGAAGATGTCAGAAGGTACCATGGCTAGATATGCGGCGGGAGAAAAGATTCTGGAATTAGAAAGAGCCTTGCATTGCGAACACGTTGGCGAATTTTCGGATTGGTCCACGTCGACAGGGAGGTTCGCGGTTGGCTATATAAGAGAAACAATGGTTGAAACGGAGACACCCGATGGCGCTCAGTATGTCTGCTGCTGGACTTCACGACAAGTGCACCATGCCGTCTAACTGCCTGGAGTGGATAACATGCAAGATGGACTGCTTGGACCTCTGGCGGTGCCACAACTGTGGCATTGCCATGGATGGGTGGTGCCGTGGGATGGCTGAACATCCCGATCCTCACACCAATGGGATGGAGGTGGTGCTGCACCTGCGCTGGGATCCGGAGCAGAACTGGTACCATATCCTCCGCATCACCTCTGCTCCCAACCCAGAGTAGAGGGGTAAAATTTAGGATTTTGTAGATAGGGCGCTTAGCCCGTTTTTCTTCTAATTAGGGCTCTGCCCATAGCGGAAATAGATGGGCACTGCTCACATTTTGTAAAAATTTCACCTCTATAATATAAATATGCCGCTTTTTAGTCACTATTTGTTGTGTCTGTATTGGGAACTGCATCTGGTGGATGATTTTCACTTTCTGTGGTATGAAATTGTTTGAGGCGAAAGCCATTAACCAATGTAGGTAACGGAGTGCCATCTAATTCGGCCAGCTTGAAAACGCTGGGTTGTACCACTTGAACAATTTGATAAGGACCAAGCCATCTGAACTTTAACTTGCCCGAAAAATTTTTGTAACGAGAATCATAAAGAAGAACTAAATCACCTTCTGTGAATGTTTTTGTCTTAATACGTTTATCATACAACGATTTCTGCAACTGCTGTCCATGAAGAACACGAATGTAAGCATCTCGCCTAAGTGCATCCAACTGTTCCAATTGATAAACCCGTTCCTTGAGGGCCGCAGGTGGATTATGTGCTGTAGCCAGTTGGAAACGGAGAGTCGGAAGAATATATTCAAAAGGCATGAGAGCTTCTTGACCATAAACCAATTTGAATGGAGTGTGGCCAGTGGCGATTTTGAAACTGGTGTTGTAAGCCCAAAGAACAGTAAGCAACTTGTCCTGCCAATCTGTTCGCGAAGCGTCACAAATTTTCTTGAGAATTGTGATGAGTGTTTTGTTGGTACTTTCAGCCAAGCCATTTCCTTGAGGATAATAGGGTGTACTCTTCCGGTGTTGGATGTGAAGATAATCCGTCAGCTCCTTGATGGTATGATTGACAAAATGCACGCCACGATCACTAACAAGTGGGTGAAAGTATGCGGGTGGGTAGCAAAAAGCATGCGCCCCGGACGCGATGCTTATAGTGAGGAGTTTTAGCCCGCTTAAAGCACCCCGCTTTTGCTTAATTTGGGGTGCTTTAAGCCGTGAATCGCAAATCATTTTTTTTCGCCCTTCATGTACTAACACGCCCACCTCTACCGAATGAACCGTTAGGATAATGATTGTGGGTTTTTGGCTGGATTTTCGCGAAAGTGGTGTGGTAGTACGTTGCAAATTGGATTACCGTCATGGGTCGCTAAAAATTCTCCTCCAATTCAATTATCCTCCTCTCTCGGGAATTTCATGGCTCCCCGATACCGCCTGGAGGCAATCAATGCGTTTAGCATTGGATTTTCGGCCGATGAATCCCAATACAAGATGTTCCAAATTTGTTGGATGTCAATCCAACACGGGAAATATCACGTGAAGATCCGGTTTCTCTCGCAATTTACAAGAAATTGGATGCGAGAGAAAGAGAGAATCTGATTAAGGAATAAGATGAAAAGAGCAATGCGGTTGAACGGGAGGATCGAGCATGAGACAGAGCAAGAAATAGCCAAGCAAGTAGTTGATTACTTCAATAAGCTCACCAAAAAGCATTCACGTAACTCAAGGCTGATGTGATGAAGAGGGTGGTTCATCACCCGCGAAATGGAAATCTCGAACCCGGACTTTTGCCAAATCCATAGGAGTGCAAAGGCAATGGAGTGCTGCTCAACAACTTGAAATGCATACAATGGCAGCCACAAAGAGGCAAAGGAACCATGATATTTGGAGAGCCGTAACCTCAACACTTGTGATGGCTTCTTCCACAAATTCGAGATGCAATTCCACTATGGCGGTGGCTGTTAGGTACATCTATTTCTTGTCTTCATGCCCGTGCTTCTTCATGCTTTCAAGTGCTTGTATCTGCCGAGTGATGCCGTTTGGGATATGTTCATTGATACATGTGCAATATTTCTTATGATAGGTTGCATGAGGTCAACAATTGCAAGCTGCATTAAGGAAATCGGAAGCCTTCCTTTGAAATGGTCCGTGGTCTCTGCTTTCCAAAAGAGGTTGAGGTGCGATTCTCTCACCCCCGCTTGCAAGCAAAGCATAGCAGTGAAAGAAAACAGCGCCAGTCTCTCCTTGCAAGAAAGATGTTGTGAACACTGTTGGAGAGTCCGGGCTTCGAATTTCTTATCCCTTGCACCTTCTGGAGGTCACACAGGTATAAGTTTCCATACAAACTTTTTTTTCTGCTATTTCTAACCAAAGGCCACCATTGGTGCTTACTATATCAACAATACAAAAGGGACATCCCGAACACCTGTTTGCTTAAAGGCTTCGAGAAGTTGAAGCCTATTTATGTGAAGAAAATATCGAAGGGAAACCTGTTGTTGCATATACCATATGAAGTTGGAGTATGCCGTGGTAGCAATCGAATGCATTAAGGTCACAAAAAACTGGATTCTATGGTGAAGAGTGCAAGTGCACTGAGGTCTGTGGACACGGTGAGAAGTGTCCGCCAGCCAACATAATGTATGACTCAACCAGTGAGCTGGAGGGCTGTGGTTTGCAACAAGAGCGAGGGTGAAGAATGGTATAAACATGACTGCTTGATGCAGACATGTCAGAAGTGTGGCACGAAAAGTCTTCCTATATGTCCAAGAGAAAGAGAGAATCACGAGTTCTTGCTTGAATGGAAGACGTTTGAAAAGGTAATACTCTCTTTATTGTTTGTGAAGCACGCCGATATGTCTTTGTCATCGCCGACTACGCTTTTGTGCTTTCAACTTCGCGGTGATCTTCTTTTTTTATGCTCTGAGACCTTGTTACAAATTCGGTGGAGACGAGAAGAAGCTGATGGAGTTGCGGCTGCGTTACCAAGGAAGTGCCGGTGGCAGTGAGGAAAGAAAAGATCTAATGCCACCAAGAAGGGAAACCAAAGTAAGAAGTCCAAGGTAGGTTGGTGGGACACACGAAACCGGACACAAAAATGTTGAGAAGAATGGAAACAAAAGTAAGAAATAAGGCATTTGGTAGGACCGACTGAAGGCTGCAAAGACAAGTTGAGAAGAAGGGAAACAAAAGTAAGAAATCCAAAGGCATTTGGTGGGACATGACTGAAGCTGCAGCACAAGATGAGACCTCAAATGGCAAGGGGAAAAAAAAGAAAGGACCAAAGCCAGTTCTTAGATTGTCTTACAAGAGAACGGCAGTGAAGGCTTTCATTTCATATCTGTGTTCCACGTTGAAGATATTCGTGTCACACAATTCAGGGCTAGGTGGCGTGCCATGCAATTCAAGAGTTGCTTGGACAATATCCAAGATGGCACCATTGTTTTACGTAATTGATTTTTCTTCGAGAATTACTGACATCAAAATACAAAGGGAGGTTCAAAGCCGAAGATTGGCACAATGACCAAATAACAATTCTAAGTCCACATCACATTATAGGATGGATGACAGACTCTGGGATCGAAAGCTATTGAAGGAAACCCATTTTTACTTGAGTGATGACAAGATTCATGACACTCTTTTTGTGCAACACTGTCTTAGAAAGCACAATTCATGGCTAGTATCAAATGGTGTAGAATTCTCCAGGCATATAGTTTGGTCAGATGGTTGTTCTAGCCAATTCAAATCTGCCCGACCATTCTATTTCCTACCAAGATATCACCACGAGCTAGGGAAGGAAATAATATGGAATTTCTTTGGGACAGCCCATGGTAAGGGAGAGCACGATGGGCAAGGGGCAGTCCTCAAAGGGGCATTCACTAGAGAGCAGCTCAAGTATGATGGAGTGAGATTTAGGGGTGCTGCTGATGCCTGTGAATTCGCTATGAGTTGGAATGAAGGTGCCAGCAACGGGGACATCAAGAGGTAATATGCTTTCATCTGCATTCATCTGCTTTTAACGTGCTTTCATCTGCTTCACAAAGTGCTTTTATCTGCTTTTATCTGCTGTGTAATGCTGTAATGTGCCTCTGTACTGTATGTGAACTGCAATAGTTGTTGCTGGCTTTTTGCAGGCACTTTTGGTTCATTGGAAAGGATGATGTTGATAGGACAGACCGGCTGGACTGTGCCAGGGTAGAAGGGACGAAGGAAATACACAGCATCAGGACATACTTGGCCAAATCCAAAGACAAGGGTGGCTCATAGAGGTTTAAGTTGTTTACGCGGGTAACCGTTTGAAAGGAAACCGGTCATCTTGTGTGAACAAGCGAGAGGTTAAAGAATTGGAAATATGTTACTCTAAAGCCGAGAAAAGTCCTTGGGTGAAGGTGCGAAGACCTAAATCGATGAGGCATTTTTTGAAGGTGATGGAGAATGGCTTAGTGGAAACATAGAGGAAGGTGATAACTTTGCTGTTGTAGCCGAGGAGGGAAATCAGGAGAATGCAGATTTCTATGTGGTCAAATGTGTTAAGCCGAGGCATATCCTTGACAGAATTGTCAAGGATAGCTGGGGTCAGACCTTCAATGTCGATGAACATGTGTTGGCTGGTTTGTACTATGCTGTCCAGCCCGATGGTACTTGGGAGCTACTTGAAGACAAAGGTCTGACCTTCCACAGTCATCACGTATCAGCCATCAAGTTTGAGATGAATCGATTCACGGTACTAACAGATTTTCCCTTGATCAGGCTACTCACCAGATGATCCTTGACAGTCTGCCATATGAAGGTTGAATATGCTTTGACCTAGTTGTTTTATCATTTTAACAGGTCTGTAGTTACTTGTGTACTTGTCTCAAATTTTGATCATTATATTGGAGACAATGCTTGTGAGTATTGGAGTCTTTTAGTATTGGAAACAATGCTTGTAGTAGTGCTGTATTGGAGTATTTTAGTACTGGAAACAATGCTTGTAGTATTGCAGAGTAAGCTTGATATATATTACAGAAAATTGTACACTCAACATTTGAGACATCTTACAAGATCACTCAATACTCAAGATATAACACAAAGTAATCCGTGATATATTACAAAAAGTAGTGTACAATGGTTACTTCATAAGTCATCAAGTCCTCAAATCTATGCTCGCCGCGGGGAAGGGTGCCCGCCACCGCCTTTGTACTTCAATAGGAGCATTGAGGATATAGTAGGTCGAGACAAGGTAGTTGTTGAGACAATAATCCAAAGATTAAGAATCGTCTCCGGGGGCCAACCATGCATCAGTGAAATCAATTTGTGAGATCGTTTCCTGTACTGTATGAGAGGCCAAGTATTCCAAAGCCGGACACACAAACTTCTGCAAAAAATTGTCCTCTTCTTGCCCCTTGAAAGGCATAACAGGAACGGTTGTGTGTGCAGGGTTTAGAAACCCTTTGTGCAGGCTGTCATCAACCAAGAAAATCATACCATGATATTGAGGAAAATCCTCAAGAACAACCTTCAACTCCTTGAAAAATAGTTGCTTTTCTGTGCTGGTTGGATGCTCGCATGCATAGCAATGCTCTTGACCATATATCTTCAAGAATCTGGTCTGCAGATCAGGGAACAATGCATCCACCATATCCCTTGTATTCCGAAGTAGAGAAGCACTCCAAATCACAACATCAAACCCTGCGGTGCCCACTCCACAAACTCATGATACCGGGTCCGCAAATGAGGTACTTACTTGCGTTTTTTTTACAACATGGTTCGCTTGTGGTGGATGCAAGATTTTTGATTCATTCTCCCTGCTGTGTTAATACGTGCCAAGACACCATTTATGTCAAGCACCATGCACTTCCGATCCGGGTGTCCATCCCTCGACGCTTGCAACCACCGCCGATGGTCTGCCGCATCGCGGCTTGTGCAGGCCGGACTGCGGCTTTGGGAAGTGCTATCTGGGCGACGGCCGGAAGTTCTTTGCGACTCTTTGGACTACGGTTTATCTTTGCTACCGGTGATGGAGAGTGCCGATAGCCATAGCTAGATACATCCTTACTAGTATCTCCCCGTCCCCAATGTATGGGTGTTTTCGCTATCAAGAATCTGCGTACCAAGTGGTGGCTTAGGTCCTTGGTCTCTGCAAAATCAAAAGTGGTGCTACAATTACCAACCTAAACCGGCAGGACATTATGCCAAGTGAAATAAGACAAGTAAAATAAGCGCTTGAACTTAAATATTGATTGCACCTTTTATATGTAAGAGTTTGTTTTGCACTTTGGTTTCTTCATTATCTGTCTGGGTTCTCTCACTATCTTCAGCCTCAGATTCAGTAAGCACCACTTGTGGCTGCCTTCTCCTTCTGCATGCAAATGCATATTGATCCCTAGGTTGAAACTCGAAACAAATTTTACAAGGACACAATGGGGGAAAAAACATATATTATGGTATTACACAAAAACCTTTTAACTGATCGTTTTGCCAAGTCTTGTGCAAACAAAATTGGCCCTCAAACGCAGTACATATAAATTACATTAGGCACTGTTTTTTTTCCTAGTGCCACGCCTATAGGCACGCCCTCATCAACCGAATCATCCGACTCACCACTTCGGGCCCGGGACCTTTTTGGTCCCGGACCTTGTGAGTTTTGTGATTCGCTCACAACCTTGTTCACCGCTTATCCACTATATTGGTCTTCAACATCCTTGTCTCGCCCTCGCATCAACAAGCAGTTAGAGGAGGCCTTTGTAGAGGTTGCCGCGAATTTGGAACTATATTGTATTTCTCAAAGATCGCCGAATCCATCGAATCTGCTTTGGACCGTGTTGGTGTCTTTTATTGTCTTTCAGTTTGCGAATGTTCGGGCCGACTGCTTTGCGGTCGTCTTCATCTGTCTACAGCGCTTCTAATGTACCCACTTCAGAAACAAACGTGTACCTTTTTGGTCGTTTCTTGCTTGTGGAGTTCGAAGTCCTTGTAGACTTGTGTCAGGGGGTCCTTTTACTAAGAGGTGTTTTGACATGCTTCCTTTTCCTGTTGCTATCTGGAGTTGTAGCTACCACCTCATCTAGGTCAATTGTCTCAACTATTTGTTTGTGTGCTGCCCCAGCATGTAAGGGTTCCTGCTTGACTGTCTTCCCCAATTCCTCCACTAAGCCTGCTGGAACTGTTTCTGAGCATTCGAGGCAGTGTGTCTTCTCCATAAGCAAACTTTCAGGCAGCTGACATGATATACGTGGCCACATTTCAGCCGGACTTAGGGTGTAATCATCCCTGAATGCCGGCCGCATGTGGAGCATCAAGCTCCTCATCTCCAATTGGCAAACTGAATGTCACGGGATAGATGCTCACAAGCCGCCGGCTCTCCTTGTAAGTTCCTAAGCTGTTGAGATTACGTAAATCTTTGCTTGGCTTTTGCAAGTTGCACCGATTGTTTGCAACCTCAGCAGCCTATAGTATTTTTTTGTTGAACTATCCCCTCATCTATTGGGCCACCCCCATTTCAACAAGGGCTTTGAGCATGTACTGCCATGTCTTTCTCTCTCTCCAAGCTCGATGCTTTCGCCAGAGGCACCAGCATCAGGACCTGTGACTGCTTGAAGACGTGAGATGTTGTCTTTAATTTTCTGCAATTTCTCTTCTGAAGCCAAGAAGAAAGCTCCCTTAGCCTGGGACTGGACAACTAGCTCCTTCTTGGAGACTAAATCAACTTTCTTTGCGTGTCTAGGGTTTCCGCAAATCTTTGCATAGGACTTCCAGTGATGATATGTTCTCCCCATAAAAGCCGTGTAAGCTGTTGGAGCGCGATTAAAGCTCTAATGGGCGGCCTCCCTTCTAATTTAATACCGATTGCCTCGAAATCGGCCTTCGCTATGCTTTCGGGTGCTATGGTTTGCTGAGATTTGCTGGCCTCACAGCTTACCTCGGAGAACGCTGCCCGGTTCACTTTTAACCTTGTTGCTGTAGGCTCTACTCTTTCTTTGCAGAATCTGCTGCCCAATTAACCTTGAACTTCGTGGATCCCTTTTGCTTTCGAGGCGCTTATTGAATGCAAATAGGTATGATAATCGTCTTTTCTAACTTCTCGTTCTTCAACCCGTCCGGGTATATTTTGCTTTCGGAAGCTCTATTAGAGCTTCTTCGTTCTCGCCTCACCTTGTCAATGGAAGTTTTGCCAGAATGACCCCGTTGGTATCCCAAACTTCATTGTACTCCGGCTGCAGAAGAAATGAGGTCTGTTCGAAATTGAGAGGGATGAACGCCTCGTTTGGCGGACACCGTGACACGCATGGAAGTCTTCTTCGGTTCGGCAATCAGCCCAGGTCGGTCTTAAGGGAACGTTTCCGCCCGAAGAATGCAAGAAAATCGAATTAACAGGGTTGAACCCTAAACCCATTGAAATTTTGTTTTGTTGCTTTTTGCTTACCCCGGATAATGGGTTCCTTTGGAACCTTGGCTTGAGCGGATCAATCACCTTCTTTACCATGGTTGATCCGTTTGTATAAAGTGGAACCGAAGCTAAATTCAGCGGGTTGCTTGGCCGAGTAGAGAAAGTTGGGGAAGAGAGATTTGGAAAAACACAAATTGAAAGTTCGCTCGCTTGTCTAGTGGTTCCAGTGACAGTGGGTCGCTTTCATTCTTGGGGCAAACGGTAATGATTGTATAAACCGCACCGGCTAGATTTAATAGATCGCGTAATATAGGTGGTACTATATAGGTGAAGGGTGGGAAAAAAATGTATGACGGTGGGAAAAAATGTATTTTGGGTGCTGGTCTTTGGTGCTGGTGCCGGGTCGCTTTTTTGCTACCCACCAAAGATACTTTCACCCAAGTTCCGTGGGACAACCAAAACGCGTGATGATATGCGTGTAGAGGACCTTGGTCAGGCGGCGGTGTTGTTGTCCGAAGTGCACAAGCTTCGGCCCATTTGGTAGCATAATCCGTGATGACCAGAATATAGCGGGCACGGGTGTGCCACGCCGGTGGGTCCATGGGCCCCACAAAATCCATTCCCCATTTGCTGAAGGGATGTGGCGTGGCAACCGGCGTCAATGGAAGAGCGTCATGGGCGTGGGTATTTTCCCACACACCTTGACGACGCCACACGCAGCGAGCATAAGCGTGGGCATCTTTGAAGAGCGTGGGCTAGAAGTATCCTGCCAAAAGAATTTTGGGGGCCGTGGCGTCACCATTAAAATGACCACCACCAAGCCCATCATGGGCTTGTCGAACAATATCGGGCACCTCGTGAGGAAGGACACAACGACGGAGGACCATGTGTTTGCCTCGTTTGTACAAATGGCCTGCAACCATGGTATAGTCACGGACCTCTCGGAGAAATTGACGATGGCGTGAGCGAAGCTTGTCTGAAGAGAGCGTGGGATCTACTGGAGGAAGAGCACCAGTGAGAAGATATTGCTGAAAGTTGTGAAACCAATGGGGCGTGGCCGTGACCAGGAATAATTGAGCGTCTGGAAAGGCGTCAGAAACACCCGTGGAGGGATCATCCGTGTGGATGCGTGAAAGATAATCAGGCACCACATGAGACTTGCCTGCCTTATGAACAATTTCGAAGGGAGCGAATTCTTGCAGAAAAAGGACCCAACGAGCAATTCGTCCCGTGGGCGTGGCTTTATTGATCAAATAAAGAAGAGCTTGATGATCAACAAAGAACTTGATCTGGCTGCCCAACAAATAATGTATGGAAACGTTGGACACGTAAAACTAAACCCAAAGCTTTCGTCGCCGCGTGGCGGTAGTTGCGCTCAGCAGGATTGAGTTTTCGGCTGGCATAGCGGATAGGTTTATCCGTGGTTTCATCATAGGCCTGAGAGAGAACAGCACCAATGGCAAAAGCGGAGACGTCAACATGAACGTGGAAAGGCTGGTCCCATTGAGGAGGAACAAATGCAGGGCCCGAGTAAGTAATGCCTTCAACTTCAAAAGCGGCTTCGCTTTGGGAATTCCAAGCCCAAGGGGATTCATCACCCGTGAGTTTATGAATGGGGTCAGCTATAGCTGCAAGTCCAGGAATGAAGGTGGAATAGTAATTGACCTTACCCAGGAAAGAGCGTGTCTCTTTGATATTAGATGGTGCTTGAGCTTTCAGGACACAACTGATTTTAGCGGGATCCGTGGTGATGCCTTCTTTACTGACCACATGACCCAACAGAACGCCTGAGGTGACGCAGAAAGTGCACTTCTCAGGGTTGAGACTAATGCCAGATTCATCACATTTTTGAAAGACAAGCTCCAATTTGTCCAAGTGATCATCCATGGAGCTGTAGGCAGAAAAATCATCTTGGAAGATCTGAAGAAAAGGTTTATCCTTCATGAAGTCTTGAAAGACGGAGAGCATGATGCGCTGAAAGGTTGAAGGAGAGTTGGACAAACCAAAAGGGACCACCTTGTAGGCAAAAGTGCCCCACGGGGTGATGAAGGTAGTTTTAAGCTGATCTTCTTGCTTGATAGAAATTTGATTGTACCCGGAAAAACCATCCATGAAAGAGTACATCTCATGACCAGCAACTTCTTCAAGAACCCGGTCGATTGAAGGAAGCGGGGAAGTGATCAATGCCCGCGGGCTTGATTGAGTTTTCTGTAATCCACGCAAACGTGGATCTTACCATTGTGTTTGAGAGCAATGACGATGGGGCTCACCCATTCAGAATGTTTGACCTCATAGATTAGGCCAGCAGCCAAGAGTTTGTCAATTTCAGCCTTGGACGTCACGATAATTTGGGTTGAGCTTGTAATCGCCGTTGCTAGATGGGCGTGCATCAGATTTGGTAGGAATGGTGAGTTCCCCCAAGTCTTTTTTGATACCTCGAAGGTCTTTGTAGCTCCAAGCAAAAATATGTTTGAATTTCTTGAACAGTCCGCCCAGTAGCGGCTTTATAAGTCGGTGGAAGTTTGCTTAGCTAAGCGGGCGGGTTGATTGTTTCCAATGTCCACGATGTCCACCTCGGGGAGTTTGAATATGAGGAACAACCTCCGTGTCCTGAACCTGATGAGCGGGAGGCTGGAAGCATGATGAGGAGCAAAGATTTTGCGTGGTGAAGAAAAGAGGCTGCTGAGCGTCATCAAGCAAGGGTTGCTTCATGACGGCATGAACATCAACTGTCTCTGAAGTAGGAAGTGGGTCAGAAAAATGATCAAGACGTTGAAATGCGATTGCGAGGAAGCGGGTAAGGGTCCAAAAGAGCCGCCACGGACTGGACGTCGGCGTCATGTCACCCCAAGGATCAAAGATACCCGGGTAAGATGAGAGAGGGAGACCGCTGGAGGAGCTTGAACATGATAAATATTTTGTGCTTCTTGAGTCAAGGTTCCGAGATGGAAGGTTCAGCATTCTCTCGTAAATCAATTGGCCGGTTCCGGATCCATTGTGGCATTGAGATGGCCATCGGTGATAACAAGTTGGTCCGTGGCCCAAGAATGAATACTCTTTGCGTAGGAGAAAAGGTCGGCCAACCCGGCATTTCATAATCACGGGGTCTTCTCCTCGCTTTCAAAACGCCAAATTCAAGGGGAATTTGAGATCGCCAACGCCGATATGGAGAAGAGGAGTGGACGCCTTGAGGGCGTGATATGGTCATTGGCCAACTTGATGTCATAAGGGGCACGTATACAATTGTTTGATGCCCAATTGCTTTATGGAGCTTATCAAGAATGAGATTGATAAAGACTACCACCATCAATTTGAACATGATTGATGTGCTGATTGCCCACCGTGGCATGCACCGTGGGTGTTGAGGTCGCAACAGCTCCAACCAGAACCGTGGGAAGAGGTAACTGATCTTTGAGAGCTGGACAGAGTTTGAGAATAGTGGCCAGGCTCAAAGGAATCTTGATCTTGGCAAGTTCTTCCTGAAGTTCCAAAGGAACATGTGAAAAAGGATCCGCAGGGTCGAGTGGAGCGGGAGTCTGTGGTAAGGAAGCAGAGACTTCTTTGAGAAGCTCGACTTCAGCAGCAATATTTGGATATGGCCGAGCGTCACCGGTAGATGATGATTTGTACGCCTCGACGTGCCGAGCCCTAGTGGTGGCGTGAACATTTGCCAAGGTGCGACCTTCCGCAGCCTGCATGAGTTTCAGAATACTTTGTCTCACTTTAGGCATGACGTGAGGCATGAGTTTATCAAGATCAGGTGCGAAGTGAACTTTTTTATCATCTTTATGAGGGACTGTTTCCACAGCAAAAGCAGGTTGCGTGTCATGAGGAATGATGGTGTTAGTCCTGTGCCTCCTGGTACAGGACTATTTATGCATACAACGGACCAAGTCAAGTCCAAGGATCCACAGACAGGCACGGGTCACGATTCGCCCAAGGCCCGGCCGAAGACCAAGCCAGGAGACCCACCTTGATCAAAGCCGGTTCTGCTACCAAGAGGCGCCGCTGACAAGTGATGACAAAATCCACCGCCGCATCGGCCGTCCGGCGTGGTTCTAGGCACTTCAAGAGGCACCGCCAACATTCCTGCAAATCAGACCTCCTTCCAGGAGTCGGCACCGAGATCAGTCAGGGTGTCTATATTGGGCCAAAGGCCATTGTACTATATATATAAGTAGAGCTAGCACGTGATTTTTAGATGACCGTTCAGTCTTCTCTCGATTGTGAGAGCTCATGTATGTTCATCATTGATATCAAGGAAGCTTATCATTTTCCTCTCATTGTTCTCTTTTTTGTTTTTTCTTCTTCTTGTTCTCTTCTTGCAAATCCCGTGACATAGTCCCCCGGATTCTCTGTTAGATCCACGGGTCCTCACCGAGGGCTGTCTTGCAGGAGTTCGAACCTGAGACCCAAAAACACCGCCGGGCTGCCGGTGCGATTCGCTTTTCCTTTCTTACGCCGCCATGTACGTAGAAACTTCACACGAAGAACTTCTTTCCCGGTCTGCCTCGCTTGGAGGCGTCATCAGCGACAGGAAGTTGTTCGTGATATGTATGGATACGCTTATGACATTGAGGGAGGCCACATCTGGTCTAGGGCTCGGTCCCGGCGCCACCCACCCCTCGTGTAATGTCTCGCCCAAATTCCCCACCTCAAAGCGTGCAAACATTGCTCCGGCCCAGTCCCTCATCACTATCCGGGAGCCCTATCAGGCTCACCCTTCTCAACCTTACTTTCATACCCCAGAACATGCCTACATCCATCATTCTTTCCGCATACCGCCTTCACAACCATCATCTCCACCCGGGTGGGCAAGGATATCCACATGTCTCTTTTGCTCCTCCCCGGGACTTTCCCTTTCCTACATTTCCCACCGCTCTTCCCGTTTACAATCTTCATGGACCTCAAAACCAATGATCGGGCACCTCCGGTACCTCCACCTCAAAGAACCCTTCATCGAGGGTCTTTCAGGCACCATACCACCTCCAACTCCACCTCAATATAATCACTATACTGTTCCTGTCCAGCCAAGCACTTTCACCTCTACCTTTCAGACCCTTAAACTGACTTATCCCACTTTTGGCAACACGAAAGGCAAACCCTTAGACCAAAGTGCTCAGGCCCACATGGAAGAATTTGAGGCTCTGGCTGTCCTGAATGGTCATGCTCAACCTCAACTGAAATTCCACATCTTTTCCACCACCCTGCGTGGCTCTCCTCATCAATGGCTCATGTCCAACAAAAGCCACTGGAAACAAGATTGGTCAGAAATGAGAACTGCTTTTCTTTCTCACTATGGGACCACGGATGATGATCAACTTCATCTCAAGCAACTCAATGACCTTCAACAAGAGCCCACGGAGTCCGCCCGGGATTTTGCAGATCGTCTTCACATTCTGCTCAGCAAACTCAAGGAGTACCCCACACAGAGCCAGATTTTGGTCTGGTTTCTCCAAGGACTTCCTCCAGCTATCCGACTCATGACTGAATACCTGCGTCCGAAGACTTTGGAGCAGGCTATCGACCTTGTCAATCACTCAGTCAATGTTTCCTCCCGTGGCGTGGCTCTTCAGGAGCTCCCTTTCATTCCACCCGTCATGGTTCCCATGCATGCTGTCCAACCTCAACACGCCAATTAGCAGGTAGCGATCCCGGATCCGTGCCATATCGCAAATATCAAGGCCACTTGGCAAATGAGTGCAACTCCACCAATGGCCCACCTCATTGTAAAAGATGCAACATATGCAATCATGCCACGGAAGAGTGCACTCGCACTCATCCTACACCGTTCCGCAACAAACTGGTTTATCAAGTGCAAACAACACCTCAGCAACAATCGCACTATCAAGAACCACCACCCAGCGCAACCCAATCAACTCTATCGCTAACAGGAGCAACAACGGGAACCCAACACACGCCCTCCTTTGATCCTTCTAAAGCTCGGTGTTATCTTTGCCAAGAATGGGGTCATACCACCACGGCGTGTCCTCAACTTCCACAAGTTCAGGTGCAGCTTCCTGGCACCAATCAGACCACATCGGTCCGCCTCACGGCTTACCAACTCTGGATTGCTAATGGCAAACAAGGCCCGCGCCCCGTTCTTAGAAGCCACCCGGCGCCTCAAAGAATCACGCTTATCAACCAGCTCTTGCCAATCAACCTCGGATGGATCAACAAGCACGGGGAAGAAATTTTTCAGGCACTTAATCCTCCGGTTCAGCCATCCAATTGGGTTGGTTTTGGTTTCATGCCGCACAGTATGCCACGCCCCTTAACCATTATTCCTAATGGCACCCAACCCGCCTTTGCAAATGTATCGACACAATTCCTCATGACGAAGAAAAAAGGTTCACTTTGCACCTGATTTGAGAAACTCATGCCGCATGTCATGCCTAAAGTTCGCCAAAGCATTCTCAACCTCATGCAAGTCAAGGCCGAGACGCGTTGGCTAATGTTCATGCCACCACTAGAGCTCAACAAAGACAAGAAGCACCTTCCACATCTCAACCTCCACGCTCTCAGACATATCCAAATATAGCTGCAGAGGTTGACCTACTTAAAGAAGTTGTCGCTTCATTACCATGCACTCCAAAGACTGTGGATCCAAATTGATCCTTTTTTCTCATGTGCCTCTGGAACTCCAAGAGGAGCTGGCAAAAATCAAAATTCCTCTAAGTCTTGCCACGATTTTGAAACTCTGTCCTGCTCTCAAGGACCAGTTACCCCTCCCGACTGTTTTGGTTGGGGCTGTTGCTACCTCTACACCCACGGTACATGCCACGGTGGGCAATCAGCAAGTCAACCATGTTCAAATTGACGGAGGTAGCGCAGTTAATCTCATCACGGATAAACTCCGCAAACAAATGGGCATCAAACAACTCTATCGTGCCCCATATGATATCAAATTGGCTAATGGCCATATCCGCGCGACCTCCTCAGCGCCACGCCTCTTCTTCACATCAACATTGGTGATCTCCGATTCCCCTTGGAATTTGGTGTTTGGAAGGCTGGAGAAGATCCAGGTGATTATGAAATGTTGGTCGGCAGACCTTTTCTCCGCCAGGCCAAGAGTATCCATTACTGGGCCACGGATCAATTAGTCATCACCGATGGTCACCTCAATGCCACCATGGACTTGGAAACAGGCAAAATCATTTCCGTCGACAATGCGGAACCCTCTCTCGGAAACATGCAGGTCTCGAGGGGACGCCAGAATATCTATCAAGTTCAGGCTCCACTGCGAAATCGCCTACATCATCCCCCGAATATGCTGATCCTTGGGGAGAAATGACTCTTGATCAGGACCAGGCTGTGGCTGCTTTGCTTGACCCTTACCTGGCTCCTTGCAATCGCATCCAACGTGTTGATCACTTTTCAGATGCGGAACCTCCTGCAGCTCCTGTAGATGTACACGCTGTCATGAAGCAACCCTCGCTTTGATGAAACCCAAAGAACCTCTCTTTTTCACCACGCAGAGTGCCACGATCCTGTTATGCTTCAACCTCCCCGCCATATTGTCCAGACACGGAAGTTATCCCCATATTCAGACTCTCAAGTCGAGATTGTGGACGAGGGCAACAATCACGGCCCGCATTGTCGCAAATCTTCCGACACCCTATCGTAACAGGCCGCCCACGCTTTTCAAAAAGTTCAAACACATTTTCGCCTAGAGCTACCGAGACCTTCGGGGAATCAACAAAACTTTGGGGAACTCACCATTCCTACCAAATCGATGCACGCCCGGTTTAGCAATGACAAGATGCAGGCTCAACCCAAATTACCGTGATCGCGTCAAAGCGGAAATTGACAAACTCCTTGCTGCAGGTTTGATCTACGAGGTCAAACATTCTGAATGGGTGAGCCCCATCGTCATTGCACTCAAACACAATGGTAAGATCCGCGTTTGCGTGGACTACTGAAAACTCAATCGTGCCACTGAGGGCGTGATCATTTTCCACTTCCCTTCACGCACCTGTGTTCGGAAGAGGTTGCTGGCCATGAGATGTACTCCTTCATGGATGGTTTTTCCGCTACAATCAGATCTCAATCAAAGAATCGATCAACTCAAAACTACTTTCACCACCGCGGGGCACTTTTTGCCTACAAGGTGGTTCCTTTTGGATTATCAAACTCTCCCTCAACGTTTCAACGCATCATGCTCTCAGTTTTTCATGATTTTATGAAGGAAAATCCCTTTTTGCAAATTTTTCAAGATGACTTCTCTGCCTACAGTTCCATGGCTGACCATTTGGATAAATTGGAACTCGTCTTTCAGAAATGTGATGAGTCCGGCATTAGTCTCAATCCCGAGAAATGCACCTTTTGCGTCACTTCAGGTGTTTGTTGGGACGTTGTCATAAAAGGTGTATCACCACCGGATCCTCGCCAAAAATCGGGTTGTGTGCTCAAGGCTCAAGCACCACCCAATATCAAGGAGACACGCTTTTTCGGTAAGGTCAATTATTACTCCACCTTCATTCCCGGGCTCGCAGCCATTGCAGATCCCATTCATAAACTCACGGGTGATGAATCCACAGGCTTGGAATTCCCGTGCGGATGCCGCTTTTCCAACAGATTGAAGCTCTTGCTTACTCGGCCCGGTTCTTGTTCCTCCTCAATGGGACAAGCCCTTTCACGTCCATGTAGATGTCTCGGCGTTTGCTATTGGAGCTGTTCTTTCTCAAGAATATGATGCGCACACTGACAAACCAAACAGATACGCGTTAGAACTAAATTCGGCCTGGCGCCAACTACTCGGCCCGTAGAGCGTGAAGCCTTGGGTTTAATTTTTACGTGTCCAACGCTTCCGTCACTATCTTTTGGGCGGTCGGATCAAATTTTTGTTGACCACCAAGCACTCCTTTATTTGATCAACAAATCCCGCCCACGAGCCGCATTGCTCGTTGGGTCCTCTTTTTCCGCAAGAATTTGCACCTTTTGAAATTGTTCACAAGGCGGCAAATCTCATGTTGTCCGGGATTATCTTTCACGATCCATCCACTGGATGATCCCTCCACTGGAGTCTCGGGCGCCTTTCCCGGCGCTCAACTCTTTCTCGGTCACGGCAACACCACATTGGTTCCACGACTTTGTAGTATCTCCTTCTGAGCTCTTCCACCGGAGGGCGCCACGCTCTCTCCAAATAGCGACAATCCCGTCGACATCAATTTCTCCGCGAGGTCCGTGACTACACCATGGTTGCAGGCCATCTTTACAAAAAGGGTAAGGATACCGTCCTTCGACGCTGTGTTCTCCCTCATGAAGTCCCCGATATTGTTCGAGAAGCCCATGAAGGGCTCGGTGGTGGTCATTTTCATGGTGACACCACGGCACGCAAAATCCTTCTTGCTGGTTATTTTTGGCCCACGCTCTTCAAAGGCGGCACGCCCACACCCGCGCGTGTGATGCTTGCCGGCGTGTGGGGCGCCCACGCCACGCTCTACCCTTGACGCCGGTCGCCACGCCACTTCCCTTCAGCAAATGGGGAATGGATTTTGTGGGACCCGTTGACCCTCCTGCGCGGCACACCCGTGCCCGCTACATTCTGGTTCTCACTGACTACGCTACCAAATGGGCGGAAGCTTGCGCACTTCCAGACAACACTGCAGCCAGCACAGCCAAGGTCATCTATCAACAAATCATCACACGATTCGGCTGCCCTACGGAGCTGGTCAGTGATCGTGGTGTCCATTTTATCAATCATACCATCAAGGAGCTGACGGATTATCTCCTGATCCATCATCACAAGAGCACACCTTACTATCCTCAAGGGAATGGTTTGGCAGAAAGCACCAACAAAACTCTGGTCACAATTCTCAAGAAAATTTGTGACGCTTCTCGCACTGACTGGCAAAACAAACTTCCTACTGTTCTTTGGGCTTACAATACTTGTTTCAAAATAGCTACAGGTCACACTCCTTTCAAATTGGTTTATGGTCAAGAAGCTCTCATGCCGTTTGAATACATCCTTCCAACTCTCCGTTTTCAACTAGCTACTGCCCATAATCCGCCTGCTGCACTCAACGAAAGGGTTTATCAATTGGAACAGTTGGATGAACTTAGGCGTGATGCTTATGTTCGTGTTCTTCATGGACAACGGTTGCAGAAATCATTGCATGACAAAAGACTTAAGACAAAAACATTCAAAGAAGGAGATTTGGTTCTTCTTTATGATTCTCGGTACAAAAATTTTCCGGGTAAGCTAACGTTTCGATGGCTTGGCCCTTATCAAATTGTTCAAGTGGTGCAACCAAGCGTTTTCAAACTAGCTGAATTAGATGGAACTCCATTACCTACCTTTGGTTAATGGCTTTTTCGCCTCAAAACATTTCATACCACGTAAAGTGAAAATCAACAACCCGGGATCTTTGTTCGGACACAAACACAACAAATAGTGACTAAACCGGCGGCATATTTATATTATAGGTGGAATTTTTTACAAAATGTGGGCCTGACCCAACTATTTCGCTATGGGCGCGCCCTATATACAAAAGCAGGCTCAGAGCCCTATCTACTAAGTCCTAAGGAGAACACCCTCTACTCCGGGTTGGGCGGGAGAGGTATCGCAGGATGTGGTACCGGTTGTGCTCGGGGTCCCAGTAGCGGTGCGAGAATCACCTCCATCCCGTTGGTGTGGGGATCGGCATGCTCACCATGCCGGCACACCACCGTCCATAGCAATGCCCACGATTGTGGTAACCGCCGAGGTCCGGGCAGATCCATTTTGCACGTAATCCACTCGAGGCGGTTGGGCGGCATAGTGCATTTGTCATGCAAACCAAAGCGGACATCTTTTGGCGCCATCGGATGTCTTCGCTTCACTTCCTCGGTTCGTCTTATATAGCCAACCGAGGAACTCCTTGTCGGCGTGGACCAATCAGAAAATTCGCCAGCGTGGTTTGCAATGCAAAATTTTGTTTCTAAAATGAGAATCTTTTCTCCCCGGCATATCTAGCCATGGTACCTTCCGACACATTCGTTTTAATGATATCCCACCGAAGTTGCCGGCATTAAATGCCATTCCTTCTTTTCATACCCGTCGAACGTTAATGTGTGTCCTTTGGCCACTGTCACATCAATCATTCTCTCACGTCTCATCTCCACCGTTCATTGCTTCTCCCTTTGTTGTTGGGGACTTAGCCAAATTTTTGCCTCTCAATCCCTCCTTGGCATCTTTCGACACACGGCAACATCAAGCGATTCTGGTTTAAGCCCTCATCATACCCCTTCGCCTCCATTTTTGCGCCCTAAACCTTTTCGTCTCTCTGCTTAGTCCTTCGTCCTCCAGTTCTCCGGTCTCGCCTTTGCATCACCGTTCTTTTGAAGCTCTTTGCCATGGCTGCCCCAAAATTTCCTACACTTCAAGCTCTCGCTCGGGGAACCGCTCTTTTTTAGTCGGTATCTTTCTTGGCTTCCACTTTCCGTGAAGCCCTTGTTGCCCGAATCGTGAAGTCGCTGAGCGCGAAGCTTTCTGAATTTTCACAAATGGAACTTCAGGCTCCAAATCCGGACCCGGTTAAGCGGTTCATCGCCCACATCGTCAACGGCGGCAGAATGGATACACTCACGGTGGTCGATGGCACCACCATTTCGCGACCCGGCACCTAATTTTCGAGGTATTCCATATCCCTTTGCAAACCCCTTGTTTATCTTGGTACGCCATACGGGATCTAGATGTCCTTTGAGTTTGGTGCTCACGCTTATCAAGCAAGCGTGCATCGCGACAAATATTGACAAGCCCCATGAAACTTTTGTTAAGTTTATGTGGCGCAAAGTTCTTGGGTATTCTATCAAGAACACCCATATCAATAAGCCTTTCTATAATATAGTGGTCACTGCTACTCGCTCCAACCACCACATTGATTGGCCCCAATTGTTGTTCTACCGTCTTCTCCAAGAAGTTGACCGTCTTCGGGCTGCCACTTCTATCTCTGAAGTTTCCGTGGGAGGCCATCTTCAAGCCATCATTCGTCATTACTTTCCTCCCTCACCTCCTCATTCTCATGCTTCCACTCAACAGTCCTTTCATTCCCTTCCTCAAAATCAACCAGTTGGCACTTCACGCACTTCTTCTACGGTCATGTCGGCAAGATAACACCACGCATGTCACTGTCTCCTCTTCCTCTACAGCAACGAGGCCCTCCAGTTCTCATCATGTCTCCCAAACATCACAAACACGGCAACAGCAGGCCCCTCCGCCTCCGCACCCTCGCCAGCTTTTGTATCAGTATCAGCAGGATGTTCAAGCTGCTGCTCTCAAGTTACAAGAATCCCAAGAAGCTCTCATGCATGGGGTTCAAACGGCCCTGGAGGCCTCCGACGCGGTTCACCGTGACCTTCAAGCTGCTACCACGCAAGTGCATACTCTGGAGACCCAGCTTCAAGACAAGCACGAAGTCTTTTTACAGGCCCGTGAAGATCTCAAGGCTGCCCAAACTCAGATTACTCAGCTTGCCGATCAGCAGGCACAATTGCAGACCACCATTCAAGAATTATTGGAGCAGGTCAAGGCACGAGAGACTCTTTTGGTTGCCAAAGATAAAGATATTGCCAAACTCAACACGCTGTATACAGAACTCTCTCGGAATTACAACACTCAAGCACAAGACCTTACAGCGCGTGACGCTCAAATTGCCTCCTTGACCTCTCAGCTCACATCTCTCCAAGATCAGCTTACGGAGGTTCAGAAACAGAAAATTCTTGATGACGCCGAGATTGCCGTGCTTCGACTCAATGCTCCTGGGCAATCCTCCTCACATATCACGACTTCTCAGAAACGGGTCCGTGACCAGTCACGCCTTCTCTTAGAAAAGGACAACCGGATCCGTGACCTCGAACAACAGCTACAGCAAGCTATTCAGTCTGCTGATGAGGCTCAGACCAAACTTGACGGCTATGTTACCATAACTAGCAACCTGCCTGTTGACTTCCCTGTGCCTTCCAGTTATCTGGATTATGTGGTTGCCCGACGCCACCTCTTTCTTCTGAAATGGCATGGGGCTGATGGTCCTGTTGATGTTCCCCTGCGCACTGCAGACTTTCTTCGGATCTGGCCAGACCTCTCTGTTGAAGACAAAGGTCTATTCTGCGCCCTTTTAGTCTTTGATCTCATTCACTGTGACGATCCAGATTTCATCACCTTCCGAGTTGTTCAGCCAATGGCATACATTTTCCATGATTTCTATCTGGCTGATACACAGGACAAATTTCGAGATGGGCCACACCAGAACTTTCAGGGTGACCCCACCCTTCAATGGTTGCTTTTGGATAACAACCCCTATCTGGCTGATCATGATCAGACACACGCTCTTCATCAAGAGTACATGCCTGAGCTTGCTCATCATTTGCCTCTCTGGCAAGCTGAGGCGCTGCAACAGATAAGGAAGTATCTGGGACATCCTGAGGATCTTCCCTTTGCACAAGTTTATATGCAGCACCTCGCAGGTTACAATCAACTGCGTGCTCTTCTGGATAGCAAGACAGTCCCCACGGGTTGGGATAGCCCTCCTGTAAATTCTCAGCTCCCTGCTTCTGTTTGGGACCATTGGTGCAAAGCTCTTGATCCGGCTCTTGTCCGAGAATTCAGGGAGCAGGCTCAGCAGCCCACGCCCACGGGCATGATCCCCTCTCCCTATGCTTCCCTGGGTGTTCCTCCACGCCCCAGGTTCTTGACCTCTGATTGGCGTCTCCCCTTTTGGACCAAGGTCATGGATGGCCATGCTGGATGGACTCCACCTCAGATCTCGGCCGGATCTCCGTTGGGATCCCCGTTTCGTTCGCCGCTCCAATTGGGAGGATGGTGCTACCCTTGATCATACTACCAATTGGATCTATATTCCCAATGAGCGTGGTTGGCAACGCCCTGCTGATGCTCTTCATGGTCTTGACACCTTCTTGCAGAATGCGACCACCTCACGGATCCTTGATAACACGCGGTTTACGTGCTGCTCTCAAATGCATCACAGTCGGCTCTTTAAATCGGCGGCGTCCATCTTTCCAGCGCAATCCGAATGCGGTGTCGGTGCCTTCGGTCTCGGACACGCCTACTCATGGAGTGCCGTTTGTTTCGCCGGAAGCCCATGCGCCCTTGAAGACATGGCGCTCTCATTTTCTCATTGCGCCCGATCCACGCCCTTTGGGCTCAACACTCCTCCGCTCTTCAAATACGCCAGGATCTCATTGGCACTTACCATAATGGCGCCCGTCCTCACTCCCGTGAGGATCACTTTCAGACTGATGGCTTCCCGCCCTCAGAAACACTTCCTCCTTTTCTTCACTCTGAGTGTCGTTTGGTGGGGGGGAGTGTTAGTCCTGTGCCTCCTGGTACAGGACTATTTATGTATACGACGGACCAAGTCAAGTCAAGGATCCAGACGAGCCGCGGGTCGGTCGTCCAAGGCCAATGAAGACCAAGCAGCAGAACCCACGCGATCAAAGCACGGGTCGCTACCAAGCGCCCGCGACAAGTGATGACCGTCACACTTTTGCATCAGCGTCAGCGTGGTTCTAGGCACTTCAAGAGGCACCGCCAACATTCCTGCAAATCAGGCCTCCTTCCAGGAGTCGGCACCGAGATCATTCAGGGTGTCTATATTGGGCCAAAGGCCATTGTACTATATATATAAGTAGAGCTAGCACATGATTTTTAGATGAGTTTTGAGTCTTGTCTCCGTTCAGTCTTCTCTCGATTGTGAGAGCTCATGTATGTTCATCATTGATATCAAGGAAGCTTATCATTTTCCTCTCATTGTTCTCTTTTGTTCTGTTTTCTTCTTCTTGTTCTCTTCTTGCAAATCCCGCGTGACATAGTCCCCCGGATTCTCCTGTTAGATCCACGGGTCCTCACCGAGGGCTGTCTTGCAGGAGTTCCCGAACCCAGACCCCAAACAGATGGTCAAAGGGCGGGAAGCCCTTGTATGACGTGAAACAAGACCAACCCAATTGGACTGTTGGACGGGAGGATTAAGAGCCTGATAAATCTCCTCCTGAGCTTGTTGATCCATAGGATTGGAAGTAGACGCAGCTTGCTGAGGTCGCTGTTGTTGAGGCGGCCGAGGAGGCTTCCTCAAAAGCAGGACGAGGGCCTATTTCCGTTGGCCACCCGAGTTGATAAGGAGAGCGGACAGGTAGGTTGATTGGAACCCGGAAGTTGAACTTGAACTTGAGGAAGTTGAGGACACGCCGTGGTGGTGTGACCCCATTCATGGCAATGATAACATTGAGCTTTTGAAGGATCAAAGGGAGGGCGGTTGCCTTGTCCCGTGGGCTCTTTGAGATTGCTGCTTGTTGTTGATCTTCTTTGAGATGGTTGATTTTGATATTGCTTGAGGCTGATATGGCCGGTTGTTGTTGAGGCGTGGTCGGACTTGAAAGACCATTTTATTGCGAAAAGGTGTAGGATGAGAACGAGTGCATTCTTTCGTGGCGTGATTGCACATATTGCATCTTTTACAATGAGGAGGTCCATTGGAGGAGTTGCTCAGAGTTCGGGGAACCATGACGGGGGGCATGAAAGGGAGTTCTTGAGAGCAACACCCGAGAAGAAACATTGACCGAGTGATTTACCAATTCAATGGCCTGTTCCAAAGACTTGGGACGCAAGTATTCTGTCATGAGTCGAATGGCAGGAGGAAGGCCCTGCAGAAACCAGACGAGGATCTGGCTTTGCGTGGGGTACTCCTGGAGTTTACTGACGAGAATGTGAAGACGGTCCGCAAAATCCCGGGCGGACTCCGTGGGTTCTTGTTGAAGGTCATTGAGTTGCTTGAGGAGTAACTGATCATCGTCTGTGGTGCCATAATGAGACAGAAAGGCAGTTTTCATTTCTTGCCAACTTTGTTTCCAGTGACTTTTATTGGCCATTAAGCACTGATGAGGGGCGCCTCTGAGCGTGGTCGAAAAGATATGAAATTTAAGTTGGGGCTGAGCATGACCATTCAAAATGGACAAGGCTTCAAATTCCTCCATGTGTGCCGAAGCACTCTGATCCAGAGGTTTGCCTTTAGTATTGCCAAAAGTGGGATAAGTCAACTTTAAATTATGAGAGGGCGATGAAGGCGGAACTGGCGCATAGATAGGTGGATTTGGTGGAGGATATGCAGAAGCATAGAGAGGTGGTACAGTCTGAGACTGAGAGCAAGGAGGTGGAACCGAAAAAACATGGGGTCCCCCAAAAGCAGCATCTGGTGGGGAAGGACCTTGGGAGCCATCCTCATGAGGCTTGAGATCAGTGGTTTGGTAAACAGGAAGAGCATCTTTGAAAAAGATGGAGAAGACTGAAAGGCGGCGTGGGTAGGGCCAAAAGACACGTGATGGTAGCCCATCCCACCAGGAGGTGAAGAAGGTTGTGACGGAAGAGGGGTGTGACTGAAGGGATATTGATATATCGAGTCCGGAAATAGTGAGGCGTGAATGAAGGTAGGTTGTGGAGATTGCGGTTGTGAACAATGACGACACGCAGGGGGAGACCCTGGTCGAGAATGAGCACGAGGGGTAGGAGGTGCCGACTGAGCTCTTGAGCAGATACGACCGCCCTCAATGTCATAAAGCAGTGTCATACATATCCCGAACAGCCTCGCGTCTTTGATGACGCTCCAGTCGAGCCGCCGTTTGGCAAAGAAGTTCTTCAGGAGTGAAACCTCGAGCAGACATGATGGAAGAAAGATCAGACCCGGCATCGGCGCCAGTGTTTGGGGTCTGGGTTCGGGAATTGGATCTAACAGGAGAATCCGGGAACTATGTCACGCGGGATTTGCAAGAAAAACAAGGAAAGGGGAAAAGAAGACAAAAGAGAACAATGAGATCACAATAATGAGCTTTCTTGATGTCAATGAAGATACATGAGCTCTCGTAATAGAGAGAAAACTAAAATGAGACAAGACTCAAAACTCATCTAAAAACTCATGTGCTAACTCTACTCATATATATAGTACAATGGCCTTTGGCCCAATATAGACACTCTGACTGATTTCGGTGCCGACTCCTGAAAGGAGGCCTGATTTGCGGGAATGCTGGCGGTGCCTCTTGAAATGCCTGGAATCACGCTGACGCTGACGTGGGCGGTGACGGGCCGTCACTTGTCTGAGCGCCACCTCTTGGTAGCAGACGCGGGCTTTGACTGCGTGGTCTGCGGCTTGGTCTTTTGCTGGGCCTTTGACGACTGACCCGTGCCTGGTTGTGGACCCTTGGCCTTGACTTGGTCCGTCGTATGCATGAATAGTCCTGTACCAGGAGGCACAAGACTAACACATGTTAATTCGTTCGGTTTGTCCATCAGTTTGACGGTGGTTTCCACTACTCATACTGAGGCTTACTCCCAGCCCTCTCATAAAATCCTTCCAAAAGTGCCCTGTGAATTTAGAGTCTTGATCGCTCACAATTCTTCGTGGCAGACCAAACATAGGGTACACAACCCGTAGGTACTTTTTGGCCACATCCTGTCCAGTAGCATCGCCTTGTAATGCTAAGAACTTTGCATACTTTGTCAGACAATCGACCATCACTAGCACTTGGGTGTGTTGTCGATTGGAACGTGGGAGTGCAACTATGAAATCCATACTTATGCATTCCCACCTTTCCAAAGGTATGGGCAATGGTTGTAATAATTCTGGCATTTTTCCATGATCCTTTTTTACCGCCTGACATACCGGGCACTGTGATACATAAGATTTTACATCTTGTTTCATACCAGGCCAAAAGAATTGTCTTTTAATCAATTCGTATGTCTTCCACTCCCTCCCGTGCCCTGCTTGCGGGGTATTATGGAATTCGTACAAAATCTCCTTCGTAAGATTCTCTACTAAGGGGACATAAATGCGTCCCTTATAGAACCATAAATCGTCATTTTGCGTCCAGAGAGAACCTTCTCTTTTGGTTAGATCTTGATCCTTCTCATACAAATCCCTGATTTGTTGGAAGCGATCCCATTCTAGAGATGTCATTCCATTAATGTATTTTATTCTGGAAAGTGCATCTACAACTGGGTTATCTTTCCCAGGGGTGTGCCAAATTTCAAAGTGAAACTCATGTAAGAAATCTAACCAGCGCGCTTGTCTGAGACTTATTTACTTGCGTGGCTCTTTATTGGTCCCTGACCTTAAGTAATGCCACCATGTTTTTAAGGCATGAACTATGGCCAACAACTCTTGTTCATATGTGGCATAGTTCTTTTCTGCCGGATTTAATTTACGACTCTCATAAGCCACAACATGCCCTTGTTGCATTAGAAATGCTCCCAGAGCTTGTCCACATGCATCCGTATAAACTTCAAAGGGCAAATTTAAATCCGGAATTTGTAGAATTGGTTCAATTGAAAGTAAACCCTTGATTCGTTCAAAGGCTATCTTTTGTTCCTTTCCCCATACAAAGGGTTGCCCTTTCTTAAGTAGAGCCACCTTTGAAAAGTTTGGAATGAATTTCCTATAATAAGTGGCTAAGCCTAGAAAACTCCTTACATCCGGAACATCTATAAGTTCTGGCCATTCCCTTATGGCTCGTACTTTGTCTGGATCTGGGGCCAAACCCTTTTCCGAGACTATGTGTCCCAGGTATGCTACTTCTTGTTTTAGAAATTCACATTTGGAAATTTTGGCATAAAGTTTGTGCTCCCGGAGCATCATCAATACCTTTTCCAAGTGTTCCAAATGCTCCTCCTTACTCCTTGAGTAAATCAGAATATCATCCAGGAATATTTGGATAAATTTGTCTAAATACCCTTGAAAAACAGTGTTCATAAGCCGCATAAACGTGACTGGGGCATTTGTTAATCCAAAGGGCATGACCACAAATTCAAAATTCCCTTGGTTGGTTCGAAAGGCCGTTTTGGGTTCATCTCCTTCCCTAATGCTAATTTGATGATATCCACTTCTTAGGTCGATCTTGGAGAAATATTTTGCTCCCACTAATCGATCCATGATATCATCAATTCTAGGCATGGGGTAGCGATCTTTAATAGTGGCTTTATTAAAAGCCCTATAATCGATACACATGTGCATGTTCCCATCCGATGACAGGCGCCCCAAATGGTAACTTGCTAGGCCTTATGAAACCCTTTTGGAGCAATTCTTGAATTTGTCTTTTGACTTCTTGCTCCAGGGGGCTAAGTCTATATGGCGCCCTGGCCACTGGCTTAGTCCCTGGTTCCAAGTCTATCTCGTGGGAGATTTCTCTCAATGGTACTCCTTCCGGGAGTTCTTCCTGGAACACATCCCTATATTTCTTAAGCAAACTCTCAAGCTTGTCATCCTTGTCCATAGCATTTATTTGCTTTGAATCTATGGGGGAGTCAAGAACATAGACAAAATATTTTTCATTAATGTTGGAACGGAAACAACGTTTGGCTTGCATAGCCATTATTAACTTGGGGGAAACTACATAAGGAGTACCCTGAAGGGTAATTTACTTCCCTCCTTTAGAAATAACTAACAAATATTTTTTTCAATCAATAGGAGGATTAACCATTTGAAGCCATTTGATACCCAGTACCACATCAAATCTGGTCAGTTTTGCTAAGTCAAAACTCATTGTTTCCTCATAGTCCCCAATGGTCAAGTGCACACCAGCCACCCCGTGGCTCCAATGCTGAACCTGTTTCCCAGCTTCAGTCTCAATTTCGTATGGTGCCACTTGAACCAATTCCATCTTTAGTTCTTGTGCTAAGTCTGCAGAAATGAAATTGTCAGTACTCCCAGAGTCAACAAGAACAATAACATTTCTACTATTTAATTTTCCAAGTAAACGGATAACTTGCCTGGCAAAGTTATCTTCCTTACTTACCGAACTGGGCTCTCCCCGAGCTATGGCGGAGAGTTGCTTGGTTCCCCCTTCAACTTGCTTGGTTGTAGTGGCTATCGCCTTCTTGTCCTTATGGGGTTTTGGGCAATCCCTAGCCATATGCCCCTTTGCACCGCAATTGTAGCAAGCAAACGGCTTAGTGGACTTCTTCCCTGAAGAGGCATTCCCTTTGCCTTTATCATTGCTTGTGGGGTTAACTTGGGCTACTCTAGCCCTTTTATTCGACCCTCCTTGCTTATTTTCAAGTTTTCTTTGCTTCCATTCTTGGAAAGGATGAGCTTTCTTGCTCTCTTCCTCCCCCTCTTCTCTTGGGGAGCTTGCTAATGTGCGTATGGCAGACTCAAAATCCCCTGGATTTACCTGCCTAATGTGTGCCCTAAGGCCACGATTTTTAAGTCCATCTTCAAAATAACTAGCTTGCATCCGCGCTGGCATGTCCTTGATCCTTACAAATACACCTCTCAAAGTGTTGATGTATTGTTGTAAGGTGCCCGTTTGTCTGATGCTTTTAAGCTGGATCAGCGCATGATGTTCATCATGGTGAGGGGCGTATTCTTGCTTAAAGAATATGCAAAAGTCTGCCCAACTATTTATCTCTACTCCTCTCCCCATAAGGATCCCCCACCAAGAAGCAGCATCCCCTCGCAACTGGAGAGCAGCATGCAGCACCCTGGCTGCATCTCCCTTCTTAGTGGCTCGAAAATAGGTTTCCAACCAGTTAAGCCAATGAATGGCTTGTTCTGCTGACTCAGTGCCACAGAATTCAGGATGAAAGTCGTATTTAATTAAAGTGGGACAAATCTTGAATTTTGGGACTCGGACTGAAAATGGGACTCACACACCAAAAAGGAAATTTTGGAATTGATTGCTTGAATAGAATTACACATGACACACAAAGAATTGGGTTACTTGTTTTCCTCATAAATTTTACAAACCACTAGTTGAGAAAGTTTTCAGACTTCTCAATATTATCTACCCTCATACAATGATAAAGCATGGAGGTTGCTCATGGCCTTGTCCATCTCCCTTCTTGGGATCTTGTGTGTGTTGTCCTTCGCAATGTGAGAACTTGGATATGACCATACCACACACTCCACCAATTCCCTCCTTTGAGGGTCAGCATAATTGCCCTCCACTTCTTCTCAGTGATCGGTGTATTGCTCCTTCAAGTTGCCCTTCTTGTGTCTCCCAATGGGCTCCCAATATTGAATTTGGAATCCGGGACTTAACTCCTCTCCATCAGGCATAGTGGTGGTTACATCAGAGAGTGCCACCCCTAACCATATTGGGCCAGTCCTCATCATCGCCGGGCCTTACTAGCACAAAGTATCCTTCCTTGATGTCCTCAAAGGGATCCCACTCGGGAAGATCAAACCACCCGGCTTTGAGGCCTTACTTCCCACAAACCACTTGGAACCCTTGTTGGGACCGGTGAGCATTCTTAGGCGTGCTTGCACCTTGAGAACCCTCCCATCTTGACTCACGGCAAGAACCCGTCTCTTAGCTCCCTCCCACATGGTACATTCGGGTTTCTAAGCATGTCACAACTTTCTCCGTGCTTGATTAGGGAGTCCATTTTATTTTTCTTAAGAGTGGAGGTGTGCTTTCCATTTGAACATCATCCCGGTGCGTTATGTAATCCTTGATGCCCTTCACTAGTTGGCTAGAGTCTTGACTGTCTTGAAGGGAGGTAGTGGTTTTGGCTGCCCTTTAGGAATGAGAACTTCACCGGTGAGCACCCTTTGCCACAACTTCGATACCTTGTACGAGGCATCCACAACTTGTCACCTGGTCTCCACTTATATTGCATGATTGGTATTCCATCCCTAACCCAAAACTTGAACTGAAGTGGCTTTGTGTGTCTGTAACCTGGTCCTTACCATCTAGCAAGTATCCCTCTACAAATGATTTCCAATCTGCAACCTCATCCATCAAAGAAAGCCATTGGGTTGGGGTCAATGCAGCTCTCAAACACATCCATTAGTTCGGGGAGAGTGGTCACGTTTTCTCTCTTGAGCTTGGTGGAGAAAGTTCCAAAGAATCCATCTATATCATCATCGTATGCCCAACCATCATGAATCCCACTTTGACAACTTTGAATACTCCAGCTGCTCCAAGTATGACATTGCCCCAAACATCCATCTATTCTTGTTTTCTTTCCAGCGGTTGTCCAAGCCTGAACACATAGCTCCTCGAGGCATTGATTTCTCAAGTAAGGGGAAATCATCCCAAGTCCTCCTTGATTCACTAGACACCTTGGATGTGAGGTTTTTTTATCGCCTTTGGTAACAAAGCGGTTGATCATCCATCAAAGCCTCAAAATGGGTGCTGAAGGGGAATACCTCCTCCCTTCTATCGATCCTTTCTCTAGTGTTCTCGGGCACTTGAAAATAGAGCTCACATGGAAGTTTGGATCATCTCTCCATAGATCAAGCACAAAATGACCATATGTTCGGTTCCATGACCATGTGTTAATACACCCGGACTTACTTTCATCCTAAAAAGCGTTTTGACAATGCTTGGGTAAAGGATCTAGCTTTGGCAAGAAAGTCTTGTGTTGGTCCATCTTATCATGAATTATACACAAAACATTTGTCCTTTTGCATCTCGAAAATGTTCTCCTTTGCCAATACAACTGTCTACATGATATTTGGTCCCTTTGGTGATGCAAATTGCTCCCTAATTGCCATTCTTTCTTTCTCTATTGCGGTTGATGCAAGTGTATCCTTGAGTTGAATGCAAGTGTTGCACTTTGAGAATGGCATGTGTTGTAGGACACTCACGTCGAGAAGTGAGTGCTCCATAACTTGCTGAAATGTGATTGAGAAAGAGGCCTACCTCCGGTAGTTTCGGGATGGAGTTGACCTCCTTAAGGCACTCCTTTTGGATATAGTGTTGTGGCAACACTCTTTGCACCACTCGCTGCCGTGCTCGTTCACCTTCGACTTGTGGGGCATAGATTGAGACATGTATCTCACAAAGCTCGAAGGCTGCAATGGCCTTGAGAGTATTTGCTCTAGGTTTCAAAGTGAGTGCATTACCATGTTGGAACAAAAGCTGTGCCCTTTTCTAACCTGCTCGATGTATCTGTAAAATGAAGACTTGCTCACCCCAAGAATCCATCTCAATGCTCTCATACATACCTTCATGCCCCTCAATTGATATAGTAGCCTTCTGTGTTTTCATCATATTTGGAATTCCTACACAAGGAGTAAATGAAATTAATCCTATCTTTTTGAAGCTGTCAATGTATTGGGACCTTATCACCGCGAGGTCATCCACATTTGTCTTTGCCTTTGTGCAATCTAGGTTGCAACACTCTTGACCCCTAATTGCCTCTAGGTTTTCTTTGGTTGGTGCCATACTTTCCACTTTTCTAAATATTTGTCACTTCTAGGCCTCTTGGGCACCCTTAGCTGCCTTTTATGAAAAACATAAGCGTCTCTTCCTTGTGATCAGGAGGATGCTCATCGACCACCAAATCTTCCACATGGTCTTGGGTGGGCCTTAGGGGTGTGTAGTTCAAGAGGGCATTCTAGAGTATCACCATTCTTGTGTGTAATATATCTAATTGGCCATCTCAACTGAGCTTGGGACTCCAGCACCCCCTGAGCACACAATGCAATCCTTTGGAGCTTCCACAGGACATGATTGTATCAACCCGATAAGAAGCTTCACAATGCCAACTCAAGATGTTCATCTCCCAGCCTTTCATCATTCACACTATCAAATGGATCAAGCTGCGGTTATTATGCCCTCTGCAAATACCGATGGCTGCAAGGGTGCAACAAAAGGCAACCCATCTTCCTCCATTGGAGCCTAGGGCAATGCTCTCTATTTGGACTTCCTTGGCTCCATTTTACTCCTCTCACATGCTCCCTGAATGAAAAAGCTCACATTAAAACCATATAGCCCCAAACACCACAAATATGACCATATGAACCATATAAAACCATACAAACATATTAAATATAACCATATTAAATCATACAACCATATTAACTAAAATCATATAACCATATTAAAGCATACAACCATACTCATTCTAAACCATATGTAACATTGTAACCATATATAACCATTGAAACTATTCAACCATTGAAACCATATTAAATACATAAGATAACATATATAAACATATAACATAACCTTTCATATCTTGTCATGGCCACGTGGCGCCTCTTCAGAGGCTGAAAGCGTGGCCATGTCGCTTAATCTTTTGCCACGTCATGGAGGGCATGGCCCACACGTGTGGCAGTTTATTATTGCACTTTTACGAGGGTCGAGGGTGCAGCCGAATTGCTTGCACCCTCTTCCTCCCCCCCCGACCATTCTTCCTCCCCCGTTTTCTCGATCCTCTTTTTTTTTCCTCAAGCGCCCGCTTTTCCGATCAGGCGATCGATCGAACCGAGCGATTCCAAGGCCATCTTATGACAGCAGCTTGGTCGACGGATCAGGACGCTTCCAGCGCCGAAGTTCTCGCGCAGATTGAGTGTTCGCGAGGCGCATGTGAGGAGAAGAAAGTGAGCCCCTTTTTTAGTCTTTGCTTTTAGTTTTCTGTAAGTCCTTTACTGCATTTTTACTTATATTCTGTTGTTAGAGGCTCTTATTAATCCCTGATACAATTTACAGCCCGACAAATCCTTATTCACGCTTTGCGAACGACTATACCCACATGGAAGCGAACACGGAAGCCTCCTCCTCATCCAGCAAATCTTCCAGGTATGTTTTTGTAATATCATACCCTTTTTAATCTCATTTCTCTGTACTGTTCTCCACTGTTCTCTGTTTTCTCATTAATCTCACTAATCTCTCTGTTATCTGTTTTCCCTTTGTATTGTTTTCTGTTTTTGTTATCTTTTTCTTGCTTGTGGTTGAATTGAATACATTGTACAGGCACAAGTGAGAATAGTGGTTAGAGTAGTAGCAAGCAACCGAGATAGAAATCATCATAGACTGGTGTTAGGAAGTAAGATATTGCAGAGCATTAACAGAACATAACTAGGAATGTCTTTCTCCCAGCAAGAACTAAGAATAGGAATTGCTTCACAGAATCTCCATTTCTAACTCAAAGCAAATCCACTGCAGGAGACATGCAGAATGGAGTGGCGAGTTGAGAATATTTCAGCTTGCCAACAGTCCAGGAAGTACAGGCCTTCTTCTCGACTCGCGAGGCGAGAAGAGGGAGTGTACACTCTGGACTGTTGGCCGGTTGAGGGATTCTCGACTCGCGATTCGGGATTGCACAGCTACCCAATGTCTTCACATTCTTTAGAAGCCTGCTGCAGCCTTCTCGACTCGTGAGTCGAGAATGTGATACCCTGCCAATGGCCCTTTGTGCAGTCGCAGGTGCCTCCACCCAGTCTGAGCCACTCTCCTTCGAACCATGCTCATCGAATATTGCGAAGAGGACTGGCTCCGACTGGGTGGAGGCCTCGGCGACTAACCACAGAGGTGCTGGCCGCTTTCTCGACTCGTGAGTCGAGAAAACGCAGGCTCTAGTGCACTCTAGAGCTGGCCTGCAGACAGTCTTAACCACTCTCCTTCTATCTTCCTCGGACATTGCGAAGGGAAGTGGTTTTCACTGTCTGCAGGCCAACTCTTAGCAACCCAATTCTCCTGTGTGTGGTCGCAGTGGCCTCTACCCAATCAAAGACCGTCTCCTTCGAACCATCTTCGTCGAATATTGCGAAGGGGATGGGCTCTGATTGGGTGGAGGCCTCGGCGACTAACCACAGAGTTGCTGGCCGCTTTCTCGACTCGTGAGTCGAGAAAACGCAGGCTCTAGTGCACTCTAGAGCTGGCCTGCAGACAGTCTTAACAACTCTCCTTCTATCTTCCTCGGACATTGCGAAGGGAAGTTGTTTTGACTGTCTGCAGGCCAACTCTTAGCAACCCAATTCTCCTGTTTGTGGTCGCAGTGGCCTCTACCCAATCAAAGACAGAGCTTGCTGTATGCATTCTCGGCTCGCGAGTCAGGAATGCCTTACCCAACCGGCACTCCATGTGTACCATCCGGAGTTCTCGATGGCTAAGGCATTCTCGACTTGCGAGTCGAGAATGTAGACACGAAGCATTCTCGACTCGCTAGTCGAGAATCCTCTAGACCAATTCCTCCCTGTGGTCCGCGGTGGCCTCTACCGGTCGAGGCCCCGCCCGGCTTAATATCGGCGAGGGGCTCGGACCGGGTGGAGGCATCTGCAACTAACCACAGGGAAACCATAGAGCTTGATGTCTGCATTCTCGCCTCGCGAGTCGAGAATCCCTTAGCCACCAATTCTCCGGTGTATGGTAGCAAAGTGGCCCTCGACCGGCCGAGTCACTCTCCTTGAACCATCTTCGGCCGAATATTGCATAAGGGAGGGGCTCGGACCGGTGGGAGGCCTCTTACAACTAACCACATGGTAACCACAGAGAGCAAGCCAAGGCTTGCATTCTCCACAACTACTTTGCACTTTGTATTCTCTCGTTTTTAGTCCCAAGTGCCTCTAGCTTTGTGCGAGCCACTCTCCTTGAACCATCTTCCTCGAATATTGCGAAGAGGAGTGGTTCGGACAGGGTGGAGGCCCCTCCGACTAACTACAAGAGGATGCATTTGAACCGCATCTCCTGGGCCTTAGACCTAGCCTGATCTATGTACAACATTCCAAGAAAACACTCCATAAAAAAAGACACCTAAAACGGAACTGTTCTATAACCCCGAACCATTGTTTCCTTGCCGAGCTTCTCTCAACCGAGAGAGTAAATCATCTCTCGAAGCTGAAAAATGCTGGACAAGGAAACAATGAATCCGTCGAGCTTATCAGCAGTTCCATTATTTAAACACAGACGGCATGTTCTACAAGCGAAATAACATAGGCATCTCTGAAACTCACCTCTTCACCCAGTAATTCCTTGGGCCACTGTATCACGGATCCCGCTGCCTCACCTAGAGTCTTTGCTTCTTCTGTCGGTCTCATCAAGAGTGTATTCGCATCTAATACTTGTATCACTGCGATTCTCGCGTATCCCCGTTCCATGGCGCCGCAGTGTAGAGTTCCCGTGTCTGGCAGCTCCTCTCCGCTTCCTACCTTAGCTCCGTGCTCATCGATCAAATCAACTGCTTGCAATAGGACGCGCGGTCAGGAAAAACACACACATGCAAGGCGCTGTTAGCAGCTTACCGCGTCGCGGCGCCATTCCGGTAAACTACGGTCGATGCTCCCCTCCGAACTCGAGGTCGCCAATGCCGCAGTGAAGATAAACTACGCTCCGCTCACTAAGTCCCTTGATGTGATTAAATTTCGAAATATTGTTTGGGCGGGCTAAAGCCGACCGTGCTGTACCCTTAGCCCGCTTTTTTTTCATAAATGATTGCATGTCCTTAAATTCAAACTAAAGAACACGCCCGATCTTTTTTACATGCAGTCCTAAAACTCACAACGCGCGGAGGAAACTTAATTCTGAGAGGGGTAGAAGAGGATGAGAGGGCATCTGAGACATGACTCCGTCCAAGAAGCGAGGCGCCGGAGGGGATGCTAGTTCTAGCGGCAGCAAGAAGAAGAAGACTAACACCCTGTGGTGAGCTCTGAGGTTTTTCTTTTGTCGGAATACCTTAACTGATCCATCCTTTCTTCTTGCAGCATTCACCTCGGACTCACTAGTGATCACTGGCCGAACTCCGTTCTTCGTCATCGAGGGACTGGAGACAGAGCTTCTTGACACACCAGCAGATTCTTGGTGGTATGTCGAGGTATCAACAAGTGGGAAGGAGAAAGATCTGTTTCTCCACCAAAGGGACAAGAAGAGCTCCGGAGACAAGTACAAGAAAATCGGTGTTGTGCTCTCCGTCTCAGCGCCAGATTCGAAGCATTTAACACTACATGTCGAGGACTGCCAGAAGAGTAAGTTCTATCACACCAAAAAATTAGCAGTTGCAAATTATTCTCACTCTTCCATGAGCAAGGCGAAGGGCACCGAAAAAAGGCAGGCGCCTTTAAATTGTCAGAACCTTGGGTGGAAGGATCTGGAAGGGATGAAGGAGGCCGGAACCCTAACATCCAGGGAGCTTGGAATGGAGATTTCCAGGGTCAGGGAAAAACTGTTCAATACGGGGAGCTTCACTTCTACTGTGCTGAAGACTCTACAACACTCTGCAGTGGGGAATGAAGTTGTGGTTCATACACAAAAAAGTCCACCAAAAAACAAAGATGGGGAAGATGACACCACACGGGAGGAATCAGATGACGAAGGAGACGAAGATATGGTCGACTCCCCAATAATGGATCCAGATGATCAGATCAGGATTTCACAGAGAGGGGCACAGAAAATGGAGCGGCTGGCTCAGTATTATCCGTTGGGAATATCACACAAGCTGCTGCTGGACATTAGACGGCTGAAGGTTTGCACGGGAGATGCCGTCTTGTTCAACCACAGGGAATTTAATCCAGCACACATGCTGGAGATTCTGAACCTGATGGTGCGACATCCTGTTGCAGATCCAATGCCTGCGGATGTCATACCTTTTAGCAGATCGACCGGTGAGTTGTTCAGCTGGAAGTCTGAGGAAGATCTGAAGGGAAAGGACGTCCGGTTCTGGGTTGTAGACGGTCAGCATTCAGTTAGGGCGGCGCAAGTATTGCAGACGGAGAAGGAGGTGCCGCAAAGGATCAAGGATAGATATGCCAAGCGAGAGTGCAGAGTTCTTTCGGCGGAGACGCCAGCAACCGAACTGGCCAGCATTAGCCACTGCCAGAACACAATAGCAGCGAGTGCGAGCTACGTAAGGTAAATAACTCTCTGAATCCTAACATTTGCCGATTATCACTGGGGTTTCTCGACTCGCGAGTCGAGAAAGCCAGGGTAACACAGAAAATCAAAGGATGCAGAGCTTTCTCGACTCGCGAGTCGAGAAAACCCAGAGAAGTAAAAGAAAATTAGACATTCAAGGGACTTTCTCGACTCGCGAGTCGAGAAAGCCCTACCATCTTAACGTTTTCCCGATTATCACTGGGGTTTCTCGACTCGCGAGTCGAGAAAGCGAGTGGTAAACACGTAAAAATCAAAGGATGCGAGAGCTTTCGACTTTCGCGAGTCGAGAAAACCCGTGATAAAAGAAGGGGACTTTTTCTCATTTCATGAGTCGAGAAAACCCGGGCTACTATTTACCGTTTATTCCCGTGTTTGTAGATACTTTCATGCTCGACATTGGTACATTGATCTGAATGCAGCCCCTTATCCCGACCGGATCATACACACTAGGCAAAAATTGGAAAGCATTGGGTTGTCCTCGGCCCTAAAGGAAAAGGGGGCTCCCCGGATAAGTGGAAGACCTTTGAGAAACTATGCAGATATGTTCTGCTGGAGGGACAGGAAGATGATGAGGGAGAGGAAGAAGAGGAGAAGAAGAAGAGAACACCAAGGAAAGGCAGGGAGTCTCTCTCAGACCAATATGACCTCATTCTTAGCACTGAGGCGGTCTGGGAGAAATGGACTGAGATATGGGCTCAATGGACAAGAGGCAAGCTGAAGGACATCAATGGAGAATTTCCAAGCAGGCCGGACCCCAAGTTGTTTGACAAGCAGTTCATGAAGAGGATACTGTGGCGACGGACAAAAAACGCTTGACCTACAAGGCAAAATCTTGGAAGGAACAATCCTACTAAGGAAGACCAGGAGTTCTAAATTGCAGGACGCAAAGGATTATGCCACAGTGCGTTAGAAGAAGGCATCACGGAGTTCTGCAACGTTGCATCTAATGAATACCATGATTTTGATTATTACAAGGAAAAGGCTGCCCTTGATGAGGAAGACATGAAGGAATTGAACCGTCTATGTCAACCCTACATCAACACCAAGCTGAAGCGTAGCGTCAAAACCCTTCCTTTCCCCTCGAACGCGATGCGATGGCAAATTTCGAAGAGGAAGCTTGGATTCGGGTGGTCCCATTTAAGGCGACGATAGCTCCCCATTTACGGTAACTTTGGGACACAAGGGATTTGGTGGTCCAGGCGGCACTGGACCCGTGGCACTATTTGCCATCAATATGATCGAAGACCCCACCCTTTTTATGACAAAGTGACATAGAGCGGTGGTACAAGGCGTTGTGCGGACATGACCGACCTGGATACTTCGGGTTTCCTTGTCTTTTGCATGCCGGGCAATCGGACAACCGGCTGTCTCCCAATGGGCATTTGATATTAACTTCACCAACAAGATCATGCACTCCATATACGAACTTGATCATGAGTGCAGACTTGGCTTGCCGAAGGCACCAAGCTTTGCCAACATCATAGTTTTGGTTTTGATTTCAAGATCGGATTCAGGGTAGACACACACGACCCTCGATCCAGCTCCATATTCTTTCTTCGGGGGCTTAACATTATCATAATATAGACCGACACGGATAAGTGGTGGTCTAGCGAGCATCATTATCTCGACAAGTTCATGATCTCTCAAGAGCAGATGGAACCCTGGAAGGGGGGCAGATTTATGGAGGATGTTCCATCGATGGACAAGGTCAGCAAAGATGGTGCGACAGGTCCTATACATAGAATTCCTATCCGGCCAAGAGTTATCAAGTACTTCATAACCAGCTTGGTCGAGGAAGATCAAATTGTAGGCGCGAAAGTGGTACATGAATGGCCTGTTCTCTCGAGGGGGGCTATCTTGTTTGGAATGAAACCTATATCCGTGGTTGGAAATAAGGACATGGTTGAAACCATTCGGTCATACACGGATGCGCTTCATGAGCATTTCAAGGGGGGAGGAAGACAAATGGAAGCAATAAAGGCGGCGAGGGACGAGGGAGACAAAGCTGACGGAGACGAGAATGTCGAAGGTTTGGACCCGAATGCTGCCGAACACATTCTTGAAAACCTGAGATTGAGGTGAGTTTACTTTGCTCTATCGGTGTTTCTCGACTCGCGAGTCGAGAAAACTCGTTTCCTTTCAATACCTTTTCTTTTCATTCTCGACTCGCGAGTCGAGAAAACTCGTTTCCTTTCTGACAGATGTCATCATTTCAGGGAATTCCAGGTCAACGACTCCGGATCATTGTCATTGGGCAGCGGTTCACGTCGCGAGGAGGAGAATGAAAAGGACAAAGACAATCCAGAGCAAGACACTGCTCACAGCCAGAAAGGACCTGAAAAGATAATGATCCCGCATTTGGATCCCGATGAACCGGATATATGGTCAGAGCCAAACTCCAACTGGGATCCAGCTGGTCCCGCCAAGCTTGTAATATTTGACGTCAATGGAGTATTAGCTGCAGTATACCACGATAAAGACGTCCCCGAGATTAACACCTCGCAGATCCCGACCAAAACGGAGCATAAAATAGTGTATCCGAGGCCTAGAGCTAAGGAAATTGTTGAATGGTGCCTGGAACGGGGATTCGAAGTGGGCATATGGTCTTGTATGGCAAAGAAAAATATTGTCAATGTTCTTGGTGTTCTCGGCATTTCAATTTTGAAGTTCAAGTTCGTTTGGGGAAACGAAGGGTCGAAAGCATGTGTCGGACCTCGATCCACCCCGGGTCACAAAGGGAAGCATATAATGGTGAAAAGGCCGACCGGGGTTTATGAGCAATTCGAGGACTATGGCAAACACAACACGCTGATCATAGGCGACTCGCCTACAAGTGCTATCATAACGCGCAAAATACAATCATTGCTAAGCCATATCGACCTGAAGAATATGAGACGGATAGGTGGTTGTCCTTTGATTGCGGTCCTATCTTGGCGTAATCCGCTTTGCCATTCTTGTCGCCGATGTGCTTCTGAACTATCCGAGCCTCACGGAACCCGATCCAGAGAGCAAGGCGATCATGAAAGCTATGGACGACAAATATTTTGGTGAACAAGAAGAGTGACCTCTGCTTTCAGATAGTCAAATTGTGTGAATATTGTAAACAAACGTGAACACATGTATTGAACATTTTGTAATGAATATACTTGTATATTGAGTTTTCGCTGCCTTTCTCGACTCACGAGTCGAGAAAGGCATGCTTGTCCTGTTCATGAGACCATTTGTATGTTTGATTGTGTATTTGGATGCAGCCACAAACTATTATGATAATGCTTGTACATTCGTTTCACGGGCCTTTCGACTCGCGAAAGGAGAAAGGCAATCGGTTAATCTCGCTGATGGCGAAACCATTTGTATGCTTCCGTGTGTGATTGGATGCAACCATATTCTAATGAGAATGGTTGTACTTTCATTTTTATGGGCCTTTCTCGACTCGCGAGTCGAGAAAGACACTACTTCCCACGTCATTGGATGCAGTTGTATGGAATGAATGTCCTCCATTGTAATTTGATTTCAACATTCTTTTCTTCGTTTTGACTAATGGCACCGTAATTGTTAATCATACTCTCCTTGCTCCGGTGGTTCAGCACGATCCGACCACGAGCACGCGAGATCCCCTCCAGGCATCACAGAGACCGCCGAGGTGGCACGCATCCCGCTCAAAGGCGAAAGAAATACCGATTAAGCACGGACCTGGCCACGCTACACTCTTGCGGCCTGCGGGATAAGGTTGCTCGCGAATTCAGAGGTTGCTCGCTACACCCTGGGGATAAAGAACAGGCGAAGAACAAAGAGAAAGTCCAGGAAGCTCAAAGCATCTTGCAAGCATTGCATAACATCCACGGAGGTTGGGGAAGGAGCATATTCGATGAAAGGCTGCGGGAGGCGAGTGGAGAAGTCGGGTGGACAGGTCGGCCGGTAGCTCCAGAGGCACCTCCACGTGAGGCATTCCACACTCTTCAGGTTGCCCCCAAGGCTTACAGTCGGCGTGAAGAAGCGCCGCTAGTTAATCCCCTAAGGTGGACCACCTACCAAGATGATGTAACTGTAGTGACAGCAAGACCGCCATGGTCTCTGCATCCGATGTAAAATACATTGTACCTATTCCATTTATTAATAAAAATTCTTTTTCAACTAGTTCTTTGGTTTCAATCTTTAATGAATTTCCTTTGTTTCAGTTGCATTGTTCTTGTTCTCGACTCGCTAACCAGGGAAAACTGCAGCAAAGCTGGAATGCAGAGTTTTATTCAAAAATTCGAATTAAGGATAGTTTTCGGGTCGAGGTGCTTCTTTTTATGTAAATTAACAGGGTTCCGAAAAAAAATGGGAATGGAATGAGTCCCACTTTAATTAAATATGACTTATGATCTCTTTTTTCTAGCCCCTTAACCTCCTCAAGAGACAAGGCTGCTAGAACTTCTACATCCATTGTCCTAGTTCCAGCTCCTTGAGCTTGGCTAGTTTGGTTTGCAACAACAGTTGGGTTTACATGAGAGGGGTTTGCTTGGGTTAAGACCCTTCCCCGGGCTCCCTGAGCCTGGTTAACTCAGGCTCCCTGAGCCTGGTTAGGTCCCCCATTGGCATTGGTGCCCCCTGGGCCCCTTGCCAATAATCGGGCTATGGTGTCAAACAACTTCTTCTCTCTTTCTGCTGCATCATTAGCTTGCTTGGTTAACTGGAGTTGCAAACTCTTGAGCAATTGATTAGTATGTGCTTGCTCAATTTTTGTTTCTGCAACCTGCCCCATCAATTCACGGATTCTTGCTTTGGCATAATCCAATTCCCCTTGAAAGTTGAAGGGATCAGGATCTTCTAACCCTTCCAGTGTGAATGGGGAATCCTGGGCTGCAAGTTCTTCTTCTTGATCGTGCACTTGCTGATTATCTAATTCTTCCTGACGGAATTTGGAGGTGAGCTCATCTAATTCCCTCACCTCTTCTTCCGTAGGAGCAAGCTCATCAAGAAGGTCATCTCCTTCTTCTGGGATAAGGGAAGCCAGGTCCATGAGGGGATCTTCTGCCATGATTTCCCTCTCCATATCAGCCCCAAACTCAGGCTCTGATACCAATGAAACAAATCTCGGCTGCACCTGAGCCACAAGCCGCATCAATCACACCTTCCGCCTCTACCCTCGGAATCCCTAATTTCCCCACGGTGTTGAGAGCCTTCCTAAGGCTCTGTAAGATGCAAGCAATCAGCAGAATGATTCAGAATAGTTTCCCTGTGGCAAAACCGTGTTCTCTACTCCAAATCTGTCAGATTTTTATAAGGCCCCAAATGGGCATTGGAATGGCTTGATGGAAAGCCAACAGGCCGAGTTGAGGATTCGGCTCATCTCTCAGCCTTCTAGGTCCCTCCAGGACCTGAATCGATTGCATGAAAGGGCAGGCCGGTGGCTGCCTGCGCCATAGCCATCCTTCGATGGCCTTTGGTTGCCGCATCCAATGCGGTGTTGCCACCTCGTCACATTAAGAGGGTTTTATTTCCTTACCTAAGTATTTATTTAAATTGCCCCCTTTCATGACCCCTAATGTTCATAACACATACGCCTTCTCTCAGCAGCCCGAAAAAAGAAGCGAGAGCATCTATCACCAGATCTAAACCATTCCAGTCCTGTCTTTATCCTGGCTTGATTCACATGAGCCGTCTCAATGACTTTAATCTCTGTCAAGATTGTTTTCTCTCTAATACCAGAAGAAGGGGCAAGAGTGCGGCATCTCTGTAACTCTTGATACAACCCGGTTAATTGGCCTCTAGTCTGGACCACCTACGCATGACCCCACAGATTTGCAAAGGATTTTACAGCCCTGAGAGCAGCAACAACACCTGCCATGCCACCACCCGCCATGCCACCACTACGAGAGAATTCATGAGACCACGCATTCCTACAACCTGCAATGAATTCACTATCCTTCAAATGTTTAGTATTGAGCTTGAAGTAAGTTTTTGTAGCTCTTCGCCATGGAGGTTGTCCGGTAGAGAACCATTGTGGATTATGATCTGAGACTGCACTATCCAACAAATTAGTTCTCTTCAACTGAAGAAAATCAGCAGCAATTGCATTATAATATCCACGATCGTGTCGGGCGTAAGCTCTACCGTTGCCTGTCCATCCATTGCACCATGTGAAGGATTGATCACCCTCGATCTCCACATAGCCACAATCATGCAGCAGACCCGCTCAAATCCCTGAACCACCTGTGATCCCCTGCCACATCTGTCTGTCTCAATTTCAGCTATATTGAAATCTCCAATGAGCAACCATGCCACATTATTGCCTAGCCTAAGAACTTTGCTACGAAGAGAGGCACACAAAGCTCACCTTTAATGTGGATAATTGTGAGCATAAACATTCACTAAACCACATTCTTGCCCCCGCTCTTTCCACTTAACAATTATCCAACGACCAAACCTGTCCACTTGAGTGAAAATGACATTCAAAGAGGGCTTCCATGCAGTAAGAACTTCTGCTTTAACAGAATCAGCAGGCGCCACAAGCACATTATAATCACACCCCAAAATGTTAGCCAGTTTTTTGAACATCGCCTTTACGCCACTTGTGCTCCTAAAAACAACATAGATCCATCGAGAACTGAGATAGATAGAGGGACAACCTACTCCTTTTGCTTGGGGAAGAAGCCACTCCCCTAACATTCCAAGAAAAAATATTCATGTGGGCAGTTGAGGGTGCTCCACATCCATCTCAGTGGCCCTAGGAAGATTAACTGCATCTGAGATGTCCGCCCACCGTGTGCGAGTAAGTGGCAAGGGGGAGCCTCCTCTCTGTTCCACCCTTCCATTGTGTCCTGGAACGATTGGCAGAGGGGAGCCTCTGCTTTGCGCCACCCTCTCTATGTTATGTGTAGATTATGGCAAGGGAGAGCCACCTCTCTGCTCTGGCCCTCCACGGAGGACCTCAGCCTCTGATAAAGGAATGATGGCATGCTGTTGTGCACTACCATGTCCATCTCCGCTAGGATGTGCCGCCTAAGAGGCAAACTGAGCAAATTTATTACGGGCAGCTTTCTTCAAATTAACTTTTGTCCAACCATCTGTAGCTCTTTCACACCATTCCTGTTGCTCTTGAATCATTTGCAACTTAGCTCTAGCATCAACACTAAAAACTGGTGCAGATTGCATATTAGAGGCAGAGGGCAAATCAACATCCTTATCAGTTGCATCTTTAAAGGACATGGACTGAGGAGGCGCAGCTCTGGGGGAAGCAGAAGTGAGAGGCGAAGAGGAAATAGGAACATTGGCAGGGCGATCCCGCTTAGCACGAAAATTTGCAAAGAGTTCAAGTTGAGGAAACAAATCAGCAAGTTGAGGACCATTCAGTAGTTGCAAATCAAATTTGAGGAACATAGGGCCACTATTGATGATAACAGAACTAGGCAGAGCTCAACCACAAGGAAGAGAAACACAAATCTTAGCACCATCAACTATAGAATGAGACAAGTGAGTACCCAAACCATTAGCAACACTCACAAGGAAGTCCGACACAAGAAGGTCAGGTGGAAGATTTAAAATAGAAAATCAATAAGGCATTTTTAAAGCATTACTCATACCCGGTGAGAAGCTAGGAGAATAAAGTTGGTATAACACGTAATCACTCCATAGAGGATCAACACCTCGAGCCACTTGATCAGCAACAACAACATCATCAAACATAATAAAAAAGAAGTTTTTCCCAAGCATTTTCAAGGTATGATAAGCGGGAAGACCAATCCTGCGAAGATGGCCTGTCAACCAGTAACCAAGCTTCCTAATATCCAGATACGCATCGGTATAATGGCCCACCACACCAAATGACATCAAGTTACTGATACATCTCTTGTGCAAATCATGATTAATCCCCACAATATTGTAGCCAGATGCCATTAAAGTATCTTTACACACATTTGTTTGATAGAAGACATCCACAAGAGGTAATTCAAGCGTAGATTTTTGGCAACAATAACTACATGTATAAAAATTTTGCTAAAAACCACACGTAGTTTCTAGCAAAATTGGACAAAAAACAACATGTAGTTTCTTTATATTGTTTTTGGCAAAACCACACTAAAAACAACATATAAGTATTGGGGTTGTTGTGCAAGCTGCAATTAAATGCCCACTTTTTTTAATCCTAGATAGTAATGTCTTGCTACGATCTTTCTCATATTGGGTCCCATAGACAATATGGTCTTTGTGGACGATAAAAGTCAATTAAATTCAATTCAATTTGATTCAATTATAATATTATAATATCCTCAAGCTTCCAACATGCACCAAAATATGTCAATGTCTTATAAGGTAGTGTGATCATTGTTGAATGGTGAAAAATGCATGTGAAACATCACAAACGTAACATCTGCGTCTGCCAAATCTTCTTATATAAAATAGAAGCAAATATATGAGCACTTACTAATCATTGGACTTGTCGTGGAGACAATGAGAAACGAATATTTAGCTTCAGTTTTTGACCATTCATATTTGTATTGACGATGCACTGAAATTCTTTAAATGCATCATTGGACATTAATTTCTAGAAAGTTGTCAAGAAGGCTTGAACTAAAATGTTATATATCCAAATAAATTACAAGGTGTTACAGAAAAAGAAAGAATGCATCCAATATATTATAGTCTAGACAAGAAATCCAATAATTCAAACTACACTAGATGCAACTTGAATGACGATTTCATTGCCTCTTGTGTTAAAAAGGTAGATTAGTAACATCCTGAAGTGAAGATTGAGCAAGGAGGGATTTTTTCATAGAAGTTAAAAACACATATTATATTATTATATTATATTCATTACATACAATACTCTATACATCTTTTCGTCATGACCAAATATATTTGACCACATTTTCCTCCTCCTTATTTGCTCTTTTGATCATGCCAAAGGCTTGGTAATAAAATCAACTAGTTAGAGCATCCACTTGGATCTCTATTAAGAATATTGGCCAACCAAACACTAGGTTTTATGTAAGTAGGAATAATTGGTGAAATGAATCCCATTAGCCAAACAAGAATTAAAGCTACAAGAAATTTATCGTGGCGGCTACCGCGAACATTTCTTTTCACCAACTTCGTTATACACCCAGATTTTATAGATCATTTTTGACATGCACGTTTAGTGTTGGGCTAATATGATGTTTAAATGTAGGTATCAATATTGGAATCCGAGATCTTATTTTGCCCATGAGGTCAATTCTATAGACATTTTCAAATGCCTTAAATATAAAGCAATGGTTACTTATGAGAAATTGCTCACAATGTGGTCCATGATTCATGATTCATGATTCAAAGATCTAGTTCAAATTTTGTCATTCCCTGGCTGCTGGCATTACTTGCATGATTGTAGATGTGGCCTAGGACCCATGAAAGATAACAGATACTTGAAGGCCCTTTTTTTTTGTCTTTTTTAATTGTTGAGGGCATGACCATGACTTTGTCCTTCTCTTTCTGATTAGTATAACATCTCTCTTTCAGACTCCTTTGTGTTTACGAGCTAAGCCGATAAAGAGAGAACTTTTCCTTGATTAGATGAGAAAATGTTCAAAAGTACCTGATGTGTAAAGGATAAAGCAAAAAGTGATTATGATCCATGTCAAAAGCTAAATTGTTAATAGACGAATAACTACTATGCTCTCAAATAATGATAATAACTACTATGCTCTCAAATAATGATAATACCGTCACTTGTTTTTCCTTATTGGTTCTAGAACTTAAATTCTCAAACTAGAGATCCTCAAAGTAAGCCAAAAAGACTTCCCTCCTTTGGATGTCCAAGAATAGATTTTTTGACGCAAAATAAAGAGCAAATTTTTGCCTCACATATTCTAGAAAATCAAAATCAATATCAGGTATTCTTGCCATATGAAGTTTCAAAATGATAAGCAACCTTCGCAATAGAAAAAAAGACATTCAGAATATGTTACTGGTACTCACAAAAATAATTCTCCATAGACCGCAATGAAGATCCTTGGGAAGGATACAACTCGCACATCTCTTTCCACTAGAGCTCTAGACCAGCTTCATTTCCGAAGAATAATATTTATAAAACTTAATTATAAAAACCAAGTAAACCTTTAACATGGTCATCTGCAATTGAACTTTTATGGCGGTGTACCAAAACTCTCCCCAAGGCCTTTAAGTATGAGATCTGTTGAAAATCATGGTGCAGATGCCATGCCATGCCCCCCTCCAAAAACAAAAGGCATTCTCTGTTGATTTGTTGATCGACTAATCTTTTGCACAAACAAATTAACCTGGAACTAATGTATGCACATCTCCAAAGTATCTTGCATTGATGTGTTTGCAATTAGCTTAGTAAAAGTCAAGAGATGGGTAGAACTAACTAATTATTTTAAGTAACTAACTAACTAGCTTAATTTCCTCTTGGTGCTATATGCATCAAATCGATATGGCATGCAGATCTTATTGCATTGTTTTTGCTGCATATACTTGCAAATAATTACCGTCTTCATTAAATCAATACACAAGTACACATGAGCTCTTAATAGCAAGATACTTTGCAGAAGGCCCAATATAAAGCAGTCCCTCCCCAGGGGCCTCCTCCTCCTCCTTGCGAAATTTGGGACAAGCTGCAATTAAATGCCCACTTTTTTAATCCTAGACAGTAATATCTTGCTACGATCTCTCTCATATTGGGCCCATAGACCATATGGTCTCTGTAGGCGATAAAAGTCAATTAAATTCAATTCAATTCGATTCAGTTATAATATTATAATATCCTCAAGCTTCCAACATGCACCAAAATATGTCAATGTCTTATAAGGTAGTGTGATCATTGTTGAGTGGTGAAAGATGCATGTGAAACATCACAAACATAACATCTGAGTCCGCCAAATCTTCTTATATAAAATAAAAGCAAATATCTGAGCACTTGCTAATCATTGGACTTGTCGTGGAGACAATGAGAAACGAATATTTAGCTTCATTTTTTGACCACATATTTGTATTGAAGGTGCATTGAAATTCTTTAAATGCATCATTGGACATTAATTTCTAGAAAGCTACCAAGAAGGCTTGAAGTAAAATGTTATATATGCAAATAAATTACAAGGGGTTACAGAAAAAGAAAGAACACATCCAGTATATTATAGTCCAGACAAGCAATCCAATAATTCAAACTATAGATGCAACTTGAATGAGTATTTGATTGCCTCGTTGTGTTAAAAAAGTAGATTAGTAGCATCTTGAAGAGAAGGTCGAGCAAGGAGGGATTTTTTAATAGAAATTAAAAACATATATTATATTATATTATATTATATTATATTATATTATATTATATTATATTATATAGAATATTATTATATTCATTACATGCAATACTCTATACATCTTTTCGTCATGACCAGATATATTTGACCACATTTTCCTCCTCCTTATTTGCTCTTTTGATCATGCCAAAGGGCTTGGTAATAAAATCAACTAGTTAGAGCATCCACTTGTATCTCTATTAAGAATATTGGCCAACCAAACACTAGATTTTATGTAAGTAGGACCGCTACGCCAAATTTGATAATTGGAGAAATGAATCCCATTAGCCAAACAAGAATTAAAGTACAAGAAATTTATCGCGGCGGCCGCCGCGAACATTTCTCTTCACCAACTTCGTTATACACCCAGATTTTATAGACCATTTTATAATTGACATGCATGTTTAGTGTTGGGGTAATATGATGTTTAAATGTAGGTATCGATATTGAAAAGAAAGTGGATGTTGAAATGAAAGTGGCAGCGTAATGTAGCCTAATTTTGTGGTTTGCCAACGTTGTTAATCAAGGGGAATCTGAGATCTTATTTTGCCCATGAGGTCAATTCTATAGACATTTTCAAATGCCTTAAATATAAAGCAATGTTTACTTATGAGAAATTGCTCACAATGTGGTCCATGATTCATGATTCATGATTCAAAGATCTAGTTCAAATTTTGTCATTACCCATGAAAGATAACAAATACTTGAAGCCCCCTTTTTTTTTGTCTTTTTCAATTGTTGAGGGTATGACCATGACTTTGTCCTTCTCTTTCTCATTAGTATAACATCTCTCTTTCAGACTCCTTTGTGTTTACGAGCTAAGCCGATAAAGAGAGAACTTTTCCTTGATTCTAGAATGGGGCTCGCATGAAAATGACAAAAACCTCTCGATAGATAGGCTTCTCATTCATCTCAGCAGATTTCCTACAATGGTGGATAGTGGATAGCCGCACACATGCAAACTACCCACGAAGAAAATTAAAGGGAATGTCCAATTAGATAACTTGGACCGACACATAACTACCATTAACATTAATTAACACAAACCATTGGGTCCAACACATTTAAATTAAAATCCCCCTTAAACCCCCTTTGGTTTGGGTGCATATTCACACGGGGGGTGACTCCGGGCAACGAGAGCTGTTGGATAGGCATATTCACCCTTTATTCCGTAATCTACACCGTACACAAAGTTCCTCGTTTGTGGGGTATGGATGTATAGAATTTATTATACTGTATAACAAGTTTTGTAAAATACTATAAGATTTCGTGCAATATACTATATGGTGTTGATTTTGTACATGCAAAACATAGTTCTGTGGGCTCTCGCCGCCTCTCACGCCACCCCCCGGGTGAATATGCACCCAAACCAAAGGGGGTTTAAGGGGATTTTAATTTAAATGTGTTGGACCCAATGGTTTGTGTTAATTAATGTTAATGGTAGTTATGTGCCGGTTGATATACTAAAATTTTTGGGCCCTTCGCCCCCCAACAAAAGCAAACATAGGAGAACTTTAAGGACCTATATATTAATTACTAAGAAGCTTGGATATTTTAGTTGAACACATGTATAAGAGGGCATGGTTCATGCTAGAACATGGATTAGATCCAAGAGGAACATGCAATTTGTCCAGATATAAAGATATCAAGAATATATTTAACATTGAGCTATGAGTGTATGACAAAATATTGGTTAACATATCTTTTGAAAAGCCTCCAATTCAGAAATATAACGGCCGCACGATGCCACTTACATGGAATATATTATTTAGCCTCGACATGTGGGGACCATTCAATCTAGATGGTCAGATCCGTTCATCTCCTTCCAGACCAACTTTCTACAGTTAAGTTAACTAGATCAATAATCTGCAAATTGAGATGAGACCAGATCACACGTTCAATCTTTAATGAACCAAAGCTGTATAAATCTCATTATACTTGTGATGGTCTACAAAGCATCCAGACTTGTCTATTTTATTCCCAGCTTCCTAGGCTTCTTGTAGGGTCATAGTTGGTGAATAACTTGAACTCATTGCCAAGTTTGCATTGATATTCAGATGCATAGATAGATGCCTGAAATTCTAGAGTTTTGTAACCGCTATATGATGATGATATGTATCCCCCAAACATGTCGCAAAAGTCGCTTCATACTTGTTGTTCACAAAAAATGCAAAAGAACCCGAGATATGATCTTCGCTTATACCCAAACAAAGGAAGCCCATCACGCTAACCGAACCAAACCATTGTTAATGATATGCCTTGCAAACCATGTAGGGCACAATCAAAATTGTCAGGATACCTTATAAAGCCATAAAGAGGTTTTACTAACCATGGCAAGGCCGAAAATCCCCGACGAACATTGCCCGCAGAGCCATATTGACAAAGTGAGAAATTTCCGTCCCTAGCATTTTTATCACATGTGTCCGTGGTTCGCTTTTCCATTATCCCCGGCCGCCACATCCATAATACCAAGAAACAAAAGCCCATCAAACCATTGCTTGAACTCGTCCTAACTAGCAGAAAATCGTCATATGCTATGAGACAAACTGCTTAGCACCAAAAACCCACGAAATTCTACCAAGCTCGGGGCATTACAGAATTGTTATAATGTGAATATCTAAGCTGGGAGATTGTAATTATCATGAGAGAGACACAAAAACAAGTCCTGAACAGCTCCTGCTTGCATGAGAGTCGATTAAGAATAAATTGTTTGAAGCTTTTAAATGATGTTAGGTGCAAAAAAGCATAATAAATATACATGTTAGCAAAAGGACAGGATACTGAACAAAAACCTAAGAAAGATATATTACAAAACGCCTGGCACAAACCTTGATCTGGGCAAAAAGAGAGGGGCATGAAACACGTGCCACTTTTCCGCTGACGCTTACTTTCTGATAGTTAGATGATAAACCTCCTTGGCCAAGGCCTGAGATGTGTTAGGATCTTACCAAAATTGGCTCATGCCCCAATTTTCAGGCACCATAGCTGTGCCCACATCCACGCTTTGCAAAAGCTGCTGCTCTTGGGCAAATTGTTGAAGGGAAGCATGAGCACTCATAGAATGATCAAACTGACGTCTTTAGCAGCACAGCTCTGCAGGATTTCATCTCCAGCTCGTTTCCACCAACGCACATACTCGAAAGCAGCCAAATCCATTAAGGATTTAAACAAGAGGCATCGCTTCTCATAAATCATGTGGCCGTTGCAGACCGCTGCATACCTTACAATGCGCATATATGATTTTGGAAGCCCACGCTAGGGATTGCTCCATTTCCTTGCTTATATTTCCTTTCTTTTTCAACAAATTTATAAGAAGAAGCTAATTAACACATTCGAAGAGACGGGAGAAGGCAGATCGAAGTTAACCCCTTGATCAAACCGCTTCTAAAACACCGCAAGAAACTCTGCAGAAGGACCACAAGGAATCCACGAGGCTTGCATGTTCAGCCCCTAAAATAAAAACAGGGCTTTTGTTGTGAGCCCTTCGATGTAGACCATTGAAAAAAAAAAAAAGCTAAATCAACGACTAAGAAATGGTGCACTCTAGATGTAATGATTAGTACATCCATTCAAATACGCCATGAAATCTTAGGAAAACCTTTGTGAAAAGCGTACAAAAACACAAAGAAAACCCCCTGTTATTATGCTACATATTAGATGTTTGGTTTGTGTACCTGCCGAAAGCTTATCACCGGGATTAAAAAATGCCGCCATTTCGGGTTTTCGAGGAAAAACCCTAGTGATAAGCCTTCGGCAAGGGGCTTGGACAAAAGTAAGGCTGAGAATTCGCTCCCAAAACCCACGAATGGAGAAGTCGAAGCTGCTGCAGCTTGCCAATCTGTACCTGCACATCACCAACACTAGAAAAAATGTGACAAAACAAACCTCCCAAAGTGGAGGGGCTTATCACACGTGCCACGCGACAATAAAACAAAAACCTCTTCAAATAGAGGGGCTGGTCACGCGTGCCAGGCGACAAATACATTACACAATTAAGGAAAGAATAGAGAATAAGGTATTGCTGAGAGAGAAGAGGAAGCGCCGATAAGACGTTGATGAAGAACCTCGCCTAATATAGCGATCCCCCAACCAGAGAAGGCATGCACCGCATGCATGCATGCAAGACATGCATGCTCGCCCCATTCTAGAATTTCGATCCGAGGGCTCAGATCGATGGGATTCTAGAATGGGGCTCGCATGAAAACGACAAAAACCTCCCGAATAGAAGAGAACTTCCTTATCAAAATGGGATCGAGGACGAAGGTCAAAGGATTATGGCTAAAGAAGAGGCAAGGCCGAGAAAGGACACAACATGAAAGAAACGCCAAATTGGTCAATCCAAGCAGGGAGAAGCCCCCTCCCCCCCTGCATGGTTTCAAAGAATAGAGAATAAGGTACTGCTGAGAGAGAAGAGGAAGTGTCGATGAGATGTTGATGAAGAACCTCGCCTAATATAGCGATCCCCCAACCAGAGAAGGCATGCACCGCATGCATGCATGCATAATGCATGCTCACCCCATTCTAGAATTTCGATCCGAGGGCTCGGATCGATGGGATTAGATGAGAAAACGTTCAAAAGTACATGATGTGTAAAGGATAAAGCAAAAAGTGATTATGATCCATGTGAAAAGCTAAATTGTTAATAGACGAATAACTACTATGCTCTCAAATAATGATAATAACTACTATGCTCTCAAATAATGATAATACCGTCACTTCTTTTTCCTTATTTGTTCTAGAACTTAAATTCTCAAACTAGAGATCCTCAAAGTAAGCCAAAAAGACGTCCCTCCTTTGGATGTCTAAGAATAGATTTTTTGACGCAAAATTTAGAGCAAATTTTTGCCTCACATATTCTAGAAAATCATAATCAGTATCAGGTATTGTTGCCATATGAAGTTTCAAAATGATAAGCAACCTTTGCAATAGAAAAAAAAAACATTCAGAATATGTTACTTGTACTCACAAAAATAATTCTCCATAGACCGCAGTGAAGATGGCTGGGAAGGATACAAGTCTGCACATTTTTTTCCACTAGAGCTCTAGACCAGCTTCATTTCTGAAGAACAATATTTATAAAACTTGGTTATAAAAACCAAGTAAACCTTTATTCTCGAAGGGCTCGCATGAAAACAGACAAAAGCTCCCGTAGCTAGGCTTTTCATTCATCTCGTGAGAATTCTACAATGGTTGAGAGTGGGTAGCTGCATATTTGCAAGCTACCTACAATGAAAAAATGCAGGGAATATCCAGTTATATCATCTCGATCCCAAAAAAATTCTACAGATGTCGATTAAGTGTATCTGCAGAGAGCTTATCACGGGATTAAAAACCTCGCCCTTCGTGTTTCGAGGAAAAACCCTAGTGATAAGCCCCTCGCAAGGGGCTTGGACACAACGTAAGGGTGCAAAAACAAACGCTCCCACAAAGAAACCCCTGAAGCCTGAAGAAGATGGAGTCGCGCATCCCGCCGTACCTGCACATCAACAAACTAGAACACAAATATAAGAAAACAACAACCTCGAAAAGCGAGGGGCTGGTCACGCATGCCATGCGACAAAAAACAACCTCGAAAAAGCGAGGGACTGGTCATGCGTGCCACACAACAAAAACAACATTTACAATATCTAGCATTATAACCGAGGTTTTTTTTTCTGTTTTTGTACTGTTTTCTCTAAGGTTTTCATATGATTTGGTGGGCGTATTCATCCAGGTGTACTAAATAGTATTTCTAGAGTGCACCCTTTTGTTAGCCGTTGATTTTAGAAAAGGGGGCAAATCCTGTGGTGGTGGTGGGTGTGAATATCCTCCCATTATTCTTAAGGTTTTTTTAGGGTTGTGTGGATTAGGGTTTGGAAAGTTTTGAACAATGGCGTACTTCTTGTGACAAAAAGCTTTCGATTCCTTGCATTTTCTTCAAGCCAACTTCGTGAAGCTTCTTTGTGGATGTTTGCAGATACTGGTAGCATCACAGCAGATGAGATCCGAAGATGGATGGGAAATTTTTTAGATATCAGAAATGTGGCGAAATGTGCTGCTCGAATGTGCTGAAGTTGATGAGATTCTGGATGTTGAAAGATATGTAGATGGTATTAACTATTGTTTTTCTGATGGTGCTGGAAAAATGTCTCAGGCCTTTGCAAAGAAGATTGCATTAATATCTAACATTAAAATAGGCAAAATTCCTTCAGCTTTTCAGATACGTTATGGTGGATATATATTTTCCTGTCAACGAAACCCTAAGAATGGCACAATGGCAGAATGGTTTGGGGGATCGAAGAATCCTATTCTTTTCAAATCCGGCAGAGTTCCATATAGTTGGAAAAAATTGTGGTAGATCAAAGAGCACCTTGAAATGGAAGTGAAAAAAATGGCCGTGGTACTGTTGGTGGCTGGAGCACTTCGAATGGCACTTATTGTTTATGGAGAATGGCAGGATAGTCATATGGAGGTTCCATACACGGACATAGACTATACAGTATTTTCTGGTGCAGCTGCTTTCATGGCCAAAGGACAGTCCCCATATATGAGGGATACATATCGTTACTCTCCATTGCTGGCAGTAATATTGCTTCCAAATGAATGGTGGCATCGATCCTGGGGAAAGCTTCTTTTCTCATAAGCTAGTATGTACTTACTCAACAAATATTTTCCTAGGTTTCTTCCATAGATTTAAGACAAACAGTGTGGTGACATAATGCAGACCTATTGGTGGGCAATTTTAATTATGCCTTGCTGAAGTTACATGGCATGAAATGAGAATGAGAATGAGAATGATTTTTTATCGTCCACTGAGGCCAATCGGCCTATGGGACCCACAAGGAGCGCAGCAAACTTATTATTGTCCGGGTTAAAAAACCCCCGCCCCGAAGGGTTTTCGAGGGAAAAACCGTGGTAGTAATAAGAATGCTGTCAAACTGTACAAGTATACATCAATGTATATACACATGTCAAGTGTGTACCCGAGGACATAGCTGATCTCGCATGTCCATAACCTCTTGAAGGTATGATCCTAGCACCCGTACGGATGCTGTGCTCAATGTCACATGTAATGGCTGGCCAGGCCTGACCAACTCAGCATAGCGCGTCCGAATTTGATCATATGCTGGGCAACTTTGAAGGGTATGAGATTCATCCTCAATGACTCCCATTTGGCGCATTGATGAGCCCGCCCCTGGCGTGGCTCACCAATCCATCTCGCCCGCCTCAATTCGAAGATGATGTGCCCCCGCGCGAATGGAGGCAATGAGTCAGCGCTTTTCATGGGCAAGTGGGTACGCAAGTAGCTTTATGGGCCTCGCTCCAATGTGGGATTTATGGCGCCGATAGTGTGCTGTCTTGACATGTTCAAGGGCATTGGCATCCCAAAGCTTGCCGAGGAAGCAAGCGCCAAGATATTGCCTCAAGCTATGACGACCGCCTCGCTTTGCGGATGTATGCACCTCGGTTCTCGCACATTCCATCTAGCCAACCATTGAGCTCTTTTCCCTCCAAGAGGGCCTTGAGGCGCCAAGGCCCCATTGCCATGATATAAGCTAGTTTAGGGAGACGGCATCGCCCATATTGACCACCTTCTGAAAATAGACAATGTGGCGATCAAGGGCCGCCCAAGAGGCAAGAATCTGCCTCCCCGCAGTAGAATTTGATATGGGACCGTGGACTTCACCCCTAGTGCTCGTACTAAGAAGGCTTTTTCGGACTCGCTCCAAGTCATTCCAAGTAGCAAGTGATACTCACCGGGCCCCATACTTCCACCCCCGTATAAAAGGACAGCTCTACTAAGACCTTGAACAGTGTGACCTGATGGGCCCAATCATGCAACTCCGCCTATGACTATTGTTTTGCATTGCATATAGTGCCTTCCCAACCGCCACTGTGAAGTGTATGGATGTGTCCCAAAGGCATAGTAGAAGGAAACTCCACTCCCAAATACTTGTATGTGGATGCAACTTCCACATTCGCCTTGGTAACCGAAGGAGGGGACCCTCGATCGACGCGGAAGATGATATGAAAACCACCTTAGTCTTGGCCGTGTTGACGCGCATATCGGCCGCTTAATGTATCGTGTCCGTGGCATCGATATGTCGCTGTGCATGTCCGCTGGTGTGTAAGCTAGAGGTCCACATCATCAGCATATATTAACTGTCTGATGATCTGATAGAGAAGGTGAGCTCCATCGCCCCCATTATCAGCAAGCCAGCTCTCCAATTGATCAATGTAAAGCCCAAACAATGTTGAGGAGAGAGGGCATCCCCGATTTAACCCCGATACTACTATCAAATGGTTGGCTTGTCGCCGCAACCGACCCGAAAGCATCTTTCATATAGCTCGTATTAATCGCATTCTCGCGCAAATCTACAGAACCCCCACCAAGGTAGCCTTGCCCATAGTTTTTCCCGAGGCACAGTGTCAAACGCCTTCGCAAAATCCACAAAGCAACAATATAGATCCTGACGGCGGTTCCTGCTGTCTTCAATCAGAGTTCGCAACATGAAAATGTGGTCAATGGTTGAGTGCCGGGTTCGAATCCCCGCCTTTTGGGTGAGAGCCCGCACCTCTCGCTACCTCGGCTCCAGCCCGGCCAATCGCTACTCGAGAATCCCAAAGAAGCGGCGGCAAACACCGAACCCGACCATGATTGTTCGGTAATTGGTGGGCGTTGTGGGTCACCCGCCTTATAGATGGGAACAACTCTGCTATTGGTCCACTGCAGCGGGAAGCCTTCCTGTAATGCCTTGTTGAACAAGGCGGTCAGCACTGGTATTATGGAAGAAAAGCAATGCTTGTTATCTGCAGTAGCATGGCTTTTCAATCCATTCACATTTACCATAGGGACAAGAGGCAACTGTGAAGCCATTGTGTGTTGGACAAAATATATTCCATGCTTCTTGAACCGTCAGGTTATTACTTTGCTTTCTACTCTGGGAGCAGTCTTTGAAATGATGGTAAGAAATTTTTGTTGCAACTTTCATAGGAGCTAATAAATTGCTTGTACGCTTTGGACCATAGGCATTTTCATAAAAGTTTTGTGCTGCCCAATCCAGAGACATCTTTGGGTTCTTGTAATGTCTCCTCCCGTTTGTGTGTGAATGGACAATTCCAGTTGCAAGTAAACCTTTCCAGAACATTATCCTATTGAAGCGCAATACGTTTGATTGTTTCATATATTAAAAAACTACTTATATGGTGTATTAGTTTAGAATATTTGGTTGCAGCCCAATGGAAGGAAGGAAGGAAGGAAAAATTTTTAACGTCCACGGAACCCAATCGGGTTATGGGACCAAGTACATAAGGGACCGAAGTCCTGGATTCTGTCATTTGTTAAAACTATGGATTATACATATATACATACTTGGTTCCAATTTTGTTGTGCTTCATATTTACATTTCAGAATAGGAAGCCTTCTCATTTCCAAGTAGCTCTTCTAGCAAATTGGGACTAAAAGCACAAGCCCCAAGTAATGGCAAATGTCGTTGCCATTAGAAACTGCTGTTCATACGAATAGGTTGTTTAACGATTTAGGCCCTTAAAGTTTATCTACGTTTGCTTTTGTTAGGGCCCGAAGGGCCCAAATTTTTTTTTAATATCGCAATCAACACACAACTACCATTAACATTATTAACACAAACTATTGCATTTAACACATTTAAATTAAAATCCCCCTTAAACCCCTGTTGGTCTGGGTGCATATTCCCACGGGGGGTTACTCCGGGCAACGAGAGCTGTCGGATGTGCATATTTGCCCTTTATTCCAAGATCTGGACCGTACATAGCAAATCCTCGTTTGTGGGTTATGCATGTACAAGTTTTTGTATACTGTATATTAAGGTTTGCAAAATACTATAAGGTTTGAGAGAATGTACTTAATGGTGTTAATTTTGTACATGTATTGTAAATATATATACAATAATATACACATTAAGGGAGGGTGGGTGGGAGTCAAGGGAACTGCTGAGAGAGGAGAAAACGTTGATGAGAAGTCGATGAAGAAGTTGCAAGAAATAGCGATCCCAAATGAACCAGAGCCACAGAAAATGCATGCAAGAGATGCATGATTGCCCATTCGAGAATGCTGATCCGATGGCTCGGATCGATGGGAACATGCTCATCTGAAATTGAACTTTTGTGGACATTCTGTGTACCAAAACTCTCCCCAAGGCCTTTGAGTATGAGATCTGTCGGAAATCATGGTGCAGATGCCATGCCTTGCCCCCCTCCCCCCGCAAACACTAAAAAAAAAAAAAAAAAAAATCATTCTCTGTTGATTTGTTGATCGACTAATCTTTTGCACAAACAAATTAACCTAGATACAGAGCTTGGCTTCTGTGGTTGATTTGGAAAAGACGGAGAGTTTAAGATCTTCCGAATGCAAAGTGTTTAGCCCTTTGCGGTTGGTTCCGATCTTGAGGCATAAGTTGTGGCAGGCTTACCAAGTCTCAAGCTTGTCTGGCACAGTTAAGCGGGAAATTTGGTCGACATTCCTACAGATTGTGAATGATGCCCGAAAGAAGGACACGAAGGGGTCATTCGGCCCACGCCTTCAATGGGGCTCCTACGTCGCGGAAGCGTGAATACATGTTAGCACACATCATAAATCATATATAAATAACCACCACGAAGGGTGGCACATCCATCCAAGTACCAACGACAAAGAATATGCATCTAAACCTAAGAAAACACCCCAAACCCCAGGTTCTACCCCGGTTCAGACTCCGATGAGGATGGACTGACGGCTCGGCCTCAAGAGATCAGCAGACAGAGGTATAACCTGGCGTTGGCTGGCATAGAACATCGGCTAGGGTTGTCCACTCCATCCGCCCCTCCTGTGCACACTTTGCAGATGAGTCCAATCACGCTATGGCGTCACTATAGCCTTCCGGATACGCAGACTCAAGGTATCACCCTTCGAGCCTACTACAGGGTTCATGAAGTCCCGTCCGATGAGGCAGGTCGGGGAAGCGTCCCCTTCCAGGATCACAGTGGTTCCATGGGTGGACTAGAGAATACGTGCCGCATCAGCGACCCCCGCATCCGTACCCGACTTACTCGCCCTAAATCTACTCAAAGTGCAAGGTGCCCCATGCGGGTCACACCAACTACACCCAGGGAGTGTCAGACCCATACCCGGCCTGGATCGCGCCTAGCTCACTGGCCGGCTATTAGGCCTAGTCCCTTTGAGGGAGTCTCGGGAGCCTTTTATGTTCGTGCAAGACCCCACCCCCACTTCACCTTTGCGGTCCCTTGTTTGGTGCTAAGTCACTCCATAGCATCCACGACTCGGTGGGCTCTTGTGCACAGGCCGCATCTAATGGGAATAATACAGGGCTCTATCTAGGAGCATACTACAATACATGGGCTCAGAGGTCTCTACCCCCCGTAATCCCCCATCTCCGGAGTGCTAACTAAGCAAAGAACTACTAAACCATCAACCAAAGCACGTACAGAGACTAGAGATAAAGAATACTCACCATATCAATCAAGGGTTAGCCTAACAGGTAAACCACAAAGAAAACAGAGAGAGAACACACCACAGAGAGGCGCTATGCTATAAATCAACATAGTAATCTACTGACTAACCGTCAAATCGGTCTTGGGCTGCTCCATCTCGACTAACTGAAGGGCGCCTGGCTGTTGCTCCTCCTCCTCCATCCCCAATTGCTCCCAATTCGAATTGGGGCACAAAAGCCCTAATTTGGGTGTCCAAAATGGCAACCCTACCTTGCCCAATCGATTTGGGCCGGCATGTCATAAATTAACTAATTTGGTATTTTAGCCCTTTTTGATGGGCACTTCATTTCTTAGCACCACACTTATCATTGTACTTGATCACATTCTAGTGGTTTAATATATTCCTATATTCTTCAAAAAAAAAAAAAATAACCTGGATACTAATTTATGCACATCTCCAAACAAAATCATGCAGACAAAATCATGCCTACAATACGATGGAAACACTAAGGTTTACCAAAGAATGGTAACTTAGCTGAATAATAATAGCTTAGAGCCTAATCAGATCCACGTGAGCAATATATCAAAACCAAGTACTTAAATCATATCCACATACATTACGTTACAATCTCTCTAAATTTTGTATGGGTGAGAAATATTATATATATCACAGAACACTATAAAGACAAGGAATACCATTTATTGCTGGGAGACTCTATACAACAACAAATAACATAGCCGAAGTGAAGTGGCTTTCTTATTGAGTGTTCCAAAAAACAAGTACAACAATAGAATAGTAATAATGGATGGCCATAAAATATGTAAAGCCAAACACCTATTAAAGCCCCGAAACTAGACAATCATCGGAGGCTTTAAAAAAGAAAAATAAAGCCACACAAACTCGAAGTCCGAAATCTTATCAACTGGACTAAAAACCCCGCCCTTTTGGGTTTTCGGGGAAAACCATGAGGATAAAAAATGGACTAAGAGTGATACAACCGATACTGTTGAGATTCAAATAGTAGCAAAAAGTCGAAAAAATCTCCATGCGCTAGCAAGCTTCACGCGCACCGATAGCATTGAGATCTGAATAGAAGCAATAAGTCGAAATATCTCTATGCGGAAAGCAGGCTTCACGCGCACCGCCAACACCAAACATGCCGAAAACTAAAAGACCGCAAAGCCCAAAAACCCCAAAAGACTGATTCAATGTGCTCGCACAAGAAAACCTAATAAAAAGGCAACTCAAACCACTTCACCCATCAAAATTGTTAGTCTTTCAAACTTAAATAGACTTAAAGAAAAAGTACAGAAATAGGACAGAGAAGGACATCCGCCTAGCCAGGAAAAACTTCTGCAAACTAGAGCGGGAAAAACATCCATTCATCGAACAAAACTTCAGAGAATGGGACGGGGAAGAACATCCGCCTAGCCAGGCAAAAGCATCTGCAAACTAGTACGGGGAAGAACATCCGCCCGTAAGTAAGAAAAATTTAAAAAGAAAAACAAATAACCAATCAATTATCACGAGCGCAGTGAACATAACAAAACCAATAACAGGGTTGGGAGGGTGGGAAAAGTAGAGATAAGGGAGCAAAGAAGATGGAACACTCAAAGAGAAGGCCGATAAAGAAAGTAAGGAAATGGAACAATTTATAGATGATTCTAAAAACGGCCCTCGAAAAAAGGTCCCAAAATAGGATGCCGTCTTCCCAAGAATGATGGTTCTATGATAGCATAGAACCATTGCATTCTTGGGAGACTCTATACAACAACAAATAACATAGCCGACAGAAGAGGAACACTCCACCTCCAAAATCTAGAAAATGAAAAAACTAAAATGAAATCCAGGATGCTCAGAGATCCTAAAAATGAATACATCTATTAGTAATGCTCAAATGTGACAAGAAAAGAGATACAAAGCTAGAGTTGATAGACAAGCACAACAAGTGAAAACCCGCGAATTACAAAAGCCACCACACAAAACGAAATATGAAAATACAAAACACAAGATACCGGAGGTTAACCATGAACACGAAAATTAATGACTATAAAAAGGATCCAGAACCAAAATTTGAAAAAACTACCCTAAGCACTATAAATCCTATACAAAAGACAATCTGAGGCAACTTAAAGAAGTAGAGCAAAAAACAATGAGAAACATTGGTTGTCAAAAAAATATAATAAATAAATAATAATGCAAAAAATCAATACTTAGCCCCTAAAAGCACAAAATGTATAGATGAAAAACCAAATTAAGCAATGAATCATAGAAGGAACCCCTGCCCCAATGAGGCGAAACAAGGGTCAATACAATGAGTTCCATGCCCACCAAAGGTGTAAATCAACTAATGAAGACAAACTAGGTCATCGTTGGCGGGCGAGATTGAGACGCAATGCTTCATCAACAGAGAATGGAGGAAAAATATGGTCATCAAAATCGAGAGCTATCTCATAGCCCTCCTTGTCCGCAACAATCAAGAACTTCATATGTTGAGCAATAGACGTCTTACCCCCCTCCACAATTGTAAGAACATCATCAGGAATCGAAGGGCTCAATGCAGACATGCGAGAATACAAATCGTTAAAACGGTCTAACATAGAGGACAAGAACTCGTACTGGTATCTAATTGGATCATTCTTAAAAGTGGGTACGACACGAGAAGTGCGTTCCTGAATCTCCAACCTCAAGGCCTCAATCTTCTCATTGACCTGAGATCGGCTGGATAAAGAACTTTGTAAGTCTTGGATTTGGGCAGACTGGAGTTTTATTGCTTGTAGAATTTTGTTATTAACATCCAAAGAAGAAGCATCGGGAACCGTAGAATTATGGCCCACAAAGGGAGGAGCATGGGAAGGAAATGGAGTGCAATTAACGGAAGGAATAGCTGATGCGCGATGCTTCTTAACAGGGATGGATGACCGTCTTTTAGCAACATGCTTGCATTTCTGTTTATGAGAAGTGGCTCGAGTAGATGCCATCAAGAAAAGAAAATTCTCGAGGAAAGAAAGTGGAAAAAATAAGTATGCTATGCCCGAAAGATATAGATGGCCCACAGTAAGAACAAATATCTCGAGTCATGAATAAAAATATCCAATCCACAAAATAAACCTAGTTTAACCAATGAAAAATAACCTTAGCTGAAAAAAGAGGCTTTCGTGGCAAATTTGGAAAAGAAAAAACTTATAATAGGTAAACGAAAAGATAATCCAAAAAGAATAGTGAGATAAAAAGAGAGCAAAACCTAAATTAGTAGACAGAAAGGATTTTTGCGAAACATTGCACCAAGCAGCCGGAAATACCGGCACAAATCCGGCTATGGCAGATAAGGTAAAGATTTTGCTCGGTTCACTTCTATTTTCGGCTATGGCAGATAAGGTTTAGCTTTGCTTGGTTTTCGATTCATGGATACAGTGGCCGGATCTTTTGCTGCAAAAATCAGAAGATGCTAACGAAACCGCCTACAAAAGATTCGGCTAGGAGACGAATCCGGCTACAGCTAAGGAGGTTCTGCTTCATAGATATCGATCTCTCTGGGTTTCCGCTTCATAGCGAAAAGATAAGACAGAAATTAAGTTAGACGAATCTGGCTAGGGTTCTATTTCTATTTCATGGATAGAGAGGCCGGATATCCTGCTGCAAATATCGGGCCTGACAATGAATAGGGCGAAATTTTTGCCTTAACTCTGCCGGATAACCCGATGCACAAGTCTGGCTTTGGCAGTTAAGATCAAGATTCATCTGGGTTTCAGGTTCTTAGTTATATCCTTAAACATTCCTAATCTCTGGAAAAACTGCAAATTGCAAAAGACATGAAGCATCAATAAAGCTAGCTGACTTTGGTGTGACAAACCGATTATGCCACAGATTCGAATACCCAGATGAGAAGCACATCTCTATACATGGCTCCAGAAATGCTAGAAGAGTTGAGCAACTATAGTATGAAGATGGATGTTTTTAGTTTATCAGTATTGTGCTCTCAGATCCTTACTGGAGATCGTTTAGACCAAATACTAGGCCAATGTGAACATGAGGAGACTGTAAGCCATGATCTTTGGATGATGCATTTAAAAATTCCCTGTTTTAGAGCTCATTGGCACAGACTTGGGAGTCATGACTTTTTGCTTAGTACATAACATACTGCAAATTGCAAAGAACATGCAGCATCTTTATGCAGTTCATACAGTTTATCAAAAAGAATTTGCAAAGGGAAATGCATCGAGTAAGGACCTGGAAAGGGAATTGCAGTGGTGTGTTTTTATCGCTAAAACAAGATCTGTTGCCGTGAATAAGCATGGGAGATGAAGGGCATTGAGAATCACACCGCAAAATCACTGAACCTAGCACATAAGCAAAATCACAAGCAGGAAGAACCGATTCAAGATCTACCATTTCTAATCAACTTAAAAAACTCAGAGAAGAGAAGGGCATAAAGATTTCTAGAATTAATAACCTATTTAACAGAAAGAATACAAAACACACGCCTAGAAAAGAAAGAATACAAAACACACTACTAGAAAAGTAGAGGTAAGGAAGCAAAGAAAAGTAGAGGTAAGGAAGCAAAGAAAAGTAGAGATAAGGGAGCAAAGAAGATGGAACACTCAAAGAGAAGGCCGATAAAGAAAGTAAGGAAATGGAACAATTTATAGATGATTCTAAAAACGGCCCTCGAAAAAAGGTCCCAAAATAGGATGCCGTCTTCCCAAGAATGATGGTTCTATGATAGCATAGAACCATTGCATTGCTGGAATCGGGAATAGATTTTGTATGTACGAAATTAAAAAATTTGACATATAAAGTCAAAAATACATATTTTATTGTTTAAAACATATTTCACATATTTTTCTCTCGCCAGTCGAATTTTTCTTTTTTCATGTAGTTTCTAGCAAAATTGGACAAAAATCACCATGTAGTTTCTTTATATTGTTTTTTGGCAAAAACCACACTAAAAAACAACATGTGAGTATTGGGGTTGTTGTGCAAGCTGCAATTAAATGCCCACTTTTTTTAATCCTAGATAGTAATGTCTTGCTACGATCTTTCTCATATTGGGTCCCATAGACAATATGGTCTCTGTGGACGATAAAAGTCAATTAAATTCAATTCAATTCGATTCAATTATAGTATTATAATATCCTCAAGCTTCCAACATGCACCAAAATATGTCAATGTCTTATAAGGTAGTGTGATCATTGTTGAGTGGTGAAAAATGCATGTGAAACATCACAAACGTAACATCTGCGTCTGCCAAATCTTCTTATATAAAATAGAAGCAAATATATGAGCATTTACTAATCATTGGACTTGTCATGGAGACAATGAGAAACGAATATTTAGCTTCAGTTTTGACCATTCATATTTGTATTGACGATGCAACTGAAATTCTTTAAATGCATCATTGGACATTAATTTCTAGAAAGCTGTCAAGAAGGCTTGAACTAAACTGTTATATATGCAAATAAATTACAAGGGGTTATAGAAAAAGAAAGAATGCATCCAATATATTATAGTCCAGACAAGAAATCCAATAATTCAAACTACACTAGATGCAACTTGAATGACGATTTCATTGCCTCTTGTGTTAAAAAAGTAGATTAGTAACATCCCGAAGTGAAGATCGAGCAAGGAGGGATTTTTTCATAGAAGTTAAAAACACATATTATATTATTATATTATATTCATTACATACAATACTCTATACATCTTTTCGTCATGACCAAATATATTTGACCACATTTTCCTCCTCCTTATTTGCTCTTTTGATCATGCCAAAGGGATTGGTAATAAAATCAACTAGTTAGAGCATCCACTTGGATCTCTATTAAGAATATTGGCCAACCAAACACTAGGTTTTATGTAAGTAGGACCGCTGCAAAAAATTTGATAATTGGTGAAATGAATCCCATTAGCCAAACAAGAATTAAAGCTACAAGAAATTTATCGCGGCGGCTGCCGCGAACATTTCTCTTCACCAACTTCGTTATACACCCAGATTTTATAGACCATTTTGTAATTGACATGCACGTTTAGTGTTGGGCTAATATGATGTTTAAATGTAGGTATCAATATTGAAAAGAAAGTAGATGTTGAAATGAAAGTAGCAGTGTAATGTAGCCTAATTTTGCGGTTTGCCAATGTTGTTAATCAAGAGGAATCCGAGATCTTACTTTGCCCATGAGGTCAATTCTATAGACATTTTCAAATGCCTTAAATATAAAGCAATGGTTACTTATGAGAAATTGCTCACAATGTGGTCCATGATTCATGATTCATGATTCAAAGATCTAGTGCAAATTTTGTCATTCCCTGGCTGTTGGCATTACTTGCATGATTGTAGATGTGGCCTAGGACCCATGAAAGATAATAAATACTTGAAGCCTTGTTTTGTTTTGTCTTTTTCAATTGTTGAGGGCATGACCATGACTTTGTCATTCTCTAAGTCATTAGTATAACATCTCTCTTTCAGATTCCTTTGTGTTTACGAGCTAAGCCGATAAAGAGAGAACTTTTTTTTTATTAGATGAGAAAATGTTCAAAAGTACCTGATGTGTAAAGGATAAAGCAAAAAGTGATTATGATCCATGTCAAAAGTTAAATTGTTAATAGACGAATAAATACTATGCTCGCAAATAATGATAATAACTACTATGCTCTCACTTCTTTTTCCTTATTGGTTCTAGAACTTAAATTCTCAAACTAGATATCCTCAAGGTAAGCTAAAAAGACGTCCCTTCTTTGGATGTCCAAAAATAGATTTTTTGACGCAAAATATAGAGCAAATTTTTGCCTCGCATATTTTAGTAAATAAAAAACAATATCAGGTATTCTTGCCATATGAAGTTTCAAAATGATAAGCAACCTTCGCAATAGAAAAAAGGACATTTAGAATATGTTACCAGTACTCACAAAAATAATTCTCCATAGACCGCAATGAAGATGGCTGGGAAGGATACAACTCTGCACATCTCTTTCCATTAGAGCTCTAGAATAGCTTCATTTCCGAAGAACAATATTTATAAAACTTGATTATAAAAATTAAGTAAACCTTTAACATGGTCATCTGCAATTGAACTTTTGTGGACATTCTGTGTACCAAAACTCTCCCCAAGGCCTTTGAGTATGAGACCTGTCAGAAATCATGGTGCAGATGCCATGCCTTCCTTCCCCCCTCTCTGTTGATTGGCTAATCTTTTGCACAAACAAATTAACCTGGATACTAATTTATGCACATCTTCAGACAAAATCATGCCTATAATATGATGGAAACATTAAGGTTTACCAAAGAATGGTAACTTAGCTGAATAATAATAGCTTAGAGCCTAGCAATATATCAAAACCAAGTACTAAAAAATCATATCCACATACATTACGTTGCAACGTGGACGATAAAAACATATTCCATGTTAAGCTGGCACACTATCAACAGCAAGTCAACCCTAGGCTCACGAGAGGCCCATACCAGTACTTATACACCCATTTGCCCATGAAGAAGCACTTCCAACACTCGTTGGAGGTTCTGGGGTTCAGGCAGAACCCTCTTTGTCTGCCGACGTTGCTGCTAGACTATTAGCTCCTCCAACACAGGTTGGAAGTCCCTCATGTCAGTTCAGACCTCATGTGCCTGTAGAGTGCTCCTTTGGACAGATTGCACCTACTTGTGTTGCACGGGCGACACCTCCAACACAGGTTGAAAGTTCCTTGGCGCGGACCACTCCTAGAGGTAGTGCTCGGATGGTGGTGCAACCTCCACAAACAAGTGGACGTCCAACACACGTTGGAGGTTCCTCAGGGCAGGAGGAGTTTCCTCCTCTTCCTCCACGGCAGCCTGGGGCGACATCCTCTTCCATCCCCCCGAGCTGCATCGACCACGCCTTGGAGATCATCTAACACAGTTGCTCGAGTTACATGTGTGCGGTTCTCTGAGTGGCTTTGCAAGGGCCTGGCGACTCCCCCCACCTCGGCTCGTGTCTCAGAGGCCATTGCCACCATGGTGGATAATAACAAGAAAGAAGTTGTGTCCTATCTCCAGCAATTGCAAGCCAAGCAAGACTCTATGGATGTCCAGCTCCCATCAGACGAAATCTTTTATGAAGTTCGAGTGAGGGGGCAACTTTGAGCGTTTTGGGGCTCGGTGGTGCAGATTAGCCATGAGGATCATCGACGACATGTGGAGCAGTTGGTTGCGTGTTCCGTGGTCTGCCACTTCACTGGCCCTTTCTTGGATCTGAAGCGCATGGGATCTTGGCTGTCTGGGCACCTTCACAAGCTAGGGCTTCCTGCTTATCAATCTATCAAGCTTGTGGCAAAAGATCAATGTTGCTTTCTTTTGATGTTTGAATCTCCTGAGCCGGTTGCTCAACTCATAGAACGAGGTGTTGATCCTCTCTGTAAACACTTCTTGCTCTATCAACAGTATGTTCCTGGATCCTTTCCAGCTAAGCAAGATGCCTTATGTGTCCCCTTCTGGTTTGCTATTGAAGATTTTCCTCCGAGTTCTGAGGATTCCAAGTTCATTTCTGCCATTGCTAATGAGATTGGACTCCATTTGCAACACTCCATAACCAGTGGCATCACCAAGGTTTGTGTGGCAAGGCCCATTCATCGTGATTTGCCTCAAACAATTGTTGTCCAAAGCGGGCCCATGTTCTTTCCATTTAAGCTGTCCTTGTTGAATGGTTCTGAGCTAGCTCTCATGTTTCCCGAAGCCCCTCTCTTTGCTCAGTATCGCGGGGTTCACCAACAGGGTCTTCCATCTGCTCCTCCGGCACTCCATGCTCCTAGATTAGCTCCCACCTCAATAGATATCTCTCACATCCCCTGTGCTGTGATGCCCCCTCCCCTTCGGGCTAGTAAAAAGACCCCCACCTCAGTCTCTGGATCCCCAAATGTTGAGACTGGCTGAAATCCAGAAATCGCAAGAGCAAATTGAAGAGGCTCATGGACAGTATATGGACATTGATCGGTGTGGCATCCACCCACCACCAGAACATCCACCGGCTCTTCGTCAACCGCAAAAATCAGCTAAGGGATCTAATTCCTCTGCATCCCAGCCCCTCGCCTCGCCGGGTAGCACTGACCCTCCCATTGCATCCCATTGTGGTCGCTTTGCTCCACCCGGTGTGGGCTGATTTGGTTGATGAGGTTCTTGCCATGCGGATGCACAGGAAACATCCTCAAATTCCCTTGAGACACCAGTGGTCTCATCTGAATTGGCCCCATCACAAGATCAATGCGGTTAGTCTCATGGAATGTTCAAAGGGTAGCCTCCTCCCCCCTCAAGCGGAGCCGTATTTCTTTCTACTTATCTAGATTGGATGCTCAGTTTGTATGTCTTCAAGAGCAGAAGTGTCGTAAGGGAGACGTATCAAAGCTTGCAGACATGATTGGTCGCAAGTTTAATGTCCTTATCGCAGCAGCTGATTCTGCCAGTGCAGGGGTCGTGATAGCGTGGCTTCCTTCCTTGCCAGTCATCTTTACTCAGGCTCAATGTTGTCCCGTACGCATACCGTACCTTGGACGTATTTTTTAAAAAAATATGTATTTTATACAATACGTACTTAAAGTGCTTAAAATACGTTTTTTTTAAAACCTGAAAAAAAGCTTAAATATAACAAATTATGTAATATAAACACAAACAGACTGTTAGAAAGTTGGTTAGCATGTTTGTTTGCTATCTGGGAGGCCTAGGTTCGAATCTTAGTGGGTGCAAATTGAGTTTGTTTTGAGAAAACTGTGTTTGTTTTTTTGAAAAAAGCATTAAGTGTGTGTTTAAAAAAATACGTGTATGGTACGGTACGGTACGGTACGTATGGATTTTAAAAAATACGCGTATTAGTACAACACTGCTTAGGCTGATCACTTTGGTCATTGGGCCCTAATTGTATGGCGGGAACAAGGGGTTAAATATGGTCTAATTAATGTTTACGCCCACAACAGACCCCATCAGAGAGCTTCACTGTGGGCCTCTTTGCGAGGGAAGATACTCAGCTTGGGCTGCCACATTTCATGGCTTCTTGTTGGGGATCTTAATATGGTGGAAATGGAGTCTGATTGGTTGGGGGCGACCTCTACAGTAGTGTCTGCTTTTGAACGCCAGCAGTGGCTCCGTCTACTCCATGACTGCAACCTCTCAGAGGTTGATGGTGAAGGTGCCTTTACTTGGTGCAATGGTCAAGTTGGTAGGGGTCGCGCAAGCTCTTGGTTGGATAGAGCTTATTGGAATGTAGATGCAGTTGTGGCACTTCCAGGTCTCTTTCGGTTCTGTCTCAGAGATAACTCAGTTTCAGACCACCATCCGCAATTCATTTCAGACGAGCCCCTACAGCAGTGGCGGTCTGGACGGACGTGTTTTCGCTTGAACGTGAAGTTCTTAAAGGATGCTGACTTTCAAGAAGGTTGCAAGAATACTTGGACAACTGCCTTCAGCCGACGTCGAGGCATGACTGGCATAGTGGATGCAATTGCGACAGTCAAAAGCTTTGCCAAATAGTGGGGTCGAGAGTCTGCAGCAGCAGGTCGTGCTTTACTGGACACCTTGTATCAAGACCTGCTCCATTCTCAACAGGGACGTCTTCCAGGTGTTCATGATCGTGATATTTTAGCACAGATCCAAGCATTGGAGGAGGAGTAAATTCAGCAAGCAAAGACGAAGGCAGATCTGCAATGGTTTCGTGAGGGAGACCGTTGTACGGGCTTTTTTTCCGTGCGGCTAAGAGGCGTCGCATGACGTCGACCATGTCCTCATTGATTTTGCCGAATGGTTCTTAATAGAGCCGACTGAACTCAAGCAACATCTATATAACCACTTCCAGACGTTTTTTGCTGAGAAACATCTTCCTTTTCAATCAGAAATGCGAGATGTTGTTTTGTCTAGGATTTCCCCCATCATCTCTGGTGAGCAGCGCGAGTCAATAGAGGCGGCTATGACAGCTGATGATTTAGGTTCGGCAGTCTTTGAACTAAAAAGAGGCAAATGCCCAGGTTTGGATGGTTTGCCAATCGAGTTCTTCCAGGAGTATTGGGAATGGCTGGAGCCAGATGTGTATGATGCTTTTTGCGACTTCCGACGGTCCACTACTTTGGATAGATGTGACGCTCCCTGCTAAATATACGGGCCCGCCGCATTTCGGCGGCAGAAATCCCCCATCCGGTCCATCAACCGCATGGGCCCTCCGTCTAACCCGCGACTGGAAAGAATCCTAGTGCGGGCGGGGGACTGAAAGGTGTCTTGGCGCGCCCTTCCCCTATGGGCTCCTATCACGGCGAAGCAGCATAAACAACGTCGGAACTAGCAATAACAATACAACATACTACCTCGAAGGGTAGTCCATCACATATCCACAACTGCAAAGAAGATAATCCTATGCCATAAAACATAAGAGCTCCTACCCATGGCTCAGAGCTCATAAGGAGGATGACCGGTAGCTAGGCCTCAAGATAGAGCAGACCGAGTCATAACAATGGCGGGCTGGCTATAGACAATGGCTAGGGTTGACCACTCCATCCGCCCCCTCTGTGCATACTTTGCGGATGGGCTAAATCAGGCTCTGGCATGACTCTAGCCTTCCGGATACGCAATCCCATGGCATCACCCATCGGGACTACTCCCAGTTGCATCTCCCTCGGTCCGATGAGGCGAGGAAGGGTTGCATCTCCCTCCCTGTGGTCTAGAGGTGCCGTGGGCGGCTAGAGAATCGTGGCGACACACGATTCGTGCCGACTTGACCCCAAAAGCGAGAGCCAAGCCAACACTTGCAGGCTCTCGAGAGGCAGGGCAACACCATTGCCCCAGGAGGTGTCGGACCCATGCCCGGCCCACACGAAGTGACCGACCATAAGCCTAGCCCACTATGGGATCCCCCGAAGCCCCCACTCGGCAGGGATCCTCCCTCCACTTTCCCTCTAGCCCCGTTATGTGGTGCTGAGTCATAACATAGCCTCGATAGCCTGGTGGGCTCCTATGCACAGGCCGCAACTAATAGGAACTAAGGGGTCTAATCTAGAAGCATACTACATATGGCTCTAGGTCTCTACCCCCCCTTCCCAATACAAGAGGAGCAAACATGATCAACCATCATCACATAATCATCACATCATGAGAATAATCATAAGAAGAACATCTTAACCTAATCATACAAATCTAACTAATAGTTAGGGTTCATTGATTAGGGTTCAAGATGTTGAATACGGGTTCTAGGATGGCTCTACTCTAGATACAAGATACTAGCATATCTGGAATGCTAATTCCAGATAAGCTATCACAACTACTATCCTACATACCTGCTCCTGAAGCTCTCCCTCCAGATCCGTGTGCCTCCATGGTCTTCGACTCACGAGATCTTTGCTCCTACTCCAAGAACAAGTCTACCCCCGGGGTCTGCTTTGCACCAGCCTATGCCTAACAAGCGATGTTCAAGCGGGGTTTTGAACGCAGTAGGTGAGTCTCTGGGTGCTAGGGCTGGAAAGAGGCCTAGGGTTAGGGTTTCAGCCTATATAAGTTAGGTCCACCTAGGATGCCACGTGGCACCAATCGGGTGAATCCTGTGTGGCGGGTGCCCCCAATAGGTTAAGGCCACGTGGATAATGGTCTAACCTATGGTTGGCTAAGTTATGAGAATAACTTGGCCATGCCCCCTAATGCCACAATCTATGGTATACAAGGCTATGAAGATAGACTTGTATAGTGACGGATCCAGGAATATACGTATTTATGGCGTATATTCCCCTGGACCGTCACATTCTCCCCCCCTTAGGACAATGCTGTCCTCAGCATTGCGCTAAGGTGACGAACCTACCTTATGCCTGCAAAACAACAACATGTCATAACCTTTAGTTTAGTTTAGCAATCAAGTTTTATTAGTTAAAAGGTCAAAATTTAGGCTATATTTGTACTTATACAAAATTATATAGCCTTAACACCGTTATTTCTTATAATAATTCAAAATACTATTATAAGAGTTATTAGGGTTCATAATCTAAATTATGGCTCCCCCTATCTTTCTAAATGCAGCGCTCCTCGTTGAAGTCCTCCTTCTACTTGCCACGCAAAAGGAGCACATTACGTTAGTTTAGTTAATAATTTGTGGTTTTAGGGGACCACCCCCTTACCTCCTTGAGCGTAATCCTTGGCTCAAGGTTGTCCTACTACCTTGCCCAAGATCATGGCCCTTCGGATTTGAGCTTAGGGATCATTTAAGATGCTCCCATCATTGCCCATGATCGAGTGCTACCTTGTACACGATCCCCCGGATCGAGTACACCCCGGTGCATCATGCCCGAGGGTTTCAGCTAGGGAACGTCTCACGATCCCATCATCGCGCATGATCACTTTAACCTTCACCATGACCCTCCCTACGGCCCGGTGTGCGTACCCGCGATCGTGGCATAGAGATCATCCGATCGATGTCCCATCATCGCCCACCATGCCTCATTCCTCACTCACATGACCCTAATGGTCATGCGCACCTCTTGGTGCGTGTGGCCTAGAGAGAATGCCCTAAAGGCGTATCCCATCGCCCCCACGATCCAAGGTTCTGGCACATGCACCCTACTAACTAGAATGCATGCGCCAGGCTTAAGGCTAACTAACAACATACTAGCTAACCACCTGGCAAGTCGGGGTCGACCAAGTCGGAGACGACTCACCCATCAAACTCCTTCATAAATTGCGGGTATTGTTTCTCCAAATCCTACTTCAATACCCCATGCCGTCTTCCACGGGTAAGTGCTTTCACATGACCAAATCTTTGGAGGAATTGAGAGCACCTAGTCCTCTTGAATGACTTATCAAGAAGCAATTGGGGCACAATTTCAAGTTGATCCTCCGTCATTTCCAACAAAGTTGGAGTAGCCAAAACCTCCTCAGGGTTAGGATCGTGCCTTTTCAATAAACTTACATGGAAGACCTTAAGGTGGGCCAAGAGATTCCACTTGTAGGCTTGAGAGCCCACTTTTCTCCAAGATCACGAATGGGACCGGCCCACCTAGGGCGAGCTTCTTACAATTGCCGATCGCGAAGCTTCCTTGCTTAACCTTTACTTGAGCCAACTTTATCTGCCACAACAAAACAACTCCCGAGGAGTTTTATGTCTATCTGCTAGACTCTTAGGATGTGCCCATCTTTGTTGAAGATGTTCTCACACTTCTACCAAAAGCTCTTTGCATACATCTTTTGTCGTTGTTGAGAAACTTCCACCTAGGGCACTAGAGTATGCCACATAACTAGGGTCAAGCATTGATAAGCATGAATCGATCATGGGGAGACATCTTCGATGACTCTTGCTTCATATTATTGTACGTAATTGACCCGGTGGATGTACTCGGCCCATTTGGATTACTTGTTCCAATCATAGTTCCTCAACGAGCTCTCCAAAATTGTGTTGGTGCGGTCCTTTGCGATTTGATGCAAAAGATAAGCAAAACCCATCAACAAGTTGGTGCAGCTCATGTTGAAGAAGTGTTGCTAAGCGTCGCTAAAGAACTCGGGATCTCTATTGGTGATGATCGACCCACGCCTTCCATGCAGCCTAAGCGAACTCTTATGTAGACCCCATGGCTAGATCCAAGGTTTGTGTCTATGGTGTGGCATGGCAAGTATGTGCCCTTTTGATAAACTATATACCACAACCATCAAGGCTTCAAAGCTTCTTGTTGTCCTTGGAAGGCCAACTATAAAACCCATGTTGAAGACTTCCCACTTGGCGTCTGGCACCGCCCAAGGTTCCAAAACTCCTAAAATTGAAGTTGTACCGCCCTTGTCTCTTTGGTGCCAGCGACATTCTTGGATATATCGACTATACGCTTCTTCATGTCGGCCGAAGTAGCTACTTCTAATCTTGAAGTAGACCTTTATAAATTTTGCATAGCAGGAAATAGGGCTATTATCGTGTCTGGAAATTTTTCTTACTCCTTATGCTTTGAGTATAGTTGTTCTTTGATATTAAAGATTACCTTCCTTTTTAAAATATTTGAAGGTTTCTCTTTCTTAATCCGTTCTTGCACTCTTGTAAGGACTAGCCCATCATGTGCTTGAACTCCATGTTGGGAAAGATGGCTTCTTCTATCTTCTTGCCGAATTCGGCTTGCGAAGTGGAGATGGCATTGCAAATTGCTGCTTCAAAAGCTTGCCAATGAGTGGCGGCGTCTTAACATCTCCGCGGTGCATGCTCTTCCATTGATTGACGATAATCGATCAAGAGAATTGATGAAGAAATCATCCAAGGAATCTTGAAGATGTCGTCCTCAAATGCATACGAAGTTGGTGGAGCATTCCATAGACTCAAGAGCATCACCGTGAAGTGATAGTGCCCATACCAAGTTTTGAAGGAGTCTTATAATTATCTTCCCCTTCATCCTTATTTCTTTGATTGCCCGAGCTTAAGTCGATTTTGTAGAAGAATCCTGCTTCTTGGGGCTGATCCATTATGTCGTTGCTTGTTGAGCTGCCCATGGTTGATATACACCTTTAAACTTCCATCTTGGCCGAAAGGATCCCCACTCCTACAACCGCTTCTTGAGCTCTGCTAGCTCGGAAGTGCTGATTCTATAAAGAGCCTTGCTGATCGGCTCTGCCTCCGGTGCAAGAGTGATTTCAGACTCTATGCCTCTATAGAGCAAAAGCTCTCAAATTTCACCTGGAGATATATCATGGGACTTCTTGATTAACTTAGAAATTGCCCAAGGCAGCTGTTTCGAAGTAGCATCTTCCTTCTTACTATTGCGGTCGGGGTCGACAACTTGTAGCTTGTGTATGACCTCATTCCTCATGATGCACTTAAGTAATTGCTTTACTGACATACGTTGCACGATTGGAATTACTTAACTTAAATTATAAGGTACTTGCCCTTTAGTGCTGGGATAAGTATCTCTTGCTTATAATAATCAATTATTGCTTTAGCCAGCTTTAATATTGCATGCTTATTGTGAGGTCATAATTGCTAATGTACATAAGTTGGTGCCGATGCTCTACTTTGCTTCGCTCTAGGTTGATGTCGAACTTGACTCTTGTTCCGTTGGTCTTTGCTAATTACTTGGCCTTGGCTTAATTACTGGCCTAGATTTAGACTTAAGAGTCTTGCTCTTAAAGATGTCCGTCATCTAGGAGGTGCAAAATTACAAGTTAAAGAACTACTTACATAAATCCTATGGCCACAAGTTAGTCGGCATGACATTACTTTTGGGCACACATAGAAAACTATATGATTAGATAATTATTCTTGTTTTAGATCTAATCTATACTCTAGGATCTACCCTTTCTTAATTATTGCCCTCTTGAAATAGCCCCACCTTTGAGTTGATGCCATCTAAGAAGTTGGCGGACTTATTAGATTGCTTCTCTTCATTTGGCGGATTATCCCTTATCTTTGGAAGTACTTCGTCATATACATGGTCGGCCCGGTTATCCTATTATTGAATCCTTCTTAGCGAGGTGATCAAACTCACGAAGAGGTTCCAATATATTGGATATCTGCCAGCAATGTATACAATTATTGTACTCCATACATTTTCTTCCCAATACTTGAAGCTTTGCTCCATTCTTGGGTCCATCTTTCTAAAGGAAAAGACAAAAAAATCTACTCGAAATTTCGTCCCCATCCCATCATGGATGTTATCACCCATAATTCTAAGAAGCTCAACTATCTAATAGGTCCCCTAGCTTGCTTAAAGCTGGTATAGTCGTTAGTCGTTGGAGTAGCAAGGCGATGATTCATAAGTTGTTGAAAAGATCGGTCTCCTTGGAGTTGTTGTATAATCATTCCGTGCCCTATTCCTTTTTGTCGAACATATTCGACTCTTGACTCTTTCTCGTCCTAAATGTTGATGTTGATTATCTTCATTAACATTATCCCTCTTAGTGGACTTCTTGATGTAGTGGCGACATAAGGCTCGGTGTTGCATCCCAAAGGCTTGGAGGTCATGTTCACCCTTTGCGTAGAATCTTTCGTGTTTGACTCATACGCCTTGAAGGTTACAAGATTCGAGGATGATTCTTCTAACTCTGGATTGATATTGTGGTGTTGACCTTGTCGATTCTATTCTTCGATCCCGCTGATTGCATCTTTGTTGTTATAAGGCTGATGACAATGTTGAGTGCTTTACCACTTCTAAGCGTGCAACTTCTCTTGCTTAGAGGGTTTATGTGCATCCATCTACAAGGACTAATCTTGGTGATCAATTAATAATTACGGTATTTGGTCCCTCATGATGCCTCTTCTTGATGGTGCTTGACCTCCAATCTCTGAGAAGATTGTCGTGATCTTGAGATGGTATTTGTCGAGGTTGATCATGTTTTGCCTCAAGTATCGGTGATGAGGAAGAAATTCCTATTCTGAGAAGCCCACCCTTGTCGGGCTTGTAGTACCTCCTTAGTCAAGCATGTTTGCTTGAAGTCCAAATCGATACTACTATGGCACGGATACCTATGATAATTTCCCTTCCGAGGAGGTTTGTCGATCTCATCTTTTAGGGGTCATAAGTCGATGAAGTCTACTTGTTGGTGGCGTATTTGTGACATCGATCATCGATGTGGGGTTGTTCCTCGAGGCAATATGGCACTTGGAGAATATCCTTGACTAGGAGATACCCTTCCCTAATGTGAGCAATTTTGTAAGTGCCATGATGCCCATTATTTGTTGCATAGCCCTCTTGGCGGTCTTGTGTCTAATCTCGATGTCGCAATCGTTCTTCCTATAGGCTCTCCTTTATTTTTTCGTGTTAGGTGCTTTCCACGTACACCATCTTGGCCTTTGATTTTTTGAAGCTTCCTCCATAAGGTTGCCCTCTGCTTTCGATTCGTTGATGTTGTCGAGTGGCTCCCCCGTCGAGAATCTGCAAGGCAGATTCTCCTACCCTATATTACTGCCCTACGCACAAGGCAACTAATACTATCACACAACAATTATTTATGGCTACTTACTTTAAAAACCCTATTTTTATACCTTTATCCACTCTACCTCAAATGACCCACTTGGCATTTGGCACTCTACTAGGCACTGAGAAAGGTACTTATTTACTATCATGGGGGTGGTAGAAGGAGACTCATTCACTGGGTGTACTTGGTGTGCTAGACTGAATTACCTAGATAGGATGAATTTCTAGATAATTATCTATGATACAAAGGTATGGCTGAAGACACTTGATGATAGTGCACCTATAACGTGTGTTGGTGTATCATACCAACGTGTGACAACAATTTCTAAGGCCTTAGCAACTAGCCGGGTTTCTAAGGAAAAGGTTTAATTATACTACCTATATGTAGACAAGAAGACACTTAGCAAGATAAGAGCGACAACTAAGCTGTGATGAGTGCAGATGCTGTCTCTATCTAGCTTAAGGATCTTGGTTCTAACTATAAGGCTTGGTCATATTGGCAAATGATGTCGGTGTAATAGGGAGTTGTAGTCAAAATGGCATGGAGATCAAAAAGATGATCAAATACATGGAAGGCTTGCTCGGCGGCCTCACTGTACCATCTAACAAAGCTTGATGGTGCCATTGAGCAGAGATAGCTATGAAAAATGGCTGCTGGGATTAAGCAAAGGGCTAGAAAATCGCCAAAGGAGCTGAGAGCGATTCGATGGGGAGAAAATGACAAATGAGGGCCCTTTTTTATAGACTAGGGTACCTCGGGTTAGTGCACAAAAGGTTCTGATGGGGGCGGACTTGAATCTATAGCCATGGTTGTCCAAATGAGCTACCATGAAGTGCAATTCTAAACAAAGCAAAGCAAGAAACACTACATGGCAATTTGTTGGGTCAAAATTGGTCAATTTAGCAAAAATGGGCGAAATCGGGTGGCGTCGAGAAAGCTCTGCGTCAAGGGCGCAGAGTGGTTTTCAGCGATGCGACCTTGATTCGGGTCAATTCTATTCCTATGAAGGTTTTTGGGAATTTAAACATCCTAACATGACTTTTCAAAGCATGATTCTAACCTAACTAGCAACTTTTATTACTCAAATTGGACACCTATAAGCGTCAAAATCGAAATCGGGTGGCGTCGCGAGAAATAGCCTGCGTCGGGTCGAGAGGGTTTTCGCGATGGGACCCGAGTTGACTTTGACTTTGACTTTTTTTTTTTTTTTTTTTTTGCAAACCGGGTTGTTGGCGAAAAAATGAGGCTGCGTTCGCGGCGCGAGAGGCCTTTTCGCGATCCAACCCGAAGTTGACTTTGACTCCATATATATACATATAACCATTAATTCTAGGAACATATATACATACAAGTTCAAAATCTTATTCAAAGATTCCTAAATTTCATTCATTTTTTTTTTTCTAATCCTCAGGTGCTAGGTTCATGCTCTTGGCGTAATGGTCATCCTCTTGGCATGAATGGGTGCGGATCTTGGCCTCCTCGGCTTTGGCGCTTCTGGCGAGATCCCGCCATCGTTGATGTGGTTCCGTAGTCGTGGCCCATCTTGAACTCCTCAATAGACCTTTGATGTAGGCACTTTCGAAGAGAGTTTCGGATCATCGTTGGTATGATGTTGGCAATGTCGAATATGCTGAGCAGCTCTACTGTGCTGGGGATTTGGCCCATGGCGGACCTTCTTCGGGGGAATCGGGTCAAGGTGGTGGAGGCTTGATTTTCGACTCTAGTCGGCTGCCTTGTCAGATTGTTTGGCGGAGATAAATCTTGTATGCTGCCTTCTTCTTCTCGTACTCCATATCTTGCTTGAGCTTTAAGTAGCTTCTCGCTGATGTTGCCCTCCTTGGACTGCATTGGATATGGTTGCCGAGCGTAGGCCTCGTCTTTTCTTCGGCCTCCTCCTCCTCTTCTTCTTTAGCCCCTTGCGCCCGTTTTGGTCCTTCTTCCTCGGGCTCATCCTCCTCGATTCGTCCGGTTGTGGTTCTCGATAACCATACTCTCTCCCTCGCCTAGCTTCATGCCTCTTTATGCGGCTTTTCTTGACATTGGTTGCTCGCTCGCCTTCTTCTTTGTTGTTCTTTGCATGGGTTGCTCGTATTGCCGAGGTTGCTCCTACTGCTTGCTGCTCCCCTATTCTTCCTGGTGTTGGGGTTGCTCCTGTTGCCGAGGTTGCTCTCGCTACTTGCTCTTCTCCTGCTCTCCTTGTTGCTGGGGTTGCTCCTGTTGCCGAGTTGCTCTCGCTACTTGCTCTTCCCTGCTCTCCCTGTTGCTGGGGTTGCTCCTGTTGCCGAGTTGCTCTCGCTACTTGCTCTTCTCCTGCTCTCCTTGTTGCTGGGATTGCTCCTGTTGCCGAGTTGCTCTCGCTACTTGCTCTTCCCTTGCCAGAAGCAGACGCCACGATCTCAATTTCCCCTGAGCCTTGCGATCATTCGCCTGAAGTGCTAAGTCGTTGCTCCTCCTCGAGTGAAACGATTCGTCTGAGAGCTTGAGTGGCCAAGTTCGTCGGTCTAGCCTAGGTCGCAGAGCCTCAAGAATTTGCTTGTCGCCGCCCACCGTGAGTGCTTCGGCGTTCCGGTGCAAGCTGGAGCTTCCGACCTTCCTAGCTACTTGTTTGGTCCTCCCAACAACTTAGCTTCCTTGATGGTGGCCTCTTCGAGCGATCTTGCCTCTATCTTCGCGGCTCCTTTGGGTCGATCTCGTCGGCTGTTCGTTCGGTGGACACTCTTATGGCCGCTTCAGAGATTAGCTTCTAATTCGCTTTACAAGGGTAAGGGAGAGGTTCAAGCTACCATTTGGGAACTTCTAGGGAGTAGAGGTGTTTCCATAGGTTTATTAGATACTTTTTCTTAAGAGTAAATTTATTATAACTATGGGTTAATAATTAAGGTACTTCCCCTAATCACTTAACTATTTCTCAAAATTTCCTAATTCCTTTTTGGGCCAAGTAGTGGTCATTTCACGCCATTTCTTTCAAGCTTTCTTTTGAGCGATTTCTCGTTCAATTTTTTTTTGCTTGGAAGGTGCGGTTCATGAACAACTTGAGCTCAAATTTACTAGAAGGTTTCTTTTGACTATATTATTTCTACCACTTAGACTATACTTAATCTAATTACGATCCTGCTAATGGGGGAAAAAAATTCTCCCATATTTTGGCGGTTCAAGACTGGAATTCTCATTCCATTCCATAGCTAGGCGGTTAGTCTACCTATTGGGGATATGGTCGATTGCTAGCTCTTGGTCAACCAAGAACATTGCTCGATACCATTGTGGCAGACTCCCGCTAAATATCTGGCGCCCGCCGTACACTCGGCAGAAATCCCCATCCGGTCCATCAACCGCATGGGCCCTCCGTCTAACCCGCTCACGAAAGAATCCTAGTGCGGGCGGGGGACACGGAAGGTGTCTTGGCGCAGCCCTTCCCCTATGGGCTCCTATCACAGCGGAAGCATAAACAACGTCAGAACTAGCAATAACAATACAACATACTACCTCGAAGGGTAGTCCATCACATATCCACAACTGCAAAGAAGATAATCCTATGCCATAAAACATAAGAGCTCCTACCCATGGCTCCACTCATAAGGAGGATGACCGACCGGGCTAGGCCTCAAGATAGAGCGGAAGCCGAGTCATAACAATGGCGGGCTGGCTATAGACAATGGCTAGGGTTGACCACTCCATCCGCCCCTCCCTCGTGCATACTTTGCGGATGGGCTAAATCAGGCTCTACGGCATGACTCTAGCCTTAGGACACGCAATCCCATGGCATCACCCATCGGGACTACTCCAGGTTGCATCTCCCCGTCCGATGAGGCGGGAAGGGTTGCATCTCCCCTCCCTGTGGTCTAGAGGTGCCGTGGGCGGCTAGAGAATCGGGGCGACACACGATTCGTAGCCGACTTGACCCCCCAAAACGAGAGCCAAGCCAACACTTGCAGCTCTCGAGAGGCCGGGCAACACCATTGCCCCAGGAGGTGTCGGACCCATGCCCGGCCCACACCGAAGTGACCCGACCATAAGCCTAGCCCACTATGGGATCCCGAAGCCCCCCACTCGTGGGGATCCTCCCTCCACTTTCCCCTCTAGCCCCGTTATGTGGTGCTTGAGTCATAACATAGCCTCGATAGCCCGGTGGGCTCCTATGCACAAAGCCGCAACTAATAGGAACTAAGGGGTCTAATCTAGAAGCATACTACATATGGCTCTAGGTCTCTACCCCCCTTCCCAATACAAGAGGAGCAAACATAATCAACCATCATCACATAATCATCACATCATGAGAATAATCATAAGAAGAACATCTTAACCTAATCATACAAATCTAACTAATAGTTAGGGTTCATTGATTAGGGTTCAAGATGTTGAATACGGGTTCTAGGATGGCTCTACTCTAGATACAAGATACTAGCATATCTGGAATGCTAATTCGAGATAAGCTATCACAACTACTATCCTACATACCCGCCTCGAAGCTCTCCCTCGGATCCGTGTGCCTCCATGGTCTTAGACTCACGAGATGCTGCTCCTACTCCAAGAACAAGTCTACCCCTGGGGCCTGCACCAGCCTATGCCACAACAAGCGATGTTCAAACGGGGTTTCCGACGCGAGTAGGTGAGTCTCCGGGTGCTAGGGCTGGAAAGAGGCCTAGGGTTAGGTTTCGGCCTATATAAGTTAGGGTCCACCTAGGATGCCACGTGGCACCAATCGGGTGAATCCGTGTGGCGGGTGCCCCAATAGGTTAAGGCCACGTGGATAATGGTCTAACCTATGGTTGGCTAAGTTATGAGAATAACTTGGCCATGCCCCTAATGCCACAATCTATGGTATACAAGGCTATGAAGATAGACTTGTATAGTGATCCGGATCCGTGAATATAATATATTTATATATTCCCCGACCGCCACAATAGAATTTAAACTAAACAGTGCCATTTCACTCATGCCCAAGGTCAAGGATCCTCAGACTATTTCCCATCGCGGCCCATCACCTTATTGTCATCAGATATAAGATCTTCGCCAAGGCTTTTCGCAGAGCGGGTAAAGGACATCTTGGCAGAATCCATCTCAACAACCCGGCCGTTTTTTCCAAAAGCGGTGCATTTTGAACAATGTTGTTGCCGCTATTTAGGAATTTATTGGACTCATAAGCAAAACCTTCCGCTTGTATATCTTAAGCTTGATTTCAAGTAAAGGCTTATGACAAGGTGTTAGTCGGGAATTCATGCAGATGTTTGCTAAGACTGGGATTTGGGGATCAATTCACATCGATATTATGAAGTCGCATATCCGCCTTTCGGCAGCGGTTATGTTCCATGGTGATCCGTCGGATGCCTTTTCACTTTCTGGTCGTGGTATTCGCGGGGGATGCCCTTTAGCACCATTGCTTTTCACAATTGTTGCAAAAGAGGCTTTGTCGCAGCTTATTTACCGTTGCAACCACAGAGGGACTTCTCCATCTTGCAATGGAGGACGGCACACAAGAGGTTTGCAATCAATATGCAGATGACACGTTCCTCTTTCTAGTCGCCAATGTTGAGAACCTTGCTGCTGCCAAAATGCTCTTAGATACTTTTTCACTGGCTTCCGGTATCCTTGTGGGGTGGCGTATGTGTACGCCTTTTGTGGACATTGGATAATCCGCCCTGCGATGTGTTCACGATTATCCATGGAAATTACTTGCGCATGGACAAGCCATCAAGTTGTTGGGGATCCCAGTTGGCATCCATGTTACTATGGGAGCTGCATGGGAGGAGATCATTAGGGGTTTGGAGAAGCACTTGTTCTGGTGGTCCACCGCTAAGTTGTCTCTTGCGGGCCGCATTACAGTGGCCAAGTCAGTCCTTAGTAGTACCCATGTTTATATGGCATCCTTACTGCTAGCCCCACAGATCAAAGTGTGTGAGCTCATTGCAATAGTTCGGAACTTTATTTGGACGGGTACTAAGGAAGATGCTGTGGTTAAGGTGGCTTGGTCGAAGTGCGTCCTCCCAAAGTGGGCAGGTGGTCTGGGTATGATGGACTTCTTACTGCAGAGCAAAGTGCTTATTTCAAAGTTCATTTGGAGACTCCTGAATGGGGAGGATGACTCTCCTGGTTCACGTCTTCTTAGGCAAGCTCTTGGTCATTGTATCCCTCTAGGCAAGAAGGTCGCCAAACCAACCCTACCTTGGGCTTTTATTTTCAGACTCTGCAGCCTTTTCCAAGTGCTTCTCCATTTTTGCATGACTTGTTGACAACATGGGAGGCGGTCAGGCATCCTTTTTGGCCTTGCCCCTCTATCCACACCCTATTGGAGATTCCATGGTGGTGGGCACCACTGCCTCCGCACCCTCAAGACCTCCATTGCAAAAGATCGGTTCATCCCCTTACACGTAGATGATGGGTTCTTGCAGTGTTATCTCTATAAGCATGGTATGAGGCGGTCGCCTCTTACCTTGCCTTTTGAATTTCGTGCAAAGTTCTTGCTCTCGTTGGGATGTATCTCTATGGGAGAAGGTCGCAGAAAATTTGTCTATAGTGCAAGTTGGTGTTGCTGAAAGGGTGCCATGGGACTGTCATGAAAATATTCACAAAGGAAAGCACTTTGTCAGATCAGTATATCGCCTTCTTTTAGCACCATAGCCCCTCCGGTTGCCAGATGGGTGGCACCTACAGGTTGTCGTACATGGCGATGGCTTTGGGATAGGTTGCTCCACCCTAAAGTCTCTGTACTGTCGTGGCAGGTTATCCACAGGTGTCTGCGGGTTAGTGCCTTCCGACATCGCTATGATCCTCGTGATATTCCCAAAGATGCCCACTGTCTTTCGGATGTTGAGACTCTTGAGCATTGTCTCTTTGATTGTCCCGAGGTTCAACCAGATGGTCCCGCTCATGTGGTTTGTTTAATAAAGACATTGGACTGCAGATGCATCCTCTTGGCATCCTATCCCAATGCATGGCCTCGCTAAACAAAGGGCATTCCATCTTGGTTCCGTTGGCTCCTATGGTCGATATGGGAGCGCCGCAGCACAACCACATCTTCGTGGCATTAATTCTTCTCAAGACGCTGCGGTGTTATTACGGTGGGCTTAAAAAGATCTTGACGACCCTCACGAAAGTGTCCCTCCCTTGACTCGTAATTGATGGAACGATCCGATTCAAGATCTTGAATTGATTCTTATCATTAGTCTCCTATTCTGGAGTAAGTACATTGTGCTCCAGGCTCATGCTCCTGTGGCATTTTTTTATGCTTACACAGTTAGATGAGACATGTAAATTTTGTACTTTTTATCTAATTAATAAACTTTTTGGCTTTCGTCCTTCAAAAAAATTTTTTTTTTTTGAGAAACTTTGGACATAAAAGGTTCACGATAGTCACATACATCTCAAAAATAAATTCTTTATTGGCGTACTCTGAACAACATGCAAGGTATGCAAACTGAACATGGTTGAAGACGAAAAAACACGTCTTTTGCCACTGCCCAGCATATGAAGATATTCGTGATAAATTCTGTATAATTGATAATGATTTTTTCTCTTTGTTAGAAAGTGACCCAGTGGTACTTGGTCTCTATTTCAAGGCAATAGACACCGCTCTCTAGTATTGAAACTGTGAAAAACAATGTATGCTTGTTCTCTCCATGACCTTCAAGGTGCAAACTGGGTGGGATTAATTCATATTCATATTCATATTCATAATACTACATAAAAAAAATACATATATGGGTGAAACTTTTGGGAAAAATAATCAGGACACATAGAACTGTATTGTATGATCTCCAAATATTGAACGATATATCGTTGAATACAACAATGGAATCATAGAAAAACCTTAGAGAAAATGCATACAAATATATATTTTACGCGACGAACCATTTTTTTGTGATATACTGTACATGTACATAAGTTATACATCTAATGTGGATCGAATTACATCGATTGTACATCAAATGTATGTATATAAAAACTGTTTGGCTTCATTACCTTGAATTATATCGAATGTGCATCAAATGTATGTATATATAAACTGTTTGACTTCATTACCTCAAATTATATTAAAATATAGATGGATGTAAATCTAATAGTCAAGTACATGTAAGTGTATTTTGGATGAAATGCAATTGTAAATGGATTTGCATTAAAAAAGTACCTAATAGCACATGACTACAAGATGCCTGCCGTTATGTAAACGATGTAACAAACATCGTGATGCAATATATGTCATGAAAACCATGTTGCTCTGGTGGCTTAATGTTTGCTTAGAGATGGACCAATTTATTTATTGTTCAATTTTTGTACCACACTGCGCATGAGCATATGTTGTAATTGCTCATCTTCTCACAACTCTACCACGGGCAATAGAGCCTGAGACCCATTCTTATCGTAATAATTAGGGGGAATCCACTACGACGAAGTAAAACTCCCAACACAATATCTAACATGGAGTTCTTTCTCCATATTCCACAAAGAAATAAGTCTCTAAAGAATGGAGAGACCATGGAAGGAAGATTTTTGATGATTCTTTACTATGTCTGCAACAAAATATTAAGGCTTGCATTATGAGTTGTAAGACCTGGTGACTTCGTCTTATCCTTTAGATTATTCAAAATGAATTTACCTATTAGTATTTTACTTTGTATGACTAAATCAATCATCTTTATTCCCTCTTCTTCTCTGCCCTTCTTACATTTCCATCATGCTATTTTTACTAGTGCTCCTTCTCAATTGCATCCCCACATAAAGATCCCAATTGTCCCTTCCATTTCTTGTGCTTTCTTCACTGGAACTATAAGATGAGAGCTAGGGTTTAGGGATGGAAGATGAGGATTTATGGTTACATATGCTTCGTACTTATTCGGCCATTGCCAATTTTGTTACTTTTCACCAACTCAGATGCTTTTGTGATCCTAATACCATGTCGCTTCATACTTGTTGTGGGTAAATTATTTCCCACTTGGAAGGCACTCTTGACTACTAGGATGTGGCTTTTCTTAACCATTGCACAAGGCCTTTCTTCCAGTTAATGAGGCATCCCGATGCTACTAGAGGAAAAGTATTTGATATCTGATTTGCAATATTCATATTGATGTCCTCTCGCAACTAGAAATAGAAAAAGAGTCATCCACGCATCTTGATTGCATATCTGCTGGAGATCCATCCCACATGTGAATGCCCTCAACAAGCGGCACCTTGATGCTTGTAACGATATCCCAAAAGTGCTTCTACAACTAATGGACATTCTTGTCTAATGCCCCTTCCTATCTTGAATCTAGGACCTGGAATCCCCAATGAGTAAAGACATAGGCTCGCCCAAAATACCGGTAATGTTCTAACCCTTCCATTGGAAACTTTTCACATCCCAAATTTAACATCATTTTACACAAAAACAAACTCTACGTGATATTATATTTGTTTGTAAAATCTAATCTAATATATGCCCGACCGCATTGGAAATGTTTTCTACTGAGGAATAAGCATTATTTTCTTTGAGTGTTAATATAGTATGTGATGGGTTGCCAGGTTGTTGATGGTATGTGGATATTTACCCTTTGGGATTAAAGTAATACACCTACATACCATTTATTGACAATCTCTATAAGCTAAGAATAAGTCTACTCTTCCATTCTCAATATATTTGAAAAAAGCTTATTAGGATTCCATTCATCTAGGAGTAGTACTCCTTGTCATGAGCAAAGGCCTAGTGCAAGTTCTCCGAGACAAATCATCGACTCAATGTTTGATATTGTTCTTTTCTGATTACTAAAGACATCTTAAAAATCACTAGCTCTTTAAACTTATCTGAAGGCATTTAAGTAATTTTTGAAAGTCATAATGAAGGAACTTACATAGGCCATCATAACATTTGAAAATCATTCCCAATTTCTCCTTTCTGTATTGCCCTTAAAGCAATATAAAGGATAATACAATGTTTATAGTAATGGATGCAATACTTGGTTCAATTGTTTATTATTATTTTTATGCTTTACTACCGTGTGAATACAAATGTTTGCATCAAGCTGCTGTCTTGAAGTGCTAACATAAAAGTCTAGAAATTTTTACAATTGAATTGAATGTCTTTTATCATCCGCGAAGACAAAACAAGTGAACAAAGAACAGTCGACCGATTAATAAAAAAAACTCCTGCCCCAAAGGGTTTTCGGGGGAAAAGCTTAGCCGCAACAAGCTTGCCAATGAACTATAAATATTTTACACGTTAATGTAACGACCAGAGGCACAATTGAGCACATGTCTAGTACCTTCTAAATATAATGACGCTTGATGTTCCCATCGAGGCCATGTTCGTTATTACATGCAACAGTTGATTTGGTGTAACCAACCCATCATATCATGCCCAAATTGGTGCAAACGTTGGGCAGTTCGTTGTTATCCCAAAGCTTACTTAGGAAATAACTGTTTCAGGCAATTGTGATACTCATTGTTTATAGGCCTATATTTGTTATCCAAGCTGAATAGGCTATCATATTAATTATCACTTTGTACATCATAAATCTTTTGCAAAGATGATGTCGTGAGTCATTCATCAAAGATGCCATCATGGGTCAGCCACCAAAGATGACGTCACGGTTTAGTTCCACCACCAATTCCAAGATCCAAGATAAAGACTTCATGACGATAACATTTTGATTCTCCATTTATATAGCTCATGTGTTTAATTATGCAAATGTTTGCTTTACCTTTATATGCTTGTCAGTTAGATAGCATAACTTCGACAATAAGGCGAGATGAAAAGCCTACAAAACTTCAGCCAATAAGTGAGCATAACTTCGACAATAAGGCGAGATGAAAAGCCTACAAAACTTCAGCCAATAAGTGAGCGAGAGCATATTGATGAAAGCCAAGATTCGAGTTCCGAAAGCCTTAGATGTAGAGACTTAAATCAATAAAGCAATGGCAAGGACATATTTGTGACATTCCTAGATAAACAGCAGGGAGAGTTCCCGACAGAAAATGGGCAAAAATTTAGACAGAGCAACAGCTAAGGAAGGAGATGACAATGGGGAGAAGGGACAAGTTGATGTTCCATAATGCTAAAGGGGAAGGGGGGGGGGGGAGTAAGGGCTTTTGCACATGAGGCGAAGTGGGGGCATGGCAAGGACCTAGTTGGAAAACATATTGAGACAACAACGTAAAGAAGAGGGGCAAGTGAAGCACAAAGGGCCACGTCCCAAGTTGACGTATGTGGCCGAGTTCTAGAGGCCCAGAAGAGCTGTCTGCAGATAGGGAGGCATTTCGGATGGCTGTGACCGGGTATCTAGTACCCTGGACCACCGGAAAAGGCCATTTTACACTCATCCACCTCTGTCCTAGCCCAGCTGTACTTACTGACACCACCGTACTTGCCCTGCCCTAGTCAGTCCCTTGCATTCCATCTGCCAGGCATTGCATGATCCCATCCCAGCTTCGTTAGTTAAACAATGGTATTTTAGATCTTCTTATGATGTTTGCCATTCCTCTCCAGACTCCATCTTATCCCAGCAATTTTTTTCTCAACCTAATCACATGTTTCTATGTTAAGCTCTCCACTATTTAACTTGGACAAAAACAAAGACTTTCAGCTTTACTTTGCGGTTTGCAGGCTACATCCAACCCGCGCCCTCCTTTTTAGGCACAAGTATAATATAATATTTGTGTGTTCTAAGTTTGAGGAACTTTATCCAGACTAAAAGGTGGCTGGCTGAACATAAATATCAGGCTGGGTATTGGGGTTACTCAAAGGGTGCTGCATTCAGTGTAAGTCTTTCTGCCAGAGCAAAAATTCTGCGTGTTTTATGCTTAGGATGTTTGAGGAAACTTTAATTTTTTTTTTCTTTTTATCCAGTTCAAGGACATCACTGTTCTAGTGCAGAATGATGGTACTGATATGGACTGTGTGAATTGATGATGGCAGGGGCTGATATGGAGGTGAAGGATGGTGAGAACCGGTATATAGTACCTTCAGTGTCAGTTCGGGTTTCAACAGGGGATTATAACAAGGCATATAGGCCTTATGTTCAGGACCACGGTGCCAAACATTTGATTGGACCTTTGCAGCAGCTTGGAGCCAGAGTAGAAGGTTTTGAAAAGAAAGGCCAGGCCTGGTATTCTCTTACTCCCTCTATCTCTTGTTTCTTTACTGTAGTTCCTTCTTTTGCTATGCTAGTTCAATGGTCTCCAACTATGTACTATCTCTTTTTCTATCTATGTATATCCCTTGAGATTTGACAGTTCCTCAAACTAGAGGAAATGAAAAAGCAAGGGTCAATTGTGTGTTAGTGTCTGTTGAAGTAGAAGCCCGCATGCCACTTGCTCTAGAAAGGCTCTAGGAAATGGCATTCTTTGAAGACCATTGCAACAACGAGAAAATCGTCTTCCAGAAATGCCTCAAGGTCGCATAGCAAAGATTTGGTGAATTGACACTTGTTCACATGAATGATCTAGGAAAAGATAAAATTTCAAGAGGTTTCTGATCATGTTGGGAAATTTCAAACAAGCATTTTCTCCGAAGGACGCGTGGCATATCACTTATCTTATCAAAGGAGAACTTTGCCACGTTGCTATGCCTAGGAATATTCTTGATCGATAAAGTAATCTTGTCACCTCCTTGCAAAATCCTAGCAACCAAAGAGATCTATAAAGACAAATCTAAGAGCACTTTCATCTTAGCCCAACTGTTACGTGGCAAGTTGTCTTCTGAGCTACTACCATGTGGGAAGTGAAAAGGCAACTATGGTGCTATTGGCTACGAGTTCTCTTTCCTTAGTTAGATGAAGCCCAAACCTTTCTTATCGTGTTGCTACTTATTATGGCCCATGTTGTACCATGATTGAGTCGGACACCCACACTGCCAAGGTACCAAGTGGTATTCTGGAGCAATCCTTGTGGAGGGAGAAGAACATGGTGAAGATAATGGGGATAATGGTGAGCAATATTAGTATGTTCATGTAACAATTCAATTGGGTAACTTCATAAAAGAGAGCGAACCTTGCTTTTTTATAAACAAAGATGGAAGTATAACATTTTCCCCTTCAATTTTGATAGGTTTGTAGCAACTGAACTACAGAGTGATCTGGTGGTGGACGTGGATGGAATCAAGTTTAATTTACATAAGGTATTCATGATTCAAGGTTTATGGTTTAAGGAGCATTTGTGCTGACAGTATTCTTGTGATTTCTTGTGAAGTTCCCTTTGTTATCTCGAAGTGGGCGGTTAAATAGACTGGTTTTTGAATCAAGGGACACAGAAAGCGATTTTATTAAGCTAGAGGGTCTTCCAGGAGGGCCAGAAACATTTGAGCTTGCTGCAAGGTTCTGCTATGGCATGGAAATAGATGTAAATGCTTCAAATGTGGCTCCTTTGCGCTGCGCAGCAGAGTACCTGGAGATGACAGATGATCTGGAAGAAGGTAACCTTATTTCCAAAACAGAGACTTTCTTGACGTTTGTGGCCCCTTGCATCATGGAAGGATTCAATCGCCATACTCAAGAGCTGTGAAAATCTTTCCCCCTTAGCAGAATCTCTGCAGTTAGTTAGAAGATGCAGTGAATCTATTGCATGGAAAGCTAGCACAGACATCAAGACCATGAACTGGGCTGCCAAAGATAATGTGAGAAGGTTTCTCTTAAGTAATGGTCAAGAAATATCTAAGACCTCTTTTAGACAAAATTGGTGGTTTGATGATGTGTCTATGTTAAGAGTTGATCATTTCATGATGGTCATGTTGGCAATTAAAGTGAAGGGTATCAGGTCTGATATATTAGGGGCAGTGATTATGCAATATGCTTTGAAATGGATACCAGGGCTTATGAAAGAGTCAGAATGGGAAGAAAAGGAACAAAGTGGCACGCAAATGGCCACTTCCCTTGGCAAGGATGGGTTCACCATGTTTCAAAGCAAGACAAGGCGCATGATAGAAGATATAGTGAGCATTCTTCCCGCTCAACATGACTGTGTCCCCTGTGATTTTCTGTTTCGCCTTCTGCGCCTTCCTTGCAAATATGCATAGGGTAAATTCTGCCTGCATCATGGATTTGGAAAGGCGTGCAGGCATGCAGCTTGACCATGCTGCTGCTGAAGATCTCCTCATTCCAGCCTTTTTCCATAGCTCTGAGACCCTCTATGATGTTGATCTTGTTCTCCGCCTTGTTCAGCAGTTCCTCCAACAAGATCTAAGTTCTCCTACTGCATCTTCAGATTATGATCCAAATGGGGACACATTCGGAAAGAACCCTAAATGTAAAATGGCAAAAATTTTAGACGTTTACTTGGCTGAAGTTGCAAGAGATTCTAATCTTCCTTTACCTAAGTTTCAAGCACTTGTAGAAGCCATACCAGAATCCTCGCGCGCTTCATGTGATGGGCTTTACAGAGCAATTGATACATTCCTCAAGGTCAGTAGTTTAATCTCAGGTTAAGTTAGTCCTACATGTCTTGTATGCATTTCCTCAGGTGATGAAAATTTCCGTTCATTTCAGGCACATGCTGGATTATCACAGGATGAGAGAAAAGCGTTGTGCCGATCGATAAACTGCAACAAGCTATCAGCTGATGCATGCTTGCATGCGTCACAGAATGAAGGCTACCTGTTCGAACATCGATCGAGGTCTTGTTCAGTGAACTGTTCAAAGTAAAAAATGCCATTGCCAGCAGCATGATACTAAAAGAGCCTCAACATTACTGCAATGAGAATGATGATGATGCATTTGAGATCTCGCATCACAACGCAAACTACATGGCACCTCCAATGCAGGATGCTTGGAAGGCCACCCAACAAGAGGTGAAGTCAATAAGGCAAGATATTGAGCACATAATGTCTAAGTTCACAGAATTCCAAAGTGACTACTCTTATGTTAGACAACAAATGGAGAAATTATGTATTACCCCAAGGCAACTACAACAACAACCACCCCCACCAAAGGCAACATGGTTGGGAAAGAAGTTTCGAAGAGTTTCTACTATATTTGGAAGAGATGGCACTGATGATGGTACCCGTAGCGCAACCGGCCCTCCGGAAGCCCGCCATGGAGTCCAATCCACTCCAACAGTCCAACGTAGTAGACGTTGGAGGAATTCTGTATCATAACGTATCTTATTTCAAATGTAACTTCTATCTTGTGTATATTCTTTATGTACTTGTACCCTAGTATTTGACTATTGAGCCAATTATTTGTGTACCAAAAGGAAAATGAATAATAGCATGCCAAACACTATGCTCCTTACATGTGGTTTTTGTCCCAAAAAATAACAGTGAAAGAAAAGAAAAAAGTTGCCCCAAAGCTAGGGCTTCTCCTGGACCATCTATGTATCTGTTGGGCACCCAACCAAATTTTAGTTTTGATGTCCATACTTACCATGTTCCAAATATATATAGCACCCAACCAAATTTTAGTTTTGATGTCCATACTTACCATGTATCATAATGTAATCATCTGTAATATGGACCTTGACTAGCTAGATTTGTTTACCTTGGAAAAGTTTGGAGAATCTATAGCTTTCAAGGTTCACCATTAATATTTGTGGGCTCACAAAATTTGGCCTTTTGGGATTTGGACCTACATGTTGATTCTCCTAATTAGAAAGATATTTCTCATCCCAAATTTGGCCTTTTGAGATTTGGACTTTTGTTGATTCTCCTAACCTGAAAGATATTTTTCATAGAGTATTAACTGCTCACTTTCGGTAATTATTGCTTTAATTCTTGTTTGGCTAGTGGGATTCATTTTTCCAATTATCAAACTTGACGTAGCGGTTTTACTTACATAAAACCTGGTGCTTGGTTGGTCCAATATTCTTAATAGAGATCCAAGTGGATGCTCTAACTAGTTGATTTTATTGTCAAGCCCTTTGGCATGATCGAAATAGCAAATAAGGAGGAGGAAAATGTGGTCAATATATCTAACTTCTATTAAAAATCCCTCCTTGCTCGACCTTCACTTCGGGATGTTACTAATCTACTTTTTTTAACACAACTAGGCAATCAAATCATCATTCAAGTTGCATCTAGTATAGTTTGAGTTATTGGTTGCTTGTCTGGACTATAATATATTGGATGTGTTCTTTCTTTTTTCTGTAACTCTTTGTAATTTATTTGCATACATAACATTTTAGTTCAAACCTTCTTGACAACTTCCCATTGAAGGCGTGGGACGAATGACACCTCCGTGTCCTTCACCCGGACACTTGGCCAAAATCCTGAGTGGTCTATACGACCAGAATTTCCAAAGGGAGCCAAGCAAGTTAAAGCTTTTATAGAGGTGGGCATGCTCCCTACCAGTATAATGAAAATTCAAAGCGACATCTTGCAACAATTGGAAAATAAAAATGAGACATTCAGAAGCACTCATCAAGGTCAGAATGCATTGATCCATTGCTTGCAACGTTTAAAACAACAAGGCTTTTCCCTATGTCTATGCGTAGACAATGTTTGGAAGGTAAAAGATATAAACGGCTTACTGCCGGGAAATGTATATCAACAACTTCCAGAGTCAAGCTGTATAATGGTATCCACGCGATCCTATGAAGTAGCTAAAGAGTTTCGTGATATTTGTTGTCCATCGAATGCAAGTTCAAAAGCATACAAACTTTTTGAGCCCAATTTACTAGAGATCCATGAAGCAGAACAATTGTTCATCAATGCATAAAGATTCAAGATGGATAAGGAGAAAGATTTGCTTAAAGAAATAGTCCCACTATGTGATGGTCTTCCTTTGGCACTCAATACATATGGCACTTATTTTAGAAGGCGGGGAAAGGCGTAGCGAATGTTTAATGGACGAAAGTCAAAAAACGCATTCGAGGGAAGCTCTTTGAATCCCCATCTACTGCAAATGAGGATGGTAAGGTCCTTCAAACTTTAGAACCTAGTATTGATGCTCAAACCGATGTTGTGCATGATGCCTTCATCGATGCTGCCCTTTTTTGGCGTCGATGACCAGTGGGCGTGGCTCGGTGTGCATTGTATGTTGGAGATGAAGACATTTTGGAAGTTCTCCTGGATGAGTCCCTTTTTTTTTTTTTCCAAAGATGACCATTTAGAATGCCATGATCTTTTTTGGAGCATTGCTTAGAAGCGAGCAAACCAGAAAAAATATAAATATGTGTCTACATCAAAGGCAAGTGCTTATCCTCTCTTAGATATCTTTAGTTTATTTATTCACGTTTCTAATCAACTTTCTTACTTGAGCGCAGATGCTAATTTCACAAGAAGAAGAACAATTCGAAAAAGAATTCAAAGAAGAAGAAGAAGGAGAAGTTTTTACGTCATGCCACTTGGCAGCATCCCTTAAGACATCTGAAGTAATTCGTACAATAAAGTCTCAAGAAACATTGGAATTTCAAATTTTGCAGGATTACCTATCCATTAAGTACTTAATATGTTTGGGTATTCTCAACTCTGGTATGCGTAACATCTCACAAGGCAAAACACATGATCTCAAAGCTTTATATTTATTTCAAGATGTTGATCTGAGTCTTCTCCAGGTTTGAATTGCTTACATCCCTATGAAAAGCATGGCACATGTAAAATAAAAATAACTAACTTATCTTCAACTCTGGAACAGTATTTTCCAAACCTACAAATGATTATTGTTGGAGAGGATTATTATTCTTTCTTAAAAGAAGAGGATGAGGAGACCGATGAGGAAGAAGAAATTCAGGTACATCAACTTCCTTTCTCTTTTTTTAAAACCTTTAGCAATTTACGTTTTCTAAAGATAAATGGAAAAGGCAATAAACTAGATATGCTTCCAGGTTCTTTCGGCCATTTAGTGCATCTACTACACCTTTCACTACTTAATTTCTCCCGCTTAAAAGTTCTTCCTGATTTTCATATTCATAAACCCTTAAAAGATTTAAAACTCCTCGACCTCTCCGGGTGCTTGCCTTGCCTTTCCCCACTTTGCGTCGACCCCTCGCCCGCCCTCCTCCCCCTCTCCCCCGGCCCGGCTCCACCTTCGCCCCACGCCTGCCCGACCTTCGGCCGCTGCCCACCCTAAGGAGCTACTCGACCTCCGGGTGCGGCTTCGCCCCTTTGCCCCCCCTTCGGCCTTGCAGCCCTCTGATCATTACATTGCCGCCCTCACGATCTCGGCCTCTGCCCGCCCTCGATCCTCGGCCTCAGCCCGGTGCGTCCATTTCGCCGGCCCGACATGCTTTCGGCCATTGCCGATTCTCGGCGACTCCGCCTCTCCGGGTGCGGTGGCAGCCGCTGCCGGCTTCACCTTCGGCCCGGGCCCTCCGCTCCTCGGTCCTCCGCAGCGGTGTTCCAAGCTCGCCACTTGCGGGCCGCTCGACACGCCGGCGGCCGCCCTCACGATCCTCGACCTCCACGGGTGCACCCAAATTTGCCCACCTACGGGCTGCCGCCGGCCGCCCTCTGGGGCGACTCAGCCTCTTCGGGTGCGCCCGGCTGGGCTGCCTTTGCCGACACGCTCGGCCCGCCAGCCCTCACATTCCTCGACCTCTCGGAGTGCGCCCGGCTTCGCCCCACTTTGCCGGGCTGCGCTCGGGGATGGAATTGCAATGTCGAGATAGACTTGCAATATTCTTACCACGAAATTGGATATGGAATTGAAGGTTCCATCAACAAAACAACCTTGTTCTTGGCAACAAACCAGGAATTATATAAGAAATTGACATTTTTAAACAAACCTTGAGAGCTTCAAGCCTTAGGCGAATTTGCCACCACATTATCATTATTATTGCCTTCTATGATTACATTTGTTTAATTATCAATTATCATTTGCAGCAGAGAGGCACCTTGAAATCTCTGCTAGATTGATGAATCTTAAAGATTTCAATATTAATATTTACCATGTTTTTCCTAATGTTTTCTATTGCATAATTACTATTATTGGATCAAATCCCTATGAAGTTTGTGACGCTCCCCGAATCCATACGATGCTCCCATCGTATAAATACGGGAAATTCCCCTCCCATGGCGAATCCATCACCATGGAAAGGCCCTCCGTCTGATCCAATGATGCATTTAAAGAATTTCAATGCATGGTCAATACGAATATGAATGGTCAAAAACCGAAGCTAAATATTTGTTTCTCATTGTCTCTGCGACAAGTACAATGATTAGCAAGTGCTCATACATTTGCTTTTATTTTCTATAAGAAGATTTGGCAGACTCAATGTTTTGTTTGTGATGTTTCACATGCATTTTTCACCACTAAACAATGACATTGACATATTTCAGTGCATGTTAGAAGCTTGAGGATATTATAATATTATAACTGAATCGAACTTATTTTATTTGACTTTTATCGTCCACAGATACCATATGGTCTATGGGACCCAATATGAAAAAGATCGTACCAAGACATTACTATCTAGGATTGAAAAAGTGGGCATTTAGTCCCATGTCATATTCTCTTGAATCAGGTATGAGAAAACCTCATAATTAACACCTTGTGTTTTAAGTATATCACTCTCCAAACCAAATCTCAAGATGAAGGACACACAACTTCCAAATATTTCACACACAATGGCCAAGGTTCCAAAAGCATGTTAGAGGAAAATGTGCAGAGTGGTTTTCCAGATGGGATGTGTAGGCCCATGTGATCTGGCATATACAATTCACCCTTTCGTGTGACCTTTATTTCATAGGGTCACCAATCCATTCTCTCCTTTAGGTATTCTTTAAGCTGTCTCTCGTGGCTTCTAAGCCACCATTATATCCCCCCCCCCATGTTGTTAACCCACATATCATTGGGGGTTATCATTCAACGTTATCGCACACTCTAGAAATGTTAATTCGTTTTCTGGAGGTCATGGCGTTATCGCTATTGTGGCATTCCAAATGACTTGGCATCCTCATCTAAGCCATAGTCATGCCCTAAGTTTGGCGTGAGCCTTCGTGAAGAATCGTAAATTACCTAGAGTCATCGAGCTTTGCCTTACCTATGTACGATATAACTTTGGGCCATTATTTTCCTGCTATCCCGGCTTATGCAGATGTTCACGCCCTATGTGTTCTAACTTACACACCACCCTTTAGCCCATGGGGTTCACCTCACTTTGATCGGGTATGGATCATGTGGGAGATCTAGTCTTCGGTGTCCATTCAAGACACATTCGAGGCTTCTAGCGGGTAACTACTATTCGCTACCCATCACGAATTGTACTATTGTACTATTCAACCCCATCATCTTGAGCTTTATTTTATTGCACATTGACATTTTATTTCAGGTGCCAACTATAACGTCCTACCTTAGCATGCAACCAATTGTATTTATTTGCAAGTATATGCAGCAAAAAACAATGCAATAAGATTTGCATGCCATAATACCAAGATGAAATTAAGCTAGTTAGTTAGTTACTTAAAATAATTAGTTAGTTCTACCCATCTCTTGACTTTTACTAAGCTAATTGCAAAGACATCAATGCAAGATACTTTTTTGGTTTCCTAAGATGCTTTTTCAGTCTCTTTAGTACGAACTTATTAATAGGAATGTTGAACGTCTAACTTATTTGATGTGCCTTTATTGATTAATTTAGGCAGAAGAATTTTGAGGATATTGTAGTTTATCATCATTTGTAGGAGAAATAACCCCAAATTTTTTTTTTTTTTTTTTTGAAGGACGACAAACTTTATTGAAACTCCAAGCCAAAAAGCAAAATACAAATGCAGAGGCGGGAATAAAGTCTCAGAGGATAATCATGATCCACTGAGTAGAACCACCAGCCTATGCATAAGACAACACACTCAAATAGGACTCAAATATCAACTGTCGCTTGGCAGGAGCAAGCGAAGAGCAATGGTAAGCCTTAACAATTCTAGCTTGTGCGTCTTGGAGGACAACTGCGGGAGGAATATCAAACCACGAAAGATAAGCGGTCTTAGGGCTTCCGGATGGACCATAACAACCATCCGATGCTAAATGAAATGCTTGGCTCCATAACTTATTCCAAGTATCGGGATAGACGACCCGGAAGCACCTGGCGACTTGTCAATGTCACATGAAAAAGAGACCAAGACCAAGCGGTGGAGATGAACACATAAAAGAAACAATGCTCAATGGTCTCGTCCTTTGCTTGCGATTAGGAGTCGCGACACTCGAGGATCAAATCGTAGACAAAACGCGTTCACGAGGACATCTGTGAAGAATCTGCCACCAAAGCACGACCACCTTAGGATGGAGTAGTTTATCCCAAGCCCAAGTCCACATCGTCTCAATTAGGAGGTGAAATTTGAAGGGACCACCTAGTGGATGGCGGAAGGATATCACTATTGACAAGCGACCTATACATAGACTTGTATAGTTGCCCCAAAATATTGAAAGACTTGTATAGTTGCTCCACAACATTTTGTTTGCATTTTGTTATTGGGATGAGGTACATTGTTGCATTACTAGTAGCTTTGTGGGTGTGCGCGCGCCGGGGACAGGCTTTGTCGGTGTTGCCATTTGGGGGTTGTTGAGGATGAAAGCCATGCCTCCAGTGAGTCCGACCCTATAGTCGATTCGGGCTCGCTTCGTTCTCTTAGTGCGACACAGTGCACTGCACGAGAGCTACTCGATCACCGCCGTCGGTTCGATCCCTTGGCTCCTACCTCGGGAGGTTTTGGATCTAGCGGACTCACCTCTGCCCGGGAGCCTACGAGGAGTCGGGGAATTCATGTGTATATGTATATTTATGCGGTACCCGGCGGGCTTGTTTTGCGACGATTTTTCCCTCGTGGGGGGGAGGGGTTTAATCCAGGGTAGCAAGCGGGCTTCTTTGCACCCATGTAATTTGGGTCCCATAGGCGATTGGCCTCATGAGCGATAAAAAGAACCTTCATTCCTTCCTTCCATTTAATCTTTAAAATGGTAGCCTTGCCTATCTGCTTGACCTTCTTGTGTGTCTTTTGCTAGTTTTTTTTTCGCGTCTGTGAAATTATACTATTCAGCGATACGAAATTGTGAAAACTGCATATGCCAAAAGGCGGAAAAAAAAATTGCCTTTTTTTTGTGATTTTAATTTTTCCCCCATCGCATATTATCTTTGTTTTGCATCGCGAAAAGTTGTTTTCGCATCGTGAAGCAATTATAAATCGCGTCTGTAAAAAAATAATAATAAAGTTTTTTGCCTTTTTTTGCATATCGGTTTTCAATGTTTAGCATCTGTGAAAAGAACTTTTCACATCTGCGAAAGCGATTGAAAACCAGCGTATGCCAAATTCAAATTTCAAATTTGTGCTGCGATTTTATTAAAACCGCCTACAGAAAGGTTTTTCGCTTACGCGGTTTAGAAGATTTTGCAAAAAAAAAAAAAAAAAAAAAAAAAAAAAAAAAAAATTCGACCGGCGAGAGAAAAATACGTGAAATATGTTTTAAACAATAAAATATGTATTTTTGACTTTATATATCAAATTTTTTAATTTCATACATATGAAATCTATCCCTGATTCCAGCCATAAATGATATTCCATGTCTTTATAGTGTTACGTGATATATATAACGTTTCTCACCGATACAAAATTTAGAGATTGTAGCGTAATGTATATGGGTATGATTTAAGTACCAACTTTGGATTAGTCTAGTACAAGATTTAAGTACCAACCATGTTTTGATATATTGCTCACGTGGATCGATTAGGCTCTAAGCTATTATTATTCAACTAAGTTACCATTCTTTGGGAAACCTTAATGTTTCCATCATATTGTAGGCATGATTTTGTCTGCATGATTTTGTTTGGAGATGTGCATAAATTAGTATCCAGGTTAATTTGTTTGTGCGAAAGATTAGTCGATCAACAAATCAACAGAGAATGATAACTTTTTTTAGTTTTTTTTTGGGGGGGGGAGGCAAGGCATGGCATGGCATGCACCATGATTTTCGACAGATCTCATACTCAAAGGCCTTGGGGAGAGTTTTGGTACACAGAATGTCCACAAAAGTTCAATTGTAGATGACCATGTTCCCATCGATCTGAGCCATCGGATCGGCATTCTCGAATGGGCAAGCATGCATCTCTTTCATTTGGGATCGCTATTTCTTGCAACTTATTCATCGACTTCTCATCGGTGTTTTCTCCCCTCTCAGCAGTTCCCTTGACTCTCACCCACCCTCCCTTAATGTGTATATTATATTGTAAATGTTGTTTTTGTTGCGTGGCACGCATGACCAGCCCCTACCTTTTTCGAGGTTGTTTTTTATTGCGTGGCACGCGTGACCAGCCCCTCGCTTTTCGAGGTTGTTGTTTTCTTATCTTTGTGTTCTAGTTTGTTGATGTGCAGGTATAACGGGATGCGGGACTCCGTCTTCTTCAGGCTTCGGGGGTTTCTTTGTGGGAGCGTTTGTTTTTGCAGCCTTACATTGTGTCCAAGCCCTTTGCAGAGGGCTTATCACTAGGGTTTTCCTCGAAAACCCGAAAGGGCGAGGTTTTTTAATCCCTGTGATAAGCTCTCTGCAGATACACTTAACCGACATCTGTAGAATTTTTTTGGGATCCAGATGATATAACTGGATATTCCCCGCATTTTTTCATTGTAGGTAGCTTGCAAATATGCAGCTACCCACTCTCAACCATTGTAGAATTCTGATGAGATGAATGAAAAGCCTAGCTACGGGAACCTTTGTCTGTTTTCATGCGAGCCCTTCGAGAATAAAGGTTTACTTGGTTTTTATAACCAAGTTTTATAAATATTGTTCTTCAGAAATGAAACTGGTCTAGAGCAACAGTGGAAAGAAATGTGCAAACTTGTATCCTTCCCAACCATCTTCATTGCGGTCTATGGAGAATTATTTTTGTGAGTACCAGTAACATTCTAAATGTCTTTTTTTCTTTTGCAAACGTTGCTTATCATTTTGAAACTTCATATGGCAAGAATACCTGATATTGATTTTGATTTTCTAGAATATGTGAGGCAAAAATTCGCTCTAAATTTTTGCGTCAAAAAATTTATTCTTGGACATCAAAGGAGGGACGGCTTACTTTGAGGATCTCTAGTTTGAGAATTTAAGTTCTAGAACCAATAAGGAAAAAAAGTGACGGTATTATCATTATTTGTGAGCATAGTAGTTATTCGTCTATTAACGATTTAGCTTTTGACATGGATCATAATCACTTTTTGCTTTATCCTTTACGCATCAGGTACTCTTGAACATTTTCTCATCTAATCAAGGAAAAGTTCTCTCTTTATCGGCTTAGCTCGTAAACACAAAGGAGTCTAAAAAAGAGATGTTATACTAATGAGAAAGAGAAGGACAAAGTCATGGTCATGCCCTCAACAATTAAAAAGACAAAAAAAAAAAAGGCTTCAAGTATTTGTTATCTTTCATGGGTCCTAGGCCACATCTACAATCATGCAAGTAATGCCAACAGCCAGGGAATGACAAAATTTGAACTAGATCATGAATCATGGACCACATTGTGAGCAATTTCTCATAAGTAAACATTGCTTTATATTTAAGGCATTTGAAAATGTCTATAGAATTGACCTCATGGGCAAAATAAGATCTCGGATTCCCCTTGATTAACAACGTTGGCAAACCACAAAATTAGGCTACATTATACTGCCACTTTCATTTCAACATCCACTTTCTATTCTATTTTCAATATCGATACCTACATTTAAACATCATATTAGCCCAACACTAAACATGCATGTCAATTATAAAATGGTCTATAAAATGCGGGTGTATAACGAAGTTGGTAAAAGAAATGTTGCGGCGGCCGCCACAATAAATTTCTTGTAGCTTTAATTCTTGTTTGGCTAATGGGATTCATTTCTCCAATTATCAAATTTGGCATAGCGGTCCTACTTAGATAAAACCTAGTGTTTGGTAGGCCAATATTCTTAATAGAGATCCAAGTGGATGCTCTAACTAGTTGATTTTATTACCAAGCCCTTTGGCATGATCAAAAGATCAAATAAGGAGGAGGAAAATGTGGTCAAATGTATCTGATCATGACGAAAAGATGTATAGAGTATTGTATGTAATGAATATATATATAATATAATAATATAATATAATATAGTATAATATAATATAATAATATAATATATGTTTTTAATTTCTATTAAAAACTCCCTCCTTGCTCGACCTTCTCTTCGAGATGTTACTAATCTACTTTTTTAACACAACGAGGCAATCAAATCATGATTCAAGTTGCATCTAGTGTAGTTTGAATTATTGGATTGCTTGTCTGGACTATAATATATTGGATGCGTTCTTTCTTTTTCTGTAACCCCTTGTAATTTATTTGCATATATAACATTTTAGTTCAAGCCTTCTTGATAGCTTTCTAGAAATTAATGTCCAATGATGCATTTAAAGAATTTCAATGCACCTTCAATACAAATATGTGGTCAAAAAATGAAGCTAAATATCCGTTTCTCATTGTCTCCACGACAAGTCCAATGATTAGCAAGTGCTCAGATATTTGCTTTTATTTTATATAAGAAGATTTGGCGGACTCAGATGTCATGTTTGTGATCTTTCACATGCATCTTTCACCACTCAACAATGATCACACTACCTTATAAGACATTGACATATTTTGGTGCATGTTGGAAGCTTGAGGGTATTATAATATTATAACTGAATCGAATTGAATCTAATTGACTTTTATCGCTTACAGAGACCATATGGTCTATGGGCCCAATATGAGAAAGATCGTAGTAAGACATTACTCTAGGATTAAAAAAGTGGGCATTTAATTGCAGCTTGTCCCAAATTTTGCAAGGAGGGGAGGAGGCCCCGGGGAGGGCTGCTTTTATATTGGACCTTCTGCAAAGTATCTTGTTATTTGTACTTGTGTATTGATTTAATGAAGACGGTAATTATTTGCAAGTATATGCAGCAAAAACAATGCAATAAGATTGTGCATGCCGTATCGATTTGATGCATATAGCACCAAGAAGAAATTAAGCTAGTTAGTTAGTTACTTAAAATAATTAGTTAGTTCTACCCATCTCTTAACTTTTACTAAGCTAATTGCAAAGACATCAATGCAAGATACTTTGGAGATGTGCATACATTAGTATCCAGGTTAATTTGTTTGCGCAAAAGATTAGTCGGGTGAAACATGTAAATAACTGCGTACGTCGAAACTTGTTGGAATGGAGATCATGTCCGTACTATTTTAAAGCACCATGATATCATCATCAATGGCATGTTACACCATAATGTTGATTAGCTGGCTGTCAAACTATCAAATCTGGAAAATCACCTGCATAAGTTTATATATAAGCTAAAGCATTAATAACAGAGCCAAATGACTAGAAGCTAGTGTTAAGAAACTTGGTCCTGGACTCTAGCAATCATGTAAATTCCCTACTCTAATAACATGCTCTTTGTGCCTCTTTCAAATATTATTTAGCATATATGTTAACAAGGGTACTCCCGACAACGCATTCCACTCTTAAAATTTAGCCCATAGATGCATCTTTACCCCTGTGCACATATCCTCTCACATATCTTTAGGATATTTAAGAAGGTTGATTTATCTAGCTTCATGTCAAGTATGGCATAAAAGCATTACGACCAAAGCTGCAATAGGAGCGCACCTTATGGATATTTATAGAAAATCACGAGAAACTAGAACGGGCACAAAATGTGTTTATAATATGTCTACTCAGAGTATGGAAAATGCAAAAGTTTAGAACAAGTGCAAAATGTGTTTAATAATATATCTACTGGGAGTTCGTTTGTCTGGACAACAACGATGTAACCTATGCTCATAACAATCATAGTAGAAGGCAGTAAATCTCTTTGTGTGCAAATGCAGGTGTCGGATAAGCTGCAATAGGAACTGTTCCTAATGGATATTTATGGAAAATGCAGAAACTAGAATGGGCACAAAATGTGTTTATAATATGTCTACTCGGAATCACGAAGTTTAGAACAAGTGCAAAATGTGTTTAATAATATCCGTACTTTCGGAGTTTGATGTCCTGGACAACAATGATCACGACCCTAAGCTCATACTTGAGTCATAGTAAGAAGGCGTTAGATCTCTTTGTGCAAATCATTTTGCCGGGATGAACTCGACAAAGTAACAAACCTCGGTATTTTGGATGCATGTGCAAAATTGTGGAGCACTGGACAACGGAGGTAGCTCCAGCTGGTATCGTTGGTAGTGAAATTAAATCAGATGTAAGCGTAAGTAATGCATTTGTTAACTTTTACGAAATGTGTGGTTGCTTGAATGAGGCAAGAACATTATTTGATCAAATGCTTGATCACAACGTGGTTACTGGTACTGCAATGGTTGGAGCTTATGCATAAGGCCATATACCAAACATGGTGACCTTTATTAGCGTGCTTTCAACAGTAACCATGCCGGTTTGCAGAATAAAGGTTACTACTTTTTTCTTTCATCCAGTTTGGATTATAAAGTTATGAGGAGCACTATAACTGCATGATTTATCAGTTTGGATGGGGAGAATTACTAGATGAGGCAAGAGAACTAGTCATACGTATGCCATTCAATTCTACTGCAACATCTTGGACAGGCCTACTTGGTGCATGTCGAATAATAGGCAATGTAGAACAAGGCAAATATGCTGCAATGCATTTCTTTGAGTTAAATTCTAAGAATGCTGGACCTATGTGCTCACACAAAGGAAAGATAATTATTGGGAAAGAGGACTTATACTATATACCTTGCTAAAGAAAGAATACAAGCTCATCAATCCATGGTTCCCTTGGTATTGGCAGTTTAGAGGAGCACTTGCGTATCTGGAATTTTGTTGCTGTAAAGAACATGCCAATCCATGGTTCCCTTGGTATTGGCAGTTTAGAGGAGCACTTGCGTATCTGGAATTTTGTTGCTGTAAAGAACATGCCAAGTCATATGAATTGCACCAAACAGGAGACACGTTTTCCAAGTCTAGCAGCTGAAGTAGGAAGTTAATCGAGTAAGTCATGAGTCCTAAACAAATGCACTGCCAATTTGTAATGAATGACACCAGCCTCACCTGAGTTGAAACATCATGAGAGTGCTTAAATTTATTAAATCATACAAAATAAAATGTTGCTCAACTGTCATGTCACTGCAAATTTGTTCTGTAATAGCACATATATAACCAGTTGAACAGCTAGAGAAAACTTGGATATGTCCTGCATGCAAACTTTACATCGTCACCAACTATAATGCACAGCATGTGTAAAGGAGCATTATATCGTGGTCTGAATCAAGCAGAAATGTGATTTTGCTTCGTAATAATCCATATAGTGAAAGGAACTGCATTAGGTTAACCCTGGCCATAAAGAAGCTAAGAATAAAGCATTCCTCCATTCATTTGATGTCCCAGGTTTTCTCCACTATCAAATAAGTTAACATGCTGTTGTAATAAAATTCCTCCGAGAAACCCTCTAATTCTCGCCTTGGACCTCACATACGGTTTTCGCTAAAGCATGAAAATTGTGCTTGAATACTTACTATGTTGCCACCATGAAAACTTTCATGCTGCAATTGCCAGTGTATCTAGCTTCTCTTTTTAGTTAGTGGACCAGAACCTGAAAGGTCTTTAAGAGAATAAGCATTAATACAGCAAGCTTATTGAACCTATGCACAAAAATCATCAAATTGTCCCTTGGATGTATGGCAGCACTGATTCTTTAGTGGACCAAAACCTGAAAGCTCTCTGGTAGGATGAGCATGAGCACAATTAATACTGCAAGGCTTATTGAACTTATGCACAGAAATTATCAAATGGTCCTTGGATGTATGCCAGCACTGATCATTGGCACGGTATATGCAACAACTTGGACTAGGTTGTGGCATAGCCTTGAAGAAAGTGGCACTTATTCAACCACAGAGAATCACCACCACAGAGAACCGCCACTGGTAGGGTGCAGGAGGTCAAAGCCCACTTCCTTCTTAAAGTTGGAAATAGCAATTAAGCTCGGTGCTTCTAAAAGTTGCACCAAAAATACATAAACATAAACCCCCATTTATCAACTACTATATGAATTTATTTATTGCAACATGTATTGAGAGTAAATTGAGATTAACATCAGTCATATCTACCAATTAGATGCAAAATGAAGAAAGCAGATTCTAAAGTTACATGGCCAAGGTAGAGAATAAACCAGATTGCAGATCCTGAAAGACATACAACTTGTAACCCTCTCCACAACAACTTATATGACAGTGCAGTTGAAAAGAGTAATGTATTACAATAAGAGAAGTTGAAAAGACAAAAACTATATGCATTCCAAGTAGCATTTCACTGCATGCATCCACCTCAGTTAACCTCTGGCATAGGCATAAGTAAATATCTGCAATAATTCTCTTCTCAGCCAACTATGCAACAGACCCCTCCTATGCTCGATTAACCCGAAACATAAACTACGATAAACAAAACATCTTGTTAGATTTTTTTAGAACCCTCTCCTTGCAGAGAAGGTTTAGGGCTATGCCACGCCTCTACAATGGCAGAGGTGACATACGTGAGCCGTGGCAGCAAGCTGCACAACAGGCCGACAACCCACAACAAATTAGATTAATAGCATTGGGGCCCTATAGACCCCGTATCAGCTATTAAACTGATAAGAACAGATACTACACTTGATCTTAGCCAAAAGGCCGAGAAAGGTATGAGTTATCTTTGCTTTCTTCCCCTTCGTATACTGCGAACACCATCCTCTCTTCTAAATAATGCCCCTGGGATATTTCTGGCGAGAACCTAAATCAAAAGGTTGGGCACAATACTTACCTGATCAGGAAGATTGAATACAGAATCCGAATTTCCTGAAAGGCGAGGATCATCGTTCGTGGATGCCGGACTCTGGGCTCGTGCGCCGCCTCGGCTGGCGGCTTTGCCGAGAAAATTTTCCGGCGGGATCCCGACCGCCGGAAATTATCAAACGTAATACACGCCTGGGGCGAATTATGTACAGAATTTATTTTCCGGCGGGGCCATTTTTCCGGCGGGCGATGGCCGATGCGGGCTTTCTATGCATTTGGGGCTTTCTCTGCATTTGGGCGATGGCGGATGATGCTATGGCAGAGGCAGAGGCAAGAGCAAGAACGGCTAGAGGGAGCAAGAACGGCTATGGCAGATTTGGGTCTTCAAAAATCGTCTCCATGGAGCATAAACCGGCTATGGCAGAGGGATCAAGAACACAAACCCACATGAGCATTCAATTGCAAGCCAAAAACGGCAGTTTTAAGCTCGATCTGCCCAGCGGCTATGGCAGCTGGCTATGGAGGTCCTGCCCAGCGGCTATGGCAGCCCAGAAAAGAAAACCAGCCTATGGCGGCGCCGCCGGACACAGGCGGAGGAAGAAATACGTCTCATATTATTGACAGAATTTTACAGTAATTCGCCCCAGGCGTGTATTATGTCATCGGTGAATCATGAACATGCAGCATTATTGTTTAACACTGCGAAAAATTATAACGTAACTGTATCCACCACACTATGAGAGAGGCCCAATGGGAGAGAGATCGCACTTTCCATATATTGGTGCCATAGTTAGGCTATGGTGTAATGTCTGTTAAGTCTTAGAATTTCTTCATGGTTATGAAGTTGTTCTTGAGGATGTGGAGGGCATGTTTAAGGTTATTAAAATCATATAATGCAAAAAACTATCGTGATGTTCTGGGAAAGCAAATGGAGATCTTCAACATCTGTGCTTGAGCATAAGGAGTTATTAAAGTATGAGGAGCCTAACGATATAGCCCAAGCTCAAACCCTCGGAGGGAGGGGGGGTTTCTTCAACCGTTGTGCTTTTGTTTCCTATGAATTCGGTATATTTTTGTACATTCTCTATTTCATCTCCATCTGACAGCCTGGGCATGTCCAAGTGGAAGTTGTTTATTTTGAACGGAACTCTGGATCCATGACTGCTTCTGCTGGCTTAGAAATAACAAATCATTATATAATTGTAGAGGGAAATCTTGGATATGTGACATTGTATTATATGGATTTTGTAACTAAAGAGAGTGACTTCATATTTGATGTTATGCCATGTAGAGCTATAGTATGTTGAAGTCATGCCTGGTCATTTGTAACTGGCATCCATCCTGGCTCCCAAAGCTATTTCATAGAATTGAAAAGTTTCATTTGCTTTTCGGAGGCCTGCAACATAAATGCTTAGAGCAAATAAAGTTGGAACTCAAGTTATTTCACAAAATGCACCCGTGCAAGCTTGGCAATAAAATTTGAAACCAACCACATACATCCCTTACATCCCTGGAAAGAGTGCACTCTCATATCTGTTCTCATTAATAAGCATTTCCAAGGAGGACGAAGGAGATAACATCCACTAGAGACCATTTGCTTATACATATTTTGTATAGCATGATTGCAAAGACAGTTTTTATAGTTTTTAGCGCAACATCCCAACCCTTAGTGTCAAGTTATCTGAAAGACTAGTCTATCCACGTGGCTTAGAGATTGAGATGGACCTATCCTAAGCCTTTAGATCTTGATCTATGAAAATATAGGGTTGGAAAAATTAGATTTCTCATTGCATCGAACCGTCGCCCCACTAGTAACCATTTTTAGCCCATATAGGCTTCAATCTTTTTGCACCCTATTTCTTCATGTTGAAATGCTATTCTGCACAGCTTGGACCCTCTACACAAGGGCCGGATTTGGATTGGGTTTTCGGCCTGAATGAATAGACGTAGAAGTGGTACAATGTCGGTAAGTCTCAAGAACAGAAGATTAACTGCAACTTCTAGTGCTGCAACCTTATTTGGCAGTTTCGCAGTTTCTTCCATACCCTATTTGGCTCGGATACCATTTTCATTTTTCACTTTGATTGGGCTTTGATTAAACCCTATTTGAGGTTTATGTGCAAGTGTCAGGTATGTTTGGAGTTGCAAGATGTAATGGAGCACCTGTAATGGCTTCATTCTCTTCTCAATGCCCAAACACTCTGATTGGAGATATCTTAAAGGTAATTTAGTGCGAAATACTACGGCTTTAGGAACAGTGCTTATTGAACTATCAAATATTTACAACCAGATATTACGGGACCTGAAGTCAATATATTAACAGCGTATACAGAAGCTTCATCCATGTCTGATCTTGAGTTAGATCATCGAGTTGTCAAATTCAACATTGTTTTAGGAACATCAATGTCATGTCCACATCTCACAGGAATTTTTGCCCTTGTGTGAGCTCTCAATGGGACCCGGAGTCAATATATTGGCGGTATCTGAAGCTTCATCCATAATGCGGTCTTGAGTTAGATCATCGAGTTGTCAAATTCAACATTGTTTCAGGAACATCAATGTCATGTCCACATCTCACAGGAATTTCTGCCCTTGTGAGAGCTCTCCATCTTGAGAGCTCTCCATAGAAAAAAAAAATGAGCACATGTCAGAGGGCATGTTTTGCCATGAATATCATTTCGTTGATCTTCGAGTTATGGACAATTGCTTGGCTATGACCAAAAGAGTTGACCATGTTTTTAACTAGGCTGCTGATATGAGTGGGATGGGATTTATTTAGTCCAATCACTCTATGATTATGTATAACAATACCATGATCAGTTTTTATATGCATCTTATAAGATCAAACCAACAATAAGATCAAACCAACAATATATTTTCAAATTTCATTTTCATGAAGGGTATTTGATGTTATCCAAGCCACTTATTGTTCATATTCTGTCAATATTCGAGTAAGAAAAGTACCATATCCAAGCACAGCCGAGAGCAATCCCTTACAGAGCATTTCAGAACATAAGGATGAAATGAGCTCTTTTTAGAAAACAAAACTACAATACATGTGCCACGTTACCCCAAAGAGCAGCTGTTTGAAATAACAGTCGAACAGGGACCTCAAGTTGCTCTGATTTCTTTACCTTACTACAAGGATGCACAAAGTTCATCTTTCACATGCTAAAAAGAAGCAAGAACCAAGATAAACACGAAAATGTTGGAATTAAGTAAGCATGATAACACTATTACATCTCACAATAAGCCTATTACATCTAGCATGCAACTCGATTGTAATGTTTGGATAAATAGTACCTAGCTTAGGTAATTTTTTACCTGTTGTATCTTTAGAAATTCTGCTACAGGCCAAAATCCCATGTTGTAATTCAATTTTTTATATGCTACAAGACAATTTAAAAAGCATCAAGAACTACCATCCTAAAAAGGCTACATTAAAGCTTCACAGTCATCAAGAATGCTACCTTAAAGCTACACAACCATCAAAGACAGCAAGCATTAAAAAGGCCTGAAATATTCAAGAAAATCTCCCGAAGCAAATCTACACTGCCTATCTACCAGTCAAGCTGTTTCAACAAACCACAATTACACCTTCATTTTCCTTTTGAGCAATTATAGGGACAGAAGTAATGGCTCATATAGGATTGCTATAAATACTAAAGACCTCTTATTGCAATATTGCAAAACCTCTAACGCCTGAGATTGCAAATGCACAATTAAGTTGAAGGAACGCCTAACGGAATATACCTGATGCTTATTCACTTTTTGAAAGAACTTCTCCTTTTCTAGTGTTGAGAGATGACTGGCTGCCTGGGTACAGAGAATTCCCTCAGACTTTGAAGCAGTTTTAGGGTTGCTCTAATAGACACCTGCAAGAAAAGATGCAACATGTATGCTCAATCAAGATCATATGAATTAAAAGGATTCTCCAGAAACAAATTGAGTAAGTGTGTCTGCAGCTTACATGAAACCCTGTAAACCCTTGCAAACACATAAAACTCCTGTACTAAGGAGAAAAGGATAAGCAAATATTCTTTTGGTAAAAGAAATAATATTGAGATTCAAGTAAAGCCAAATCTTGATGTACCTCCAGCAACATCCACATAGAGCAGGATTAATAGGATTAACGATCGAGCAGCATGTGTGCTATGAGAAAATAAACCAACCAGGTATGGTATTTACGATTTGCATTCTCGAACCTGTTAAAATCGCTTTGCAAGCTTGAAGAAGTATAATATTGGTCAGAACATTGAAACGGAGGTTGCTTCCATGAAACATTTGAAGGTAAACATTCTGAAGCAATATCTCTAGTCTTACAAGCAGAGAGGTTTTTTATGCGTGGCTACGAAAGCAAAGCAAAGCAGGAGATCGAGATCCCAGCCCATAGCAACACCCAATAACCTGTTTTTTTTTTAAGGGTAAAAAAGGATAAGAGGAAGAGCTCGCACAAAACCATCAGTTGCAAGGCACAAACCCTGCACATACCCAATCGGCGACCCTTTCGATCGACTCCATTTGAGGTCGACCTAGAAGATGTCTTCACGTGCCTTTGAATTTTTAGCAAGATCCAGATCTCGCAGCCACACCCTATAACTTTTTTGGGTTGCCCCTAGGGGGGCAAACCCTCGTTTATGTGGGTATGTGAATTCAATTCAAACTACCTCTTCATCTGCAGAAAGGATCTGTGCGACAAGTGGATTGGATTCCCCTGTTTTTTGCTAATTCTTTGCAAACAATCGATAGTCTGAGAAACCCGGTTAAGCCATCAAGGCAAAATGCAAAGAAAGGTCCGCTACAAAATGCAATTTTGTCATATAGATTGTTGGGCGGACATAACACGCATGCATCGGAAACTGCACCAATCTTTAGCGGTGTCAAAAAAAAACAACAAAAGGAAAAAAAGGCGAAGGCAAAAATAAGGCAAGAAGAGTCATTTTTTTTTGCAAAGACCCACGGCAGTTACTTTCTCTTGCATTTCATTTTCATGTATGACCTCTTTCTTTTTCTTTCTGGGGATTCCTTTTTGCCCTGTTCGAGAAGCTTCGATGGCTCGCTCTGTAAGGGATAACCTTGGGGCATCGCATATCCTAAACCCAAAGCATGCCCGCGGCATGGCTGCCGGTTAGGACTTGGCTTAGAACATTATGGTTGCCGTTATGGAGGCGAAAAGCTGGAGTATGGAAGAACTTCGATTTGCTTCGGGGGCGGTACAACTCAAAGGTTCACCCTCAAATTGTCGAAATTAGAGTTGCAAAAGAACCCACGAAAGGAAAATCACGAGGCAACTTTGCGGCTTGCATTTTCGAGCTCTCTTCCGCACTATCAAATGGAAGAAGAAGGAAACCCATCGAAAAACACAGAAAGACACGAAGCTATGACCTTCCCCACGTGCGCATCATGCCATACGAAGCACTAGAACCTAGGCCATACCCAAAGCACTTTCGAGCATCGACACCAAGCTTGGCGCTCGGCACCGAATCGGCACACGAGGAGATGGCCGACCATTCTGGCGGTGACGGTTTTTAGCGATCATCGGCATATGCTAGGTATATGCCAAAGATATACTTGAATATGCGAGAACATCGGATGGACAAGTGGTGCTGCCGAGCTTTGTATATATTTTGTCATGACCATATTGTAAGCTAAAGCGCCTCTTATGGACATGATTCTCTTTTTGTCCGTCCGGATTATGGGGATATTTGGGAGCACTGGGAGGCTGCGGGTATAAGCGCATCAATTTTAACATCGTGTTACCAACTACGCTAGAGGACATTCTTGCATTAGGACTTTATGCTGGCTGGAAGGGTAAGTAATGTTTCTCCATGAATTGTATGCTTGTGCGGAAAAGCAATTATCACGGTTAATACTACATGTGATGCATGCTCGCTATGGAATAGCGCAAAAGATTGTACCCAAGAGTTGGGAATACATTGCAATCTCGTTGTATTTCATTGATTATTATTCCAACTTTGTCTTTTGCATTGATAGTCTACATTGGGTCTTGATTGTGGTCTCACGGGGCTACGAGCATGTGACCAAATTATTGCATCTTTAGAAAATCCGAAGGATAGTAGAATAGAATAGAATAGAATAGAATAGTCCTATCTCAATTAGATTGACAAGTAGTTTTCAAGTTGTGGAAAGGGACGAGGAACTCAGATTTTATTTGGTTTAAATTGGGCGGACTCCCAAGCTGTGATCTCACAATAAAATGGACCAAAAGGTTGTTTTTTCTATCTTTGTGAAGTGGTTCATGCTTGGACAACAATGCATTCAGTTTTGTTGTACGATGATGCGACTTGACTCCCTCTTCCTCCCTTCCTCCCAAGGTCTTGAAAACACTTGACATCTTGAGAGACATTGAAAAGCAAAAGCCTAAAGTGATTTGAACCGGTTGAAAATTGGTTCTTCACAATCTGTAAGATGGGTAACGATTGCTTCAACTATGAGACACTTCCTGAAACCTTATCTCTAAGTACATTCTTTTTCATAATCACTGAGAATCATTTCTAACAATCATTCCTACATGGACATCGGCTTGGAACACTTCAAATGAGGCAAGTTCAGATACATTATGCCAGTTGTAAACAAATAAGTACACTTGGGAGTTTAACTATCAGCAATGTCATGCTCTACATCTTTTTTGACTGTCAGCATAATCATAGATTAAACACACAATCCATTCGAGGTGTCTATGCATGTTCCAAAAGTTCATGACTATGTGCCACATTAGCTCCCTCTGCTCTTCATATTCTGAACAGCCGTGCAGACTGGTTTGTGGTCTCCATGGAAGAAGAAACAGCTGAAATAGACGGCAGGAACAAGCAGACACTTGAAACCCCCAGCCATGGTCGTACATCATGTGTAGTTACAGATACACATGGTCCAGATATAGAGAACGGATCCAGATACAAAGAACGCGCACATGAAAGTATCAGTTTTTAAGTGCATCATTGTCATTGCTCTGGCAGGCAAAGAGAATTTGGAAAGAATAGACGAAGATAAAGTTTCACTTTCCATTGTGCCTTTTGAACCTAGTAGTAGTAGCGCCATATTTCAAGTGTAGTTTTGCTAACGTGCTACTAGGACTTTTGCACAGCATTAATAACATCACTATGAGGGCTCTCGCTATACCATCATGCCTTGTGTATAACGCTATGGTCTTTAGAGGACCAGACACTGCATCTGTTGTGCCATTTTTAATGTCTTCGTCCTATTATGAATGCTTAGAAATTTTAATGTCCACTAACACTCAAGGGCATGAACCTCAATAGAAAGCAAGATCATCCAAATACTCAAGGGCATGAACCTCAATAGAGAAGGGGCCATATAGACGTAAACAATGGAATAAAGCAAGGGCATAGACAACAATAAAAAAAAATTATACAAATACATTGCGATTCTTTTAGTGTAGAAGTCTCTCTAGGGCAAAGTGGATACGTGAAAGGTTAAGGTTTAGCATCTTTTTTAGGAAATTATTCTTAAAAAATAGGCCAATATCAATACTGAAGTCATGAAACCTTTAGACATTGGCCCCAAGGGCTATATCATGTTCTATGAGTTGGAATTGCATAGAACCAAGACCTAGTGTTCTAATATTGATTTGTTGCCAAAAGAATTTATGTTGCAATGTTGGAATATTTTAATGGTTGGGGCATTGATTTCAAAGAAATCCATTTAAAAAGGTGACTTTTTATTTATTTATTTATCTAAACATGTATAAAGATTATAGACTCTCTCGTAGCATCTGCACAATAAGGATGTGATTTATAGAGACATGAAACCATCTATATTTTGGTCAAAACTGCACATCAGAGTTTTATTATTGAGCTTGTTGATTTTAAGGTATCTAGAGCATACTTTTACACGAGTTTTAATATTGAAATGTTGGGAGAACCTCTCACTATTCAAATAAAGTTATAATACTGAGATGAGATGCACAATAATATAACTTAACCAAAAAAGAGCAAGTAGAACATCATTGAGAAGAGCCAAATGCAGGCCACTGAAAAGTGCACTGTCAATTAGAAAGCAATGCTAGAAAAATTAGTCAGTGATCATAGAGATCTAGAGATCTTGACAGATCTTGACAATGAGGAAAATCAATCCTAATCAAAACATGTCAAGATTTAAGTTGATTGAATAAAAGGCACATTTTCCTATATATGCTTTCAAATAATAAGCATTATAGTGTAGATTTACCTAAGAGGTTGATTACAATCGTGCATGGAATTTCTCTGTATTCTGAACAGTTTTCATGTGGATTAAGCATGTGAGTATCAACCAAAGTTGTCGATTCCTTGCAAAAACTATACTATCTAATGCCTTAATTCGAGTTGTCACTCTCGGGTCACGGAGGGCAACCCTCCGTGCGCAGCACCTTGTTTTTAAGGTTAAGTTTGTGTAGACTGTCAGATGGGCCAAATTAACGCCAGCCATCCGATTTAGGGTGTGGTATAATATAGTATAATATAGGATAAATGTGTACTAAAGTAGTGTTGGACCTGCAGGCCAATAGGAGGATCTAGTGACAGAAGGGTTGCACTGCGAAGACTTGCAATACATGTTTTGTCATAATGTGTTGCTAAGAAGGAAGGAAGGAAGGAAGGAAGTTACTTTTATCGTCCACGGAGACCAATCGGTCTATGGGACCCAATAAAAAAACGCGACAAGCGGATTCTTGCCGGATTAAAAACCCCCAGCCGAAGGGTTTTAGAAGGAAAAAGCCGCAAGCGACAATCGGCCTGTGACGACAAACCGTGCTAATCATATAAAATCGCGAAACATCCCAATATACCGGTCATGCACCACCCCGTAGTGCCTAGTCGGCCGGATGACGAGGGGGGGCAAAGGTGACCTCGCAGGTCGGTACCTCTGGATGTATGACCCCAGGGCACGTCTTGGACGGTGTGTTCATCAGCAAATGCAAGGGCACGTCCAGCCGTACTAAGGGAGCGTATCTGGCCCGAATCTGACTGAACGCTGGGCAACTCTGGAAAGTGTGAGACTCATCCTCAACGGCACCCGTTTGACAGCACTGACAGAGCCTGTGTGCCTGGCGGGGCTCCCCAATCCACCTGCCCGTCTCGATGCGAAGATGGTGGGCTTTTTGTCTGCGAATGGAGGCAATGAGCCTGCGCTTTCGAGGGGCAGGCTGGGAACGCAGTGAGAGCCGTGGGCCCGGGCTAACACCGGGGTTGATGTGCTCCTTGTAATGGGCCATTTTGACCTGCTTTCTAGAGCAATGGGGTCGAGCTTGCCAAAGGAAACAAGCATCTAGGTACTCCCTTGTTGTATCCACGATCGTCACTGGCGCCTTCTAACTGACGCGCATCTGTGCTCTGCGACGTTCCATCGGGCGAACCGATCTCTCTTACCCCTCCAACAGGCCCTAAGCGGCTCGCGGACTCATGGCCCACGGTGTAAGCCCAAAAGGGAGCCGAGCATCACCCATAGTAACCACTTTCAAAAAATGAGCGATGTGTCTATCAAGGGCTGCCAGGCGGCGCAAGAATCCGGGTTTCCTTTGAGAATCTGATGGGGGCGAAGGTTTCACCCCAAGTGCCGTGCCAAAATGCCTTCGACCCTCCAAGTCATTCCAGGTCGTCAAAGAGGCAGGCCCCCAAACCTCGACCCGTCTGAGAAGGGCCGGTTTCGACCCGGTGCGGGAATAGATGTGACCGATGGCCCCAATCATATAGCTACGCACGGTATTTGTTGTTCTCGCATTGCATAAAGCTTTCCGGCCCGGCCGTCACCCGCAGTAGCGGATAGGCACGCCCCCAGCCAGAAAGGCAGGAGGGGAACTCCACCCTAGGTACTTGTAGGTGGGCGTGGCCACGGCCGTCCCCGATATGTGAGTCGCCGGGAGGCATGGGGTGGCGTGAAGAGGATATGAGAACCACCCCTCGGTCTTGGCGGATTGATTGGCAGATATGTCGTAGCGACAAAATGTGTCTAGGGCATCGGGTGAGGCGCATATCTTCGGGGTGTGGGCAGCAGCCAACATCGTCGCATAGATGAAATCGGGCGGATGACACAGTGCAAAAGATGTATGCCATCCTCCCCATGCTCCGGTAAGCCGGGGCTCCTGGCGATCAATGTAGAGGCCAAAAAGTGTCGGCCCGAGAGGGGGCAACCACAGGACCCGATACTCTTGGTAAATGCTTGGCCCGTCGGCGCATCTGCCAAAACAACTCTCATACAACTCAGTATATGGCATTACGCACGCGGCGGGAGCCCTGGTTGACGCTTGATCCTAGCCCACAACTTTTCAGAGGGACCGTATCAAAAAGCCTTTGCGAAGTCCACAAAGCGACAATACAAGTCCGGTAGGTGATTCGGTACTGTCTTCAATCGGTGCCCTTGGCGTAAAGATATGGTCAATCGTTGAGTGGCGGGGTGAAAGCTCGCACTGTGTGAGGGGCTCGCACATCCGATTTGCTACGCCCGGTGGTCAAGCTGCCGCTTTCGAGAATGCCCGATAGCAGTTTGGCAAATACTGAGACCAAATGGACCTTTAAATTATAAAATTTTGAAAACTCTGTTAATGATAAGTGTGCAAATTATAAAGGTTTTGTGAATGTTAAATGTTAATGTAAGTAAGGGCTGAGAAATCACCTTACTATAGCATGTTATGGAACAAGCGATGTGATTATAAAATTTAAACTTAAATATTACCTTGGGGTAATTGTTATAAAAATTGCATGCATGAAATGTGTTGCAGGGATCATACAGGTTCCCAAGGTGGGGAGACTCATGATGCTGAGGATAACATCAATTCAAGGTGGGGAGATTGTGACATTCCAGCATAATATACGGTACGAATATGTATATTATACTGCCATGCCACTCGTACATGTCATCTTGATGACATGTACTTGAAAATCGTAAAGGCTTGCACCCTGCGGGCAACCTTTTATGTTGCACATGTCTATAAACATATGCATTTAACCCTTCTGCCACATGGCAAAACTCTATATGTCCTTTTAGCCCTAACCTTAAAAGTTCATGTGAAAGGAACAAAAGGGAAAACCCTAAACCTTTTTCATTTTCGCATTTCGGCTTCCTTAGGCCATTCCGGCAAGTCAAGCTGCTAATTCGCATTGCCAGACATCGTCAAGCCGCCTTTGCACAACAGATCCTCAAGATTCAGTCGTCTTCGACCTAAGCAAAGGCATGGATGCAATTAAAGGTGTGGGAGCAAGCTAGGGATCAGGTAAACAATGATTCTGTTGTGCAATGCCGACTTTTAGTCTGGCAATGAGCTGGGTTAGCATGTTGGATTAGCCTTAGCAGCCTTTTAGATTCGGAGATCACAAGCTCTAACAAAGGAACCTAACCATGTATGTTTAGGTACATAGATTAGATGTTATTCTGTATTTCAGTTCTATGTGATGGTGCTCTATTCTATGTGCAATCTCGTGTATTGGAAAGGGGGATAGAGTTCCTGAAAGCTTCAATAGTTGATGTATCTATATAGCCTCATTAATTCCCAATTAATGCGGGCTGTGCATAAGAGCCCGCCTGGCTTGTGGGTGGCAGGACTAGACTGGTGGATAAGGAGGACATATCCCATTGCATATCGATCCCTCCGGTGTGTAAAGCCTACCAGGGATCTTAGCGGGCTAGACCTAATGGCTTGCCACTGCATGTGGGCAAGACATGGGCTCGATACCTCTTGGGTGAGGCATCGCCTTCAATGAGGTTCAAGTCGTAGACGGGCAGTGGCCCTCTATCCGCCTATGATGGGCATGCATACCTCTCGAGGGAGTGATCTCCTCTGCCTCGCCGGGGTGAGGAGATGAAACCTAGGAGTAGCCCCCTTGGCTATACGTCGGCAGGCTACGGTCCAGTCCCAAGACTTATGAGCCTATCCTGCAAAGTATGCACAGGAGGGGTGGATAGAGAGGACTACGCAGCAGCCATGTTCCTATGCCAGCCCAATCGGAGGGCGGGATCCTATAAAGCATAAACATCTTGCTAAAGAATAGCGTGCAAAAATCCGCCCCTTATAGGGAAATTAAGGCAAACTTTCGATGGTTTTACGCCTCGATCCTCCACGGAATCGGCGGGATCATTCATAGGTGCTCGGATTTATCCGGAGGAGAGGACCAGGTAGCGATGGAAAGAAAGTAGGGCGAAGTGCCATTGCGACAAGCACCTGCACCCGGGCAAGAAATGCCCAAAAAGCAAAGATAACCTATTAACCCAGCAGTTGATTTGTGGGATCTGGAGGAGGGGATCCCGCAGGGGATCGAGAGGGATCGATTAGGGATCCCCGGAGGGCGGGGATCAACCCAAACCCAGGGTAAAGCTATCCTCGACCATTCTTGGGTATTCTATACAGATTTTACGGTGGTAACACGTGGCTTTGTTGTATATCACGAATACGAATGGAAGTTGGGGCTTCCATTTAAACTTTAATCGTTTCCTAGCAGGTAAACATTTATAGTTTGATTAGCACTTACCTGGTAAACATCTAGGGTTTTGTTAGGGTTTGCAGCCGCTGTCTATTGCAACACGAACATCTAATTCGAAGCTCATCTCTCAGGTGTTGTGACTGTCATATCTATTCCTAAAATGCCATATCTATAGCTCGCTAGATCTCCTTAACCACTGGTCCTTGCCGGGTTAGTATGATCCGGCCGCTCCCATCGATTCGATCTAAACTAGGTTATAATCCGTAATTTACGGAATATTCGTCGCTATGGAATATTCGGGTAGCTCTTGCAATAATCTCTAGAATATTCTCATCGACATAATATTCAAGTAATTCTTTGCGATAATCTTCCGAATATGCTTTTTCTTGTTGCCATGGCTCTGTTCCCGACATCTCTGTTCTGTTCTTGCATCAGAAGATTTTTGTTCTTGCATCATAGGTCTCTTTCTGGCATCCGGCATCAGACGCGTTTGTTTGTTTTTAATCGATTAGAAGATGCAAAACCATCATTCAATTAAATTGGGATTATGTCTTAATTTTGGGACAAATTTCATATTGTATGTTTTTTATAGCATATTCAAATTCACACAAACCACCTCAAAAGTATGAAAATGTAATCTCATATTATTTACAAAATAGTCAATATTTCACAATATAGCACCATATCATAAAAACGTGATGAAAAAAATTTACATAGTTATTCAACTCTCTTCAAGCAACCCCAATGATATCATAGCCTTCTTCCTGACATCCTAATGTATTGTAATTCTCGCATTTCTAGCTGGAATAGTGTTTGGAGTCCATGAGTACAAAACACTTTCATAGTCTAGCCAAAGATCAGGATCACTCGGATTTCTCCTCCATCTCTTTGTCCAACAATCGAGTACCTTTTTTTTATCCGATCGTTGGTCAAGCGATGCTTTGGACACCACCATTCTACCCGCACATGGTTGAAGTTAATATTACCTTCTTCTTTGCAAATATCGGAGATAGTGAACCCCAACCACCTTTGGATATGTATCTAAATCTGGCTGGCTTTACTACCACAAATTGGTGGCATTCTAAGTCGGTGGAAGGTTCATAAGCATCCATGCCTAGAAACTTTGGCCTATTGTTCTTAGGACCAACATAGTGTTTGTCGAAAGCGGGGGAGGAGCATATTGCTTACGAATGCTACTAACGATTGTCATCAACATCCTCGGCACTGCTAAGGTCTTCCACCTAGTTTTAGGCAACCACCCTTCTTTCAATTCATCCGAGGATGTGTCTATCTCCCCAACGGGTTAATCACCTTCTTCCAAGTAAGCCACCAAGGGCGGTTGGTGTCATCCGGATTGGTTTGCCAATGCTTTATATAATCTGGATTCCTTCCTTAGTCAATCCCAATTGCTTCACTTCTTGATGGGTTTTAGAGCTTTTGGTTGACACGGAGGTATCATAGGCTTGCCATTCTCATCTCACGCCATATTTCCTCCCCTCCTCTCCACTCCTCCTCTCGAAGGTCTCATCTTCCATTGAAAGATTGGAATCCCATCTCTCACCCAAAAAGTGAACACTACAACCCCAACATTTGGTCCATGGCTGAAAACAACTTGGTAAAAACAAAATACGCAGCGTTGTCTTTTTGAAGATTTGAAAAAAACCTGCGTAGTTATATGGAGGTGTGGTTTTCGGGGATATGTTGTAGTTTTTCTTAAGGATATCGTAGTTTTTTTTTTTGAAAGAATGGGTGGTTTCTAAAGGAGGTGTAGTCTCTTTTTTAAGGATGTGTTGTTTTCTCAGGCGGTATGGTTTTTTGAAGGGATGTTTTTTTTTCAGGTGTTTTTTAAGGTAGTGTTTTTTGAGGTGTGGTTTTTTAAAATTTTCTAATAATTCATGTATGATCACTGCCACAAAATGGCAGCATACAAGACCACTAGCATTTGACTTCATACATGTGTTGTGTGAGCTTGTTGAGCGTGAAAATTGAAGACATCCATCGCAACTTGTAGTAGTTGATGTGAAGAACCAAAAATAGATAGTTTGGCATCATATAGGCATTTCTTGAAGGACATTTGATCACCTAAGCATCTTGAACACTTGAAGTCAAAGGTTGAAGACCCAAAAGTTAATTGGAAGACTGCTCGAAATTCAATATGTAGCACAACAACAGGGGGTACTTTGCATGATTCAAGCTTTTGCCATGATGTTACTTCTTAAGGCATGATTTGCTATTTCCCAAGGCTTTACTACCATCATTCCACCCAAAAACATCATCTCTTATACATCATTTTCTCCCCTTTCATACACCAGTTTCAAGACCAAAGTTAGCAAGACTATTTTTCCTAGTCAAAAAAACACTATTTATCCATCGCATATGAAAATTTGCTAAAATTCCATTCAATTTAGCCATTTCTAAAGTCCCAAAACCATATTCTCTCTCTAAAGTAACAAAGAGAGAGAGAGAGGAAGTATACCTTTCAACATGCCATCTGGGCTCCAACATGCCAAGGTGGCTCAAACATGCCACCTGGGCTCCAACATGCCAAGGTGGCTCAAACATGCCAAGGTGGCTCCAACATTCCACCTAGGCTCGAATATGCCAAGGTGGCTCAAACATGCCACCTAGGCTCCAACATGCCAAGGTGGCTCAAGCATGCCAAGGTGGGCTCCAGCATGCAACCTAGGCTCCAACATGCCAAGGTGGCTCAAACATGCCATGTGGTCTCCAACATGCCACCTAGGCTCCAACATGCCAAGGTGGCTCAAAATGCCAAGGTGGCTCCAACATGCCATCTAGCCTCCACGCATGCCAAGGTGGCTCCAACATGCCACCTAGGCTCAAACATGCCAAGGTGGCTCAAATATGCCATCTGGGGCTCCAACATGCCACCTAGGCTCCAACCCACCAAGGTGGTTCAAACATGCCAAGATGGCTCAAACATGCCACGTGGGCTCCAACATGTCCCATAGGTTCCAATATGCCAAGGTGCTCAAATATGCCACGTGGGCTCCAACATGCCAAGGTGGCTCAAATATGTTAAGGTGGCCCAAACATGCCCGTGAGCTCCAACATGCCACCTAGGCTCCAACACACCAAGGTGGCTCAAACATGCCACCTAGGCTCCAACATGCCAAGGTGGCTCAAACATTCCAAGGTGGCTCAAACATGCCACGTGGGCTCCAATATGCCACTCTCGGCTCCAACATGCCAAGGTGGCTCAAGCGAAGCCACCTAGGCCCGACCACTTAGGCTCAAATATGCCAAGGTGGCTCAAACATGGCGTGTGCTCCAACATGCCCGCGTAGGCTCCAACATGCCAAGGGTTTGAAACATGCGCCCTAGGCACCATAGGTGGCATGTTGGGCCTAGGCGGCATGTTTGAGCCACCTTGTCATGTTGGCCTAGATGGCATGTTTGAGCGGCTTGGTATGTTGGGCTTGGGTGGCATGTTTGAGCCACCTTGGCATGTTGGAGCCCACGTGGCATGGTTGAGCCACCTTGACATGTTGGAGTCTAGGTGGCATGTTTGAGCTTCCTTGCCATCTTGGAGCCTGGGTGGCATGTTGGAGCCCGTGGCATGTTTGGCCACCTTGGCATGTTGGAGCCCCGTGGCATGTTGGAGCCTAGGTGGCATGTTGCGACCACCTTGTAAATGTTCGAGCCTAGGTGGCATGTTTGAGATACCTTGGCGCGTTGGGCCTAGGTGGCATGGTTGAGCCACCTAGGCATGTTGGAGCCTAGGTGGCATGTTTGAGTCACCTTGGCATGTTGGAGCCTAGGTGGCATGTTTGAGCCATATTGGCATGTTGGAGCCCACATGGCATGGTTGAGCCACATTGACATGTTGGAGCCTAAGGTGGCATGTTTGAGCCACCTTGGCATGTTGGAGCCTAGGTGGCATGTTTGAGCCGCCTTTGGCATGTTGGAGCCTAGGTGGCATGTTGGAGCCAACGTGGCATGTTTGAGCCTCCTTGGCATATTTGAGCCTCCTTGCCATGTTGGAGCATAGGTGGCAGGTTGGAGCCAACGTGGCATGTTTGAGCCACCTTGGCATGTTGGAGCTTAGGTGGCATGTTTGAGCCACCTTTGCATGTTGGAGCCTAGGTGGCATGTTTGAGCCACCTTGGGAGCCTAAGTGGCATGTTTGAGCCATATTGACATGTTGGAGGGTTGAGCCACCTTGGCATGTTCGAGCCTAGGTGGCGTGTTTGAGCCATATTAGCATGCTGGAGCCCACGTGGCATGGTTGAGCCACCTTGGCATGTTGGAGCCTAGGTGGCACGTTGGAGCCTAGGTGGCGTGTTTGATTAATGCCAAAACGGAAGGCCTGGATTTTGATCTAGGTCTTATCATTCTAATGGTCGTTCAAATTAATGGGCCTGTTCCCTTGCCCGCCTCCACCACCTTGACCGCTATTCCGTTCGAATGCTCCAGCTATGGCGATTGCATCCAGTTTGTTTCATCGACCGCTTTGCTTAAATCCACCATCGATGGATCTATCCAAAGCTTTGTTTATTATGTTCTTCATATTGCCGGATTTTTGAGGTTGAACTCAACGCAATCATTTTAAAAAATGTCTGGCGGACTGTGGTGAAGTTCTTCAATTCGATGCACTCGAAGTTTATAGAGCATGCTTTTCTTGATTGCTGGGTTTGAGGATGCAATTTCGGTTGTTGCTGCCCAGTCTAACGGCCCTAAAGCTGCTTCTTGAACATGTACGAGGAGTTATTGTGCAGTTCGAGGCAAAAAGCAGGAAGCCGAAGGTTTTGGAGCAGGCCGTTTTGCTCTGATACAAAGGTCGCAGGGTATTTCACTACGAAAAAAGCAAGGATTAGATATGTTTGTAGATTTCAGAAGTGGATTTATGCCCGATCTATGTTTTAATTTTATTTGCTCTACCAGGGGGCTTTTATCAGTTGGAACTAGTGAAAATCCTACTATGTACTTCTTACAGGCAAGCTTGGCCTTGGCTTCTTTCGAGCAAACATAACTAGGCTTGCAAAAACTGGAGTTATTGCACCTAACAGAGTTGGCAATATGTAATTTGGGATCAACAAATGTCCTACTTCAATGCCCGTACATTTTAATGAAGTAAGGTTGCTTGGTGATACGTGCCCCATTCCCACCTTGCCAACATTTGCAATGAAGGATCATGCCACTGATGTTTCATTGCACTTCTGGTGTTACATTCATTGATATTGATGTTGTATACTCCACATGGCAACTCTTCCCGGAACTCTAAAGTACTTGAACTTAATTTGGCAGATGCATTAGTTTCCATGGGCCTTGCTTGCGAACACAATTCTTGTTTAAAATGAAGGACGCACTATCAATGCTCCCTATTACCTTGTTGAAAAGAACCAAATATTCCAACAGAAGACAATATTATTCTAGAATCTGATTTTGAAGGCCAGTGTACTAAAAGACTTTGTCGCCCAAATGCATCACATCCAAACGATGAAATTTGTGATTCTGCCACAAGTTGGAAGGAATTGCCTTTAGTTCCATGCATTGATACCAATTTGTAATATAACATACATGCCAGAAAATCAATGACCATGGGCCTCATGCAGTGGGTTCTTCCATAATCGGACGAGACCATTGATGTATTCACAAGAGTGTATGACCTACAATTCGTAGGTAGTTAAACTGTAGCCAAGGTTTTGAATCCTGGTTCCTAAATCCGAACTTGCTGTGTTGTAGAGTATGAGCGAAGCCAAAATGTGGTCTTTTGAAGCTGGTGTGGTGGATGTACACCATATCTAAATTGGACTGTGTCAAGTTCAGAAGCCATGAAGAATGAATGAGTGGATTTGCAGATGTTAGAACAGGGCTTTTGACATTACCTATCTCTCTAACATTCCGCGCATGAAAACTCTCGAGTTCCCTCTGCTCTCTGCTCCTATGGCTTTTTGCATGGGAAGCCTGCTATCTTGAATCTTATATGTCCCTTTCATCGCATGCCCAAATCTGTGCCCTTGTTCTAGTATAAACAAGGCATATTCCTTTCTCACCTCCATCATACCTAGGGTTGGCCCTTCGGGCAACCAAAAACCCTTAATTCTTGCTTGGCAAAATCATAGGAATAATTCAACGGCCGAGATGGGCCTAAATGAACGGCCTGGATTTCGATCCAGGCCCGCTCATCCTATTGGTTGGACTTGAACGGCGTCATTTCGCGCCTGCCTTGTATCCTGCCTTGGCCGCTTTGGTATGGCCATGGCGATGGCTTCCGCGATCCTCTCCAGCAATGGCGATGGTGGCAGCGCATGTACCATCTTCTGAAGCTTAGCAGCGCACTGGCTTAATACCTTGCTCTTAAATTGGGTGAAGCTTTTGAAGCTTAGCAGTGCACAAAGGCCATGTTCCCAACAGCAAATCTGGATACAAGTTTTTTCGTAGAAGGTAACTATGGATTTCCTTGCCTTCAGCCTGGCTACTACATGCCATAAGAATGTTCATCATGGTTACTTTGCTTGGCTCTATGCCTGCGGTTTGCATTGCCCGGAACAACTGTAAAGCTTCTTTCCAACATGTATGCCGAGAGTAGACTGCAATCATGGCAAATCCGGTGGGGGATGAAGGCGCTGGCTTCATATCTATCTCTGAAATCTGACGAAGCATGAAGACGCTGACCTCCTTCCCTCTTTCCCTTTTATTTTTTCTTCAGATTGATCACTGACTGTTTTATTTAAACAGGGACATCCAGGGGTGAAGCATTGTGATTCATTGTGGCAAAGACATTCTGCTTGCAGAAAGCTCATGAGAAAATGATCGTCTACGGTGAGCCTACCATGCTGCTACTGTTTCATTGATATCTATTCCTTAACTTTTTCATCTTTCTATGCAGAGAAGCGTAAGGCCATAGATCTATGGCTGCTTGCAGCTGTAATCTGGTTGGAAGTGCTCCTTGTTGAAATCACACAGGCTGTCCTTCCAGAGTTAATCCTAGCAAAGATGTCACTACCTCTACTTTAGACTTCAAATTTCATTAAATGAAGTAGAGTCAACATTTTATCAATGATGTAGCAAGGCAAATACAATTCATTAAGGTAAGATCATGCAAGCTAGAAACTTCTCCTCACTAGCAAGAAAGCCACAATTTGGTCTCTAATTTCTTGCTTTACAATTTAGCTTATGCATTCAATCTTCCCCTAGACAATATGCCATTAAATTCATGATAAACCATAGGAAATCATTTAGACGGCACTGTAGCAATGGTCTTCAACCATTCTACTGTAGCTTAAACATTCGGGCCCTTTTGACGTCTTTAATAGCAGCGAACACTTCCGGAACACTTCCGGATTACCCCCTTGCCTTCCTATATGAACCTCAAGATAATCACATTGTCCTTTTAAGAGCTCAATCCGGCGGTTACGGCCACGAGATCAACTTTCTAACTCTGTTATTTTCAGCTTCAGGAATTATCCCACATGCATCGTTCATGAATATCAACTTTTCCATTTCTGAACCATTAAACCATTAACTCAACACTTAATATTTCAATGGTTATGTTTCATATTTCTTAATGCCATTTAACCTAGGCTTATCCCTGTTATGGAACCATTAGCTATAACAACTTCGCCTGCACTTAGAACTCAAAATTTAACCCTGCTCAATCTATATTCCATGCATGCTCTGGACCTGCTTAAGAAGCAATCTACTTATTATAATTCTTCTTGCTTTAGGATCATACAATCTATAAGCTTTAGAATGATCATCATATCCCATAAGATATGTAATCAATGCCCTGTCATCCAGCTTTCTTCTTTTTTCTTTTGGAATATGTACAAATGCCAAGCAACCATATACTTTCAAATCATCATAGTTCGGCTTGCTTCCAGACCATAGCATATTAGGAATCCCTCCTTGTATCTTGAGAGATGGTAATCTATTACGTACATTCACGGCAGTATGAATGCTTCTTCCCCAAAAAAGTTTGGTAGCCCTGTTGATTTTAACATGCTTCTAAGCGCATTTAAAATTGTTCTATTCTTCCTCTCGGCTACACCATTCTCTTTGTGGAGAATATCTACAAGTAAATTTGTCTTTTGATGCCTTTGTTCTTGCAAAACACCTTAAATTCTCTTGACATGAATTCCCCTCCTCGGTCGGATCTTATGCATTTTAATTTTCCTTCTGTCTCGGTTTCTACCTCATTTGTGAAGCGCCTAAATTTATCAAATCTTTGCATCCTTTGTTTTTAGACAATATACTTTAGTTCTCCTACTAAAGTCATCTATTAATGTCATAAAATACCTTTTTCCACTTAGGCTAGTAACATTGAGAGGTCCACACAAATGTATTGTGTATCAGATCGAGGGATTCCTTTTGCCCTCTTCTTTGCTTTTTAAAAGGCAATCTACTATGTTTCTAAGCATACACCCTGCACATACTTGTTGTGATGTTTGATCAGAACTTGCTTTGATATATCCCTTTTTGTTTAGCAACTCTATTGTATTTGAGTTTACATGACATAACCTCTCATGCCAAGTTTTAATGGATGGACTAGTCGACAAATTAACACAAGAGAAATGATGTCTGCTCAATCCATATAAATTGCCAACTCGTTTCCCAATAAACATTTTCTTATTTCCCAAGAAAATATTACAATAAAGTCTTTCAAAAACAACTTTAGACCCTAGATCTACAAGTTGACAAACTGAAATAAGATTTCTGATCAATCCAGGTATGCACAACACATTCTTTAATTTCACAGCTTTTCCCTCCAAGTCAAATATTTCTAAAACACCAACATTCTTGATTTCCTTTAAATCTCCATTTCCAAACTGTACATGTCCTTTTTCTCTCCTTTGACAATTCTTTAAGATGCTTGAAGTCCCTGTTACTGATCTCTCAGCTCCTGAATCTAAGATAAGCAAGTCAGTATCCATTCTTTCCCCTATCTTAGAATTAGACATATTTACCTCAATGTCCTCATCTTGCTCATCTTCTTCTTGACTTGCCTCCTTTGCACTATTTAGGCTTGGTTTGGATTTGTACCCTCCATGTTTTTTCCCTTCAAACTTTTTTCCTTTCCCCCTTTTTGGGCTTGAACAATTTGTTGCTATATGGCCCTTTCCCTCACAATTGTAGCAGATTATTTCTTTACCCAGCTTGGGACAGTTTAGTTTTAGATGCACATAACTATTACAATTATAGCATGGTCCAATTTGCTTTTTATCCAAATTTTTCTTCCCTTTCTTATGCTTTACAAACATAACCTCTGAATCCTCATCATCATCACCTTTTGTTTGTTCAAATTCTGTTCTTATCATTCTAATAGCATGTTCCTTTGTTCTTGCCACATTCCTTAATAAAGTAGCCAACTGGGTATTATGAGAGACAGTTCTAGAGATGGCTAGCAGCTGGCAGTCTTCAGACAGAACTACTCCAGCACCCTCTAAATCTGCTATTATTGACTCAAATTTTTCCAAAAACTCAGCAATGTTATCTTTCTCATATAATTTGAGTCTCCTTAATTGTTTCTCTAACACATCTATTTGTGATGATGATTTCTGCTCATAATTATCTAGCATGAACTTCCACATATCAGCAGGAGACTTACCTCTAAGTTTCAGCTTGATCACCGTTCCTACTTTGTTACATATTATGGGTGAGCCTCCATAATCCTTGCCTTCGCATCCATGCTAATCAACTGCTTTGTACCTCTACCTTTGTGGCGGGGAGGCGATTCTAGCGGTACCACCGATTCGCGACACCTTGACTTCCTCCTCCTTCAAGCTCGAGCTTGAAGGCGTCGGCACTTGAACTTTCTTTGCACTAGTTACAGTCTTTGTACTAACAACATTTGGGTCAATCAAATACCATAATTTTTTCATACTCAAGTATCTCTCTCACACTTTGTTTCCAAACTTGAAAACCTGTTTCACCTTTAAATACCTCTATGGAGTTCAAGAGATTGGCTCCAAACCTTGTAGACATCCTGCTCTTGGATTAGATAGCTCTGATACCAATGTTGAAATCACACAGGTGTCCTTCGAGTTAATCCTAGCAAAGATGTCACTACCTCTACTTTAGACTTCAAATTTCATTAAATGAAGTAGAGTCAACATTTTATCAATGATGTAGCAAGGCAAATACAATTCATTAAGGTAAGATCATGCAAGCTAGAAACTTCTCCTCACTAGCAAGAAAGCCACAATTTGGTCTCTAATTTCTTGCTTTACAATTTAGCTTATGCATTCAATCTTCCCCTAGACAATATGCCATTAAATTCATGATAAACCATAGGAAATCATTTAGACGGCACTGTAGCAATGGTCTTCAACCATTCTACTGTAGCTTAAACATTCGGGCCCTTTTGACGTCTTTAATAGCAGCGAAACACTTCAGGAACACTTCCGGATTACCCCTGCCTTCCTATATGAACCTCAAGATAATCACATTGTCCTTTTAAGAGCTCAATCCGTGATTACGACCCGCGAGATCAACTTTCTAACTCTGTTATTTTCAGCTTGAGGAATTATCCCACATGCATCGTTCATGAATATCAACTTTTCCATTTCCGAACCATTAAACCATTAACTCAACACTTAATATTTCAATGGTTATGGTTCATATTTCTTAATGCCATTTAACCTAGGCTTATCCCTGTTATGGAACCATTAGCTATAACAACTTCGCCTGCACTTAGAACTCAAAATTTAACCCTGCTCAATCTATATTCCATGCATGCTCTGGACCTGCTTAAGAAGCAATCTACTTATTATAATTCTTCTTGCTTTAGGATCATACAATCTATAAGCTTTAGAATGATCATCATATCCCACAAGATATGTAATCAATGCCCTGTCATCCAGCTTTCTTCTTTTTTCTTTTGGAATATGTACAAATGCCAAGCAACCATATACTTTCAAATCATCATAGTTCGGCTTGCTTCCAGACCATAGCATATTAGGAATCCCTCCTTGTATACTGAGAGATGGTAATCTATTCTGTACATTCACAGCAGTATGAACTGCTTCTTCCCACAAAAAGTTTGGTAGCCCTGTTGATTTTAACATGCTTCTAACTGCATTTAAAATTGTTCTATTCTTCCTCTCGGCTACACCATTCTGCTGTGGAGAATATCTACAAGTAAGCTGTCTTTTGATGCCTTTGTTCTTGCAAAACACCTTAAATTCTCTTGACATGAATTCCCCTCCTCGGTCAGATCTTATGCATTTAATTTTCCTTCCTGTCTCAGTTTCTACCTCATTTGTGAACTGCCTAAATTTATCAAATGCTGCATCCTTTGTTTTTAGACAATATACTTTAGTTCTCCTACTAAAGTCATCTATTAATGTCATAAAATACCTTTTTCCACTTAGGCTAGTAACATTGAGAGGTCCACACAAATCTGTGTGTATCAGATCCAGGATTCCTTTTGCCCTCTTCTTTGCTTTTTTAAAAGGCAATCTACTATGTTTCTAAGCATACACCCTGCACATACTTGTTGTGATGTTTGATCAGAACTTGCTTTGATATATCCCTTTTTGTTTAGCAACTCTATTGTATTTGAGTTTACATGACATAACCTCTCATGCCAAGTTTTAATGGATGGACTAGTCGACAAATTAACACAAGAGAAATGATGTACGCTCAATCCATATAAATTGCCAACTCGTTTCCCAATAAACATTTTCTTATTTCCCCAAGAAAATATTACAATAAAGTCTTTCAAAAACAACTTTAGACCCTAGATCTACAAGTTGACAAAAGCGAAATAAGATTTACGATCAATCCGGTATGCACAACACATTCTTTAATTTCTGAGCTTTTCCCTCCAAGTCAAATATTTCTAAAACACCAACATTCTTGATTTCCTTTAAATCTCCATTTCCAAACTGTACATGTCCTTTTTCTCTCCTTTGACAATTCTTTAAGATGCTTGAAGTCCCTGTTACTGATCTCTCAGCTCCTGAATCTAAGATAAGCAAGTCAGTATCCATTCTTTCCCTATCTTAGAATTAGACATATTTACCTCAATGTCCTCATCTTGCTCATCTTCTTCTTGACTTGCCTCCTTTGCACTATTTAGGCTTGGTTTGGATTTGTACCCTCCATGTTTTTTCCCTTCAAACTTTTTTCCTTTCCCCCTTTTTGGGCTTGAACAATTTGTTGCTATATGGCCCTTTCCCTCACAATTGTAGCAGATTATTTCTTTACCCAGCTTGGGGCGGAGTTTAGTTTTAGATGCACATAACTATTACAATTATAGCATGGTCCAATTTGCTTTTTATCAAATTTTTCTTCCCTTTCTTACGCTTTACAAACATAACCTCACGAATCCTCATCATCATCACCTTTTGTTTGTTCAAATTCTGTTCTTATCATTCTAATAGCATGTTCCTTTGTTCTTGCCACATTCCTTAATAAAGTAGCCAACTGGGTATTATGAGAGGCAGTTCTAGAGATGGCTAGCATTTGGCGGTCTTGAACAGAACTACTCGGCACCCTCTAAATCTGCTATTATTGACTCAAATTTTTCCAAAAACTTCGGCAATGTTATCTTTCTCATATAATTTGAGTCTCCTTAATTGTTTCTCTAACACATCTATTTGTGATGATGATTTCTGCTCATAATTATCTAGCATGAACTTCCACATATCAGCAGGAGACTTACCTCTAAGTTTCAGCTTGATCACCGTTCCTACTTTGTTACATATTATGGGTGAGCCTCCATAATCCTTGCCTTCGCATCCATGCTAATCAACGCTTTGTACCTCTACCTCTTTGTGGCGGGGGCGATTCGCGGTACCACCGATTCGCAGCACCTTGACTTCCTCCTCCTTCAAGCGAGCTTGAAGGCGTCTTTTGGCACTTGAACTTTCTTTGCACTAGTTCTGAGTCTTTGTACTAACAACATTTGGGTCAATCAAATACCATAATTTTTCATACTCAAGTATCTCTCTCACACTTTGTTTCCAAACTTGAAAACCTGTTTCACCTTTAAATACCTCTATGGAGTTCAAGAGATTGGCTCCAAACCTTGTAGACATCATCCGCTCTTTGATTAGATAGCTCGATACCAATGTTGAAAAATCACGTTTTGTCCTTCGGAGTTAATCCTAGCAAAGATGTCACTACCTCTACTTAGACTTCAAATTCCATTAAATGAAGTAGAATCAACATTTTATCAATGATGTAGCAAGGCAAATACAACTCATTAAGGTAAGATCATGCAAGCTAAAAACTTCTTCTCACTAGCAAGAAAGCCACAATTTGGTCTCTAATTTCTTGCTTTACAATTTAGCTTCTTGAATATGCATTCAATCTTCCCCTAGACAATATGCCATTAAACTCATGATAAACCATAGGAAATCATTTAGGCAACCTTTGTAGCAATGGTCTTCAACCATTCTACTGTAGCTTAAACATTCGGGCCCTTTTGACGTCTTTAATAGCAGCGAACACTTCCGGAACACTTCCGGATTACCCCCTTGCCTTCCTATATGAACCTCAAGATAATCACATTGTCCTTTTAAGAGCTCAATCCGGCGGTTACGGCCACGAGATCAACTTTCTAACTCTGTTATTTTCAGCTTCAGGAATTATCCCACATGCATCGTTCATGAATATCAACTTTTCCATTTCCGAACCATTAAACCATTAACTCAACACTTAATATTTCAATGGTTATGGTTCATATTTCTTAATGCCATTTAACCTAGGCTTATCCCTGTTATGGAACCATTAGCTATAACAACTTCGCCTGCACTTAGAACTCAAAATTTAACCCTGCTCAATCTATATTCCATGCATGCTCTGGACCTGCTTAAGAAGCAATCTAGTTAGATATGTGATTTTGCTCAAACATGACATGACTGTTTATTTCAACACTCCTATTTAAGACATTACAGCATTGAAATGGTTCATGAAATGCTGCCCGGAACTACCACATTGCTTGATTCACAAGTTTTTTAGACAGCTAAAGGTAATAGCAATCTGTTAGTATTTGACAATGACTGTTATCATGTTCAATATTTCTTTGTATTAAATGTCCTAAATGTTGAGTTCTTCTGTTAAATCCCTCTATCTCTATACTCCTGTTTTCGGTTATTTTTTTTTCTCTATGTGCAACTAAGGTTGTGAACATAAAAACATATGTAGCTTGCAAATGCCTGCTTTGTTCTACATTTCATTGACTTTCTCTTATCTATCTTTGCTCTGCAGGTTGCTGATAAATTAGTGTTGAAGGAGGGGTCTACCTTGCGCATTCTCCATAATGTTGTCATAGAAAGGGTTGATAGAAAGGAGTCAGGGCATCGACCAGAGCAAGAAAAGAGTTGATAAGGCTTCTAAAGTTGAGCTAGAATGGCTCAGAAAATTAGTTCTGTATAAGGTAAGGATTTATAGTGCCTAGTTTTGTTGTAAAACTAGATTTACCATAATATTTTGTTTAGGTGCAAATACGCTAGAGTTGGAAATTTTTTCTTTAATAGGAATAAACATTTGAGAGTGCTAGAGATGAATGAGCATCTTTTTAACTGTAGGCCAGAAGTTTCTTCTCAAAAAAATTTGTTAAGATTGGCTTGTAATGCATACTATCTAAGATTGTTATATCATTGCTTGAATGGATTTATTTGGGTTCAACTACCAAACGACTTTATTAAAGCATGGTTTTAAATGAAAAAATAATTGTGAGTAGAACAATCGAAAAAACAATGACCATGTGAAGTTTTTTTTATCTACGCTTATTTGCTGCTGTTTTTTGTTTTTTTATTAGTATAGGTTTTCAACGTGGTTTTCTTTAGAACCACGTGTCTTTATTTGAGAAAGACCACATTTGAAAACAACTATTTTAAAAAACCACACGTGGATGTTATGTTAAGCCACATGTTATTTTTAGTAAAAACAATACTTGAAAACTACTATCCACGTGTATATTTTGTTAAACCATATGTTATTTTTCAATGAAAACAACACCTAAAAACAACTTCTAATGGTATGTGGATATTTTGTTAAATCACATGTTGTTTTCTAGTAAAAACAACACTTGAAAACAATACATAGAATTTTTTAAAAGATTATGTTAATTTCCTATGCATAGAATTTTTGGAGAAAAACTACACATTGTTTCTAGCATTTTCGGAACAAAACAATGGGTAATTTTTAAGTGTTGTTTTTTTGCAAAAAAGATACCAAAAAACTACGCGTTGAGCAAATTTTGGGGTTATAGTGGAACTGCAGAGGCCTGGAATGACCTTCAAGATCCAATGTATAACCATCCACAAAACTCTTCCAATCGGGCACTTCTTCTATGAGAGAAGCTATAGGGTTTGGAGTAGTGCATTCATGCAAGATTTCCATTAGCCTAGGAAAGTTGGTGACTGTCTGCTGCTTTAGTATACAACTATATTTGCCAAATAATGCATCCGCATCCTCATGGGTATGCCCGGGCATAAGAAACCCTAAATTAACTCTTTCAAATATCCCCACAGCTGTTAAGTAGGATAGGAAAGAAAACATCCACCTGTTCTTATTTTGGCCAGCACAATTATCAAGTTACAAGAGGAACCTTTTGGATAGATCTTGAGCTCTAACAAGTGAAGTTGAAGCTCCAACATGTTCATTAGACCTTGCTTCCTAAACCTTGCCTTGCTGAACTTTTCAATATTGTTAGGGTTTCCATCTAACAATGCTCTATGTAGTGCCTGGCTAGCTGTAGGGTCTTGGAGGTAACCATTGTATCCATTTTCATAGTTTCTCAAACACCTCATGATACTCCCAATATGAAAATCTGGACCATCACTCCACAACTCCAAACTAAAATGGCCATAGTAGGTTTGGGTCTGCCCATGCAAGATTGATTTGATCATTGAGATCTGTAAAGGGTATGATCTTCCACATGACTTTGGTATGTACTTGAATTGTGGAAGACAAGTCTTTTGCTGGTCCATCTTGTCATGTATAATACATAAATAGTTATTAGGTTCCAATAAAGTCCTCCACATCCAATAACATGATCTACATGATAGTTGGTCAGTCATATGGTCCTTCATATGCTCCCTTATCCTAGCCCTTTGACTAGGTTGCACAGTCTTATCAAGAGTCTCCTTCAACTTAGCACATAAATTGCACTTTGCAAAGTTGTTTGAAGTTGCTATGGTGACATGATTGAAATGCTTCTTCCATAGCCTACTAAAGCTAGGTTGGGATATTGGAAGAATTCCCAATACTCGAAGTAGGGAATTCACTTCTTCCAAAATACTCTTTTGAGTACAATGTGATGGTAACCTTTTCTCAACAACTGCTCTTCCCTTTTCATCCCTTCTGCTTTTGTGTGGCATAGACTCTGCATTGAAATCAATATATTTTTCAAATATCTCCCTGGCAGCCAAGATCCTAGCTGTTGGTCTCAACAAACCATTATTTCCATGTAAAGCAATCTTGTTCCCCTCTGCCTGTTTTTTTTTGCCAATTATGCCATGAAGAACTTGGAATTGCATGGATATTTTGCCATGCTTTTGGACATATCCATTTGCCTAGCAAAGGGTATCTTTTTCCTGTTTGGGTTTCTTTCATTCTGAAGTGCATGCTCGAAGATTGTGTACATGTAGGTCCTCCTCTCATCAACAGTATACTCTTGAAAAGTGGCTCTTGCTTCCACCAATTGTTCTATTGTAAAGAATTGCATACAACCACTCCAACAACACTCTGAGCCCCTAACCTTCGCCATTGTCTCACGTTTGGTGTCACTAATCAACTTAGCTCTTTTGCTAGGATAATGTCTGGCGACTGATACTTCTCCCCTTTTGCCTAGGTTTAGAGTTCCAACTGCCAATGGATCAATATCAAGACAATCATTGTCCCCAACAACCTCGGGGCTCGGAAAATATAATCCTCCACAAATTGAACACTACTTATAGGCCATGCCATGATGCAAGGAACCTCCAATTGCTTGACACAACCAAAACATTCCTTGTCACCCAAACCTTTACCTTTCCAGTTGTCTTCCAACAAAGAAATTGCAATACCAATATTGTCTTCCCACGGCCTTTCATCATTAACAAACTTGACCAGGATCTGCTAGCACAATGACTCATTGACCTACTATTTCCTTGTTGCACTTGTGCATGATTCTCGCCTTCTTGTTCCCCCATTGCACCCTACTATGGAGGACTAATTGTTTTTCTTCAACATTCTTGCTAGGAGTTGGTTTTTCATTGAAATTGCTCTTTTCAATATGTTGCACACCATCTTGAGTTGAGAGGCACCATTGACCTAGGCAAATTGCACCTTTTTAGTCAATGAGTAGGAAATATTAAAACACCATAAGATAAAAAAAATGCATTACATTTATGGAATATATAGAGGTAAATCAAATTTTTTAAAAAGCAAGAAATCCCTTGGAAATAGGTTTAATATAATAATAATAACAATGAGTATAAACGAAATCATTTAAAACAAGAATTTTCGTGGCAACAACAAGGAAATGACATTTATATAAATATATCCAAATTTTAATTCTCGAAAATTTAGCCTTGGATTCTGAAAAAGACATATAACTGATAAGGTAGCCGTGAGAATTTATTATCCATAATATAATAATATACCCTAGATGATATAGCTGGCGGGAATTTCGTACGCCTGGCGTGTTATTTGAGACAATCATTTATTCACACTAATTTCTAATTAACCCTATATAAATCCGGTTCACGCTCTCAAGACCTCCATTCCTTCCAATCTTTTTTTCTCTGCCCGCCATGAAGCGTTCGGCCTCAGCATCAAACCTTCATGAAGAATCCGAGGTCTCCTCAAAGAGACGCGTCGGGTTAAAATTTCGACCAGCTTCCTCGCCTCGGGGTTGGCTCGACCAAAGCAGAGAATGAAATCTCGAGGAGGAGGAGGAGGAGGAGGAGGAGGAGGAGGAGGAGGACCAATTTTAGAATGGTTGCGACATGAACCAGTTTGCATGGTCTGCCTTTTTTTTTTGCACCTTTCTTTCTTATTTCTTTTCTAACACCTCTCTTTCTTCTTTCTTGCAGACGTGGAAGAAGAGTGATGCAGATCCCGGGCGGCCCTCTTTTTTTTTGTTACTTACAGAAGTTTTGGACACGCCTCCGGCCATTTTTTTTCTGTAATATTGTGAAAAGCCTTCGGGCATCTACTTACAAGCCTTCGGGCATCTGTACATATCAATTTTAAATGAAATCAAACAGTTTTCTTCACAAAAATTTTCTTCAAACAGTTTTTCTGTACATAAAATTTTTTTGAATGAAATCAAACTGTTTTCTCCATGCATTTTGTCTCCAAAGTGTTTTCTCTAAAATTTTGTCTTTGCATTTGTCTCAACAAAGTCTCGGGAACACTATAAATCAACTACATGAGATCTCTGATTCATCACAGTAACCATAGGAAATTTTCCCATACGACCTAAAAAAATTTCCCAACACTATTTTTTAGCCTTGATAATTTAGCCTTTAAAATCATTTTTTATTTAGCTTATATAAAATTTCTAAATTCTGTTTTTTCGAATGCAATAAATGGAATAAAATGCCGTGAGAATTTATTGCATGAAATGCAATATTCTCCACATATACCATATACATGTCATGTCTGGCAGGAAGACCGTACGCCAGGCGTGTTAATTCAAGCAATCAATTATTCACGCTTATCTTATATTATAATGTTATACCGTAAGTCTTGGATTGGATCAAGCCCTAATTTGAATGGCTGAGATCATCTAGGTGCATCCAAAAGCCGAGATTTCCACAACTTCTTACCACTGTGATTGGTCATGTTTTGATCTCTTATGGGGAAAGGGTAAAGAAAAAGGGGGGAAAAAGGAAAAGGGAGGAGGAAAGAGAGAACATGCACGGGGAAAAAGGAAAGTGAGAAAGGGAAAAGGGTGGGGATAAGAGAAGATAAAAATGTATGGGAAAAGGGAAAGGGAAAGAAAAATCAAAAGGGAGGGGGGAAGGGAACCTGAGAAAAGGGCATTGAGAAAAAGGGGAAAATGGGTAAAAGAAAGGGAAAATGTCATAGGAAAAAGGGAAAGAGTGGGAAAAAGGGTGAAGAATGGGAAAATAAGCATGAGGAAAAGGGGAAAGTGTGTGGAAAGAAGAAAAGAGAAGGAAAAAACAGCATGCAAAGGGAAAAGAAAGAGAAAAAGGAAAGGGAAAAAGGGCACCGAGAAAAGGAAAAGAGTGAAAGGTTGAGAAAATGAGAAAAAAGTCAAGGAAAAGAGGGAACAAGAAAAGGATGGGGAGAAGGGAAGGGAAAAAGGGAGAGTGAAAGAAGAAAGAAAAATGGAGGGGCAAATGAGGAAATAAAACCCAGAAAAAGGGCATTAGAAAAAGGGAAGAGGGAAATGAGAAAAGGGAAGGGGGAAAGGGCACGAGAAAAAAAAGGAAGAGGAAAAGGGTGAATTAAGGAAAAAAAGAAAGTGAAAAATAGACATGGAAAAAGGAAAGGGAGAAGAGGGAAAGGGTGGGGAAAAAGAGGAAAACGGAAAGGAAAAAGTCCATTAGGAAAAGGGAAAAGGAAAAAGGCTGAGAAAAGGAAAAGAGGGAAATGGTCAGAAAAGGAGGAAAAGGGAAGGGGAAAAGGGGAACAGGAGAAGGGTGAGGAGCAAGGAATTGAAAAAGAGGAAGGGGAAAAGGGCACGAGAAAAAAGGGAAGAGGTAAAGGGTGAGGAAAGGGGAAAAAGAGCATAGGAAAAGGGAAAAGGAAAAAGAAAAAGAGGAAAAGGGAAAGTGGAAAAGGGAGAGAGGGTGGGGAAATGAGGAAAAGGGGCACATAAAAAAGGTGAAGAAAAGGGAATGGAAAGAGGCATAATGAAAGAGAAAATGAAAAAGAAGGGGGAAAGGAAAGGGAAAAAGGCATGGGAAAAAGCAAAAGAGTGGCGAAATAATAAAAGGGAAGGGAAAGGAAAAAGAAAAAGGAAGGCGAAAAGGGGGGAAAGGAAGGGAGGGAAAGAGGAAAGGGAAATGTGAAAAGAGAAGCAAAAAAGAACAAGGGATAAAGAGGAAGAGGATGGGGAAAGGAAGAAAATGGGCGCATGAAAAGGTGGGGAATAGAGAACGAAGAAAGGGCATGGAAAACGGGAAAGGGTGAAAGCATGCTAGGGTATACCATCTAAAGTTCTTTTTAGGGAGTGCAAAACTACCCAGAAAAGTACCCAGCACTGGGTACTGGGAACTTGCATATTTATGTCTCAATAAGCAATAAGTTTGAGAGTTGATTCATTCATTTTAATCTTTAATAGTATTGATACCCATTAATACTATAGATTAACATGTTATTGACCTTCAATCCAAAATGTTTGAATTGATTTTAATGGGAAGAAAAAACAAAAAGTATCAGTTTTAAAAGTACCCAGTGGTGGTACTTTTGAGGGTTCCAAATGTGGTACACCGTAGCATGCTTTCACCCGAAAGGGAAAATGAAAAGAAAAAGGAAATGAAGGGGAAAAGGAAAGGGAAAAATGGGAAGGACGAGCAAAAGATGAAAAGGGAAGGAAAAAAGTCCGTCAGAAAAAAGGGAAGGGAAAATGAGAAAGGGAAAAGGAAGGGAAGAGAAGGAGATAAAAAAAAGGAAAAAAGAGAAGGGAAAAGGGAGATGTGTAGGAAAAATGAGATGTGTAGGAAAAAGGGAAGTGTGTAGGGAAGAGGAAGGGTGTCGAATGCACAAAAATCTCTTAAAGCTCAGCAATGCTGGGCTTGGTTTCTATTATATTAGATTTATGAAAAAGAGTCTGATTTGAACAGATTTTCATCCAAAAAGATTCCCAACTTATGCCCAGCAACGCTGGGCACCATTACTAGTTTATTTCTAATTATGCCTATATAAATCCATTTCACGCTCTCAAAGTTCATTTTCTTCCTTTTTCATAATGATTTGCCGATTAAACCAGTGTTTGGATCCGCCCTCCTAAAATCTTGGTGAGCAGATTTCTTTTTCAAAGAATGTTAGATGTTTGGTTTTAAGAATTCCTAACTTACTAAAGTACTCGCCTTTTGTTCAAGAGCATCCAGCCAGTATCCGTAGCAGAGGCAGGCTAATTAAAACCAAAAGCAGAGGACTCCGGTCTTGAATCTAAAAGCCTCGAATTAAAACCAAAAGCAACGCCCTCCGCTCTTGAATCCAAAAGCCTCTTTAATTCAACGTTAGTTTTCATTTAGTTTTAAGTCGCATCTCAATGGCAGGTTTAATCCAAGAAGACAAGCTTATGCATTTGCTCGAGCGCGCAGGAAGCAGATGATGTTTATGAAAACCGTAATAGTTTTTATAAACTTCATACGCTTCTTTTATTCGAGTAAATTCTTGAGTTTTCTTCACGAATTAATCATGCCGTTGCATGCAAGTTTCTATTATGAATAGTAGATAGCATTAGAAAAATCTCAAAGATAATATTTGAAACACGCTGCCGTGTTCCGAATACATGCTAACCTTAGCCCAACTTATGTATACACGCTGCGTGTTTTAAATTAAAAGTTGAAACTAAGGATAAAATTGTTTACACGCCGCCGTGTAAACCGGTATCTGAGAAAACTATACATGCTCGACGCAGCATTACACGCTTAGTTCGCTCCAAAGACGATATAAGGCCTCAAGACGATACCGCATCAGGCATGGCCACGCCAGACACGCCGGCGGCCGACGCATGGCACGCCAACGTACCCAAGCAAGGGCGCCTCAGGGGGCAACTTGCAATGGTGCGCATACACTTAGCAATAAGCACCTTTAGACCTTTAACCCATTAAAGGTAGACCAAGGGTCATGGAAACCCTAAACCTAACCTGATAGCCTACATAAGGCACCAAACCCTAACATTCCCTTTTTTCGCCCAGACCTTCCCAGAGCTCAGGATTACAAGACCGAGGAGAGTCAATTCCAACTCCCACGATCTGCCCAGGCGCCTAGCTGGTCGATCATCCTCCGGACCGCATCCCGGGCGTAACGAGACATGGACGCCTTCGGATCAAGAGGAGGAACTGTGGATCGGGTAATTGGTCGCATTGAATAGCCTAAACCTTATTCCAGCCTTGAACCAAAAGAGGTTTAGCCTATTAAATCGCCCTTAGTAGCCAAGTAGATCCCGAGATTGACTCTAACTAAAGAACCTAACTCTATGTATTAGATTAGTTCTTATTACTTATGTTCATATGATGGACGGATGTATTCTGGACTCATTGTATTGGGAAGGGGGTAGAGACTTAAAGCTTAGTAGATGATGCTCCTAGCTAGTCCCTCTTAGTGCATTACTAGAATTCGCCTGTGTACAAGAGCCCACCGGTTGTGGGTGAAGGGGCCGACCGGGCTTAGAATGAGGTTCGTGTTGACCCTTGGACCCATCCCTCGGTGTGTAAGGCCTACGGGGATCGTGAGTGACTCCGGCCTAATGGCTTGCCATTGAGTGTGGGTAAGGCATGGGCTCGACACCGCGGGTGGTGTTCACCTTCCATTGGGTTAAGTCGAATAAGGCAAAGGGCCCTCTAGTCACCTTGGGTCAGCATGTAGATCTCTCGAGGGGGTAATCCCTACCCGCCCCATCCGGGACCGGGAGATGTAACCCGTGAATAGCCCCTTTGGCTATGCACCCTACGGCCTCTGATCAAGTCCCAACACTTTTCAACCTACTCGCAGTGTGCATGGGAGGGGCGGATGGAGTGGACAACCCTAAGCCATGTTCTTATGCCAGCCCAATCCATTGTCATGATTCTGTCTCAGACTGAACTCGAGACCCAAGCTTGTGGGCCATCCCCTCGAGTCCGAGCCTTGGCAGGGAACTTCCTTGTATTGTGCTGATCTTTGTCTATGCAGATGTTGATGTGCCACCCTTCGAGGTGGATATATATGATGTTATGTTACTGACGTGTATGTTTACGCTTCCGCAGCTAGGTAGGCCCTGAGGGAGACGGGGTAAAATGACCCCTTCACTCTTCCCACTGTGGACTCTAGACGGTCACAGTGATATGTGGAGGGCCCTATATCAGTGTGGAGCTGAGGGGGGATGAACTCCTATTTGTATACAGTGTGGGCATCGTATACGAGTAGGGGATATCAGAGACATGTTCTTGGAGACCAAGAGCAAAGCACTGACCATGCTCCCAGTAGTACTAACTTGATAGGATCCTCAAGCCTCGAAAAGTGGGAAATTTTTTTCTCATTTTTGTAGTTATGCTAAGCTAGTAACAGTTAAGTGAATTGGAACTTAATAAGATTAAAAGGAATGAGCCAAAACCTCCTCAGGCAAGGTGGTCTCACACGTCGCGCCTGGTCAAAGAACTGAACTTTAGTTTTTGAGCAGGGCGCTACTTGTGAGACATCGAGCCAAGAACACACTAAACTTGACGAATTTGAGAAAAGTAATATGGTAAGGCCAGTTCCAAGGCAAGAATTAGTTAGATTAGCATGTTTAAATTACTTAAAATACTTAAAAATGTGTAAGATCTCACACGTAGCGCCTGGTCTAAAAACTAAACTCTGGTTTTTGAACAGGGCGCTACCTATGAGACCAATAATTAGAAAAAGTCTGAAATAAGTGTAGGTTTTAAGTAAATACATGCCTTGGTATGTTAAATAGACCAACTTGAATTTTGACCTAAAATTTGCCCAAGCTATAAATAGAAGTAGACCCCCCTCATTTGGACATTCCCGCCTTAAAATTATGCTCCTGCTCCCTAAGGCGATCTTTGGCGCCCGATATCCGATTGTCGAACCGTTAAACATGGCTCGGACCAAGCAGACTGCCAGGAAAGCCCGTCCAGGCGAAACCCCCAGTGCCAGCGACGCCAATCTGATTCAGCAGATGCTTCGGGAGAGGCTCGTCGCGAGGGGCGGTCGACTATCTTCGAGCAAGGAGAGCATCGCAGAGGAGCAGAATGAGGAGATAGGCCAGCAGACCGACCGAGAAGAAGATGTGCACTCGGATGCAGGGACAGAGCTGCTCGACGAAGAAGAGGAAGCAGCAAACCGAGAGAGGAGAACCAAGGCCCGAGAGGAGCACAGGATGCCAACTCCAGAGCCGACCATTGAAGAGCAACTCGAAGCCTGGATCCATGAGAAAGAGGCCGAGGAGCGAGAGGAACAGCGTGAGCCAAGGCTAGAGCCAAGTGAAGAGGAGGACCTTGCGGCCTGGATTGCAAAACACGAGGCGAAACAATGGCGCCGGGAAAGCAGGAAGAGGAAAAGGGAAGAGGAGGAGGCGAAAGCGGCAGAGGAACTCAAGCAGAAGAAAGGGAAATTTGTGGGGAGCCCAAGGAAACTCAAGGAGGTCCCACAAGTAAAGAAGCCCAACCCCAAGATTGTGATTACTGAACGGCCCCCTGACCAGCCACCGAACTCCTCCGGCGACTCCTCTGATGAGGACTACAACCCCAACATCGAGGGTGGAAGCTCTTCCAAACCCCTGCGTTTCGAAAGGTGTGACAACCGAGTGGTAGCGGTCTAATAGGAGCAGCAGGACCAAGTGCGTAAGCCCCTCCTTATCCGAAGTGGGACAGGAAAAAGCAACCACGACCTGCCGAGAGTCTTATGTCACGAACCCCTCGCAAGATCTATGAGAGAAAGATGAGGGAGCACGAGGCATACATGAAGGAGTGGGAGGCTTACAACTCCTACTACCGGAGAGAAGTGGTCGACCATCGAGGGTGGACATCCAACAAAGCAGCAGACATTAAGGCCGCCACCACCAAAGCCCAAGGTCCCGAAAAAGCCAGCCAAGAAGAAGCTCACCAGGAAGGAGACCGAGCAAAGAGCATTACGAGAGATTCGGCACTTCCAGCGCAGTTACGGCCTCCTGATTCCCCGTGCCCCCTTTGCTCGGCTAGTTAGAGAAGTAATGCAGGATTTCAAGACTGACATGAGGGTCACAGATGAGATGCTGCTGGCACTACAGGAAGCGGCTGAACAAAAGATAGTGCAACATTTTGAAGACTCGACAGCTTGCACTGTTCATGCAAAGCGAGTAACACTTATGAGGCAAGACATGTATCTTGCTAGTCGCATTAAGAGAGAACGCCCTTAAACATTTTGTAAATAATCAAAAATTTTGTAATATAGAACAATTTTGAGTACTTTATGTATCTGATCTTGCTTAATTAAGACGAGTTAGCAAGTAGTAGTTTTTGTTTTAGTAACATAGGACATTTTAGACCAAAAAAGTGAGATGTCTCACACGTCCGCGCCTGGTCAAGAAACTAAAGTTTAGTTTTTGGACGAGGCGCTAGTGCGGAGACCTTGTCCAAATTTGCCCAAAACAGCTCCAAATTGACCAAGTAAGGGGTCAATTCTACCCGATTCGATGAGTTCGTCATTCTTAACCCTTATTTTACCCAAATCAGACATGTTTTGATCAAAATGGAAGTGATGTCTCACACGTCGCGCCTGGTCAAGAAACTAAAGTGTAGCTTTTGAACGAGGCGCTACCTGTGAGACCTCCTACCATTTCTTCACCATAACTTGTCCAAATGGCATCCAACTTGTTATATTAGGATCCTTAGGTAATCCAGTCATGTTCAAACCCGTAAATTAGTCTTCTAATTCCCATTTAGACCCCAATATAGGCTAGAATAGCCCAATCCCAAGAAATTTCCAAGTCACCCAAAAATTAGGGTTTTCCCCTTTCCTATAAATAGGTCCCTCATTTCTCACGTAGTACTCTACTAGTTTGCTCCTGCCCCCTTAGCCGATTTCCCAGCTCCCTGAGGCGCTCTTGCATCCGTTTGCTACTCTCTTCCTCGCTAAACTCATGGCAACCTCTGATTTCAGGCGATGGTACAGTGCCAGCGCTCATGCTGCCGAGGCTGACATCGATGAGATTTTCCGAGTCTTCTGGAAAGAAATAAATGTCCAAGCAACTTTGCACGCAACCCCAGCATATAGCAGAGTCCTGTCAGAATTCCAAGCTAGGGTAGAGCCATCATTAGTGCAGATTCCACCTTGCATAGGCTACTTTGTTCCTAGGCAATCCCTTCAAGCAGCCTTAGGCGATGTTCCTAACATTGCCAAGTATCTCACAAACAAGGCCCGGCCAAGATGCCGAACCAATGGTCCCGACTATCAACAGGACCAAGTACTTCTCTTTCAACGCTGCGTTAGCAATTATTCTTACCCACCGTGCCGAGAACCCCATGGGAGAAACCTCCATTCCCTCCATGGACGTGGACCATTAGCAACTGCAGAAGAAGACAACAGCAGCTCCTTTCGCAAAGATGAAGCAGGAGCAAGAAGGAAAGGAAGAAGACGAGGAGGAAAGAAGAAGATGACGACTCACGCCGAAGCTTGACCCAAATGGAAGAGCAAATGCCAGCGTAACAAGAGTTGCAAGAATTCAAGAGAAGCCGGCAAACTCTCATGATAGCGCCCCCCCTTGGGCTAGGCATCACAAGCCTAGCCCCCATCATCGTCGAGGGCGAAGAGTACTTGCTCTTAAGTGACATCCATAACCTCCCGGAAAGTGTGGAAAGGGAGTATCGACCGATGAGTTGCCGCACCAACTCAGGAGAAACGGACTGGGCGACTTCATCGTCCGAGAAACTTCCTCACTTCCCACCCAAGTAAGGGAAGCCGACACTTATATGGGAGAGTCCACCTCCGACATTCAAGCCTATAGCAATATCAGGCAGATTATAGAGGCAGGGCAACTACCGACGGAGGAAGAGTTCCTTGCTCTACAGGAACAGATGGGGATACGCCGCCACGACCTCAAACATCTTAACGCAAGTTCTTCGGACAACGCCGGGGAGCGAAGAGGCGAAGTTCGACCTAAGGAGAGCTTCAAGATCGAGGGTGAGACTACTGGGGGAGCTCACCACCGGTGGAGGTCGATGACTATGCTTGAATGCATTACGAGTTGGAGGCCGAGAGGCGAGGACCTCCGATCACACACAACGCAGTCGTTCGCGGTATTACCTTCCCTGGCCGATGGATGGAAGAATAGCGGTAATTCACCGCAAATTCACCCCTCGTGGGCGGTGGAAGGAGTATCGATGCTAATTGCGCTCTCAGGCTTTGGCCGGCATGCTCGGCTAGCTCCCAACACCGAGTATGCCATCCTGGTGAAGAGAACGGTAGCACTCGATATTTTTGACTTCGCCATACCTTACAGACGGCAGGGAAGACTGGCAGTGACCACCGCCTATACCTCCGAGCGTAGGATAGAAGATTTGGCGAGAGCTTTGCAGGGCGGATCTTCAGTCAACGTCCTTAGGAACTTAGGTCATTCAGTAGGAACAGCCCAAGTGAAGAAGTTCCTAGAGGATAATCCATCCTACCGGCGATATCAAGAATAGTTAGGAATCTTGATCCCGGAAGCCTTTTTGTATTAACATATTATATAATATGAATATAACTTCTTTTGCACTTTAAATATTTTGTTGATGTATTTTTGTTCCACAACCATATAATGCAAGAGAACAAATAGAACTAACCATACAGCCATAACCAACTGTGTGTGCAGACAGAGAACAACGAACGGTCGAGCAAAACAGGAGGCCCAACAGAGATGAAGAGACTCCTGACAGGCAACCCCTTCAAAGGAACCTCTTCGAAGGATATGGTCCCATGACCCCAGAAGAGGAGATGTCGCAGATGCGAATAGAGCTGGACCAGATAAAGGCCCTACTAGCAGCACAAGCATCATCCAGCCATAAATCCACACCCCAAAGCCTGAAAGACAAGAGGAGGAGTAAGAGAAGGAGGTCCCCCCAACGACAGACCTCACAAGCTGCCCCTGACTCGAGTCCGAGAAAGAAGCGGAAGAAGTGCCGGATCGCAGAGACACCGGCCGGCGGGAAGCTAAGGCTGGATTACCGTAAGAAGGTAGACTCAAAGACTGGCAATGTATGGAAGGCCCTGAACTCGAACAATTTCCTGGGAGAACAGGTCGTGGTTAGAAGCAGAGGCATGGCCGGACGAAATGAGTGAGTACGCAATGCCTATGGCATGAAGGACAAGGACAAAGGCGGTGGTGGCAACCGCCAACTTGAAGGAGCATACATGAATCTGGTGGAAGGGCTATGCCAAAGGCGCATGGCTTAAGCGAGATCGGCAGTGCATTTAAGAAGTTCTCAAAAGCCTTCAAGAGCCACTATGTTCCTCGAGAACACAAGTCAAATATGATGCAAGAAGGTTCTACTGATTGCGCAAAGGCTACAAGACGCAAGTGCGTATACAAAAAGAGTTTATGAGACTAAGGTCAGTATATGCCGGCCGAAGAAACACGCAGCTGGAAAGCTACATAGAAGGGCTGAACGAGGAACTTCGTGAAACCCGTGAAGGGCAATAGACCCCAAACATTAATGCGGCGGAGTCCAAGGCAATTAGTTTGCAAGGATCGGGGCCTCAGAACAGTGCACAGAAGCAGCCTTACTACCAGGATAGAGGCAAAGCAACATGGAGTTACAGCCCTAGAACAGCCAGCCCAAGCCCAGCAAAGTCCCCATATAATAGCAACCAAGGGAAACAGCAGGAAAGAAAGCAGGTGTCCTTCAAGGACAAACAAGAAGGGTCTAACTACTTTCGAAAAGCAAAGAGTCCTTCTTTACGGCGATGCCCAAGGAGAAAGGCAAGAATGCATAGAGAAGCAGCTCTGCTTTAGATGTTTCCAGCCGGGCCACCGAACGGCGAACTGCCCATTTGTTATGAGCTCAGCGCTAGCGGAGTTGGGCGGATGGGACACTCCGTCAGAGGAGGACAGCGAGGCAGCACGCGATTACATTCAGGGTGAGTGCCACATCTTCGCTGCTATAGATACAGAACAGGCAGAGACCCAGTATAAGGTAATCTCCACAGTAGGGAAGGCAAAGGCCAAGTCTTTCATAGTCTTGATAGACTCCGGAAGTAGCCATAACCGCATCCCCCCGAGGATGGTTGAAATGTTGAGATTGAAACCCCTAAAGTCCAAACCAAGACATGTAATCTTGGCAAGCGGAGCAGTAAGACATATAGCTGGAAAAAGGATCAACTTCGACATCGACTTGCCAGGGATTAATATCCAGATGGGGGGCAGAAGTAATGGGCATTGGCAAGTATGACTTGATCATTGGAATGGAGTACCTGGGACCGGCAGGGGCCATCATTGATTGTGGAAAGCGGAAGGTGACCTTCCCAACGCCCGACGGCAAAGCCATTGAGATCACAGGTAAAGAAGTTACTCCCATCATGCAGTGTATGTCTGTTAAGAAGCTGCTCAAGTCTATAAAGAGCGAGCAGGTAGCATACATCTTCAAACTCGAGGTTGAGGAACTCGAGTCGGAGGGAAGCAAAGAAGACAAAGTGCTCAGCAAGTTGCCCAAGCAAATCGCCAACTTGATCACGGAGTTCCACGATCTCTTTCCAGATGAGATCGAGAAGCTTCTCCTTACAGGGGAGTAGAGTGTGAGATAGCACTCGAACCAGAGACCAAGCCGACGAGCAAGGCCCCATATAGAATGATCACACATGAACTCACGGAGCTAAAGAAGCAGTTACAAGAATTGCTCGATCTAGGCTTCATCAGGCCTAGCGTCTCACCATTTGGGGCACCCATCCTCTTTGTCAAGAAGAAGGATGGAAGCTTGAGGATGTGCATAGATTATAGACAATTGAATAAGCACATCATCAAGAACAAGTACGCACTCCCCAGATCAAACGACTTGATGGATCAGCTCCAAGGGGCAAAGGTCTTCTCCAAGATCGACCTAAGGTCAGGTTATCACCAGATCAGAATAAGGGAAGAGGACATCCACAAAACGGCTTTCAGAACCAGGTATGGGCATTACGAGTTCACCGTAATGCCATTTGGGCTATCCAACGCCCCGGCTACGTTCATGAGACTCATGAACGACATCTTCAGAGAATACTTGGACACCTTTGTGATAGTATTCTTCGACGATATTCTGGTGTACAGCAAATCCATTGAAGAGCATGTACAACACGTAAGAAAGGTGTTCCAGAAGTTAAGAAGGCATCGGTTATGCACGCTAAGTTGTCGAAGTGCCGCCGCGCCGCGAGAAGGTGGAATACCTCGGTCATGTGATTTTAGCAGAAGGAATCTCGGCAGACCCGCCAAAATAGAAGCGGTAATCCAATGGCGGCACCAAAAGAACGTCCATGAGGTCGAAGTTTCCTTGGCCTAGCAGTGGTATTACGTAAAGTTCGTGGAAGAACTTCGCGAAAGATAGCAGCCCCACCTACTGCACTTAACAAAGGCGGAGAAAGTGAAAAATTGGGCAGACCATTGGCTTAAGAAAGCCCAGGCAGCATTTGAATTGTTAAAGGAAGCTTTGACAACCGGCCCCGTCTTAACCCTGCCAGACCCAGAAAAGGACAAGTTAGTGGCGACGGACGCAAGCAAGATAGCCACAGGTGCAGTGCTAATGCAAGAGGAGCGGGTAATAGCGTATGACTCAAGGAAGATGAACGACGCCGAAATGCGTTACCCGACGCACGACCAAGAGCTGCTAGCAGTTGTCAGGGCGTTGAGAATCTAGAGGCATTACCTCTTAGGGAGGAAGTTCCAGCTGGACACTGATCACCAGAGCCTCCAGTATGTATTCACGCAACCACATCTCAATCTGAGACAGCGAAGGTGGATGGAGTTTCTCGAGGAGTACGATTTTGAGATAGTCTACAAGCCCGGGAAGCTTAATGTGGTAGCAGATGCGCTTTCAAGGCATCCACTGACAACGAGGGTGCACTGCAACGCAATCTCGACGCTCTTCAGCGATTTCGGGAAAAAGATAGAAGAAACCTTGCCAACGGATGTGGACTTCAAGGAAGTATGGGCAAGCTTGTGCAAAGAAGCGAGAAAGGATAAGGAAAGGGAAACCTTCAAAAATTTTAAGAAGGAAGGTAACCTCCTATACCACAAGAACAAGTTGTGCGTGCCAGAATCATCTGGAGTAAGAAAGTTGATCCTCCACGACACCCACAACAGCCCAATAGCTGGCCACGCAGGATTCATGAAGACATACTTTAAAGTGCGTAGCAGCTACTATTGGCCAGGAATGAAGAAGCAGATAGCTCGCCACATCAAGGAGTGTCAGCTATGCCAGCAAACAAAGGCGGAACAACTTCGAATACCAGGGGCATTGGAACCATTAGCGGTGCCAAACGCTAAGTGGGAAGTCGTCAGCATGGACTTTATAACAGGACTGCCAAGGACAGTAAGAGGTAAGGATGCCTTGATGGTCGTGGTCGACAAGTTGTCAAAGATGGCCCATTTTGTGCCGTGCAAGACCACGGACACAGCTATGGACACGGCAAAGCTCTTCACCAAAGAGATCTTCAGACTCCATGGCATGCCAAGGGAAATTATCTCCGACCGAGATCCGAAGTTCATGAGTTCCTTCTGGCAGGATCTCTTCACAACCATTGGAACGAAGCTATCCATGAGCACGGCCTATCATCCACAGACGGATGGGCAAACGGAGCGTATCAACAGAATATTGGAAGACATGCTCCGAAACTATGTCTGGAACAAGCAAGGTATATGGGAGGAATTTATTCACTTGGTGGAGTTTGCATACAATAGCACCAAGCAGGAATCATCCCAAATGTCGCCCTTCATGATCAACTACGGCTACCAATGCCTAACTCCAGACACTTGGCACAATCCCGTGTCAAAAGTGGAAGTTTCGCAGCAAATGTTGAGCGATATGCAGCTGCTTGTGGAAGAAGTTCGAGGGTACCTTCTAGCAGCAAGGAGCCGGCAGAAGAGTATTGCCGACAAACATCGGACAGTCAGAGAATTCCAAGTTGGAGATGATGTATGGCTCAAGATCAAAGGTAAAAAGCGGCGAGCTCTCGATCGGAAGTTGCAAGAAGCTTGCTCCAAGGTGGACTGGACCCTTCAGAATAACCAAGAGAGTGGGTAACCAATCCTACAAGTTAGACTTGCCAGCGCACCTAAAAATCCACAAAGTCTTCCACGTGAGTTTGCTGAAGAAGCACACTCCCAATCCAGATGAAGTCTCGGACACTAGCGATGTTGGAAATGACAGAAGAAGCGAGATAGAAATAGTTCGAACTAATTCTTGATAAAGCATTCAAGAAAACAAGGAGATCGGAGTTTCTCCAATACTTGGTCAAGTGGAAACACTTGCCGGTGGAAGACGCGACATGGGTACTTAAAAGAGATCTGGAAAAACAGTAACCACAGTTTATGGAGCAATGGGACGGCAAGATCATCTCCGAAGAAATCGGCTCAGGCATGTCGAGTTGTGTAGATTAATAGCTTACCTAGTTAAGTATAATCTACGCATGCAACCTATGAGGTAAGGGTTGCATGCGTTGTTACCGATGATGAGATTACTACGGTGATCTCTAGGACGTGGTGTAATGTCAATGTAGGCATGACCGTGGTTCCGCTTGGAAAGTCTACTTCTGTCCCACGGAAGTAGACGACCTCGAGAGAAAGGAGGTCATTGAGGAATGCATTGATAGGAAAAACACCTCTAGCCCCATATATGCTTTGATAGGAGGAATCTGGCCTTCATGCCCCATATACGGGAAGGACCTATCCTCCACGCTAAGCAACTAAAGGTGTAGGCATGAGCGCCATATAGGCATTATAGGCGCTGTCTCCTCGGCCACGATGGAAGAATCATCCTCTTCCTACACCGGGAGATTAGCCATGCATTCATGTAGGTAGGTGGGGTGGTCACCATATAACCAAAATTTTATTTAATATTAATGGTACTAACGTAGTGTTGACCTGTAGGTCAATAGAGCGCTCCGGAGGGCCAGGAGGTCGAACTACGAAGACTTGCAACACAATTTTGTTGTAATGTGTTGCAAGGAATAAAGAGCACCTCGAAGAATAATTGTACATATAATAATAAAACCGAAACATTAGGAGTTATTGTTATAATGACAAGTGATAACTATTGGATTGAATAATAATCTAATAATGTTCTATAAATATTACCTTGAGGTAATTCTATTAAATGTATAACTATAGTAATAAGTATGTCCTATGCATGAGAATGATTGCAGGTTAAGAAGATCCCAAGGTGGGGAGAACCACGATGCTGTGGACAACATCAATTCAAGGTGGGGAGAATGTGACGTTCCAGTACGATATACGGTCTCAAGACGTATACCGTACTGTGCCGTCACGCGTACACGCCGTCCAGTCGACGTGTACGCCAACGTGTACCCAAGCAAGGATGCCCTAGGGGGCAACTTGCAATGGTGCGCACACTTAGCAATGCGCGCACCTTTAGACCTTTAGACCTTTAACCCATTAAAGGTAGACCAAGGGTCATGGAAACCCTAAACCTAACTGATAGCCTACATAAGGCACCAAACCCTAACATTCCCTTTTTTCGCCCACAGACCTTCCGAGCTCCGATTCGCGCGCCTGAGGAGTCAATTCCAACTCCCACGATCTGTCCGTGCGCCCCAGCTGGTCAGATCATCCCTCCGACTGCATCCCGAAGCAGAACAGAGACATGGACGCCTTCGAATCAAGAGGAGTGAACCAGGGATCAGGTAATTGGTCGATTGAATAGCCTAAACCTTATTCCGGTTTAGCCTATTAAATCGCCCGTAGTAGCCAAGTAGATCCTGAGATTGACTCTAACTAAAGAACCTAACTCTATGTATTAGATTAGTTCTTATTACTTATGTTCATATGATGGACGGATGTATTCTGTGGACTCATTGTATTGGGAAGGGGGGTAGAGACTTAAAGCTTAGTAGATGATGCTCCTAGCTAGTCCCTCTTAGTGCATTACTAGAATCCGGCCTGTGTATAGGAGCCCACCTGGTTGTGGGTGAAGGGGCCAGACTGGCTTAGAATGAGGTTCGTGTTCTGACCCTTGACCGATCCCTCTGGTGTGTAAGGCCTACCGGGGATTAGAGTGACTCGGTCTAATGGCTTGCCACTGAGTGTGGGTAAGGCATGGGCTCGACACCCGTGGGGTGGTGTTCACCTTCCAGTGGGTTAAGTCGAATAAGGGCAGTGGCCCTCTAGTCACCTTGGGTCAGCATGTAGATCTCCGGAGGGGGTAATCCCTACCTACCCCATCGGGACTGGGGAGATGTAACCCAGGAATAGCCCTTTTGGCTATGCACCCGGCGGGCTACAGTCAGGTCCCAACACTTTTCAACCTACTCTGCAAAGTGTGCACAGGAGGGGCGGATGGAGTGGACAACCCTAAGCCATGTTCTTATGCCAGCCCAATCCATTGTCATGATTCTGTCTGCACTGAACTCTGGAGACCCAAGCTTGTCAGTCATCCCCCTGGAGTCTGAGCCTTGGGTAGGAACTTCCTTGTATTGTGCTGATCTTTGTCTATGCAGATGTTGATGTGCCACCCTTCGAGGTGGATATATATGATGTTATGTTACTGACGTATGTTTACGCTTCCGCAGCTAGGTAGGCCCTGAGGGAGACGGGGTAAAATGACCCCTTCACTCTTCCCACTGTGGACTCTAGACGGTCACAATGATATGTGGAGGGCCCTGTATCAGTGTGGAGCTGGTGCGGGGGATGAACTCCTGTTTGTATACAGTGCGGGCATCGTATACGAGTAGGGGACGTCACAACGCTAGCGTGTAAATAATTGCCTGGCCTTTTATCTATTTACTTATCTATCTGTACAGTTTTTTTTTTCTCACTTCTGAATGCACGCCGAGCGTGCCCTCTACAATTCGAAATTTGAATTTGCTTAATGTATAAAAGTATGGATTGTAGGAGAATGGACTTTTCGATTTCCATATCACGTTGCAAATTTCAAAAACGAGGTTATTACGGACGTTCGGCTCACACGAACCGAATTGTGCTGGGGCATACAAATTGTACACCTTCATTTCGCGCCGTGCGATCCACGCAGTATGGAAGCTCCAAATGATGTGTGGGTAAGGATCCAACTGACTCACGAATATGCTCCAGTCTTCAATCGCAAAAAAGGAGGTCTAAAAAATAAGAACTTAGACCTCGACGTGTTGCGTCTTGCAGGCTCAAAAAGTGTCGACATCTGGGCGGATGGCAGTTTATATCCATTGGATCCGTTGAGTGGCAAGAAACCGTCATTTCGGGACGTTTCAAGTTTAGTCCAATTTTGTGATGACGGTAACTCTGGCCTCCTGGGATATTGTGAGAGATTGAGAAAGGATGAAGGCATTCGGAATCGAATACAGTTCCTTGAAATGAGCTGCTTCCGATTGTCACAAGAGAATTATAACCAGCAGGTCTTTTTTCTCTCGCTTCATTACTCCACTGTAATGAAGGAAAGGAGACGGCTTGGGGAGGGAAACTTCTTTGAGATACGAAGTGGACAAGTCCAAATTGGCGATAGGGCAGCTGCAAGAAAAGATCCAAGAGCTCGAAAGAGCAAACTTTGGGCTTCAATGTAGGTTAAAGAATTTGAAGAAAACACCCCTTGGCAGAAAGGAAGAAGCACTTTCGACCGATAGAGGAACTGAAGTTTGGATCAGGTGCATTCAGACGCAGGGTCACGGCCACAAGGTCCGTTTACAACACTACCAAAGGCCAATCAAGATCTGGGAAAACTAGAAGCAATCTTGATTACGTAGTGAAGAACCTAGCGACAAACAGGGAGATAGTGGACATGATTTGTCAGCCCTACAACTCTTCTCTCAAAAAGATGGTATTGGAAATGGTACTAGGAGAGATCTACAAGAAGCTAGAAGTGACAGATGTACATACTGTTTGTGATGATGTAGGCATCAGTAGGCTTGGTTACCGTTCTCTATTCAAGCCATTCCACGAAGCGTTGAAAAGAATGGGCGCAAAAAAAGTATTCGCTCCACGTCCACAAATTGTTGAGAATACAAGGGTTACTAGGACAAAGATGGTGTATGCCATATTAGGAGAGATGCACCACATTGAATGTGCTGGTCCTGCCATAGCCATAAAAGATAAAAATGACAATGATTGTTGTGATATAGTTGGAATGAATGAACGCAATAATCTTTGGGTTGACCTGGTTAGTCTCTTACAATTCCTTGTCAAATATTATAACTTAACAGTTGCAGAAACTAATGGTGAGATTGAAGTTTGCATAAAATTGGATGAAATGGAACTGACCAAGTTTGAGAAGTATGAGAGGGTATCCGTTGTCATCATGAATAGAGCAATTGAGAATGCAATTGCACATGCTAAATCAAAGAGCAACAAGAATAATAAAAAAGATGTAGAGGTGACGGACGAGGAGAAGAAGCATGCCGAAAAATGGTTCTCATGTCAATCTGAAGATGACAGCTGGTGGTTAGGTCTCTTTAAAGTTCAGAAAGAAACCCACGAGGTATTGAAATGGGTGTTCAATCAAACTGATATCCCGAATCTAATATCTAGATTTGAGGGAGGGGAAAAATTGCAAGTAGATCACTATGGATCTTACAAAGTAATTTTTCACTTGGCGTCTGATTTAAAAACTGAGAAAGCAATGTACAACATAAGTGGAGGAGGACAAGGAACACGCAAAAAGTTTATCAGCATCTTTGCAATCATGCAAAGGAAGTCAAATCGCGAGAACAATGTTGTCCCGTATGATGTATCGTTAAGATGCGTTTGGACGTATTTTTTGAAAAAATACGTATTTTATATAATACGTACTATGTTTTTAAAAAATTGAGAAAAAGCTTAAATATAACAAATTATGCAATATAAACACAAACAGACTGTTGGAAAGTTGGTTAACATGTTTGTTTGCTATCTGGGAGGCCCAGGTTCGAATCCTAGTGGGTGCAAATTGAGTCTGTTTTGAGAAAACTGTGTTTGTTTTTTTGAAAAAAAGATTAAGCATATTTTTTAAAAAATACGTGTATGCGTATGGTACGTATGGTACGTATGGATTTATCAAAAATATGCGTATTAGTACAACACTGACTGGGAAGACTGTTTCAACCTTGTCCCTTAACCAAACAAATGCTCCTAATAGAGGAGAAAAAGATCCCAAGTTCCATGGCATTTTCCCCATTCCATTAGAGAGGGTTCATATCTGCACTTTGCACGGGTTTGTGAGAATCATCGACAAGATGATATTTTTGAGCTGTAGATTCGTGTGGAACATTTCAGACAAGAAGAGAAGAGAGGAAGGAATTCGTAGAGTTGAACATGTCCTATCAGAAGCAGGTTTGCATGATGGCAATGTAAGATTAGAGCTTGATGAGAAACGAGCAGGAAGAACAAGTGTGCCTCGTAAGGTGTCAATTGGAGGGGTGAAAGCTCGACGCTTCATAAAGAATCAGAGAGGCTCGAAGCCGAAACCGGATGGGAGAAAAGGTCTATGAATTTGGAAAATTCTTTGGTTGATGCGGGGCGAGGACCCCGCCTGAGATGGCGTTCGTTCGGCATTGAGGAAAAAAAAAGCATGGGATGCATTGTGCGAATTGTTCCCATACATTGGAGAATGGACCTCACAAGAGAAGATGCAGAAATGTTCGTGCAAGCGAATAACAAATTTATTAGGGCTTTCATGGACGCATGGGGAGAGAGTGAAGTCACGCACTACTTGCACATCTTTTGGGCTCATGCACCTTGGTTTTTTAGGAAGTATGGAAGCCTAGCAGTGTGGAGTGCACAAGGCATGGAGAAGTCGCATAAACAAGCTAAAATAGCCTTTCATCGTAACACTCAAAGAGGGGGTGGAAATGTGGGAACCAACCCTCTAAGACAGACGAGAGTGGTTTTATAGAAGGGCGATGGCTAAATATGACAAGAAGGTCGCTTTAAGGAGCAACCCAATGCTGAAGAGAAAACGGAAAGTTGCTTGGCAAAATTCTGGGGCCCCACTAGCATCGCAACAGTGGAGATCTAAGAGACAAAGAATCGGTAAAGTATACTTGTAATGTGTAGCATGTTCACACGACGCGAAGTACTTGCCTCCAACCTTGTTTGCACAACTGTAGCTTCGCGTCGTGTGATCTTATTTGTATCATACGGCGCGAACAGTGGAGTTCGCTATTGCTTGCATTTATGTGGCTTCGCGTCGCGTGAAGCTTTACAATATAATAACAAAAAAGGTTACTTTTGATTAAAGTTGTGAAAAATGTTACATTGAAAAACAAAATACAACGACTCATTGTTGCTCCGCAGTGCGAGCTCTTCTTCATTATCTTCATCATCATTATCAGCTCTGTCCTCGTCTTCGTCTTCGTCTCTTCTCCTCAAGCCAGCAATCACCCTATCCAAACGTTCCTCCAATCTGTCCACCATCTCCCTGTACATGTCCTGCTCCTGTCCCAATACCAAGTAGACGACGAAAGCAAGAAGATGTTATAAAGCCATTACATTAAAGAATATTCCTAGGATGGGTCCTAAGACACAACAAGTGGCCGATACAAATGAATCCCTCACCAGGAATAGATAAATTTGAAATTATGAACTTTAAATGCTCCGAAACTAGACAATCATCAAGAGCATGATAAAAAACTGAAGAATACAACATAAAAGAAGACGATATCAACGGACGGACGGTTGAAATAGCGTCCTAGGGACAAATACCCATGGCCGGCTTTGTGCCTGGCGAGCCCGCCATCCGAAAAAAGGGACACGGACAACATAACCCGTTAGAGGTCGAAATGAAACGATGGCGGGGACCGATGCCGATATGATGGAAAAACAACTTCGGGGAGGCTGCAGAGCCACACCAAGCAAAATAGCACTGGCCGACCAACCGTGCGAAGAAGAAAAAGCCAAAAAACGAAAAAAACCGGTTGAATGCCGCCTCCGAGGGCGACAAAAGGCCACGCCGAGAATGAATAAAGAGACCAAACAAACCGTCCATGCAAACCGACTGAGACGGAGGGGGGGCGGGAAACTAGGTAGGCGACCGTAACTAGGAGAAAAAGCACAAGGAGAACGCCGATAACCAAAAGGAAGAAAAAATGGGCTATAAAAAGGGAAGGAGCTGAGGTGGCGTCCCCATCTAAGGAATGGCAGTTCTATTGCTAGCGCAATAGAACCGAAGCATTCCTAGGATGGGTCCTAAGACACAACAAGTGGCCGATAGAAGAGGAACCTACCTCAAAGACCAAGGTGACGAAGACACACGAGGCGCCCCCAATGTTGGGAAGAACATAGCGAATGAGAGAGAGGCAGAGCCGCCACGTCCATGGAACGGACAATGTCCGAAGGGACTAAAAGAAAAGAAGCGGCGGCGCCTCACTACCGCATGGGTGCCAAAGGCCCGGGGCTCCAAGCCGATCAGACGTAAAGACTCAAACCACCATGAGCGGGCGGCGGCATATGACAACGGGCGGGAGGAAGCTAAGGAAGAGCGAAAAAGCGGACCACCTGACGGTGGGTCAATAGTGCGAAAACCACAGGTAGACAATAAACGTTGCAAAGAATATCACGGACGGGAGGGAAAAAAGGTCGCGAAAGCAATGAGGACTTCCCCGACCGGCAGGCAGCCTTTTGGTCGCATTTGGATTTGGCGGATAAACAACCGACATGATCGAAAAAAGAAAGATCGCGCCAATTCAGATGCAAGGCCTTCGAGATCTGAAGGAAACCAAGAAAATGAGATGGTGACAAGGCATAAAGCATAATGCCCCGCCAATGGGCTTGTGAATTCGGGGCAAAATCTTGAAATGATTTGGCTTAACGTGAGCCGCAATCAATGGCGACGCGACCCATGTGAAGGGCTATGGACACGATGGGCCGCTTGACGAACTAAGGTAGGAAGGGGCGAGAGCAAGGAGGCGGAAATTGACCAAGCCATGAAAAGGCGATGGCGGCAGACCTTAATACCTATGGAATTAGGGCTGCGACGAGCAGATACCAACGAGGAGAAAAACGCGGCGACATGAAGGGAGGAGGCAGGTAAAGCCGGAATCTGCTGGGAGCTGCACCAATGGCAAAAAGATAGCCAGGCGGAGGAATAACTGAGCAATGTAGATGATGCACGGGATTGGAGGACAGACACCAATGCTGAGGCAAAGAAGGGCAAAGAGGGATCGTCGAAGAAAGGTAAGATATCTGGAAAAAACAAGACAAAAAACACAATAGTCAAAAAACCTAAAACAAGTCTCAACAATCAACCAATGTCAACCAACCTCTAAAACTATCAAAATATAACCTAGAACTAACCAAAACTCACTAGATGAAAAAACAAGAAACATCTATTCAATGGAAAAATTACAACGTAAGGCAAATAATGCGGCATGCCGCCGAGAGCCCGCGATGCGAGAAGAGAGTGAAGGGAGTAAGGCATGTGTGAATTCATGAAAGAAAACTGCATCGTGCACAAAGGGCTGCCAAGACGAGGAATCAACAGCAAGCAACGGCCACTAAGGTGCAGAAGGCCAAGAAAAAACAACCAGTGTAAGCCGTGCTCTGCAAAGACGGGCGTGGTGCAACACTTTGGGAATCAAGGCAGGCGGAGGAAAGCAGTAGTTATTGAACAAATGCCAATCATAAGATAGCGCATCAGGCGCAATCCGGTGAGGGTAACAATCCTTAGTATTGAAGACTGACAGCAAGGCATTAGAAGGGCTAGCAAAACGATCCACATGATGAGGGCCCCAGCGCGCCTCCAACAGATGAAAAACAGAGGGGGACAAGGAAAACTCATCAAAAGCCCGGATTTTTGAAAGATAATCCGCCCACTCATTCTCCAATCGTGGAACCCAAACCGGCTCCAACTGAATATGATACTGATAGCAAAAAATTAGTACTTCTAGAAGCAAAAAATGAAGTGTTGGAGATCGTGAACCACCACTCTGTAATAGAAAAAACACATTCTGGTTATCCCCGCGAGCTATGACGCGGGATGCAGCCAGTAACGGAGCACACCGCTGCAAGATCTGAAAAAGCGCAAAGAGTTCACGCCAAGTGGAAGATTGGAGGCGATCATCTGCAGAGAAAACACCAGAGAAGGAGAGAAGCTGAGAACCGGGACGCGAAAGCCAGCCGCCCCATCCCTCATCACTAGCATCAAAACCCAAGGTAGATTTGAGCACAGTGGGAGGCCAAACAGGGGCTCTGTCGAAATGACGGATAACAGTCTCCCAAAGCTGGATTTCCTGTGACGCAAGAGGGGACAGCAGGAGAGGGGTATCCCAAAGGTCAGCATCACGTAAATCGGAATGGAGGCCCCAAGTCAAGGCAGCTTGACCAAATCCAAAAAGTTGGTCAACCATAAGATTGAAATGCTTGGAAAATGAGCCTATTAGCCTTGTTCTTCCTCCTTGCCACCTCATTCTAACCTATTGCCATCTCACCTCAAGCTCCACTATACCCAAAAAAAACCAATGTGCTCTATTCCTCAAGATGAAGCTTTCATGTCATAAAGCACAAAAAAATATGCTCTTTTGACCTTTGAAAATCCAAAAAAGACCTTGTTTTGACCTAGATATTGAAGATATTGGAAATTGTGCCAAAATAAAAATGATAAAAGGGGGGGTCCTATCTACCCTAATCTAGCCTATCTGACGTATCCCACACATCACTAGCCACCTCATCTCCAGCTGCGGACGTGGCGGTGGGGCACGTGGACCAGAACACGGGCTGGCTATCCACTCCACACGGCACGTAGAGCGAGACTATCTTTTATTATAATGTTATTGGGTAAGTATTTCGTCAACAAAACCCTATCCCTATTTTCGACCTTTAGGGTTTTCGTGTAGCTCCTCTTCAACTCCTGAGCACTTCCGAAAGGCTTTCCTCGATTCAATCCTCTGTTCTATTTTCATTTGTTGTAACCGTATAAGTGCTCATATGGCCGCATCTCTGGCTATGGCGACCCCAAAACCTTTTGATCCTCCATTACTCTGCGCATAAACATGGGAATATGGATCCAGCGGCTGCATCTCTGACTATGGCGAGTATAACATTTTTTGCTCTTTTCTTTTTTGTCTCAGCTCGGCTATTTACGTGTTTTTCTGTTTCGTTGCACAGCTGAGACTCGGGCATTAGATCTCAGAAGCGACTGTTTAAGTGCTCATAAAAGAATATGGCCGCATCTGTGGCTGTGGCGACCACAAAACCTTTTTCTCCTCTGTTCCTCTGGCGGCCATCTGTTCTTCCATGTGCTTTTATGCATAAGGCCATTAAGCTAGAGCTCCATTCCATAGAGTAAGTCTAAAGATTTTAATTTCGAAAACTCGCACACAGGGGAGTTCTGTAAGCAAAATGTCAGAGAAACCACATGGATCTTAAAATTAGACGTCAATACACAGCAATAGAACAGATGAAGCATGCTTTTTCTGTATTTTACACTTGAACTGATCTTATTTTGACCGCAGTAACGAACTGATCTTATTTTGCAGGTGTATAACAACGGTTCTTGGTGAACTATACTGGACTTCACTTCAGGCACAGCTCATGTAAAACGAAATAGAAGGCAGATCTATTCATTCACTTGACATTATCCCCTAAACTTGCATGCCACGGGCTTCAATCCAGGTCTGAGAACATCGTACTTTGATTTTTATCATAAGTTCTTGATTGATTGGGCTTTTATTAGCGAGTTCAAGTCACACCAAAGAAACATTTTAAATACGTCTTTGCATGCCTTACGAGGTTTAAGACTTCATGCTCCAAGTAGTTAACATTGTAAGACCTTAGTGTGCACTTAATGGAAGGCACTAAACAATAGATTTGCACCATTCCTTTACGCTCAACTGCTAGGATGCAACAGCTGCACCAGACCATGTGCATGTTTCCATGGTTTCTTGAAACAGAGCAGTGTTTCCATCAGATTTTTCCATGAAGTTTTTAGGATTTAGGATGTTGTATGTCGCCCAAATTCTGAAGCCCTGGCGCATATTCAATAAACTCAAATATTGATGGACCTGCATACAGTTTTTTCTGATTTTCTGCGTTTTTGAGTGTTATTTCTTCTATTATTGTTGTTTGCTTGCATAAATAATGCTCTATTGTACAGGCCGCTTCAACTCCTACTCTATCTGGAGCACTTGAGAAAGGCTTTCCTCGATTCAAGCCTCATTTAATTGGCTTCAGGCACTGGCTGGGACGGCTGCTTCAAAGGTAGGTAGCTAATTATTACTTGGTTTACATTGTTCATGTCATCAAACCTTTAATTGTCTCTTCGATTCTCATGATTGTACACCATAGTCACGATGGGGTCTGGAATTGAATACTCAATACTCTGGAATTGATATGCTCTGGAATTGAATACTGTATAAAGAACTTAAGTTGTCTCTGTGCCTAAGTTTAGATGTTGTTTCATGCTCCTACTGTTTATCATGTTCTGCTGCTACTCATTGCCAGTATAAACCGTTTTTGCATCATCAATCTCTGTCCTTACAATATATGCTGCTATGTCTAGGTACCATAGGTTTTTTTGTTAACCTTAATGTCCATTTTTTTAATATAGGATTATGGACAAGAAAACATCTTAGGTGTGGTTTTAATGAATGACTGGAATAACTAGCATTGAGACTGATGGTTGATGTTTCTCTTTTTCTGTCAGCAGAACTTAATAATGGATGCAATTCGTTTCATTTCCATTGTCGTTCCTATGTTTATAAGTGCCAGCCAACTTCAATGCATAGCCCACCTTTTTAGTGCAGAAATGCAATGGATTTGCGGGTAAGAGCTTATCTAGCTTGGCATGGGGTAGTTCTCAATTTTTAAGAAAGCCAGAAGATCGCCCGTTAGCTGCCCAGATCAGAATCCAGCTAAAGAGGTGTAATAAAAGGTTTAGCTTTAAGCCTACAGCTGCCGTATCAGGAGATGCGGCTGCTGTGCCCGGAGATGCAGGCAAAACAGAGACAGATGGTGGTATTGTGAGGACTTTGCAGCTGGGGGCTCTGTTTGGGATGTGGTATTTGTTCAACATTTATTTGAACATCTATAACAAGCAGGTACATTTAAGCATTTTGTGCCGTTTCTTATATTTCCAAAGATTTTGTTGTTTGTTTGAATCCTGTCCATGTATGTTGGGTTCAATCGATAAAAGAAGGCAACCATGTTCGTTGGTTGGTTGGTTGGTTGGTTCTAGATTTTTTACCTAGACGCACTTACACTAGAACATAATATGATAAGTCACATTTGGTGTAAAACGGTTATTCAATGCGTGAAAGCTAAGGGTATAATGGACGTGATAATGATGCTGTTACTTGCTGTGTACCATACCTGATTGGAAAACCACTTTGAGGAAAGGAGGAAAGGAGACAGGTACTGAAGTTTAGATGTGCATTGAGAGTGCTTGGCTTCATGTATGGTCTATAGAGAGTGCTTTGGAGATGAATATGAAATCTAAAGCAGGGACTATATCATGAATAAAAAAAGATATATGAAGAATTCACCGTACTGCAGCAGACTTCCTCTTAAGGTGCATCTAAATGGTGAAAGCACTTCTTAGAATATAGTAGACCTGATGGCATGGCGCTGATAATCACATGTGATGTGCATCACTCATGCCCTTCCTGGAAAATCACTTAAATGTCCATTTTTTTAAGCTTCTTTCAAAAAATTATGCATCAGTGTAGGATTAATATAGGATAATAGGATTAATATAGGATATAGGATTAATATAGGATATAAGATTAATTAAGTATACCATGTGCATGCAAGAGCCTACATGTCTTTATTTCTAAATTACAAAAGGCAAAGCTCACCTTGATTTTTGCATATAAAGAAATGGAAAAAAATTGAGATGGAGCTCACCCAGTGTTTGATATCCAGTCTCCTTTGGGTCTATTTAACATCACTGAGCTTGCTTTGGGTTTGGAAAGTAATCGAGGATCCTTCTTTAGCTAGCTTTGTTTGTGAAAGTTATCTAGAACAACCACTATTTGTAGTGCAATACCTAGCCGTATTTGTGGATAATCACTATTAGCATTGCATTGAGCCTTGCACTGTAGTAAATTGCAGTCAATGAGAAAAAATGGTTGACAAAGAATGGGAAGTAATCTAACATAAGCTGCTTCTATTTGCATTATAGTGCAAGCCATCAACCACTTAAAATTCCGAAGAAAGATCTTGCCGCAAAGACCTTGCAGTTTCAATGTTGCAATTAAATATTTTGCGATGTTAAAATCATGAAGATAAATTGTCTTTGTAAAAATTTGGAAAGAGAAAAGGACACCATGCAATTGCTAAATGCCTCACAAATGACTTATGTTTTGCTAAAAAAAAAAAGGATTCACAAATATATTAAAACAGCAAACAAGTGTATCAATTGTGCAGGTTAGCTTGAAAACCGCTAAAAATTGCCCAACAACAACGTAGATTATAGAAGTTGGCTTTTGTTTGAGTGATGTAATGGTCGAATAATGGGGAAATATAAAAGTTGCATTGTTATTTTAAATATAGCAGTCATAAGAGACAATTGTGACTATTGATTTTTCGCATTAAAAATCCTATGCCCAGCAAAGCTGGGCATTGTAACTAGTTCCTTATATACCTGTGTTACTTTTTTGAATCAAGCCTGTGGGATAAATGATCTCTTGAAAATCTCCGAAACCTAAAATCTAGCTTGCCAAGAACCTGTTTTCTGTTCGATCGAACTGATCAATCATTGCATTGGCTGACCATTTCTGTCCTGCTACACCCAAAGAAATACCTAAACCAACCAAAAACGTGGCCAAGATTCCGAATTTGCCAAGATCCGGCCGGAAACAGAGATTTTTTAAAAGGGGGTTTTGTTCAACTGTAAAAGTGTGGGCTTTAGCGCGATTCAAAGACGAAGTACCTGAAGAGTGAAGTCGGAATTGATGCTGAGAGATCCTCCTGCCTTAAGAAATCAATCCTGAGGCATATTATGATCGATTTGTATCCAAAGAAACCATGATTTGTGTTTTTTTAGAGGTGTCTTGTTAATTGATCATCTTGATCACTAACATGATATCAAATGTGTTGACTTTGTTTCCAGTTGAATGAAAATCTGAGCTTGGTAAATATAATCGTTACTTTTGCATCAAAAAAAAAAAAGGTGAAAGACTATATGAATTATTTAATCTGCATCTAGTTTGCATCTAAGGTTCCAATAGCATTTAGTGCAATCACTTGGAATAAAAAAGTTAAAAAGGTGAAAGAAGAAGGGGAGAAAGATCAAATCATTCAATGCTTCAAAGTCTGTCTCAGTTCTTCATAGAGATTTCATGCTCAGACATCGTTTTCAAATCACATGCTGACTCTTTGACCTTGAAAATAGCATGCACTTGTTGTGCAGGTCCTCTGTTCACTGTCAGAATTTAGTTGAGTTAGAATTTCATCATCGTTTTCATTTGGCAAAATTTAGTGCACTGTCCGGCCCATTGACTAGATTCTGACTGAGTCAAGAACCAATATTCCTCACCAACTGTGGAGATTTTTTGCATAGACTTTCTACAACGCCTCCCACACATACCATTGCATCATGCCTTGCCAATTTTGGCTTAAAATATCTAGTGCTTTGGTTTCTGTGCCTATTTGAACAAGACTAGCTTTTTTAGCTTTAGGGAAACCAGTGAAATCTTGTTTTCTGCATGCTTGAATATAGATATTTCAGCACAGAGTGATCACCTCAAGTGATCTGGAGGTCCTAGACCAAGATTATTACTTCTTTGACCTGAGGTTGGTGGTCTAGCCAGGTTTGCCATCAACAGGTTCGAATAAATTTTGTGCCGTTGATTTATACGAATTTTAAAGTGAACACTGCAAATGGACTATTTTTGGTCCATCATGGGACAACTCTAGTGTTAACCCAATGATGCGAAGTTTTTAAAATCCTACATACTGTTGCACATTGTATTGGGCCCATAGACCATTTGGTTCCGTGTGGTGACAAAAATCAATTCAATTTGCAAGACAAATTACAGTTCACAAAATATGGGCTTATAGTGTTCATTGATATGAATACATATATACACAATGCTAACATGGCCAATGATTATACACATTGACAATGAAGATGTACATGTACAAATGGGGACATATATACATATATGCACATATTAACAATCAGGATTTACATAGCCGATCATGTGTTTCTATCTTTTTCTTTGTAATGGATCAATGTATAGGTTCAAGTAAGGACAATAGGCTCCTATGCGTGACTTTATTGTTTTGTGATTCACTCTGACTAATGAAATTCATAACCCTTGCAGTATGAAAGTAGATTTTGCCATATGATGACGATGCATATGATTGAAATACACAATGGGCTAATTCTTGCATTTTCTTGTCGACAATGCTAGCAATTGCAACTCGAGCTTCCTCCCTTGTTTCATGTGGATTCGATTGAAGGTATATCTCTATGCTACTAGATGCATGACTCTTTACATTCTGCAAAAAATACTACACATTAGAAATATACTAGTTTTCTTCCTATTAATTACTTAATTATGGAGTGTGTCTCTCAAAGACCAATCCGTCTCAAGATTAATCCTCAATGTAAATTACACTATCTACTTCTATTCAATATGTATTCTAAAACATTATACGCAAAGGAAGCTTTCATAATCATAGAAAAATAAAAACTATATGACAATGATAAGCATGCATTTGTTTAATAACTACGTGTTTTAACAAGAAACGATGCATGTTGTAAAATAAAGGTTACCTTATATTCTTTGATGTCGTCTGTAAGACCAACGATAACATTGGTAACGGTTGTAATATGGTTATATTCTTGATGGAAAAGCTCACAAGGTATCTTATTTCCCATGAAATATAACGTGCTAGTTACCACGGGTTCCATTTTAGAGCTTTTTGCAATAAACTGCAAATAATCTTCCATAGTGGTTTGTTTTACTTCACCATTCTTCAGTAGCAAGAAGTTCAACCAATTGTACCACTAAAGCATAAAATTGTTTTAGCTTCCACTCTCTGACCAAACATAAAGACAATCATGACCAATAAATATAGAACTTACTGTGTTTCTGAGGTGCAAGCTAATGTCACGATCTTGCATTATGAGTCCGTGAGTAGCATGTGTATTGATCATTTCATGAAGGCACATAAATAGCTTTAGTACATCCTGGGGAATATCAGTTGTCCATAAACAATCCCATCTACCATCACAAAGGCACACATCAAGATTCCATAAATGAAATAAGTCATAGGAAAGGGTGAGCTTAACCTTTTCACAAGCATTAGAAGCTTTATCAAGTGGCTTATATGATTTCTTTCTACATAGTGGAGTATGACCTTTTGTAGTATGTAGCATTGTGCCCACACAACTCGTGCAAAAGATAAGCATGGTTCATGTAGAGATGAAACTATGGTACCATAGGCCTCAAGGATTATAGCTTCAAAGTTAGGAATAGTAAGAAGACCATGGTCAATATACCACCTAAAACAAGAATGAAGTCAAGAAGCAGCCCATAGTCAATATAAGACTTAAAAATAAAAAAAAACATCGACTTCATGAAAGATACCTTATTGAGTTTATCGTGCATTTTGATAAATTGTTTCATATACTACTAAACATGAAGTAATTTTGTCTATACCCACTAAGATCATTAAGTAGTGGATTTATACGTAATCAATTGGCCTATGGGAGAATGGAATTCAATAGGCATGAATATAATATATTTTAAGAGGTTGTGTTATGATTATATGGCATATCTTTTATTCCGTACATCTTATTTAAGAACCTTATGTGTACCACTATATCCTTTTGATTTACAATTCTCAAATTTACACAGAGTGAGTACATGTGCATAAAAACAAGGGGAGTCACTATTGTCTAGTTAATCATAAGGAACATCAGATGAAGAGGAAGTTGAAATACCTTCGTATTTGACTAAATTCTTTGATGTGCGCACATTGTGAAAAGTTAAAATCAGCTTTTGCTAGCTCCAAAAAACACGTGTTGTTTACATAAGGCATTCTGCAAATAGAAGGTGCCATATGGCTTAGACACACAGCTCTACAAAATTATGAATAAAAAAAATTTGCATTTTTTTTATAAGGTTATTTGAGTGGTCTCTGTCTTAAGGTTTTTAACTTGTTATAACTACAAGTATTTTTGCATTTCTAAAAAAAAAAGGTTTTTCTAATAAAAGCAATTTCTTCTTTCCATAAAGTGTGGTAAGAAGAAGATACGAAATAAAAGTGTAACTAACTTTTGCAATGATATCTGACCTGTACAAGCTTTTTCCAATCCAAACATCATCGGATCCATATTGGTCTATATACTTTCGTCTTTCAAGTCGTTCTAATGAAGCATTCCATGGATTGTTTAAAGCAAATTCGACCTATAGAAATAGAAAATACAAGCTTTAGAATTTTTCCAAGGGCTATAATATGCTAATAAATGATGGTTACCTCTCCTTCCAAATCTTTCATAATGATCCATTTATCATGTAGTTCACCATTTTCTCTCTTTTCCATTAAGAACTCTTTTGAATGAGACCTTGCAGTTTCTAAAATATCTTCATATGGAAACAATGTCTGTGAAGCTCGATAAAGATTGAACATAGCGGTCACTGCTTGTTCAGTTTGACCAGAAAAGCAAAAGAATTCTCCATCTTTATGAAAATTTTGAAACACATCTATAGAGAATTTGCCATAATTGAGAAAACTTCAGCATAGTGAGAAGAAAGAATTTATACTTAAATTCTACTTTGGACATGCTTAGTATGTTTTTCAATATTCCTTGCCATTTAGAATTTGAAATGGATGTTCAATAAGTGACATGCTCCTTTAAACCAATCATCCAGACCACAAATCATTTTCCATAGACCATTTACTTAATTTTCTTTACAAAAATAGTGGCAAAACATCTATTATTATTTTACAACTCATCCTCTTCATTATAAATGGAATGCTATTTATGGAACTCTATCAACCATGATCATTTCAACAAATAGCACTCAATCCATTCATATGAGATATTTTACCAAATCACATTATCTTGAGAATTGAATTGAATTGATTTAGAAAGGGAAAAGGAAGACCATGCAGAAGAATACATCCATCAAAGGGCGACTAGTTATCCATACTAGATAATTGTACTATAGGTGCTAGTGTATAGGTGTCATGAGAAAGGGAAGGGGAGAGAGAATTGAATTGAAGTGAATTTAGAGAGAGAGAGAGAGAGAGAGAGAGAGAGGAGGGAGGGAGGGAGGGAGGGAGGGAGGGAGGGAGGGAGGGGAGAGGAGAGAGAGAGAGAGAGAGAGAGAGAGAGAGAGAGAGAGAGAGGCTACATTACCAGCTGACACATTGTAATTGTGCAAACGAAGCAATCGAAAACCCATTGAGGTGTCATCAATGTCTTGCACTGTTGTTTCTCTTCCCCAACCTATTCCTTTCATTGTCCAGTATCTAAACACAGATTCTATTGCATAAGTCTTCTTTAGAGGGCATGCTATTATAGAAGAGGCTCATATCATCAAGATCAAACAAAGAAACTTTGTATACCTATATACATAGTCAAGTGCACACTTGATTTCTGTTTTAAAATAATGGGCAATACCAAGCCGTTCTAGACGGTCAACAATCCATAAACGCTCGAACAAGTCGATAGGGTACACATTAGGCACTGGAAATATTAAACTTAATAAATACTTAAAAAAAAAGGTCCAAGGATATGCATGACATTGTGTACTTACCAGCATTATCAAACTTCTTTAAAATATCTTTTAGATAGTTTAGACAACCTTTGTCATGCGTGTACATGAGGGCACATGCTGTTGACGCTGGCGAGTTGAGGAAAGAACCGTTCTTTGATTGTAATTTCATAATCTTCTCCCAATTTACTAACTTGTGAAGCCCTTCCAAGGAATGAAGAAGTGTCGTCGGTCTTTCATGGAGCACTTGTAATGGAATCCTAAGAAAAGTTTCAAGTTGTTTAAATAATTCTCACGTCAATAAATATGTTCTAAAAGTTGTACCTTTCTAACTTTTTGTCTCGTCTACTTTGTATGTGTCGTAATATTGGTGCAGTATAAGGAAGTTCAAGGCCTAAGTCCTTTGAATCATCAAGCATTGTAAGAAAGACAACTTCAAAACCTATTGGCATGTGATGTATCTCCTCATTTATCATTTGCGCCATGCTACGTTGTATGAATTCTAGTCCTGTGAATAGGTTTACCATAGATCATTAAAAATTAAATACAAAAAAGAAAGAAAAAAAAAGACAATAATCAAACCTTTGTTGATGCATCTTTCACTAGCTTTCCACTCTCTGAGAGCAATTACACATGCTAGAGTGGAACATACGCGATCATATGACAAGAATAAATGTTTATCTCCCCAAGAACCATCTGGAAGCTGGTTGTCTATTATCCATTGTAATGCTTTTGGAAATTCAGGTCTATTGCTACCATCAAGAGCAGGAACTCTTGCCACCCATGCAGTATCATATGCAGACATGGAAATTTGTCCATCCCCAAGTGATCTAAATATTTGTCTGATTTTTTCAACCAAATCTGAAATAATATCGGGTGTCTAACACACTTCACATTTTAGAAAAATATAATTTGAGAAAACATGCAAAATGAATCATCTCATTGACTCATAATCATTACCTCTTGTTGCACCAAGTCTCTATTGACAAACTTCTTATTTGTCCACTGAACTGTCGAGTTTGTAGTAAAAGGTACATTTAACATACCCATTCTAGAAGCTATACAACACAACAATCTATGTATAAGTGCACATTAAAATTCATAACATAGTTCTAATTATAGATTTAAACCATACCATGTGGTATGTAATCAATTGATGACGACAATAATCGTTTACCATCTGTGTTGTACCCATGGGCTGCATTACATCACATAATAATCATTGAATGTAACCAAACTATTATGTCTAGAAAATTTTAGTAGGAAACATCTAAACACTAACTAATTACTGGGTGCCATCTTGCTATTGCAATAAGGTAATCCATTTTTTACATATGATACATATATATACTTGATTGTTGTCCCAAACAATGACGTAATTGATTGATGGAGTGCAACTTGCTCATCTTTCATAATCACATGAATGATAATCACAATTCTATGTAAGCTGATTTTTGGCCATAAAGGGTGCTTACGCTGACTAACCAGCCATGATGTGGGATGATTGGAGTTGCCCTGTTAAACCTCACATAATGTAAGAGGTTGAGTTCATGCTCAATTTTGTTGATGTTTAGGTATGTAGTTGCATCAAATGTCTTCCATAAATCTAAGGACATGAATAAGGCTTATGTAAGAAGAGTTCAACTTTTGCGCCCCCACCCCTCACCCCGTCCCCATTTTTTAATCAACAACCCATTTTATGATGCTTTTTATGATCAGTGAGTGGGTGGTTGGCCTTAGGTGCTTAGAGGCACATTGACCGAGTCCAACATTCTTACCAGATTGCCTAGAGTATTGAGCATTATAGAACTCCTCAAATCTAAAACTTTTTAACCTCTTGCATGCTAGGATTGGACGTCTAGGATTAGCATGTTATAAAGAATAGTTGTCCATCTTGCAACGTAGATTCTACACCCTCATCCCCTTCCATTTCAACAAAAGTTGTATGGACGCATTTGGATGTTTAGGCAAAGAATACTTGTTATTAGATGTCATTGTGATGTACTGGTATCACAAAGATTTACTAGGTTATCATGTCCATATATGACAATAACTAGGAGCAGACAAGATCATATATGGCAGAAAGGCTAACATTTTGCAACCTTTGAATTGAGTTTTAATGTCTAGAGACCCATATAGATATAAGTCCAAGATGTTGGAAAAAGAGATCACTACCTGAACCATTGGAAGAGAAGGGAATTACTTAGGGATTGGTTGGGAAAAGAATAGAATAGAATAGACTTGTGGAATGAGTTATTTGGAATTAGTAGACCGTATAATGCCTAGTATTTGAATACCACATTTCAAAGGGGGGATGGAACACTTCACAAAGTCACAAGAAGTAAAATTTGAACTAGCAAAGCATTTGCAGGACATTTTGTTGCTATAGACTGGTGAATGTAGAATATACAAAGGAGAAAAAGAATGAGAGGTGAGACATACGTGAGGCTTGGCAAGCTTGGATGGTGAAGCTTAATCTAGCAGCGGTTACGGCGACGACGGCGAAACTCCGATGCGCCAATGGGACTCCCGAAAGAGGGCTGTGGCCTGATGGAGCAGCAGTGAGCTTCATCTGGCTGAATTCTGTCATGCTGATCAAACAAGAAGAAGAAGAAGCAGCAGCATAAGGCATATGGAAACTTAAACAGAAAAAATGCTTAAGAAACCAAAAAAATCTGAGCCACTCACTCCAGAATTGAACGGCCACAAGAGGAGGAATGGTGTGCATTACACAGCGTTGGAGATGACGTAGGCTGAAGAGCGCAATGGTGGGTCTGTAAGCTTATATATTGAACGTAGATGCAAGGCTGAAGAGCGCAATGGTGGGTCTTTATATATTGAACAAACCTGGAATATGCTGTTCTGGGTCAATACAAAGAATAGATCCTGTGCTGTTTTGGGTCAATACAAAGAACAGATCTGCAAGACCTAAAAAGAATAGATCTGCAAGAGCTAGAAAGGGGTCCTGAAAACAATATATGAAGCAGTGGCCGCCCTGTTCTTGCTTCTCGTGCTGCAGCGGCAGTGCAAATATAGTAATGCAGAATCTGTCAAATCCCAGCCTCCCGAGTTATTGGAGGTCCTCCGTCCGTAAAAGGCGAGATTCTGCAATCTGGACCGTTGAATTTTCCAGCGTGCATCAGGGGCGCAGAGAATCATTTTTGCTTTAGAGGCATGTTGGTCAGTGGAACACGACAATGATCTCCACCCTGGCTGTTTTTATCATGGTGATGGCTCTATTTCCAAAACCTAAGCTCCCCCCTTGTGGAATCCAGTTCATGCCAACTTTGTAATAACCAACGTGCAACTCTGCATGCCTAGGTGTTGTGTAAACATTGTGCCCTCTGTATCCGCGGTTCACACCACCACCTTCGCTTTCGCCTTTTCCCCATTACTATAAAGAATGCATTCTCCACCACCCATCTAGCACTCTGCCAAAGTGAATCTCTTTTATTTCATATGTTGTACGCAGGATCTTTTCTGTCGTTTTTCACGTAGATCGTTTTCTTGTCCAGGCCTGCTATTTCAAATGGCAAGTGCTGCCAAATCAAGATGTGAATTTGGCAACCATACAGGGTGAATCCAAGAGCTACATATATGGAAGCATGAAAAAAAATGGTCGGAGGAGCCCCGGGGGATTCACCTTTATCACATGAGTGTGTGCCACTTGTGTGCTTAAGGTGAGAAGAAACACCCCCTATATACATACACAAAAGTGTTGGAAAAACACCCATTCCGTGGAGAAAATACACTAGAATGTCAGTAAGAGGGGGATTTCAACCCCTAGTATACGTACGAAAACATCGAGAAAAAACCCTCTTCCACACAATCACTAGGTTTATACGGGTCTTCTGTGTGAATCCCCCGGGGAGGAACTACAAATATGGAAGAGAGAGATAACACCCTGGAACGAGGGTGTTATCTGCGTTTTATAGTGGTTTTGTAGTGGTTTTATGGTGGTTTTCATAACAAGCTAGGTGTTTACGTTTGGCATAACAAACTAAGTGTTTATGCATTTTAAATGTGTTACTAGTGGGTAACACTCTTGCAACCAACGGCTGAGATCTGATCTCAGCCTTAAAACTTGAGGGCCAGGTTGTTAAGAGAAGGATAACCCTCACCTTGAGAGGATTATGGCAAATAACCCTCGAGGCCGGCAGGCCGAGAGGGTTATTTTTCCATGATCCCCGAGAGGGGAGGGTTGGCCTCCCTTAACCACTGGTCCGAGCAGGATGAATCAAGCTAGCAAAACCTGGTAAAGAATCGGACTATTAGATTGGGTGCCAGAACAACGCTACAAGAGCAAAAGCTTCAAATCCTTGCAAAAAGCTTAGATGCTGTCGGATTGCTAAGTTGTCTTTAAGCGAGGTAATCAAAGGCCCTGAGCAAGTTTTTTAAACATGAAATATGCATTCCAGGAACAAGAAAGAATGGTAGAAGCAGTGCTCATGCAAGCTGATGTTCCATTTGAATAAATTCAAAAGCTCCAGAAACGATGGGGCTTTCCCATAAATCGCTTCAACAGGTAAAGAAGCAAGCCCAAATCTATTCCTCAAATATGCTCAAATCTGATTGCAAAAGCTTAGATTGGTTGGATTGGTTAGATTGGACTAGATGCGATTGCTTAGATTGGTTAGATTGGAGTGCAGATTGAAGCAGACCAGTTTACCACAGATCCACCTCCGACAATAGATCCGGCAAGGAAACTGAAAGCACCATCGTAAGTGCTTAAAGGGCCGCCTCCTCCATACATATTCGCCATAGATGGTCCTTCAAGAAGGGACAGATTATGGCAGAAAAAATATTTTCCTTGTTCTATCACAATAACTCTGTATCCTCTGTTCGCAAGCTCGCCTGCTACCACTCCTCTGCCGGATCCATATCCAACCACAACGACATCACAATCTATTATCATCTCGCCTTCCAATCCTGAGCTCCATGAATAATTAAATCACTTTGATGCTAGAAATGCACAGAGTTCTTCCTTGCCAGATTGGAGATCAAATACTGCTTCTTCCAGCGGCCTTTTCAGAGTTTTGCCACCTTCTCGATCGCTTTGCGCAGGATTTTTGTACATTATTGCTTTCCATAATGGATTTTGCCCCTTTTCATCCACCTAGGATTTCATTTCAGATCTAGCATCAAATTCTGAATAGCAAATTCTAGGTTCTAAAAGGAATGGAAAGGGAAAGAACGAACCGCGGCATAAAAAGAAAACAGGCAATAGCTCTTGAACAACTTGAACACAGACTGAAGCTGGTATACTGAGCTAGACCATTGCCGGTGTATTTTTTCTCTTCGATTCAAAGGAAGGTCTGCAATTTTTTGGATGAAGGGAAATAATCCAGTAACGGAGATAGGAGGCGGTGTGGCGGCTTGCATCTTCTAATCGATAAAAAACAAACAAATGCGTCTGATGCCGGATGCCAGAAAGAGACCTCTGATGCAAGAACAAAAATCTTCTGATGCAAGAACAGAACAGAGATGCCGTTGCCATTGCCACTTTTCCTATGTCTTTATTTTCCATCCCGTATAAGTCTCCAAACTCTTCCATTTCATCTAACCATGCTTCAGCTTCCATTCCTGACCTGTCCTTCTTGGAGAATTACCCCAATGTCTAAGTTCTCCACATATTGCTCATGGCACTATAGACTTTCTTCTGGTAATCCCCTTCCCTGCAGTTCATGGTCCTGTCCTGTGAAGTTTTTGCTTCTTCTTTTCCTTTTCTTGTTCTTCTCTGGCACCTGAACTTCCTCCTGTTTCAGTTGACTTGCTTGTTCCTGAGGAGGTAGTGGCGGCATTGGTCCACACTCTTGGGTGCGCATGAGCAGCATGGCCCATTGCACCAGTTGTTCCATCTGATTGCGCATTTGCATCAGCCTCCTGTTGATGGTTTCTGTCGACATGTCGTCTTCCTCCTTGTGCTCTCAGCCAAAAAGGCTCCTAGGTTGCCAGTGATGTTGTCTGCCCTGTGAGGCCGAGCCGATATTTCTGGCTGCAAGTATTAGTCACCATATTTGTTATTCAAAGTTATATATTATGATGACATTTGTAATTCAGGTTAATCATAAAAGAAATCAAGTTAAAACTCAATTTACAAGTTTACAATGAATTATTTCAAAGCATGACATGATCATACAGTTGAAGCTTGATTTATTATGAAAAAAATAACAGTACATGAGAAGGTAAAACATATTAATACATGTTAGTACATAGGAAGGAAAGAAAAGGTTCAGTCTCGGGAGCTCTTCTTGGACTGGAAGAAATTCTTGACGTCCTTGAGTCGAAGATCCTTGCCGATGTTGCATAAGATATTGCATGATGGGCCATCTTGTAATGCTCGAGCCATCTATGGTGGTGGAAGCGCAGGTGCCGTAGCCGTCACTAATATCAAGGGTGCGTCTCTTAGATGTCCTCGGGCGAAGTCCCGGCTATAGAGCACCACAGATCTTTTGAAGAGGGTGACATGATCCGTGTTCTCCCTCATCTTGGCATGCTGACCCCAGTGTAATCATGAGTGATATTGCCTCCTCTCCTCTTGGGCTAAAATCCCTGTGGAATATTATCTTTAGGCCCTGGCTTAGGACAGGAAGGTAGTAATGAAGGGCCTTTCCCTTCTGAGGTCTTGCTTGATCTCTTCCTGCACCTTTCCTCCCTGCCATGTTGCCATAGATAACCATTGTCAGGAGGTCTTTGTGGTCCCTCCACATGGTGGCCGCATGCTCCAAGTTGATGTTGGATACCACCTCGTGTGCTTCTTGATCGGATGGGGCAACTCAAGCTTGGGCCTCTACTCCACTTGTACAGTGTACTCTGTATTGCCTGAAACTCATCTTCCTGAATGATTAGTTGGTGTTGGTGATACATATGTCTTATGTACTCATACGCGGCCATATCTGACATTGTCTCACTGGCATATGAGTGTCGTTCAACTACCTCTCGTGGAATCTCCTGGTAGGTGTAATCGATGAGATCTTTCTGCTACCCTTCTGCAATCAACCCCAGGAGCTCATCAATCTGAAGATCTTTCTCTATGCAATACGGTAGGTGGAGGATGTCATTGGCAAAAAGGTACTCCTCCCCTTCGATAACCACCGGGGACAAGGCAGTGATGCCTATGGGTAGTTCGTTGGCTCTTCTGATATCTTCTTTGTGCCTTTTGATCTGCTTCTCATCCTTTCTGCTAGCTTGCTCTCCTCTTCCTGATCCTCATCCTCCTCTTCTTCATAGTCTTCCTCAATCTGAGGTGCTCCTGAAGATGTGTCGTGGTGGACGTATTCGGTGGCATCGAGCTGGCAGATGAGGCTCTGGTCCATCCTTGTGTTCAAAGTTGCCAAAATCCAATGGCTGTATAGAAGGCTCACCCACCTGGTTGATGGCCTTGAAGTGCATGAATATGGATAAGGCTGCATGTGCTGAGACACATCTGTGCCTATGGGCCTTGTAACTCATGTAATCTGGCATGTTCCCCGTCCGGTCCCAAATCTGGTTCTTGACTCTTGCACCCCCACCTAAGACTTGACTCAATGATTCTAAGGGAACCCACTTTTCTCCCCTTGGCAGAAGGCTAACTTCCCAAGGTAAGATTTGCTGGTCATACTGGCATATGATGTTCGTATAGTAGGGCGTCAAGGTTGCATGGAGTTCGAAGTGGTGATCAAAGACTTGAAAGACCTCCTCTACTGGTATCTCGCTGATATGGTTGGCACTGTTGTACCATTCGATGAAGTTTGGGTAGAGATTGGGATAGAAGAATACATTAGAGTGGTTTGTTGGACGATTTTTGGACAAATATGGGTCGAACAGGGGCAAACTGGGTTATTCTGCACAAAAGAGGTCTGCGATCACGATTGCAGAGAGCTTCGGCGCGGTGTGACCTAGGTGGATCCTTTTTGGCACATCTATATCCTTTTTGGAAGATTTAAAGTGCTAGGATGCAAAGTTTACTTGATTCTAAGCTATCTACCAATTTATCTCACACCAATATGATAATTCTAAGTGCAAACAAGGGCAAACTGGGTTACTCTGCATTAAAGGGGCCTGCAATCCCAATTGCAGAGGCCTTCGGCGGCAGTGTGACCTGCGTGGGTCTTTTTTGGCAATTTTTGACATTTTTGAGAGATCTAAAGTGCTAGGGTGGAAGATTTATTCTATTCTAGGCTATCTACCAACTTATCTCATGTCAATCTGACAAGTCTAAGTGCAAACAAGGGCAAACCGAGCGAAAGGGTCCGCGATCACGTTTGCAGAGGCCTTCAGTGTGGTGTGACCCATGTCACCAATTTTTGACCTAATTTGACTTAGTTTTAAGCAAAAGTTTAACTTATCATATTAATAACAGAGTTTGAGTACATGTATCATCAAAATTTTATACAAAAGAAACTCCTAAATCTTATTTTTCCTAATTCTCTGAGCTAAGTGGAGGTCCTTGGGCATTACAGTGACTCTCTTGGCATGAATTGCGCACAAGTTGCCCTCCTCGAACAATTGGACCAACTCAGTTTCGGCTGCTTCCTGCAAGGATCGGGCTGTCAGGGATAACACTTGATTAGTCCGTCCTAAACTCCTGCATGGTCTCCCGGAGGAGCCGTTTGAAAGGCCTTTTCCAAATCAGAAGATTGGTGCACTGCTGGAAGTGCCTAATCTCACAAAAAACTCGTGTGTGCCTGGAGTTGGGCCCATGGGGAACCCTCTTCGGTGCTTCTGGTCGAGGTGGAGGAGGCTTTGGCTGATTCTTGGGTCTGCCATCCTTCACAAACTTCTCGAAGTTTTGCTTACAATACCAATTATTGTAGTGCGCCCACCTCTAGAAGTATTCTTTGTAGGCTGCCTTCTTCTTTTCAAACTCAAGGTCATGTTTGAGTTTGAAAGCTCTTTCTCCCACCTTTTGCTTCTTGGTTACCTTCGGTGGCCTGGGCCACTTCGGGTATGGTGGTCTTGGGTCGGCGCTTGAAGTCTCCCCAACTTCTTCTTCGAGCTCCTCCTCCTCTTCTCCTCCCTCAACCTCCTTTTCGACTTCTTCCCCATCCTCCTGCTCCTCGTCGGGTGATTCTCGGTGAGGCTCTTCAATTCTAACAGTTTCCCTTGGCCTATCTTGATCCCTCTTGAATCTCTTTTCTCGCCGCCTCGCTTCCTGCTCTCTCTCTCCCCTTACTCTTTCGGGCTGGCCTCACCTCTTCCCACTCTGCCACCTTCTCCTTCCCCTTCTTCTCGCTAGGGCCTACCTTTTCTTGCTGCTGCTGCTGGGGTCTCCCTTCGCTGCCGGAAAGCGTGCCTCGGGCGACAGACTCATCGGTGTGATGGGTGCTTTCGGGCGAGTCACTCGGGGCCTGCTCATCGGTAGTGTAATATGTCTCATCTGTGGAGCTCGATGTGTTGAGCTCATCCTCCTCACCCTGCCTTGGCCTCAAGTGCTCCAGAATTTTCTTGCCGCTTCCGCAGCTAACTCCACCATGATGGGTCTCTTCCTAGGGCTCCTAACCTTTTTATTGGCGCACTTGGTGCGTGCCATGTCTTATGGTCAAGAAAACTGATTAACTTAAGCTGGAGATCGAGAGAGAGGGTTTAGGGCGAAATTAGAGAAAGAGAGACTAAAATGGTGTTTAAAAAGGAAAAGAAACTCTCCATGCCACAGAATATTCCTTAGTCATTAATAGCCCTATTAATTAGCCTCCCTTAATTAATGGTTAGTCCTTATTATTATTTTTATTATATATTTTTGAATTCCCAAATTTTCTAATGGTTTGGAGTCTGAATTATGAATTCGCGCCATTTTTTACCTGGGTTTCGGATTGGGATAATTCTTCGATCCATTTTGGGTGAAATTTGATGATCATGCATAATTTCCACTCCAATTTTACTAAAATGCTTATTTGACTCATTCCTTTCCCTTGAATCTATAATTTTAGCCTAACTTTATGACCCTAATACTTGGGAGAAAAAAATTTCCGTCCCTTTCGAGGTTCAATGCTGGAATTTTCCATTCCATACTCTACTGGGCCGGTTAATCTAGTTGATCAGGGTTATCAATGCTATCTCTTGGTCAACAAAGAACATTGCTTTGATACTATTGTGACACTCCCCACCAAATATATGACGCCCCGTCGTACATCTCGTAGGAAATCCCCCATCTAGCCCTTCGGTTGCATGGGCCCTCCATCTATCCCACACCTAAGATAATTGTGATGCGGGAAAAGGGACACTATGGTGACTTGCATGCTCCCCTATGGGCTCCTATAACAGTTGGAAGCACAAACATAACATCAGCACTAACAATCCAACCAACTACCTCGAAGCGTAGCACATCCGTACAACCATAGATACATCAAAGATAACAATATACCGTGAAATGTATGAGCTCCTACCCAGGCTCAGCCTCGTAAGGCAAGTAGACTGATGGTTGGGCCTCAAGATAAAGCAGACCGAAATATAACAATGGGGGGACTGGCTATAGACAATGTTAGGTTGACCACTCCATCCGCACCTCCTGTGCATACTTTGCAGATGGGCTAAATCGGGCTCTTGGCGTGACTATAACCTGCCAGAGACATAGTCTCATAGTATCACCCATTCGGACTACTCCAGGTTGCATCTCCCTGGTTCGATGAGGTAGGAAGGGTTGCATCTCTCTTTTCTGAGGCCCAGTGGTTCCATGGTTGACTAGAGGATCATGACGATACACGTCCTTACTTGACTGAACTCCATAAAACAAGAGACAGGCTGACATCTGCAACTCTTGAGAGTCAGAGCGACACCATTGACTCAGGAAGTGTCGGACCCATACCCGGCCCACACGAAATGGCCGATTATAGACCTAGCCCGCTACGGGTCCCTAGTAGTTGTGCTCAACAGGGACCTCCCTCCGCTTTGCCACTAACAGGTGGTGCTAAGTCACTTCATAGCTCCCATAGCCGGGAGGGTTCCTATGTATAGGCCACATATAATATGAACTAAGGGGTCTAAACTAGGAGCATCATCTAAATAATGGCTACTAGGTCTCTACCCTCCTTCCCAATACAAGAGGAGCAAACATGATCAACTATCATCATATATCCATATAACATGATAAATAATGAGAATAATATCTAATCCTCATCACATGCATCTAACTTATAGTTAGGGTTCATTAATTAGGGTTCAAGATCTAGACTGAAAGTTCTAGAGCGGCTCGACACATAATGTTAACCCACTTGGAACCCTAACTTCCAGGTGATCTACCAAAGGCGCACTCCAAATCCACGCTCTTGAAGAACTCCCTCCTTGCTCCGGCATCTCCATGATCTTGAAGGGTTCAAGTCACGATCCCGCTCCCGATCGCCTGCCTTTGTGGGCTTTCTTTGTGCTAGGCTATGCTACAGTAGAATGGTTCTCGAAACGGAGTTTTGAGCGCGAACAATGTTCCAAGACTTTGGGAGCCAGAAAAATGGCCTAGGGTTGGTTTGATCGTTTATAGGTTAGGGTTGCCATATCATGGCACGTGGCTCCAATGGGGTGCGTCCGTGTGGCGGGTGCCCAATAGAATGGGCCATGTGGAAAATGGTCCATCCCTAAGGTTGGCTAAGTTATGTGAATAACTTAGCTATGCTCCCACACGTATACGGAATACAAGGCTACTAAGATATGCTTGTATGGTGACACGGCCTAGAAATATACGTATTTATATCATATATCTTAGGGGAACGTCACAATTTGTGTAGTTCATTCATTGTGATATACCTCAAACAATTATTGTTCAGAGTCGGCCCATGTTTTTTCCTTTCAAGCTACATTTGTTAAATGGTCTAGAGTTAGCTCATATGTTTCCTGAGACCCCCCTCACAGCAAGTTTCTCCAATGGCTTCTATTACACCTTCTGCTCCTAGCTCTGCTCTTTTTTTAGTGGATGTCTCTCGGTCCCTCCTTGTGACTTCCTCTACTTCTATTCTAGGTCCCACACCTCAGTTAGTGGATCAACAAAGGCAAAGGCTATCGAGGTTCGAGAGATTGCAAGGGGCAAGTTGAAGAGGTTTGTGGGCAACACATGGATATTGATCGTCGCAGCACCCACCCTCCACCTAAACATCCACCTGCTCTTCATCAACCTTGAAAATCGATCTTTGCATATTAGCTCTCCTCACCACTTGCTTTACGTGATTTTGCCCCTCTTGTTACATATGATTGATTTGCTCCACTTGATTGGGCTGATTTGTTTGAAAATAACATTGCCTTGTCGCAGGTCCAGGATACAACTTCAATCTTTCATAAGATTCCAGTTGTCACATCAAATTTGGCTTCGTCACAAGTCCAAAGCGGTTGGTCATTTAAGCGAAGTTGTATCTCCTTTTATTTATCTAATATGGAGTCCTCAGGCTCGTGTTCTGACAGCATACTGTTGGAGATCCGCCAAAAGCCATCCCGATGCTGCTATGGGGATACCTTTATCAGCCCGCACATTTATATAGTAGCAAGCCATTTTCCCGAGGCCAAGAAAACCATCTCACATGCCAAATCGTATCCAAGTTCGTTGCGCAACCATACCTTCCAAATTTGTATCTTTGGAACACAAAAAAGCCACCCCTTTTGTCGCCAAGCCATTGCTCGAATCATACTCAAAAACGAATTTCGGAACCTTTTTGGCCATGCTAATGTGCACCAAAGCTAATAAAGTGTAAAACACTTTCTTTGGACGTTAAAGTAATATCATTTTATCTTTATCCGACAAGAAAAATATTTGGACAAGAAAAATATTTGGACAACTTCTTACCACCATTGCAAGAAATAAGGATTTGTACGCAAAATACCGGCATCCAATATATCCCTAAAAATTATTTAGCATATAAATGTTTCTTTGCAGCTAAGAAACGTCGGAATCCCGCATGTCCTGTGATGGATGACGGGCCTTCTTGCGCCACATTTTGATTGATTACCTTGGATACAATACAATGGCTAAGATTGTAGCTTCTGATAATTCTATGGCGTGCACACAAAGCAGAATGGCAGCTACGGCATTGTCCATGGAGCCCAATGCAGCAAAAGTAGAGTCCAAGTTATTACCAGGCAAGATGATCTCAATAAAATGCTTAATTTTGGGGTTAATCAGGATAAACCTGAGATCGGATAGCCCTGCATTGATCCTCACTTCGGTTACCCCATGCATTGATCATTTTTTATTTCTTGCTCATGTTCATCATGCTAATGGCTATCTTGTCATTTATTATCAATTCTGTTTCTGCCTAGTAAGATTGATGAGTTTTGGTTTTTATCCAATGGGCCATATGAACACTACATCTGAATTTTGCTTCTGCCTAACAAGAAAAAAGAGCCCCGATCTCACATTAATTGCACCATATTCGTACCCCTTGTGTGACTCCTACTTCTGCTTGGCGAAGTGAATGAACGCTGGTTTTAAATCAAGCAATAGCAATGATGGGGTTTGTGGCCAATGCAGTTCAGATTGTGGGCTTAGATCTGATAAAATTAGTTGTGCTCATTGTGAGAGCATCTGAGAATGCACGAATGCATAAGAAGAATTGCAGAAATTTTGCCCAGCATATTCAGTTAATTGGAAATTTACTTGAACAGCTGAAGCTTTCAGAAGTGGCAGATCATCTTGAAAGTAGAGAACCTTTGATAAGACTGGAAAAGGCGCTTCACAAAGGTTTAGTCTTAGTGAAAACTTGTCAAAAGAAGAGCTATCTCTATCTTTTGGCAATGGGGTGGCGAATTGTTTCACAGTTTAATTCCTGCCAAAGTGAGATTGATAGGCTTGTACAACTGATTCCTCTTATTTCACTAGTGGAAAATAACAGGGTAAGCAGTAGATTGTTTAGTTTCTTCAAGGTGGTCACTTATCCAGTTTCCCCTGACTTTATTAGAACTAACAAGTTCATTTACTTCATGTCAGGCTCTTGACCAACTGAGAGCCATACAGCGAGACCAGCGGACTTATGATCTAGATGAAGAAGAAAAGAGATTGTGGGGAACCTTATTGAAAAATCAAAGGACAATAGATGAAACTATGGAATTGCAGCAGTCACTCTCTTATGGTTATCCAGATATTTCACTTTATGAAGCTCTCCGGATGGAGAATGAGAATCTTCACAGAGAGCTACAATTCAGGCAATCTCTTGCTGATATAGACCAGTGTGACATCATAAGGCATCTCATTGATGTAGTTCAATTACCTTATCAGAGTGACAATAACATAAATAGTGCTGGGTACTTATCTTTCCATTTCTCTTGGTTGGTATACCATTTTCTTCCTGTTTCTGGGGCTGAATACCATTTATTGAATACCATCATGAAGACAGCCAACTCATTTCTGCAATGAACAGTCTAGCTCTAAATGACCCTAGCCTTATTAAATGATGTCTTGAAGGCTTTGGTGTTTGAAGGCCTGTCTATCTGTCCACGTACATAGATTGTCTATTTGGCCCCACCAAATGTGAAGTGTTTTCTGCATTATAACTATGGCTTTGCTTAATTCATATCTACTCTACAAGCTAGTGGGCACTTAATGGTTGCTAATCTGTGTGTCCTTACAAGGTGATCTGTTGTCTTCTTTTTTCATGGAGCCAGCTTGATAATGCAGAGGGATAGAAACATGGGGCAGGGCCAATGTGATAACTTGTATAACAGTTACTGTACTAGAATGGTAAAACCCAGTTGTCTACTTGAGCAGTATCACTTAAATGCATGTCATTTTGCTTGCGCAGCTGTATTTAGTCTTTGCCTTCTGGACACTATTGCCATAAAAAACAAACCCTTGATCATCTCCTCCCCCTTCAAATTTTGCGTCTTTAGTAGTGCTAAACTTTCAGGATGCATCTATTGGAGTTTGCTATGCTATATGAAGACATAGTCTTTTACTTTGAAACATTTGGAACACCAAATTACTGACTAGATACTTCTTGCAGGCAACTGGAAGTTAAATTAGATGGAGTTCAAAAATGGCAGCATGGTCTATTTGACTGCCATGCAAACCCTCTACTATGTGAGTTTCGTTTGATTTTTGCTCGATTTTCAGCTTCTCTAAATAGTAATTGAGTAATTATTATTATTTGCTAGAGAAAATAGTGAGTCAATGTTAGAAGGTTAAGCATTGTAAGGTTAAGCAACTTATTGGGTTGGACTGTTGTTTCTTGCTTTCGTCATTTCTCTCCCTTTGGCTATCCCTTTGTCTATTCTCTGGATGGTAATCCACCAATTAGTTTAATCCTTAAATGGGAGGGAAATCTGTTTTGTATTTAGACTATACATTTCTTTCAGTTGGCAATCTATCGTCTTTGCAGTGCCATTGGTTATCTAACCCCGTCCTTGCTTTCTCAGGTATCTCAACTTTTATTTGCCCATGCATTACCTTTATAAGGATTGCATCTACTGTGACAGACAAGGAAGTTGGTACAGTCCTCCTATATAATTTTGATTATGTCGAACTTGTATATCTTTGCTTTCTGTGGCTGATTATAATGGGATTTTATATGGACAGCAAAGGAGTACATGAATAGTTTTGCTGAGATTCATGCAAATCTTGTCTTCTATCTCATTTTTATATCCTAACATCAGTTTTGTTGTATTTTCAGCCAAATATGCTGCATGTAGCAACTTGATAGCATTTTCTTTAGGTTTGGGTTGCTTTTGCTACACGGCATCATTTCGTAGAACATTGAGAAAACGTCTTAATATTCCGGTAAGTGCATAGATCAAAATAGTTTTGGACTTGTCTCAGATTTCAACACATTAGTGATAGAGAATAAATTTCCATAAAGATGGATGGATCATTAGTCTATTTAGTGGAGACAGTGTTATGTTACTTGGGATATCTTTACAACGATGCAGAGCAGCTAGTAAAACAAGCTGGAAAATGAAATCCAAGAGATTAAAGTAGCCACTATATGTACTTTTCTTTTATTGCTGTTCAGGTTTTGTGTGACATGTTTATGTCTTTGTTCACTCTGGTTATGAGAATGCAACTAATTCCACTGAATCTGTATAACAATAAAATTTCCTTCTACTATTAAGTTTTATTTCAGAGAGGATTCTTATGATTCATGTTCAAATTCCCCCCTTTTTTTTTTTTGGTTAGGGTGGATCTTGTGATGACTTTTGGGCTCATGCGTTGTGCTTCTGCTGCGCACTTGTTCAAGAAGCTGAAGAAATGCGCATTCTAAGACAATTAGGTAACTTTCTTGCATGCTGGAATTCTGTAATTGCGTAAAGGCAAGACCAAGTCATATAGTCAACCTCAAAATATATAGAACAATAGAGAATACTAAAATGACGCACTATTGCAGGTGGGATGAGTGCGCCTCCCTCGCAATGTATGAAAAGATGAGATAAAGGTAGTAAGTAATATGAGACAACCTAAATCACTCCTTTGTATAAAAAGTGTGCATTGTTCCACATGTATACATGTTAATTCAGATGATAAACTTGGTTTACCGTAATTCAAATGTCATTTACGAAATTGTTAATAGATATTGATATTTGAGTGCTTCTTTATCAGGTATGGATTAAACTAAAGAGTTAAGTTATAGTAATAAGTGCTGCACAAATATGTGGTGATGCAATTCTATCACCTTATTTACTATTCTATTGATCAGAATCATTCGAAATGCAGAAGATGCATCACGATGATGGACTAGAGCATTTAATAAAAAGTACGAAAATGTAGTTGAATTAGAGTACAAAAAAGTAAACTAGCTTGTAATACCCTTTGCTTAAACATTTACAAACGCACCAAATATTTCTGGCGATGGATTACCTAGAAGCTCTATTGATGGTTGTGGAAGAAGCTTACACATGGAATAAATGATTCTGTGTTGAGGCTTTAAATCCAATAATGGTCATCTATGGTTTTTAAACCGGATGAAGCCGCCCATGGATGATTTGATCCAAGTTCGGCAATGGTTGCACCAGTGTTGGGCAAAGTTTTTAAACCCAATCGGAAATTTTCCTACTCTTTCATCAAATAGCCGGATATTTTCAGTTCCCAATCGGAAATTTGTATTATTCTTATACAAATATGCATAAAAATCTACCGGAATTTTTCCTGCAATGGGCTAACTCAACCGGAAATTCTTAGTTTCAACCGGAACAACCCTTCTCTACCGGAATTTGCCCAACGATTGGGACCATTCGTGGTTTTAAGCGGGCCAAAACCATGGTTAATCCAGAGCATTCTTGGGATTCACGACCATAACCACGATTTTGGCTGTTAAACCAGGACTGGATATGCATGGATTCATCAAAATCCAATGAGAAGAAAAGCTGATTAGAAACTGATATACATTCCTCGGGGAAAAGCAAGGAAAGAATCTAACCACAAAGCTAAAAAACATATGGGAACCTTAGAAAAAAACAAGGTGCTGCGCACAGATTGCCCTCCAGTTTTTTTTAGGGTGAAGGGTGAAGTCGTCTAAATATAACTGTGAAGTCATGTTTTTATAATCTATATTTAAATTAAAGTAGACCCCTACCATGTTCTTACAATAAGCTTGTAGTTCCCCTACATTCATGTACAAGCCCGTCCACAAGTGCCCCTCGATCGAATTGTGTATGCAACTGAGTAGTTTGATATTCTCGTGGATAGAATCTTGAATTCATGTCTCTGTGGCATCGCATCCTCGTTCTTGGTCAACGACTGGATTGACTATCTCAGACAAATAAATCATGCTCTCATCCTCATAAGATAGCTCTGCATCACGAAACTTCCAAGCAAGGAGAAACAACTCGCCATAACCCATTTTGTAGGCGCAACTTTATCTTTTTATGGCATCCTGCATCAACTCTCTGCAAACAAGACTTTTTGTTGCATCTATCCTCAAACTGACGAGGCCTTTTCATTTCTTTTATCCTTATTTTGAGTTTTATGTGCTTCAACTCGCCATCAATTAATGTCAATCTTCTTTGTGCCTATATTACTAGATTTGTTTAGTCTTGACGGCATTCAGTGATATGTGGCTATGGGTCCTCTCTGTCTCCACCTTTATGGTGCATTCACAATGGGTTTCCTACAAAGATGTAAAGATGTACCTCTTTAATAATACAATATAGCATTTTCCATCCTGTACAGATCCGCATAGGTATTAGATACAAGAATATACCCAACACCAAAATGGAAATGTAGACTAGTAAGTTGATCAAAGCAATGCCTCCCTAATTGCACATTCCCATGCATTTTTGAAGCAACAAATAAAGCCATCCATCCTGATATATTAGTTTGGGATGATGAAGTCAATGGTTGGACTGGAAGGGACCAAGAAGATGTATATCTATTCTTTCTAGAACTCATACTTGAAATATTAGGAAAAACCATATGTTGCTTCTCTTACTCAAGTTTTTAATTTCAAGTTTCTTTGGACACGCTTGCATAAAGAAATTCTAGAAGATGAGAACCAACTAAAGGGCATACTTATGGATATCATAAGAAGGAGAAAGTTGGAACATAGCTTTGGAGCTAGTACCTCTAGGCTGCTCTTTGATAGGCTACTGGAGGCATCTGAGGCACAGAAAAATGATGTGCTCCTTTTAGATAATGGAATGACATTTCTGCTTACTGGGCATGAGACAACAAGCCTTCTTACGTTGACATTTTATTTGCTATCTCAATATCCAGAATGGCAAACAAGAGCTAGAAATGAAGTGCTTGAATTCAATGCAAATTGGAGTGATTTAGCCCAAGTGAAAGTCATAGATATGGTCTTGCTCGAGTCAATACGTCTCTTTCCTCCACAACCCCTTATTGATAGATGTCGTATTCGCGATAACACCATGGGCAACCTCGTCATCTCTAAAGATATTGAAGTGTTGATTCCTATACCTGCAATCCATCGTGATAGTGGTCTTTGTGAACTCGATGCAAGTGATTTTAGACCAGACAAGTTCTCACATGGTATTAGTGGAGCCTGTGAACACCTCTTTGGTTATATGCCCTTTGGCTTTGGACCTAGGACCTGCATTGGGCAATCTTTGGCCATGACAGAAGCCAAGATTATTCTGGCAATGATGCTTAAAACCTTTATGTAGGAAGTTTCGTCTACATACGTGCATGCCCTAGTATTTGTCCTTGCATTGCTACCTGAATTTGGAATGCCCATAAGAATTACAAGGCTGTAAACCTGTTGATTTGATTCTAGAAAAATACAATTCGACACATAGATATGCATTTATGACTCGCATAATTATGTGAAACTTCTAAGCCTTATGTGCATAAAATGGTGGCAATTTGTGTGTGGCTCTAAGAATAATGGTAATATATGCTGCAGATAACACTTTCATAATCTCTATCATATACAGAGTATGCACATCTCATATTTTTTATGGGATCATTACAAATAGTTGAGAGGACAAATAGGAAAACATCATATTTAATAAACATTGGATATAGAAAGAGAACAAGATTCTGATGAGAATCAACTTCATACAGTACCTACAACATTGGTGATGACTAATTGTGTAAGAATACGACTCCAACAGTCTGCTTCACATATTTTAACCTACTTTAGCCTGACGGATAAGACTTGCGCTATTTCTCCTTGGTCCTAGCATAATTTGTCAGTGGTCAGAAGCCACCACCTATAAGTGCACGATTGAAATAGTAAGTGCAAAGAATAACTAAAGCCAATGAATATAATAAAAGCTTACAATAGCGTGGAACACCTTTTCCTTGTAACTTTTCTCCTTTTGATGACAATGATGTTATTTATGAAAATCAGGCTTTTGCCCCTGCCTATTCCTGGACTTTGTGCAGTTTATCTGAAATAAAAATGCACTTTAGATACTACAAGCACTAGTGAAAGTTCTATGTTTCAGGCTTATCACCTTCCTGTTCATGTCCTCACTTTCCTCTGAAGCGTTGCTATTATTCATGTCAAACCATCCAGCGCTTCAGAAGCAAAGCTGAGAAAAGAACCCATTGCTGTATTTGATGAAACATAACTGTTACGAACTCTTCGTAACTGGCTCGAAATAATTGTCTGGTTTGCTTTGGCACACGCCTTTCTCCCCTGAACTTTAGTTCAACATGAGTCTAGTAATGACATGCCATTGCTTCTAGCAAAACTGAAACCTCTAGCAGAAGGCATAGCATAAAATTTATAACATACTTCAGGTGATAGAGAGAGTTGAGAACATACCTTACCCATACACTTCTCTAAGTGAGGCGCAAAACGGCCAGCTATAACGGGGGCCGCCTTACAGTTCATGCACTCAAACATTTCATTTGTCCTGGCCGGGATGCGATTGACCAAACACATCAACCACATACTTGGCACCGATTCTAGAATCAAACTAGTTTTCATCATAGTAGCTCTAGGCAAAGCGGATAAAGTACATTTTTTCGATAATGCTTCATATGGAAGGGGATCGACAAGCTCTCATCAAACTACCATTGGTCTCATCCCCGAAGGCGATCATCTTTTCCTTAAAAAGGCGATTATGATCCTGCGATTATAGAATTCCAAGATCGCATTTTCGCTTTGGCAGTTTAATAAAGACCCTAAATGCTTCACTTAAGCTCCCACATTTGGAATACATATCAATCAGAGTGCTTCCCATAGTGATATCTGATTCAATTCCCATTTTTATAATCTCTTGATGCATAAACCTACCCTATACAACGACTCTCGATGTAGCAGGGGCCTCAAGATACTCAAACAAGTCAAACATTTGGCAAAAACGCCATCATAACATTCAATTGCTAGAATACCTTCTCCATCTTTGGGCATATCCACGTAATTATTGCACCCCATGACACCAGAGTTCTGGTCGGCAAAGAGTAAAAGATTTTCCATGCCTCCTCAAGGCTGGCATACATACTGATTAAGGTATTTTCCACAACAATGTCTGATTGTATTCTGTTTCTTATGACCCTTTCATGGATGATTCGTCCATACTCCATTGCCCCAATGCTTGCACATGCTTTCAAAATGCTTGAGATTATTATTTCATTTGGTTGTTCGTCCTCCATCATTTCAAAGCATGCAAGTGACAGAGACGGAAAAGCAATGTATTTATGAGACATTGGGATACCAGAATCACCTCAGAAGCCACCTCTTGGCTAAAAAATCCCATTGTCATAGCTTCCTTTAGCTCCAGAAAATTCAACGAACTCCTGTATACCAAATGGAGCTGTGAGGCAGTGATTATTTTCGTACCCTAGGGTGTAATGTCGGATCTGCCATACCTTGAGCTCAAACAACAGGGATAGACATGAATGGAAACATCACTGATTAAAGAGACAAAAAACAACGGAGTATCAGTTTCTTAGCTTAGCTCACCTCAAATTTTCGCCGCTCCATGTCTCCACTGGTAGTAAAAGAGAGCTATAAAGAAGATACGAAAATGCCAAGTGACTTGGATAAGTCAAAAGATCATGGAAAAATCGCTACGCTCCTGCCACAAGTAGGGTGCCATGGCTTCTACACTCCCCCTTCGTGACGCTTCCAGAATCTATACGATGCTCCCATCGTACAAATACGGGAATTCCCCTCCCATGGCGACTACATCACCACGGTAGGGCCCTCCGTCATACTCAGACCACTTGGGATGGCCAAGTGTCCGGGCGAGGAATACGGAGGTCTCATTCGTCCCACGTCCTCTATGGGAAATCCTATACAACGGAAGCATACACACACGTTAGCATACAACAATCATGCTAAAATAATATACCACCACGAAGGGTGGCCCATCCATCACCATCCATCAAAAGACAATATGTCCATAATAATATAAGCTAAACAACATGACAAGGCGCTACCCCGGCTCAGACTCCAAGGGGTCAACTGACGGTCAGGGCTTCAAGATATCAGCAGAGGGAAGTATAACATGGCGTTGGCTGGCATAAAACAATGGCTAGGGTAGTCTACTCCATCCGCCCCTCCTGTGCACACTTTGCGGATAGGCTGAATCATGCTATGACGTGCTTGTAGCCCTCCGGAGACGCAATCCCAAGGAATCACCCTACGGGACTACTCCGGGTTACATCTCCCCGATCCGATGAGGTAGGTCAAAGAGGCGTCTCCTTCCCGAGCATGACGGATCCCTGGGTGTACTAGAGAACACGTGCCGCCTCAGTGACCCCCGCATCCGTACCCGGCTTACTCCCCTAAATCTAAAGGCCGGCTCACCAGCCCGTTCGAGTCCAGGGCGTCCATATAGGCACGTCTCCCTGGACTCAGGGAGTGTCAGACCCATACCCGGCCCACACACAGTGACCAGCTATAAGCCTACTATACTATAGGAGTCCTGTAGCCACGCTAGGCAAGACCCCACCCCCGATTCACCATCATACTCGTTGTCTGGTGCTGAACCACATCATAGCATCCTCAGCCAGGTTGGCTCTTGTGCACATGCCGCATTTATTGGGTATTAAGGGGTCTAGCTAGAGACATCTCTACTGCTAAGAGGCTTTTAGGTCTCTACCCTTCCCTTAATTCCCAATACATGGAATAAGCGGAAAGAATAATATAAACACCATCTAAATATCCAGAACAATATACAAAAGAGAATTTAATCATTCCATTATTCAAAGAAGTGTCAACAGAATAGAAACTATCTAAGGACTAACCAGTCTCTTGGCTGGAGCCGTTGTCACGGAAGGCATCCATAGCTTGAGGCTGTTGGTAGGTATTGGCAAGGACGGGTTTAAGCTGGTGGCCGCTGCTCCTCTTCACTCTCTAATTCAAATTTGGGATGAAATGGGGGGTAGGACCCCTATTTCTCCAACCCAAATAGCAAGTCTCTCCTGGCCAATCGATTTGGGCCAGGTGGCACCTCCTCATTGGTGATAATTAGTTAATTAGGTGAAATTAGCATAATTAGGTTAATTATGCCAATAAAATCCATAATTATCCATTGGTTTTATTAGCTGCTAATAAAACCCATTATAGGTGAACCCCACTTGGGCCCTTAGGCCTACTACATACTGGTGACGTGTCACGGTATGCATCATTATCTTGTATAAATACCTAGAGCGTCACATTCTCCCCAGAGATTAATAAGATAAGATAAGATAAGATGAATTTTTACGTCCACGGGAACCCAACGGGTTATGGGACGGCACATGCAAGGGCAACAACCCATCTAAAACCTGGGGACTAGGCCCCATCACCAAACACAATAACCAAATATTAAAAGGCTACCAATAATAAGATAAGATAATGCTAATGCTAGTGGTAAATTTATGCTTCTAAAATTATCTAGACATAGCGGTCCAAGGATTGGAAGGCCATTGATCTAGAACAATTCTTTGCGCCTCCCCAGTACCTTTGCCCATTTCTTTTGCGGCGGGCTGCCCTCACCTTTGAGCTCCTCCTTACGGTTACACAATTGAAAGGGAGAGGGTACTCTAATCTTTGTCGTCGGCATTAGAGTTAGTGGAAATAAATATGGAAAAGATAACTTTTATTTATTGAAGACGTCAAAGGGTTACATATTCAGGTAGCAGAACAGAAGTTCTTTTTCAACATAAGTAGTAAGAGATTAACACTCAAGGGTACATTCAAAACATAAAATTTCAAAAACACAAGTTGGCCTACGAAGTGAGGCCCAGGTTCTTCTGCAGCTTATTAGTACGCTCTACTGGCCTGCAGAAGTGAATACATTAGTGTTTAAGAAATACGTAGTGTGGTTGAAGGGACCACCCCCTTAAATAATTAAAAAAATTATGAATGCAAGAATCCTACCATGCCTATGGCTGGCATGTCGTCGCGGCATAAGGAATGGCAATATGCCCATAATAGCCGGAGACGAATGCGTCCTATCATGAATGCCTATCAGTTTCCCATCTAAGATGCATGTAACCCAACCCCTAGAATGATCCCTGCTGGATCGCGCTCGTATGACCCCTGTCACACTAAAGAAAAACACTATGCTTACCATCGGGGTCGGAGATGATTGCATCTTGAATGGTTCAGCCCTGGCATGCTTTCATAAAGTCCGGGTAAGTCATCCAAATCCGCTTTAAGAACCCATGTTGCGTCCTCTGTGGGTAAGTGTTTCCACTTAACCAAGTATTGCAAAATTTGAGTTCGACGGGTTTGCTTATATGCGCGATCAAGAAGAGCTTCAGGTACAATCTCCAATTGATCCTCAGTCATCTTCAACCAAACGGAATCACCAACCTGAAACTCCCGGGGCGTACGATGTCGATCAGCAAGACTCTTTTGTCGAACTCTTGCGGCGATCAAGTACGCTCGAACCTCTTCAACTAATGCTTGCATGTCTGTAAGCAGTTATTGAGAAACTTCCACCTTGGATACTGGATTATGCCATTAATGTGCGGAGTGAGGGATTGATAGCCGTAATTTATCATGAAAGGAGACATCACGGAGGACTCTGTCTAGTCTTTATTATAGGCAAACTCCACCAAATGGATGTAGTGCGCCCATTGAGATTGCTTGTTCGGACATAGTTCGTAGCATATCCTCAATTATGCGATTTATTATTTGTGTTTGCCATCGTAAAGTGAATGATAAAAGCGGTGCTCATGGCAAGCTTAGTTTTGAATAGTCTTTGAAGAAATTTTTCCAAAATGCACTAACAAACTTAGGATCCGATCGATATGATAGTGCAGGGGCATCCCATGCGGGACGAAATACCTCCTTGGTAAATAGCAAGGCAGTATCTAATGCGATGTCCATGGTACGACATGGCAGGAAATGTGCCATCTTAGAAAGTTTGCTGACCACCACCATTAAGGCATCAAATGCTCTTAAGGTGCACGGAAGTCCCACGATAAAATCCATGGTAATAACTTCCCATTTTGCATTGGGGACATCGAGAGGTTGCAACTCCCCTGGGATCCGCAACTGCTCAGCCTTTGTTTGCTGATAGATCTGGCATTGCTTAATGTACTTGGCAATGTGCTTCTTCATTCCTGGCCAGAAATAGCTGGAGCGGATCTTGAAATATGTCTTCATAAATCCTGCATGCCCCGTTATAGGACTGTTATGTGTATCATGGAGAATGAGCTTACGAACTCCAGATGTCTCGGGAACACATAACTTATCCTTGTAATAAAGGAGTTCAGCTTCCTTCTTATAATGGCGGAAGATCTCCCTCTCCTTATCCGTTCTGGCTTCCTTAGATATACACTTTGCCATATCTCCTAGAATTCTGGGTCTACGGGAAGGGCCTGCTGAATCTGCTTTCCAAACTCATTGGAGAGTGTGGATATAGCATTACAATGCGTTCGAGTGACGAATGGATGTCTGGAAAGCGCGTCAGCGACAACATTATGCTTGCCCGGCTTATAAATGACCTCAAAATCATATTCCTCAAGGAATTCCATCCATCGTCTTTGTCTCAAGTTGAGATGAGGTTGCGTGAAGATGTATTGGAGGCTTTGGTGATCCGTATCTAAATGGAATCGCCTTCCAAGTAAATAGTGCCTCCAAATGCGCAAGGCACGCACAACCGCGAGCAACTCTTGATCATGTGTGGGATATCGTTGTCCTGCGTCATTCATCTTTCGAGAATCATAGGCGATAACCCGACCTTCTTGCATTAAGACTCCACCGTTAGCTATTTTACTAGCATCTGTGGCAACCCACTTATCCTTTTGAGGATCTGGCATGATAAGCACAGAAGCTGTTGTCAAAGCATCCTTTAATGCTTGAAATCCGGCCTAAACCTTGTCTTTCCAATGTGCCATCCAATCCCTAACCTTTTCATACTTGGTCAGGTCGGTTAAAGGTGCGGCGAGCTTGGCAAAGTCCTTGACAAATTTACGGTAATGCTGCGGACTTCGGACATATTGGTTGGAATTGGCCACTCCTTTACTACCTCAATCTTAGCTGGATCTGTAGCTATTCCTTCTGCCGATACAATATGTCCCAGATAATCCACCTTGGTGGTCGCAAACTCCAGACATCGTGCTCTTAATTTCCACCTAAAGCCCTTGCACAAATCTAGAGCACAACTTAACCTTGTCCATTGTAGGGCAATGAGACTGCAATCTCCTGAACTTTTCATTATACTCCGCTACTGTGCCAACGTGCTTACAATCAAAGAACTCAATCATTTTCTCCACCTTATACCCTGGCGTTGTAAAATGACCTTCAAATGCGCTCTGCCAGGTAGCCTGCACAGGAGTCTTCCCCAAATCTATCAGGCACCGACGCGTGCAAATCCTCCCAGCATTGCTTGTGCAAGGAGCGCCTTTACTGATTCCTCCGCCTTAATCAGATCAAAATAAAACTCCACTCCACAGAGCCATGCATCTGCATCAGACACTTGGAGAACTTGGCATATAATTGGTGGCCTCTCAATTTCTGTAAGGCCAACTGAAGGTGCCGTTCATGGTCCTCTAAGGTGTTACTGTATATGAGGATATCATCAAAGAATATGATGACAAAATCATCAAGGTATTCACGGAAGACATCATCCATGAGCCTCATGAAACTGGCCGGACTCCGGAGCATTAGTCAGGCCAAATGGCATCACAGTGAACTCATAATGCCCATAGCGCGTCTCGAAAGCAGACTTATGGATGTCATCCTCCTTATTTCTTGTCTGGTGATATCCCGACCAAAGGTCAATCCTTGTAAAATACTTAGCCCCTTGCAAATGATCCATAAGATCGTCGGCCCGTGGCAAAGCATACCAATTCTTAATAGTATGCTTATTTAGTTGGTATCCTTTTTCTTGAGGAAGAGTATCAGGGCTCCAAAAGATGAAACACTGGGTCGAATGAAGCCTAATTTGAGGAGCTCCTGCAACTACTTTTTGTGCTTTTTAAGCTCTATTAATTCAGGAATACTCATCCGGTATAAGGCCTTACTAGTAGGCTTAGTGCCTGGTTCCAAGGTGATTTCACATTCCATTCCTCTAAAAGGCGGCAAGTGATGGATCTCTTCAGGAAATAGGTCATGGTATTCCCGAAGAACCACGGCTATTGCCGGAGGCAAGGTGTCAAGAACTTCCTCCTGTTTGGACTTAGACTCCACTGAGGAAAGTCGAATCATGCCAATGATCTGAGATTTCTTGAGAGCCCCATGCAACTGGCGCAATGAAATACATTGCATAATGGGAATAACAGAAACACACGCTATGGTAATTTTCGGGTTCCATTGGCTGCATTAAAGGTAACTTCCCGCTTCTCACAGTCAATGTTGGCCTTGGCAACAGCCAGGAATTCCATTCCCACAATGAGATCATAACGGCCAATATCCATTATTTCCGCTCCTAGAGCAATGGGTGCTCCTGGCAGCTGAATGTTCAAATTGATGCGCCGCTCACGTGTGTGGTGGATTAGCCTTCAAAGGAGTGAGATGTAAGGCCTACGCCATTCTAGGAGATGCAAAATTATGCGTCTTTGCCGGTGTCCATAAGGATAATGAAAGGCTTAGAACCTACTTGGTTGTTAACCACCTAGTGGTTAACATTGTTACTATGTTAGGTGTCGGTGGTGGCGGTGACACTTGGCATGATTAGGTTAACATAAGTGTAGGGATTAGATTTAGCTAGATGTAGGGGGCTCAGTTGCGGTCTACACTATATTAGACCGGAGCCTCTTCAGATGTACTCAGGTTTGATCTCATATTTGGAGAGCCTCATTTGGCCACGTTCCCTTCATTCTTTGTACATATTTGTTTGTCTTGTTCTTGTTTTATGATCATGAACATGGCAGCTTTGTAGCATCCGGCAATCATAGACTACTGCTGCGGGGTGCTAAGAAGAACCCACATTAGCGGTGGCAACAAGATTGCATATTAAACGGGAGCAAATCATTGAAACGGGAGCAAAAGGAATATTCCTTAAAGATTCCCTTTTTTTTCCAAAAAAGGAGCTAAAATGAGGTAAAAAAAATTTTTGATCATAAAATTGTATTTTGACCCCCCTAAAATCACTCATTTTTTTGTGCAAAGAGAAAATTGACTATGTCAAAGTGACATTTTTTTCTACTTGGTTAGAATTTTTGAAGTGTGTTTTTAGAGAAAACCACTAATTTAAGTGTATCTCCTACACAACATTTTGTAAGCTTGGATTATATTCCAAAAAATGTACTTTTAGGTTACAATGTGTCATTTTTTAATGATGTAATATTTCAAAGTACCAAAATTGTAATCCGGAATACACTTTTGCTATTCGAGGATATAGAAGTGTATTAGGAATACACTTTTGCTTTTCTTGAAAGTCAAAGTGTATTCGAATACACTTTTTGGTTTTGCTTTCGAAATCAAAGTGTATTCTGGAATACATTTTTGTTGTACAAGGTTTTGAGACTCAACAGTGATCTTGGGGTTTTTCAGGTTTTCGACATTTTCAATGACCTCGCAACTTTTTTGTTTCAATTGATTTGAATAACATTACGATTTTATTCGTTTTTTATATGGGGATACATGAACAAAGTTCTAAATAATAAAGGGATTAGCGAAAGGGAAAAACAAACCAACAACAACTAGATTTTCTAGCATATTCAATTTATTTTGATGACCTTTCAATAATTGTTTTTATTATTTTGTGTGGATACAGGGTTATGGTATTAAATAATAAAGGGATTGTGATTTTTTTGTTCTTAAGGCTAGGGATACTGGGTCTTGGTTTCAAATCATAAGAGGGAAATGTATTCCGGAATACACTTTGTATTCCAGAATACATTTTTTTTTTCTAGGAGGACAGAGACGTGTTTTTTTTGCCCTTTCTGCTCTGGCGATCTTTGTCTACAGACCTTGCGCCACCATTTCATGCTCAGATTGGAAAAGGCTATGGTGTTGGCTAAAGCTTAAGCCAAAGTTTGGTTAAGCGCCTTTGAATTTTTTTTTTTTTGCATTAGGGTCGAATGCCAAAATATAGGGTCGGATGTAGTAGAATCGGATCGGATGCGAATAAGGTCGAATGTAGAATCGGATGCCATGTCGCATGTAGGGCAAAAGAGTTTTTTCTAGTAGGGTTGGATGCGAGAATCGGATGGCGAATGTTGGATCATCGGGTCCGGATGCAATCGAGATGCTTTTAGATGCCATATCGAGAAGCAAAGGGCTGGCGGCAAACAAGGTTTCGGATATCTTTGGGTGATTTGGAATCTTTGGCAAACAAGGTTTTTCGGATATGGTGGAGCAAACAAGGTTGTTTTGGTGGCTATGGTGGCTATCACGGTGGCCGAAGTTATGGTGCCTCACGGTATTTTATATGGCATGGGCTGTGGCCGAAGCTACAATGGCAGTGAAGCTACGGTGGCAGTGAAGCATGTCGTCCAAAGTAAGTTGCATAGTTTTCTTTTCCTTTTTTTTAAACTAGATGAGCAGGTCTGACCATTTGAAGCAAGGAGATATTCTTGATTTGCCCATGATGTGTCCTCTATGTTTTAAACTGGAGCTTCTTTTTAGCATTGTACATTTAAGCTTTGAAATAACAAATTTGAAATATGGTGCAGCCATGCTTTGCCTTGTAAAAAAGAACATTGATGAATGAGAGTTTTCTTTGTATGAGACCTTGAAGCGGGGAAAATGCTTTTGTGGTACCTCGGTTCCATCCCCATATTATGGTAAAATATTTTTACATTTTCATGTTTTTTAGTTGCCATTGCTAACTTTTGTCAACATATCCTCAATTAATTCTTAAGTGTCGATTTAATTATTCTCTCATTTCTTGCTGATTCTTAGCATAGAGTTACTGTTTTTAGAGTAGGTTTGCATGACTATTTTTCTAGCCAAGTTTAGCTTGAGTTTGGTTGCATTTCTTTTTCTTGGTTGGAATTTTGCTTAGTTCTTTTTAGCTTTGAAGATCTTATGTTAACTGTTTGAAGATCTTATGTTAACTGTTTGCAGGTTCTACTTGAGTTTTGAGAGCAATTCCTCACAATATCTTTTTACCTTCCTTGAACTCTACATCTGGAAGTGTTGAATATAAAGTCATAGAATCGACGAGGATTTCATCAAATTAGCATGAGATTTTTAGTCACTGAAGTTGGCATGTAAAAAACATTATTAGCAGAAGAAGACCACAATGGCTCATACAAGTTGTTGCTATTTTAATGAACTGGGCGAGGTTGGGCGAGGTTGCAAAATGGAGCGATTTACGCATATTTCTATAATAATATTTACATGAAATGTACATGCCTTGAAAATAAAAATAAATAATATGAATTCTTATTATATTAATGTCTACTGTGTCAAGGCTCTTGCAGGATGTGCATCAATGTTTTTAATTTTCATCCTCAACAAAAATAAGGAGGTTGCATATTAAACGGGGTCTCTAAATCAAAGGAAATAAATCCTTCACAAAGCACCAAATCATCTTAAAGCTTTGTCTGATCTTAGAACATGCTTTTTTGGGGTGCAATAGATGCTACCTTTAGATTTGAGCAACATTTGGCACGTTGAATGGCCTCTTAAACATAAGGTGTACTGCAGGGATTGGAAACATGGTTTCCAATTTGTATTCTGGAATAGCATAAGAGTGCAAGGTGCTATTCCAGAATAGCGCAAGACTTCAAGATATGGTGCAGGGATTTGAAATATGGCTCCCAATCTGTATTCTGGAATAGCATAAGAGTGCAAGATCCTATTCCGGAATAACGTAAGAGTGCAAGGGCAACTGACAATCCTATTCCAAAATAAAGTAAGAATTTTGAAAACAATTGATTAGGTTCTTCTCTAGGCGGATATTGGTATGCTCGGGTAGGTTCTTCTCCTCATATCATAAAACTTTATGTTTACTTCTTCTTCATACCTTGCACTTATTGTGTAATGTTCATGCTTTAACTTGTGACCTTTTACAAATTCACCTTTTTTGTCATGTCTTCATAATAACCCGATCTTGAACAAAAAAAATGTGGCTGAAATAGTGCATACTAAATCATACACCATAATGATCTTGGAATTAACCTCTAAAAATGCCATTTCAAGTGATTTATATATTGATCCAGTAGTAAGAAAATAATTTTTTCCCTAAAATAGCACATTTTAAAATGTAATCACCATGATCTTCTGAACACAACCCCTAAAAATGCCATTTCAAATGGTTAGTACATTTTAGAGAAGGGAATCTTCAAACGGGAGTGCTGCAACACTCCCGTTTAATATGCAACTGTGTTTGGCGCCGTTATGCCTTGAGCCTTGCTTTGTTTTCTTTGTTGTCTTTGTTGCTCTTATCCTAATCAGTTCTTGAATACTTCTTGTATATTACTCTCAACCCTTCAATCCCTTTATTTGGCCCAACCAGTTGTTGAAAATGGTCCGGCTGGCGGCCCCTCTGTCAATCAATTCCTTAGCACTTAGTTTGCTTATGAAATTCGTTTTCAAAAACTCTATTTTTTATGGTGCGGCAAAGTCTGAGTTTTCTGATCAAGGGTTTTTGGAGTGGTGACAGCAGTCAAGGGTTTTTGGAGTGGTGACAGCACTCCTTTCTGCCAAAATATCAAGAAAATCCAGTGTTTGTTTTTCTTATCTTCTATCTGCTGCCAAAATTATCCAAAAAAAATCATGATCCTTCTTGTTATTCTCTGTTTATCAGAAATTTGTGCCTTTTGCACACCCAATTCTAAAAAAAACAAAAATATTCTACAGGTGTATCGCAGGCGTCTCACATGGACCGGGGCGTCTGGGAGCATCTCGGTTTGTATCGCCCATCTTAAGTCTTCCAAGTTTTTTTTTTTTTTCCAGTTATTTTGTTGAGGGCCAGCACTTTGGCTAGCCCCCAAAGCTCAGTGGCAGCAGGATTACGCCACATCTTAGTATCTGTATTACAGAAGATTATTCATCTTTCCAGCATATCAGGCTCTAGAGTTTTGTTTTTCAAAGAATCATATGATATGGCCTCTGCAGCTCCTGCAAATCCCAGAGTTCCATTGTTTTAGGGCCCATCAATGGCGAGGCGATTTGGGGCAGATTCATGGCGATTCTGAGCTTTATTCCTTCTGGTTCTGCCAATACACAAGAGTCAAAATCAATTATCGGCCCGGATTTCTCAAAGGGCATATCGATTTTTGCATCAAAGTTTCATTTTATCGATTACAAAGAAATCATTCTAGCATCTCAGGCTCTAGAAGGATTGAGTTCTTCCTCAATACTTTCCATCGATCGGCATCGCACCACGGTAATCCTATCTTTCTTATTGCGTTTTTAAGAGGGCCAGCATCCCTGTTAGCCCCCATCCATCTTCCTGACGCATCTCACAGCTGCAGTGCACCATTCCAGCAAGTATATTTCTACAACTTCTTGCAGCCTCAACTTCGAATTTTCTCCGTCTCTCTAGTCTTCATCATCTACAAACAAGTCAGTTAGCATATCAAACTTCGGTCGGGGCTTGGAGACTCAAATTTGCATCAACATGTTTTGAAGCCATTTTTTTTTTTTTGACCGAAAACTTGTGGGCATCGATTCCTCTGTCGCAGCGATTTTGGCCACCATTCTAGCAAGCTTCAAGTATTTCTCTTCAATCTTCAGAGCAAATCCGGCCGCCATACCTGGCCTTTCAGTTGTGCAAATCTTCACTTTACGTTTTTTCGGACTCTGCAGCTCATATCCGGCTAAGCGGCTCCACTTCGGTATCGGGCTTTGCCTTATCAATCTATTTTAGCATGCGACATTGAAGCGGATATCTAGCTGCATTTGCCAAGTATTATCATGAAATAGTAGCGGCGGCACAGCTTCATGCAAACAAATGGCCTGTTCGGCAAATCCGGCCAGCCCTATCTATAAACTATAATTTCGGCATCATATCGGCCTTTTCATGCGGATCTCTCTTTAGCGGCGCATTTCAAGCCACATCTTCCGAAGCAACCGTATTCCAGGATCAGATCACCGCCATGACTGGCCGCCGCAAAACCACTTTTAGGGTTCGCAATTTTTAGGGTTCAAGCCCTTGCCATACAGGCTGATCACGGGTCACGCCGTGGGTCAACCCTCCTGCTCACGCTCGTTGAACTCAAAGGGGTCCTTTCGGCCCGCGGCGCTCTTAAAGTGCACAGCCCGCCCATGGCCCGCGGCTCAAGGCCCACGCGGTGATCATTTGTTCACATTTTGCCCACGCTCATGCCGCGCTGCTCACGCTCATGCTGCTGCCCACGGGCCATGCTTTGTTCTCACGACCCCCACTTTTATGGTGCTTACATTTTTAAGGCCCCTATTATACTTGTTTTTAAGTGGCAATATTTGTTACAATGGACTTCCCCATAATATAAGGGGATGGTCTTCATGTTTTTTTAGCCCAAAGTTCCTATGATCCATGTTCTGCATCGATATTCCTTCGGATCCTCTTCATCATCAATGCCAGCCGTGAAGATCTTTTGACAAAACCAACCAACCATTACCATTACCATTACCATCCTTTTCGCCCCTAAAACTTTTGGCACCATGCTGTAATTGTCGGACTTGTCTTATAAAAGTCTGTACATGTTTTTGTGCTAAAAACTTTTAGGGGGAGGCAGTGTTAACCACCTAGTGGTTAACATTATGCACATGTTAGGTGCCAGTGGTGGCAGACTGACACTTGGCATGATTAGGTTAACATAGGTGTAGGGATTAGATTTAGCTAGATGTAGGGCTCAGATTTGCGGTCTACACTATATTAGACCGGAGCCTCTTCAAATGTACTCAGGTTTGATCTCATATTTGGAGAGCCTCATTTGGCCACGTTCCCTTCATTCTTTGTACATATTTGTTTGTCTTGTTCTTGTTTTGTGATCATGAGCATGGCAGCTTTGTAGCATTCGGCAGTTATAGACTGCTGCTGCAGGGTGCATGCCAAGAACCCACATTAACATTGGTCAACCGTGGAAATGACAGATGGATGGTGGTTGGCTTGACCCGTTTCAATGGCAGCGCAGATATGAGACTCACCTGTTATATAATCAGGCACGTCATCGTCAGCAGCATCGTCTGGATGATCCCCTGCGCCTTCCCAATCCATATCCGCGAGGCGACTTGCACCGTCTGTGTAATGTAAGGGCATTTTTGCATACGGTGCCCAGGAGAAAACAGATAGCAAGCATTGTCCTTGCGTAGCTGTTTCGTCGCCTCTTTAGGAATGGCCTAGAGGATATCTCTGAAAGCTCCTGCATTGTTGGTAGACTTATCTGATACGGTGAAGGAAACTTTCTTCTCAGTTTTCTGATATCCAGTAGAGGCGGGAGGCCCCAGACTAGGTGAGCGCCCCCTGAAAGGTGTATAACCCTTGTTACATTTGAAAGAAAGAGGGTGATGGTGGTACTTGGGAGTATCCTCTTCTAGGCTAAGGGCTTTAGCCTCTGCGTCTGCAACTGTTTTAGGGTCTATTGCTCGAACCATTTTTCTCAAGGTAGGGGATAAGCCCTCTATATATCCTTCAACTGCCCTGCGCTCATTTATCCCTGGAACATATAAGTGTAACCTCATGAACTCATCCGTATATGACTGGACAGTTATGTTCTTCTGTTCCAGGCGGTAGAAGGCTTGGATCTATTGACAGCGATGAGCCCTGGGCACATAATGAGACTTGAAGGCTTTAGCAAAAACCTTATAGCCGCACCTTCCTCTCGTCAACCCGTGGGAGCGGGCATACCCCTTCCACCATATACGAGCAGACCCTGTGAGATTGGTGGTGGCAACTTTGCCGATATCTTTCTCGGTCATTCCATATGACTTACCGAACTCCTGCATTTCAACCAACCATGATTCTGCATCGACACCAGACCTAGCTTTTCTTGAGAACTGTGGCAGCTTTTGGTTCTTCCAAATGCTAGTGATAGCCGAATCCACTGTTTTAGGTAATCCTTCTTTCTGGCTTTCACATTGTCGGCCTCGTCCTCCGAGGAGTCAGATGAGTCAGAAGGATCAGAGGTAGCATCTGAAGAGGAACTAGTCGTGGCCTTTTTAGATCGATTAGTTGTGGCGAGACGCACGGAGTGCAGGTGCGTGTGGCGGCGGCTGATTGATGGAAGCGGGAATATCGGTCCATACTCGAAGTGGCATTTGGGGTGGATTGATTTGCGGTACATAGGCACGGAGCTCGGTATCTTTGGCGCTTCATGATAGTGAGCTCCTGTTTGGGGTAAAAGGCGGCCCGGTTGCCGCGGGTGTAAGCCGAGAGGAGGCGTGCCGTCTAAGATAGAAACAAATTCAAGATAAGCATACTATTTTAATTAGTTATGACAAGAACTTTGCAACAGAAAAACACTTATTATTAACATGAGGACACGATTACAAAAACATCCTGGTATAGCACGCAAGGAACTGAAGTTACATTTATATAAAAGAGGATTTTAAGACAAGCTAGCTTAGGGCTGAGTAAGGGGATAAAGGATAGAGTATCAGATACTCTCCCTTACTACACGGACCATCTTATACTTAGCCCAAGCTTGGATGATCACGTCTTGAAACTCCCAGGTTGGGCTGATAATTAAAAGATTGAGAAGACCGCGGAGCGCGTAATAAATATGTCAAAGATGATCATCAGCATCTTCGAAAGCTTTTTGCTTGGTGCAATCCCAGTACGACCAGTTTCGACGAAGCCTAAGCGTTAGGTGCTCGTAGGCATGGTCGCGAAGGATCGTAACAATCTGGAAGCCTTTGGTTCGGTCATATGGCTCTTCTTCTCCTGTAAGAAGCCAAAAATGGATATACAATATATAAGTTATTCCTTATACTTCAAACTCTTAGAAAAAAGAGAGACAAGTAATATAGGAAAAACAAATTTTTTTGTATTAAAAGGGCATCAAAATGTCGATGCAATAATACATATATTTGAGTGGCCAAAGGCCATACTCTATAATGCCTCTTATGCAGATCTAAGAGCTAGGCCCCGTATCTTGATCCATCGGTGTAGGAGGGGATGGTGGGGCCGACGGCGTAGCAGGGTAACCCCTGGGTCAACAGTGGTGGCTGCAAGGGAAGCAACCTCTGGCGGATAGGCAGTAGCCAAAGGGGCTGCCGTAAGGAGCTTCATACTCATCCATGGTGCTATGTCTTGGCCCAATGCGGTAAGGGCGAAGTCCCACGCATTAGCACATAAGTAAAAATGCGATATGGGAGCTTCTTGTGACCTGCCAGGGTGGACAAGGCATGGAGGCTCCACCATGATGCTTCAGCTTCTGGGGCCAGGTCTCGTGCTACAAAAAGGACCTGTCCTTGCCGAAAAGCCGATAGGAAGAAGCGTCTGAGGTGATTCCCCAACGCTTTACCCTGCGGATGACTGAAGTAGCCACTTCTTTATCGAGATCCATGGTGACCTCTTCCTCCTTGAGCTCCTGTTTCTCCTCCCTGAGATGGCTGAGGTTATGATAGAGATCTTTCCCTTCTTCATCTGACTCGAAAGGGATGTCGGCCATATTAATGTTTGGGACGTGAGGTCCCATGGCCGTAAAGGCTTCCTGAGGAGGCTGAGATGGAGGATTGTTAGAGCCTGAACTCTAACCTTGCAAGAAGGATGAAAAACCCAACACTTAAGCTCAATCTATCAGAACAAAGCAATGCACAACACAAAGAATCATCATCTCCATAGCTAGATCAAGCAAAATAATCTCTCTCAATACACCGTCCCTCTGTTCTTCTCTCTCTGCTCCCATAATACAATGGTGATAATGCCTCCTCAATGCATACGTGCAAAAATCCTGCACGCGTGCATGCGCGTATATCACTCTATATACGGTATATGATGAGTGTGGTGAGTGGTGACAAGTGTGGCGAGTGGTGACGAATGTGGTGAGTGGTGACCACCCCAACAGTGGCGACCACAGTGGGAAAATGTGCCACTCCGTGGCGGAGAACCCACAACAAAACAAACTCATACGGTCCTTGGGACATGTCCCCAAATGACCCATTTACACCCTCCTCAAATCCAAATGACTAATACAAACAAACTGGTCCAAAATGACAGTGACGAAACAGAACCTTTGTAACTGTGGCAAACTTTGAAAATTGATATCTTGAGTTCCATAACTCCGTTTGACCTGCACCATAGCTCGTTGGATTCGTATCGCCGAAATGCATCCTTTGATGTAGGATAGATTGTGTATTATGGAACTGTCACCATCTGTTTTTACACAAAAACGACCTGCTGTAACCCAAAAGTTCTCCACAAATTCTCTGTAATTGGAGCTATGCCAAATCTGAATCCCTTAGAATAGCACTTGTCTAGGCCTGAGGTCTTCTCCATTTCTGGGATTAACAACAATTCCCCATCTGGAATTATCAACCAACTCCAACCCTATTAAGTAAGCATCTTCCAAATAGGAGAATGCTGATAACATGTAACAACAACAAAAGATGTGGCCAAAGAACAAAGCCGCGGTCAATAACTTTGCTCAAATATTACCGCACTAGCATACCAATGTGGCAAATCTGATGTGATGTAATAAAACTTGCTAAAATGACATATTCCAGGTAGCTTATTAGTCTCAAATGGTGCAAACAAACCTTTATGAGCATCTTTGATTGCTGCACATTGAGATAAAGTGCTGCTCATGTCCAACTTCCCATCCTTTATCACATAGTCATGCTCAAATTTACTCACCTCTTCCACACTTCCATGCTTAAACATGAAAGGAACTAATTTTCCTTGATTCTTAGACTTCTTCGGACTGCTCAAAGCATAAAACATTAGCAATTCTAGCTCACGGTTTAGTGCCAAATTCATCAAAGCAAGTAAATTTCTCCATTTGAGGCATGTAAAGTTCTTGCTCAGCTGGTATACATGTCCCAAATCTGAAAGTCTCATAAAGAGGACTGTTGTCATTACTGTCACTAAATTCATAAGCATGTAACATATCTCCAGAGTGGTCAAATGCTAAAATATCAATGCCTTCCACTTCAAGCTCACATAAGAATGGGTCATCATCATCCAAAAATGTTTCATATGTATGAAAAGTCTCAAACTCAGGGCTGCTCAAGCATCTATCACTTTCTTTCTCATGACAATGCTCAAACTTATCATTTTCACATAAAAGAACATGCTCATACTCTTCAACCATGTGAGATGTGATTAGATTTACCTGATTTCTATTTGTTGCATCCATGCTTGATTTCAGAGGATGATCTATATTCACTCCGCTGCCCGTATCTATGTTTGCTGCTTTGACTAAATATCCATTACTCACATCGCAAAGAAATGGCCCAGGATCCTTGGATTGCTGGGCTGGTGGCTCCATTCTGCTCTTATTTGTATCATTTGAAATGATTTGTCGGACTGAAATTTCTGATTTTGTTCTTCCCCCTAACTCTTGCAACAAATTTGGAGAATAATGCATCAATTTCTCAAGAGTAAGTGTAACTTTAGTGGTCAAAACTTGGCTGATCACATCTTCATTTTGAATTTCCTCATCCACCATAGGAGGCATCACTATGGGCTGATTTTCTTCTATAGACTGAAACTGTTCTGTGGGTAGCACATTGAATTGCACCTTCTTAGGTGCTGACACCTTCAAAGCTTGTTCCTTCAAAGCCTTTGGAAAAGAGGTCTTAGTCTTATCCGCAATTGGCATTACTCTTGGTTCTTGCACTACATTTTGTGATCTTGTAACCGCATTTACTTCTCCAATCTCTTCTTCTTGCTGAAATGGATCATTGTCTACCTCAACAAATCCACAATTTACTACTGATTTTGCCTTCTCTTGCTTCTTAAGCTCCTCAATAAGAGCCTTAACTTGAGGATTATCAATGTACTTTGCATCTTGAATCACGAACATCATTATTAGGAAGAGGTCTTGATTCAAACACTTGCTGCCTTGGTGGATACATGTTGGTTGCCCATTCCGGTTTCCCATGAATTTTCCAACAAGTAGTCTCATCATGCTTGAATTTATCACATAACTTGCAATACAAAGGAGCCGTACTTGGATACCATCCCTGTTGTGGCTGTGTGGAACTCATTGGAACTTGTTGAGCAATTGGAGCTTGTGGCATCATTGGAACTTGTGGTATGATAGGTGCTGCTTGCATTGGTTGAATAGAAATAGGTGGTGCTTGTTGCATAACAGCAAATACCGGATTTGCCCTCTCAAAGAATCTCTTCTCCCTACATTCTTGATCATTATGGCCCTTGATTTGGCATCTCAAGCAAAATTTCAGCAATCTACATGTAGTATCAGAATGCCCAATGGATCCACAATACTCACAAGTAATAAACTGAACCTCCCTTGGCTTCTCACCAATTGTAAGCTTAGAAATCTTGGCTGCAATATCCTCACATTTTTATGCTGCAAGCAGCAACTTCATGAATGTATCTCAGCTTATCTTCAGCCTTGAGAGCATACTTTTGTGCCTCTAGTAATGTTGTAGGCTGTTTGGCCTTCACCTTATGAGCAATAGCTCGTTTCAGCCCCTTCACATACCATTGGATATCCATCTCATCATTCCTTGTAATCTTCCAATGAACCACGGCTTTGAGAACCACCTTTGTACCTCGATTATACTCTCTAATTAATTCATCTTCCTTTTTGTGTGAAATTGGTCCACCTTTCCATAGTCTTATCCTTACCATGGACTTCTTGATAATTAGCAATGAATGCTTCCCTTAATTCCTGATATGTCATGGTATCTGGCTGGCTTTGTGCCCATTCCTCCACCGAATCTTGCAAAGAACTATGAAACCAAAGCAAGTAATCAGCAGCCGGTAACTTACATTGCTGGCAATACCTCTCAAACTTCACAATATGCTTCAAAGGATCCCGATCCACCAGATCATCAAACTTTGGAATGCCCATTGTCTGAAAACCCCATACCATAGATGGTAATACAGCCATCTCTGCCTCTTCTTGGGTTCCTTCTAGATCGGTAAATGGAATCAAAACCTCCTGGATCTGAGAATTAGACCCCAGATCTGCTCCCAAATCTGAAAACGAAATTGAATCTTGATGCAATTTTGAGCCCAAAGATTGACTCACTGCTCCCCTTCTTGTTACGATAGAGCTTGGTGGGATATCCTTCTTACTTTTCTTGGGCATAAAACTATGCTCCCCTTGTCAAATTCTACCCCACAAATCAATTACGGCAAAATCCCCTTCACCCGAGAAATTGTTCCTTTCTCAATGGTGTCGTTCTTTACCGACGATCACCAATACCAATGGTAACAACTCCTTTTTCAATGGAAATTCTTGCCGATCAATGGTCTGTTTTCCCACCGTGGTCGCCAAATTGTTCGAGCTTGAACTCTAACCTTGCAAGAAGGATGAAAAACCCAACACTCAAGCTCAATCTATCAGAACAAGGCAATGCACAACACAAAGAATCATCATCTCCATAGCTAGATCAAGCAAAATAATCTCTCTCAATACACCGTCCCTCTGTTCTTCTCTCTCTGCTCCCATAATACAATGGTGATAATGCCTCCTCAATGCATACGTTCAAAAATCCTGCACGCGTGCATGCGCGTATATCACTCTATATACGGTATATGATGAGTGTGGTGAGTGGTGACGAATGTGGTGAGTGGTGACCACCCCAACAAGGATCTTGAAGTACAAGATCTCTGAGCGGAAGAAGAGTGTCAGCCGGCTCAATAGTTTCTTGATGAAACTAGAGCAGCTGTTGTACCTCTGGAGGAAGCTCTACTGGTGAAAAATCAATAAAATCATCCATGCAATACTCGGCCAGTTCATAGAGCACATGTACTTTCTCTCGGCCCTTCAAACCGGCCACCGCATGGTATGTCCAGAGAATATCCTCCAATAGGAGGAACTCCTGACCTTGGTGATAGATAACCGGAAGGGCATCCAATCTGGTCAACCGTGCTCCCTGATCCCAGTGTGGTGGCATCTGCTCGGCCAACTGTTTCCATCGGACAAAATCATCCATCCTTATATACTTGTCTTCTTCTTCATCCGAAGACTCACGGACTTTGCCCTTCTCTGTCAGCAGGGTGTCATCCTCCATATACTGGTCCATAAGAATGGCCAGAGCAAAGGCTACTTCAAGGTATTGTTGGCCTAATGAGTGACGGTGGACTACGCCCCCATCGGAGTTTGCCCTTGAGCAAGTCGTATGCATGGGTATCTCCTCCCAGCATTTCCCTCACTACAGCTCACTCTATATAGAGCTGTGGCAGATCTCCCAGAGGAATGCAAAGAGGGAGCATTTCTTGGGTATAGAACTCAAGAAAGCCAGCGTAGTCGGGATGACTCTGCATGTTGGCTATAAGATCTATCTTCTGGAGCAAGAAAGGCTGTAAAAGATCGAAGGGGACTTGGGGGTCCCAATGCTCTCCATCTTGATACCATTGGAGCAGGGTTGGAGTGGTCATGGGCGTTGCTGATGCGTGAAGGAGGAGGACAACAGAAGAAATAAGGAATAGCAAATGAAACCCTAAAAAAACTTTTAAGTAACTTTTTACTTTTATGCTGACGTCAACATTAATTTTTTTTATTTTTTTTTAATAATTATAAAAGTTATTTATTGTTATCATTTGTTTGCAAACAGAGTTTATATAGACAAAATTTTGATTAATATTTATCCATACAAAATTGTTACAAGAAAGATGCTTGAAAAACAAGCTAAAGAGGATCTCCCCGAATTCTCTGGGCAAGAGCCAAATCTTTGGTCATAATCGTGACCCTCTTCGCATGGATAGCGCAAAGGTTTGCATCCCGAAAAAGGGCTATCACATAAGCCTCAGCAGCCTCTTGGAGTGCCAGAATAGCAAAAGTTTGGAAGCGCAAGTCGACCTTGAACTCTTGAGCTATTTCTCGGACCAACCTCTGGAAGGGCAGCTTCCGTAGCAGCAACTCACTGGTCTTTTAGTACTTACGGATCTCCCGTAAGGCCACGGTCCTCGGCCTAAACCGATGAGGTTTCCTCGAAGTAACTGTTCTCTGAGTTGGTGCAGGCTTCTTGGGCAGAGTCTTGCCCCCAGAGACTGGGCGTGGCCTTGCAGCATCCACTCGTTCTTGTCGGCGTGCAGAGTTGGTGGCCTTCCCAATTCCCCCGACAGTAGCTTCTCTTTGTACTGACTCCCAGACTTGTGGGCGGTGGATTTGCGCCGCCGCTTAATGGGAGGCTTCCCAGTCTGGTCGGGCGTGCGGGGTCTCCTGCTTGGTGTGGCCCTGCTGCTGCTGGTCCTGCTCCTGGTTTTGATGCTACTCCCGCTGGGCCCTCTCAGCCTCTTCCTAAGCAGCACGAGCAGCAGCCATGTCTTCTTCTATCTGTGCAAGTCATCGGGCCGTAATCCTTCAAATTAATTCGGCACGGTATCGGTCCGGCCGAGCTTGCATGTCCATCTGGATCACTATTAAGTAATCCAGGTTAATATGAGATGGAACCTCACCCCAAGTAAAACTTTGGGTAGCCTCATCATATTCATATGGGGGAAGATCAAGGGGGTTACAGTTGATGATGGCTCTCCCATCACCCAGGTAGACATACTCATGGCCCCGAGCTTCGGTGTCTCCCCTCTCTATTTCTCGGATGTCATCTGCTTGGGCCAACTCCCTGATGCGGACCGCCTCCCTCCGTATGGCCTCCTCTTCTGGGACTTCCTCACACTCAGGTGGATAAAACTTAACCAGCATCATAACTTGGTCGGGTTGCTCGACTATAGTGTATGACTGCCGTAAAAGGTTAAGCTTTATCAAAAAGAGCTCGGAGAGGTGGAAGACGGGATATGGTATTCTATGGCCGTCAATGAAACATTGCACCAGCTGGACTAGAAGGAGCTCGACCCGGTCAGGGTCGGTAGCCAGATGCTCCCCAAGCTGGGCGTAAATCTGAGGTATGTTGAGGGAGCCATAGCTCTGAGTACTTTTAGTACGTGCCATGTTCATTGGGCCTAGACAAGGAAAGGAACAAAGAAGGGGGCGCTATGCCGAGAAGAGACGGAAAATTGTCAAGGTTGTACCAAGCAAGGGAGAGAAGGGGATGCACACCAATATTCGAGAGCGCAAGCTCCCAAAACAAAGACAAATAGGAATTGCATTGAACGTAAGTATGAATACAAGGTATAAAAAGGGGCAGTAGATAATAACTGCTCCCGTTACCAACCACACCTAATTATGCCGTAATTAATAAAGGCAAGTGGATGCCGTAGCTAATTAAGGCAGTGGATGGGCTGGTGTAGGGTCGATGAAGTCTTTGATTGAGCACATAGTCGCGACCTATGTGCCGAAATCTTTGTCAGTCTTTGTGAAGCGACAAGATGGTGATCTCGATATCATATATCTCAACACTCCTCCTTGAAGAGAGGTCACCATCTCCATGCTCAACCTCCTCCTGCTAGAGATGGGATCTGGAATCTATCAAGACCAATACCAAGTCGATGTCACTCAAAGAGCTCACGAGCCAAAGGCTTAGTCAAGAGAGATGCTTGGTATTGTCTGTGTAGGAACATGCTCAATCGAACACCTTATCAGCCACAAGGTCCCTTACAAGATGATAATGCTTGGGAACATGTTTAGATTTGGGATGTCGAACATTCAGCGGAGCACCAATCAATGCCACCTTTGTTATCCATGAGCATCCTTGCTGGTCCAGGAGTGTGTTGCCCAATGCCGGCAAGAAAGTCCTTCAAACTAATGATCTCACGGGCTGCTGTAGATGCTGCAACATACTCTGCTTCAGTGGATGAAAGAGATACATGCCCCTGTTTCTTGCTGATCCAAGCAGTGGCAGCATTGGCAAGCAGAAAATAAATGCCGGATATGGACCTGGAGTTGTCTATCACATCGCTAAGTGAGGAATCACTATATGTCAGCAATGAAAAAGCATCACTATTGCTGCGATATGTAAGGCCATAATCAGCAGTACCCTTTAAGTAGCGGAGAATGTGCTTGGCCATTTCCCAATGCTTGTGACCTGGATCTGCTGAAAATTGGCTGAGAGCTATAACAGCAAATGCAATATCGGGTCTGGTGCAAATCATGCAATACATGAGGCTGCCAATCAATTGCCGAAATGGGAACTTTTGCCATAGAAAGACGTTCGGCATCAGATTGTGGACAATCTTTCCTAGTGAGAAGAGTAACTGGATTCATAGGAACTTTAGATGGATTGCAATCAGCCATGCCAAAGCGCTCAAGCATTTCTTCAATGTACTTCTTTTGAGAGATATGAAGAATCCCGTTGTTCCGGTCTCTTGTAATTTGCAAACCCAAACAATAGCGAGCTTCACCCAAGTCTACCATTGGAAACTTAGCAGCAATCCTTGTCTTGAATTCAGCAATGTGCTCATTATTGTTGCCTATGAGCAAGGAATCATCCACATACAAAGCAATGATGAGTAAGAACTTGCCTTGACGACGGATGTAGATATTAGAATCAGCCTCAATAGGCTGGAATCCTTGGTCTTTGAAGAAAGAATCTATGGTCTTGTACCAAGCACGTGATGCTTGCTTTAACCCATAAAGTGCCTTCGTCAATTTGCATACTAAATGCTCAGCACCAGCTTTGACATAACCTGAGGTTGCTTCATATATATTTCTTCATCAAGTTTGCCATTAAGAAATGTTGTTTTGACATCTGTTTGATGAACCTCAAGATCATAATGAGCAGCAAATGCAAGAAGAATGCGAATGCTCATCATTTTGACCACTGGAGAAAATCTTTCCAAGTAATCAATGCCATATTGCTGGCTGAAACCTGTGCAACCAAGCCTGCTTTGTAGTTGTTGATGGTGCCATCAGGATGGAGCTTGCATTTGTAGACCCATTTGTTACCAACGACCTTCCGATCATGAGGAAGAGGAACCAAATCCCAAGTGCCATTTTGAACAATAGAATCCATTTTGTGGTCCATTGCCTGCTGCCAATGAGGTGCAGCAGCACATGAAATAGCTTCACGATAGCTCGTGGGTTCACTGATAATAGCAGCACCACAAAACTTCAGCATAGAAAGCAAACCTTTGAGCAGGAAAACGTTTCCTTTTACCTCGACCAAGTTCTTCTTCAACTCCTCCTTGATTAGGATGATCAAAATCACCTCCTGGATTGGATGTGTCAAGATCTACGCCGTGATCAGGAAACAGGGGTGCTGTAAGCACTGCAGGTGCTGGGACCGCTGCAGGTGCTGGAATATCAGAAACTAAGTCCGATGGATTAGAAGCTATGGTGTCGTCTGTTATCCATGCAGAGATATCAAGAAATTCCATATTAGGAGTTTTTGAACCTTGCTGAAATGCCGAAACATCTTCATGGAAAATAACATTGCAACTAACACAAAGCTTCTTGGTATCCAGATCAATCAGCCTATAGCCATGCTTGCACTGGTCAGAGAAACCCACAAAAATCATTTTCTTGCTGGTATGCTCAAGTTTCTTACGATTAGCTTTGGGAATAAGCATAAAGGCAGCACATCCAAAGACACGCAAGCGAGACAAATTTGGCTTTATGCCAGTGAAAGCTTGTTCAAGAGTCTGATTTTTCACAGCAACAGTGGGCAATCTATTGAGAAGGTAAACTGAGTACCTTACTACTTCAGCCCAAAATTGAATGGGTGCTGAGGATTGAGCGAGCAAGCAACGTGCCATGTCAACAATGCTGCGATTCTTCCGTTCAGCAACGCCTTGTGGAGTATGAGGCTCGGTAAGTTGGCGCTCAATACCATGATCAGCACAAAAATTATTGAATGCTTGACTGGTAAATTCTCCACTATTATCAGATCTGAGCTTCTTAATCCCATGGGCTACTTGGTTCTAAACAAGCGCTTTCCATTCTTGGAAATGGGCAAATGCATCAGATTTCCGCTTCAAGAAATAGACCCATGTTTTCCTGCTCAAATCATCAATGAATGTCAGAAAATAATAAGCACCCGAAAGAGAAGGAACATGAGTTGGACCACAAAGATCCGTGTGTACTAATTCAAGAAGAGCAGTAGCATGAGATCCAATGAGAGTAAAGGATCTGCGGTGCTGTTTGCCTAATGCACAAGCCTCACAACTTGCAAGAGTAGAGTGCTGATGAAGATCAAAATCGTCTACAAGTTGAGGCAGCTGGTTGGGTGCTTTAAGACTGATGTGTCCAAGCCTCTTATGCCACAGATCACAGGTACCATTACCAGCAGCTACAAGAACAACTTGGTCAGCATATTCTTGGCCCAAATGGTAGAGATTACCCGTACGAATAGCACGAGCAAGGCTCTTTCCTGTAACTTTGTTGCGAACAATGCAGTCATCACTATCAAAGGAAACTATTGTGCCCATATCAGTAAGACGTGCAACAGAAATCAGATCTTTACGCAAAGTAGGAGCATACATTACCCCTTTTAGAGTGAAGATACCAAGGCTAGTGGGTACTTGAATGTTACCCGTTCCACAGATTTGATGCTCACTATTGTCGCCAATTTGAACAATGTGATTGGAAGAGGTAGGTCTGAAATTTTCAAACCAATCTTTGTGCCAACTAATATGAGCTGTAGCACCAGAATCCATGATGAATTTGACACACTGACCCCAATTTTTGGTCCACAGTTGTTTTTTAGTTGTACGGAAGTGTTGTTTTATGCCAAAAACAACACCAAAATGGCCCCAAAAGTCCACGTGGGCTGTTTATCCGGATTTGCACAAAGAGACAAGTGGTCTCTTGGCGGAAAAAATCCACAGCGTAGAAAAAATTGACATGGTTTTGTGAATTTTTGTCAGCGTGTACTTTTTTTTCCTTCACTATTGTTTTTTGGCGGAACCATACGTTGTTTATCTTTAAAATAGCACGTGTAGGTTTTAATTTTACTACACCGAAAAACTAAATTACAACGATAGAAATAAAACACTACAAAAAAAAACACATAGGAAATAGAAAATTGATGTTTTCAAGTGTTCTTTTTAGCGATGTGGACATGTTGTTTCAAGTGTTGTTTTGCAAAATTAAAAAAATCACGTATGGCCTTTTTTAATTTACAAAACCCTACATGTGTTATTGAAATCTAGCTATAGTTTTCCTAAAATAAGGACATCTGAAAAAATAAAATTATTACACGTAGAAAAAAATATGTGTTTCTAATGTGGTTGTTTAACTAATGAGATATTAACACGTGGCATATTTTAAAAAAAAAAAACATTATTCTTGCTAATCAAATATGGACCGTGGCATACTTTTGAAATAAAAAAGCATTATTATCACACGTAGGAAAAACAAAGTATTGTTTTTTTAATGTCTTCTAACAAATCAAATGTTGACACGTCATGAGACATTAAAAAAAAATTCCTATAGACCACAATTTAAAAGCTAATATATTATGAACTTTATATTGCTCTTTTTATTTTAAAAAGGAAAACCTTTTTGGGAATCGAACCAAAAAAGTCCATAAGGCATAATATACAATGTTATCTAGATTCTCATTCACGCATAATAATAGATTGCAATCTAAATTTCAGCGTTAGATTAAAACATTCAATGGTAAAGTCCAAAACAATTGAATTAATGGTTAAGATTAAAAACAATGTAGCACAATTGGTCGTGCTAATCGGCTTTGATCAAACCTCTTGGTTCAAGCACGCAATGCTATGTCCCGGGCTTCGGGGAGAGGCAACACCATTACCATTCACCACGGCTTTTTCAGATTTTTGAGGTATGGTTGCAAGCTCTTTAAATTCTTGGTAGTGGAAGAGAAGCAAGCACCGACTTCCGCTTCATCCGCATATGCATACTCCAGTTCTAGGATTTGCTCTCGGGTTGAATTAGCTAGCTCTAGGGTTAATAGTGCTCGGCGAAACCAGCGGAAGTAGGGACGGACAAGCTTCTTTGGATTTAGGCGGGCAAGCTTACATTGCCTTTAAGCGGACAAGCTTCTTTGCCTTTAGGCGGACAAGCTTTAGATGTATCTGTAGCTGCGGTGTTGAGGAGAAGCTTGTGGTTGATCTGAAAGAAAAATAAAAGGGAAAATGAGTCCTGCTGTGTTTGATCTGAAAGAAAAAACAAAGGGAAAAGCGAAAGGAAGAATCGAGGAATGAAAATGAGTAAATATACCATTGCGATGGGAACTTGCATGAGTCGGACCCATAAAGAGTTCTTTCACCATGACTGATCGGCTATTGTGAATCACATTTGCCTTAGCCACTTCAAAACCTTAAATCCGACATGATAATAAAACAATTTCCATTGTTATTGATCTGAAATGAAGAGAAAAACCAGGAATAACCTGAGAAATAGATCAGCCAGGGTCTTTTGGATCTGAAAAAATGGCAGCAGAAGCAAAAATTCGTGCAGCATCGAGGCGGTGTAGAATCCGATCTCTCTCTGTATTCAATAACGACAGGAGGCAGACCCAAAAAAGGCGTGCTTTAGCTGTGGAGTGGGATTTATCCCAGACACAAAAACCGTTGTTTTTACCACCTATCTGTGGCTCCTTCATCATTTGCAAAGCCATAACCCCAAGACGCGGAAGCGGCTACGCCCTGTCGCTACAAGCCATAACCCAAAGATCGGAAGCTTGACCAATGGAGAGAAAGGAAAGATCACGGGGGCACATTGCCATAGCCAAGGAGCTCGCCATCGCCATAGCATAGAGCTCCGGCATCGCCATAGCCAATGCATGGAGCATCGCCATAGCCAATGCGGGGCGGGAGCATTGCCATAGCCTAGGACCTCGCCATCGCCATGGCCAAGGGAGGAAACGCGAAAAAACACAAGGAACCTCAGGCGGGCCAATGAGGGTAGAGGACCCAGATCAGCATCTTGGCCGTTGATCGCGTCATCAATCGCAGCCGTCGTTTTTAAGGGCCAATAACATAATAGGACGGGATCAAGATCTCCACCATGCATCTTGATTAATGAAATATTTTTAATGGTTTAATTCATATCTTATTTTTATAATTCAAATGTTGTGCCCCTAAGTTCACCATGCTACTTGGTTGGCTCCAACATGCCCCCTCTCTTTGTAATATCCGGCTGGCGACTCTTTGTATTATCCGGCCCCCTCCATTGAACTAATCCGCCCCCCCTTTGAACCTATCTGACCCCCCCAACTTCATCGCCCGGATAAGACAAAGCGTACTAGATTTTTGGTATTTTTTTCTTGTACTAAATCGGTGACAAAGGGGCGGATAGGCTTCGAGGGGGGTGTGTGGGGACATCTACTTCAATCATTTTTGACAGTAGGATACTACAAAGAGAGGGGGTGGATTATTCAAACTAGCCCATGTCATTGCGGGCTCAAACATGCCACCTAGGCTCCAACATGCCAAGGTGGCTCAAACCTGCCACGTGGGCTCCAACATGCTAAGGTGGTTGAAACATGCCACCTAGGCTCCAACATGCCACCGGTGCTCAAACATGCCATGCGTGGAGTGCCTAGGTGGCGTGCTTGAGCCTAGGTGGCATGCTTGAGCCACTAGATGGCATGTTGGAACCACCTTGGCATTTTTGAGCCTAGGTGGCATGTTTGAGCCACCTTGGCATGTTGGAGCCTAGATGGCACGTTGGAGCCCGCGTGGCTGAACCAGCTTGACATGTTGGAGCCTAGGTGAGCCTGTGTGGCATATTTGAGCCACCTTGGCATGTTCGAGCCTAGGTGGCATGTTAGAGCCACCTTGGCATGTTGGAGCCCACGTGGCATGTTTGAGCCACCTTGGCATGTTGGAGCCACAGTGGCATGTTTGAGCCACCTTGGCATGTTGGAGCCCCGTGGCATGTTGGAGCCACCTTGGCATGTTTGAGCCACCTTGGCATGTTGGGGCCTAGGTGGCATGTTGGAGCCTAGGTGGCATGTTTGAGCCTAGGTGGCATGTTGGAGCCCCGTGGCATGTTTGAGCCACCTTGGCATGTTGGGGCCTCGATGGCATGTTTGAGCCACCTTGACATGTTTGAGCCTAGGTGGCATGTTGGAGCCACATTGGCATGTTATTGGAGCCTAGGTGGCATGTTGTAGCCCATGTGGCATGTTTGAGCCACCTTGGCATGTGATGCCACCTAGGCTCCAACATGCCAAGGTGATGCCACCTAGGCACGAACATGCCACCTAGGCTCGAACATGCCAAGGTGGCTCAAACATGCCAAGGTGGCTCCAACATGCCACCTATCTCCAACATGCCAAGGTGGCTCAAAAATGCCAAGGTGGCTTAAACATGCCATGTGGGCATGATGATAGGACTTCATGCAAGAAATATGATAACCTTTGGAACTTTTGGTAGAGGCATTTTTGTCGTTCGGGCATTTACAAAGGCTCGAAAAATAGAGATTCGACTTAGCCATGCCATCCGAAGCGGCGAAATTACCCTAGGGACCAAGTTAAGCGGTCATTTTTGCAACGAAAAAATACGAACCCTCTACATGGCGGTGATTCTCGCTGACCACCTCTTAGACCAGTTGACTACGAACATGTTGGACATGAGCTACTTTGGCGCTTCTTGGAAAAGGGGTAGTCTTCTACCCACGAAACTTGGTCTCCAGGGTAATGTCAACGTTTTGAGTCCATTGGCGGTCGGTTCCACGATTCCGGAGTGGGAAAGTTGCCCATCCGTGGCCAAGGTTCTTTGGGAGAGGACCTTTGGGGCTGAACGCCTCCGGAAGGTTTTTAAAGGCACATCTTATGGCATCAACACCCTCCCTCTACGTGATGACATTGTGCAAGATTTTGGTCGAATCGACTAGGATATAGCCTCAAAGCGTAAACCACCGTGTGTTGCTAGGTTATTGAAGGGTTTACGTTATGGGGGGGTCGAGTCTTAGTCGGTTGCACTTGGGACATGGTTGAGAAGCCGCAATTGAAAACATGAAGCAATAGGAACCGATAGAATGGGGTTTGGAGTTATCCTCCTCGGTGTGGCAATTAGAAGTCAAGAGCTTTTTGCAAAGCAAAACCGTTTGGGATCATTCGGGATGGCCAATAGATCCAAACTCTGTTATTTCGATTGCCATGGCTCATATGTGGTTAGCAAAGGCTCACCTAGCTATCCAAGAAAACGACCCCGCCCCGGTGAAGGGAGTGCGGAAAAGCATCTTTGCGCTAGGGGATTCGACCCCATCTCGGGCATGGTCCCCAGAGCATACGAGAGAACTCCATGCAAAGTTTCGGATGTGTGAGTCTCCGTCTTGGCCTTTCGAGATGTAAACCCTAGCAAACCCTAGGGTTTGATAGGGTTTACATTCTGGGATGCTCAGATGACCCGAGAGGGCCCGAGGATCGGCGTGGAATAATGGATTACCCTCATGGCACTGGGAGACAGAGCCAAATTTCGGTGCGAAGCATACCTTTCGGAGACTCCCCTTCACAAGCCCCTTTCCAGTGAAGGGGAGTCTGGAAAAGCATCTTTGCGCAAGTAAGGGATTTGACCCCATCTCGGGCATGATCCCCGAGCATACTGAGAGAACTCCATGCAAAGTTTGGATGTGTTAGTCTCCGTCTTGGCCTTTCGAGATATAAACCCTACCAACCCTAGGGTTTGGTAGGATTTACATTCGGGGATGCTCCTCGATCAAGAGGGCCGTGGAACTTGTCCCTAGGGTAATTTTGGCATTCGGATGACATGGAGAGGTCGGATCGCCAATCCGGGGCCTCCTCCATGCCCCAAAATCGAAAAGCGTGGTCTAAACCACCCCGGAGGGCCAGCGGTGGCCATCCCAATCAAAAATCGAGGGTCTAAAGCTCATGACCACTTGGAAACCCAGCTGGCTGGGGGATTTTTCCCTGCATAAACACAAAAACAACACGGATAAAAATCCGGGTCTCGAAAAAGGTGAAATCTTGGCGGGGATATGCAACATGACATTTGCACACGCAAGAGAAAATGCACCGACAATAGAAGCACAAGCGAGGCATGAGGCGAGCTTCAGAGCCAACCCCTTTCGGAGGCCACCGGCCCAGGTAGCGTCCCTCTTGGCGGTGGAGCTAGCTTTTCTTCTCCGTGGTCACATGTATACCACCTAGCAGTCCTAGTGCTCCTATTGTCACTTCAATCTTCTACCCTACGGGGGCCTCGGGGGTGAACCCCAAGTATCTTGTTCTTGCAGGCTAATCCAAATTTGGGGGCTGAGGCCGGGCTGGACCCCCACTCGGAACCAGAGGCTGGCTCGCCAATGGACCGGAACATCCCCATTACCTAGGGGACCAAGTTTCGTGGGCGGAAGACCACCCCTCTCAAGAAGCGCCAAAGTAGGTCGTTTACTACACACTTGTAGTCAATTGGCATGGAGGTGGATCTTTGAATACCTCCTAGTGAGGGGTAAGTGATTGATCCCCAGGGGAAACTTCGGAGTGGAACTTGTCCCCTAGGGTAATTTGGTCGATTCACGACGTGGCGTGGTCGGATCGCCAATCAGGGGCCTCCTCCATGCCCCAAAATCGAAAGCGTGGTCTAAACCCTGTCCAAGGCCAGCGGTGGCCATCCCAATAAAAATCGAGGGTCTAAAACTCATCCAGGAAATACGGGGATTTTCCTATACTCTCGGGGCCACTTGGCAAGCCAGCTGGCTGAAAACCAGGATTTTTCCCTGCCCCATGCATTAATTATGAATTTTTTGGAGCATAAACACAAAAAAAGCAGGAGATAAAAATTGGTCTCGAAAAAGGTGAAATCTTGGCGGGATGTGCAGCATGACTGCACTGCATAAAAAGAGAAAATGCACCGGCAATAGAAGCACAAGCAGAGGCATGAGGCGAGCTTCGAGCCAACCCCCTTAGGAGACCACCGATGCCGGTAGCGTCCTACTAGGTAGTGGAGCTAGCTTTTCTTCTCCGTGGTCACATGTATACCACCTAGCAGTCCTAGTGCTGCTATTCTCACTTCAATCTTCTACGAGGGGCCTCGGGGTGAACCCCAAGTATCTTGTTCTCATGAGGCTAGTCCAAGGCTGGGGGTGAGGGCGGGCTGGACCCCCACCCGGGCAGAGGCTGGCTCCGCCAATGGACCGGAACATCCCCATTACCTGGGGACCAAGTTTCGTGGGCGAAGACCACCCCTCTCCAAGAAACGCCAAAGTAGGTCGTTTTACTACACACTTGTAGTCAATTGGCATGGAGGTGGATCTTTGAATACCTCCTAGTGAGGGGTAAGTGATTGATCCCTTGGGGAAAACTTCGCCGTGGAACTTGTTCCCTAGGGTAATTTCGGGCGTTCGGACGCGGCGAGGTCGGATCGCCAATCGGGGCCTCCTCCATGCCCCAAAATTGAAAACGTGGTCTAAACCTTGCCGGGGGCCAGCGGCTGCCATCCCAATAAAAATCGAGGGTGTAAAACTCATCCGGAAATACCGGGGATTTTCCTATACTCGGGGCCACTTGGCAAGCCAGCTGGCTGAAAACCAGGATTTTTCCTGCCCCATGCATTAGTTATGAATTTCGAGCATAAACACAAAGAAAAGCATGATAAAAATCCGGGTCTCGAAAAAAGGTGAAATCTTGGCGGGGATGTGCAGCATGACCGCCAGACACGCAAGAGAAAATGCACCAGCATATCTACCTTTCGGAGACTCCCTTCACAAGAAAGGGGGGCGTCGAGGTGCACGCCCGGTGTTTGCGGCACATCTAAGGTCCATGTCACCATCATCTAGCCATGTCACCTAAAAATTTGCCAACATCACCCAATGAAAAGACCAAAGATGGACATCTTTGGTTTTGGCCTAGTCAAAACTTGACCTTGCTTACTTGGCATGCCATGTCACCACTTGGGATGCCTAGGTGGCATGCTTGAGACTAGGTGGCATGCGAGCCACCTTGGCATGTTGGAGCCACGCATGGCATGTTGGAGCCACCTTGGCATGTTGGAGCCCACGTGGCATTATGGAGTCCGCGTGGCATGTTTGAGCCACCTTGGCATGTTGGAGCCTAGGTGGCATGTTTGAGCCCACCTTGGCATGTTTGAGCCACGGCATGTTTGAGCTTTGGGTGGCATGTTGGAACCTAGATGGCATGTTTGAGCCACCTAGGAATGTTGGAGCCTAGGTGGCATGTTGGAGCCCACGTGGCATATTTGAGCCACCTTGGCAAGTTGGAGCATAGGTGGTATGTTGGAGCCCGCGTGGCATGTTTGAGCACGTTGGAGCCTAGGTGGCATGTTTGAGCCATTTTGTCATGTTGCAGGCCTAGGTGGCATGTTTGAGCCACCTTGGCATGTTTGAGCCTAGGTGGCATGTTGGAGCCACCTTGGCGTGTGGGAACCACCTTGGCATGTTTGAGCCTAGGTGGCATGTTTGAGCCACCTTGGCATGTTGGAGCCCACGTGGCATGTTTGAGCCACCTTGGCATGTTTGAACGCGTTGGAGCCTAGGTGGCATGTTTGAGCCACCTTGGCATGTTGGAGCCACCTTGGCATGTTGGAGCCTAGGTGGCATGTTGGAGACCACGTGGCATGTTTGAGCCACCTTGCCATGTTAGAGCCTAGGTGGCATGTTGGAGACTGTGTGGCATGATTGAGCCACCTTGGCATGTTGGAGCCACGTGGCATATTTGAGCCACCTTGGCAAGTTGGAGCATAGGTGGCATGTTAGAGCCCGGCGTGGCATGTTTGAGCATGTTGGAGCCTAGGTGGCATGTTGGAGCCACCTTGGCACGTGGCATGTTGGAGCCCCCGTGGCATGTTTGAGCCTAGGTGGCGGGTTAGAGCCCGCGGTGGCATGTTGGAGCCTAGGTGGCATGTTTGAGCCAACTTGGCATATTTAAGCCTAGGTGGCATGTTGTGAGCCACCTTGGCATGTTGGAGGCTAGGTGGCATAGTGGATCCCGTGGCATGTTTGAGCCACCTTGGCATGTTTGAGCCTAGGTGGCATGTTGGAGCCCAGGGTGGCATGTTTGAGCCCACCTTGGCATGTTTGAGCCACACGGGCATGTTTGAGCCTAGGTGGCATGTTGGGAGCCTAGGTGGCATGTTTGAGCCACCTTGGCATGTTTGAGCCTAGGTGGCATGTTGGAGCCACCTTGGCATGTTGGAGCCTAAGTGAGCCTGCATGGCATGTTTGAGCCTATGTGGCATGTTTGAGCCACCTAGGAATGTTGGAGCCTAGGTGGCATGTTGGAGCCAACGTGGCATATTTGAGCCACCTTGGCAAGTTGGAGCATAGGTGGCATGTTGGAGCTGCGTGGCATGTTTGAGTTAACGCGTTGGAGCCTAGGTGGCATGTTTGAGCCATTTTGTCATGTTGGAGCCACCTTGGCATGTTTGAGCCTAGGTGGCATGTTAGAGCCACCTTGGCATGTTGGTGCCCACGTTATGCAAAAATAGGTGTTAAGTAATTGAAGTAGTTGAAGGTGTTACATGGAATACTAGTATAAGAACATGTGATCGTGCACGTGCATCACATGTAGCAAATCAAGTACTCTGTCCTACCACTATAAAGACCCGTGATATGGAAGGATAGGACATGTAGAGAATCAAGTACTCTTTCCTACTTCTATAAAGACATGTGAGAATAGAAGTATTACACATGTCGTAATTCATGTATTCTTTCCTACAATGCCTTAGCAAATAAAGTACTCTGTCCTACTACTATAAAGACATGTGACATGGAAGCATATGACATGTAGAGAATCAAGTATTCTTTCCGACTTCTATAAAGACATGTGACAATAGAAGTATTACACATGTCGTAATTCATGTATTCTTTCCTACAATATAAAGTACTCTGTCCTACTACTATAAAGACATGTGAATGGAAGTATAGGACATGTAGAGAATCAAATATTCTTTCCAACATCTATAAAGACATGTGACAATAGAATTATTAGACATGTAGAAATTCAAGTACTCTTTCCTACAGTGGATTGTATTATAAAATGACATGTCACAATAGAAGAAACTACAAAACAACAGTGGATGTTTTAGTCCACTGAAAAAAGAACACCATTATCGAACAAAACCATACCTTCACAAATCCACATGTAGGATTCTTTGAAAACAGGACATGTAGACCTACCAAAACTGATGTTTTCAACAGTGGACCAAAAACCGGGGTGAGTGTGTGATAGAGCGAGGGGCTGCCACTTGCTTACAAAGATAAATGTTTGGGGTCTGGGTTCGGGAACTCCTGGAAGACAGCCCTCTGTGAGGACCCGTGGATCTAACAGGAGAGTCCGGGGGACTATGTCACGCGGGATTTGCAAGAAGAGAAGAAGAAGAAGAAAACAGAACAAATGAGAGGAAAACGATAAGCTTCCTTGATATCAATGATGAACATACATGAGCTCTCGCAATAGAGAGAAAAATTGAAAGGAGACAAGACTCAAAACTCATCTAGCCATCATATGCTAGCTCTACTCATATATATAGTACAATGGCCTTGGGCCCAATATAGACACTCGGTGATCTCGGTGCCGACTCACGGAAGGAGGCCCGATTCGGGAATGTTGGCGGTGCCTCTTTAAATGCCTAGAATCTTACTGGCCCGACGACGGGCGGTGACGGGTCATCACTTGTCCGGCGGCGCCTCTTGTTGACTGGGACGAGCTTTGACTGCGTGGTCCGCCGCTTTGGTCTTAGCACGAGCCTTTGATGGCTGGCCCGTATCGACCGAGGATCCTTGAGCTTGACACGTGCTGTCATTATGCATGAATAGTCCTGCACTGGGAGGCACGGGACTACACTCCCCCACCAAACGACACTTCGAGTGAAGAAAAGGAGGAAGGGTTTCGAGGGCGGGGAAGCCATCCATGAAAGTGATCCTCACGGGAGTGAGGCCGGGCACCATTATGGTAATGGCTAATGAGATCTGGCGTGTTTGAAGAGCGGGAGGAGTGTTTTGGCCAAAGGCGGGATCTGCATCAATAAGAAAGCGAGATCGTACCATGTCTTCAAAGGGCGCATGGGCGCCTCGAAGAAATGTCTTGACATTCCATGAGGAGACAGTCGGAGGCCAAAGGCGACAGCATCGCATTCGGATTGCAGTGAAAAATGGGGCTGCCGATTTAAGAGCTGAGCAAAATGCATTTGAGAGCAGCACAAAAACCCGCTTTTGAAGATGGTGAAGGATCGGGTGAGGTGGTGGCATTGCAAGAAGGTGTCAAGACCATGAAGCGCATCCGCGGCGTTTGCCAACCACGATCATTAGCAATATAGATCCAATTCGTGGTGGTATCGAGTGGCACCTTCTTCCCAATGTGAGCTGGCGAACAAAGCGTGGATCCCACAGGAGATCCGTCGAGATCTGAGGTGGAGTCCATCGGCATGACCATCCATGACCTTGGTCCAAAAAGGGAGGCGCCAATCAGAAGTCGGGAACACGGGCGTGGAGGTACGCCAGGAAGCATAGGGAGAAGGAACCATGCCCGTGGCGTGGGTTGAAAGCCGGTCTCCCCGAATTGATCGACAAGATCCGGGATCAAGAGCTTGACACCAACGATCCCAAAGAGAAGCAGAGAGTTGAGAGTTGACAGGAGGGCTATCCCATCCCGTGGGGACCGTCTTGCTATCCAACAGAGCTCGTAATTGATTATAACCGGCGAGGTGCTGCATATAAATTTGTGCATAGGGAAGATCCTCGGGATGTCCTAGATACTTCCTTATCTGTTGCAGCGCTTCCGCTTGCCAGAGAGATAAATGATTGGCAAGCTCAGGCATGTACTCCTGATGAAGAGTTTGGGTCCGGAAAGGATCCATAAGATATGGATTGTTATCTGAAGCACCCATTGCCGCGGTGGGGTCACCACGAAAAGAGCTGGCGTGGCCCATTTCCGAAGTGTTCCTGTGTATCACCCAGATAGAAATCATGAAATATGTAAGCCATGGGCTGAACAACTCTGAAGGTGATAAAGTCTGGATCGGCACAGTGTATGAGATCAAAGACCACAAGGGCACAGCACAACCCTTTGTCTTCAATGGAGAGTTCTGGCCAAATCCGAAGAAAATCTGCAGTGCTCAGGGGAATATCCACAGGTCCATCTGCCGCATGCCACTTCGAAAGGAAGAGGTGGCGGCGAGCAACCACATAATCGTGATAGCGAGGGAAGGAACGGGAAGTCAGCAGGCATTCTGTTAGAATGGCGGTATGGCGTCAAGTTTTGCTTGAGCCTCATCAGCAGTGAATAACTTCTTTGTATTTTGTTGTTCAAGATCACATTATCCGGTTGTCCCTTTCTAGCGGCCGGTGGCCCGGTCGGACCCGTTTGAGAAGTGTTGACACGGGAGGAGGATTTCCGGAGTATTGAGGCGAAGCCGCGGCAATCTCCGCGTCATCCGGTATCTTGTTTACGCACCTCTATAAGCTGATCTTGAAGAGAGGTGGTGAGGAGGTGCGTGTAGAAAATTTGAGCCGTCAAGGAGGCAATTTGAGCGTCCGTTACGTAAGGTTTTGAACTTGAGTGCTGAAATTTTCACAAAGTTGAATTACAAGGCATTGAGCTTAGCAATATCTGCGTCCTTGGTTCGGGGAGGAAGCGGCTTTGGACTTGTTGTGCTCCAATAAATTACGAATTCTGATTGGAGCTGAGCACATTTGATCTACAAGTTGGTGACTTGATCTTGTGCACTTTTTGAGATCTGTATGAGCACGCAAGAGAGCTTCGTGCTTGTCTTGAAGTTTGGCCTCAAAGTTGCAACTTGGGCAATGGCAGCTTGAAGGTCCCGTGTACATCCCGATCGGAGGCCTCTAGTGCCGGTTGAACCCCGCTCATAAGAGCGTCTTGGGATTCTTGTAACTTGAGAGCAGCGGCTTGAGCATCGCCGCGTCTTCGATACAACAACCGGCGAGGGTGTTGTGGTGGTGGAGCCTACTGTTGCACGGTTTGTGATGTTTGGGAAAGATGGTGTGAACTGGATGGTGTAGCGGAGGAGGAGAGCGGTGACATGGGTGTCGCGGACTTTGGACATGACGGGGGAAGAAGGGGCGTGAAGTGCCCATTTCGGTTAGTCGGGGAAGGGACCGCCGAGTGGAATTATGAGAATTTTGTGGTGTGGGAGGGAAGTAATGACGGATGAGGGCTTGAAAGTGGCCTCCCACGAAACTTCAAGAAATGGAAGTGGCACGGGCGGTCTACTTCTTGGAGAAGACGATAGAACATCATTTGGGGCCAATCTATGTGGTGGTTGGAGTGTGTACTTTTGATGACCAAGGTTATAGAAAGGCTTATTGATATGGGTGTTCTTGATAGAATACCCAAGGAACTTGCGCCACGTAAATTTAACAAAGGTTTCGTGGAGGCTTGTCGATATTGGTCGGCGATGGACATTGGCATGATAAGGAGGTGCACCAAACTCTGTGACATCTAGATCCTGTATGGCAGACCATGATAAACAAGGGGTGTGCAAGGGAATATGAAATACCTCAGAAATCAAATGTTGAGTCAGCGAAATGGTGGTGCCATCGACCACAGTGGTGTAGCCATGCGGGCTGTTAACGATATTGGCGATGAACTGCTTCAGCTGGTCAGGATTTGGAGCCGGAAGTTCCATTTGAGAGAATTCGTAAAGCTTTTGTCGTTCAGCGACTTCTTTATTTGGGCCAACAAGGGCTTCACGGAAAGTGGGCGTCAAGAAGGATACAGATGCAAAAAGAGCCGGATCCTTGGGAGCAGTAGCTTGAAGTGTAGAAAATCTTGGGGCAGCCATGGTAACGATTTGCAGAAACGAAGAGTGATTCAAAGGCGGAGGACGAAAGTCAAGCACGGAGGACAAAGGCGCAGAAGAACGAAAAGGTTTTTAGGGCGCACAACTGGAGGCGAAGAGGTATGAAGAGGGCGAAACTGGAGCCGTTGATGGTGCCAGGTGTCGAAAGATGCCAAGGAGTGTATTGAGAGGCAAAAATTTGGCTAAGTCCCCAAAAACGTAAGGGAGAAGCAATGAACGGTGAGGATGAGACGTGAAAGAAGGATCGGATGTGACAGGTGGGCAAAGGACACACATTAATGTCCGACGGGCGTGAAAAGAAGAAATGGCATTCAATGCTGGCAACTCGAAGTGGGATATCATTAAAAGGAATGTGTCAGAAGGTACCATGGCTAGATATGCGGCGGGAGAAAAGATTCTCATTTTAGAAACAGCCTTGCATTGCAAACACGTTGGCGATTTGTGTGATTGGTCCACGTCGACAAGGAGTTCCTCAGTTGGCTATATAAGACGAACCGGGAGTAACGAAGGCATCCGATGGCGGCAAGATGGCCGCTGGTTTGAACGAGGACCGCACTATGCCCACGAACCGCCGAGTGGATTACCCGCAAGATGAATTGTTCGGACCTTCGGCGCGCTGCCACAATCGTGGCGTGAGAATGGGCGGCTGGTGTGCGGGATGGCTGAACATCCCGACCAAGACCAACGGGATGGAGGTGGTTACGCACCTTCATTTGGGATCCTGGCAGAACCTCTACCACCTCCTCGCATCACCTCTGCTCCAAACCCGGAGTAGAGGGTTTTTCTTCTTAGGACTTAGTAGATAGGGCTCTGAGCCCGTTTTTGTATATAGGGCAGTGCCCATAGCGGAAATAGTTGGGCTGCGCCCACATTTTGTAAAAAAATCTCCACTATAATATAATATGCCGCCTTTCTAGTCACTTTACGTGGTGTTTGCTTCTTGAACTCAGATTCGTTTGTTGATTTTCGCTTTACAGGTGATGAAATGTTTTGAGACGAAAACCATTAACCAAGGTAGGTAATGGAGTGCCATCTAACTCGCCAGGTTGGAAAATGCTAGGTCTAACCACTTGAACAATTTGATAAGGGCCAAGCCAACGAAACTTGAGTTTACCGGAAAATTTTTGTACTGGAATCATAAAGAAGAACCAAATCGCCTTCTTTAAATGTTTTTGTCTTCAGACGTTTGTCATGTAAAGATTTTTGCAACTGTTGTCCATGAAGAACACGAATATAAGCATCCCTTCGAAGTTCATCCAACTGTTCTAATTGATAGACCCTTTCTTTGAGTGCGGCCAGTGGATTATGAGCGAGCTTGAAAACGGAGTGTTGGAAGGATGTGTTCAAACGGCATGAGAGCTTTCGACCATAAACCAATTTAAAAGGAGTGTGACGGTAGCAATCTTGAAACAAGTATTGTAGGCCCAAAGAACGAGGGAAGTTTTGTCCGCTAATGCAATGCGGGAAGCGTCACAAATTTTCTTGAGAATGGTGACCGAGAGTTTTGTTGGTGCTTACGCCAAACCATTACCTTGAGGATAGTAAGGTGTGCTCTTTGTGATGATGTATCGTGAGAGATAATCCGTCAGCTCCTTGATAGTATGATTGATGAAATGGACACCACGGTCACCGACCAGCTCCGGGGCAGCCGAATCGCGTGATAATTTGTTGATAGAGGACCCTAGTCGTGCTTTGCTGCGGTGTTATGCGGAAGTGCACAAGCTTCCGCCCATTTGGTAGCGAAGTCGGTGAGAACCAGACGTAACGACGCGGGTGTGCAGCGGGGAGGATCTATAGGTCCCACAAAGTCCATTCCCCATTTTTTGAAGGGAAGGAAGGCGTGGCGGCGGCGTCAAGGGAAGAGCGTCACGGGCGTGGGGCCCCACCCGGGCAAGCGTCCGCGTCTTGAGGCGTGGGCGTGAGCATCTTTGAAGAGCGTGGGCCAATAATACCCGGCTAGGAGAATTTGAAAATGGCGCTTCTTGGCCGGACGGCGACGCCGCTGCGGCTAGGGCGACCACGGGGAGAAGGGAGGCCGCCCTTCTTTCTCTGATTAAACACTTCTTGCTGAGGTTTACGCACCAAATCGACCCCATCAGAGGCTAGCGAGGGTCTCTTGCCATAGTTTATTGGATACGCTCATTCAAGACTGGCGGGTTATCTATTTCTTGAAGCTTTCTTGGTGGCGTTCTTTAGGGCTGCGGGGTAATCCACTAACGTGGTCTCTACGCTCTAATGCTTTAAGCATTATGATTCTTGCAATTGCATCAAAAAGGCACATGGTCTATAAGGTGGAGCGGATCTCTGCACGGCAGCCTTTGAGAAAAAGGAAGTTTCATTCTGTTGGTTTTCTGCGGTCATAATTTACTCCGTGTTCTTTAAGCGGATGTTTGATTCCCTCCTGTTGCTCTTTCTTGCTAGCGAGAAAGACATAGGGATGTCTCCTTGATAGGAACATAGTACTGACGATTTGATCATAATCTCTGATTCCTCAACCGGTTATGTGATGGTATATGAAATTTTCGTAAACTTGCCGAGCTAGGAATATATTTTGAGCGGATGCTTGTGCAAATACTTGGAATTTCTTAGTACTTCTTTTTGCTTCTTCAATTATCGCTATGATTGAAGAAGCCATTCAAGCTCTGAAGCTTGAAGATAATTTAGTCTTGATGCCAATTTTTTCTTTCATACCAATCCAATTGTATGGATTTGGTTTGCTCAAATCTTTGCTACATTTGAGCCGTGTGTGCTAAGATTAGGTAATGATGCCCGAATTCCATTCTTGAGGATGTATCGGTGGTGGTGGTCAGCTGATTGCCATCTATTCCAACAATGCAAAGCATTTCTTGGGGTTTCATATACCATTATGTGTACTAGCCGATTAATTTGCAGGTTTGATCAAACTTGGAGAGCTATTGGCGCTTTCAAGAATTGTCGATTGCTCATTCTACTATGTACTTCCTTTTCTCTTCATCTCTATTTTTTGCAGCAAGGATTTTGTGAACATTCAAGGACTTAACTGCAGCTTTTGGAAAGTCTGTTCTTACTTCTATAGTATTATGGCAGTTGAGAAGATGTTGATTCAATCCTGTAGTATCAGCTGGGCATAAGAAGAAGTCGAGTGAGGCTTACAAGTACAGAAATTGCGGTTATGATATCTTGCTATTAGAGCATCTAATAAGTCTCGGCAAGAACAGGATGAAGAAGTTGAGATTCTCTGTAGTAATTACGTTCTTGTTTTGTAGCATTGTACCTTTTTATATAATATAAAATCCCCTTACCTAAAAAAAAAAAAAAAAAAACCCAGCTAGAAGGATTTTGCGTGCCGTGGTGTCACCATGAAAATGACCACCACCTAGCCCTTGATGAGCTTCTCGAATAATATCTGGAACTTCATGAGGTAGAACACAGCGTCGAAGGATGGTGTCCTTACCCTTTTTGTAGAGATGTCCTGCAACCATGGTGTAGTCACGGACCTCTCGGAGAAATTGATGGCGACGGGATTGTCGCTTGGCATGAGAGAGCGTCTCGTCTTCTGGTGGAAGAGCACCGTGAGGAGGTAATCGCTGAAAATCATGGAACCAATGTGGTGTGGCCGTTACTAAAAAGAGTCGAGCATCGTGAAAGGCGCCCGAGACTCAGTTGAGGGATCATCTGTGTGGATGCGTGAAAGATAATCCGGGACGACATGAGATTTGCCGGCCTTATGAACGATTTCAAAAGGAGCAAATTCTTGGAGAAGAAGGACCCAACGAGCAATGCGGCCCGTGGGCGTGGACTTGTTGATCAAATAGAGGAGTGCTTGGTGGTCCACAAAGAACTTGATTTGACTGCCCAAAAGGTAATGACGGAAGCGTTGGACACAGAAAATGAGACCCAAAGCTTCACGCTCTGTGGCGTAATAGTTGCTCAGCGAAATTGAGTTTTCTACCGGGCGAAGCGATTTGGTTTGTCGGTGCGCGATCATATTCTTGAGAAAGAACAGCCCAATAGCAAACGCCGAGACATCTACATGAACGTGAAAGGGCTTGTCCCATTGAGGAGGAACAAGAACCGGTGCCTGAGTAAGCAAAAGCTTCAGCTGTTGGAAAGCAGCATCCGCCTGGGAATTCCAAGCCCAGGTGGATTCGTCACCCGTGAGTTTATGAATGGGATCTGCAATGGCTGCTAGTCCAGGTATGAAGGTGGAGTAATAATTGACCTTACCCAGGAAAGATCGTGTCTCCTTGATATTGGCCGGTGCTTGAGCCTTGAGCACATAACCCGATTTTGGCGGGATCCGTGGTGATACCCGCTTTGTCGACAACATGGCCTCAACAGAACACCGGAGGTGACGCAAAAGGTGCATTTCTACGGATTGAGACTAATGCCGGACTCATCACATTTACGGAAGACGAAGTTCCAATTTATCCAAATGGTCAGCCATGGAACTCAGAGGCGAGAAGTCATCTTGAAAAATTTGCAAGAAGGGATTTTCCTTCATGAAATCATGAAAAACCGAGAGCATGATGCGTTTGAAACGTTGATGGAGAGTTTGATAATTCAAAAGGAACCACCTTGTAGGCAAAAGTGCCCTACCTGGTGGTGAAAGTAGTCTTGAGTTGATCAGATTCTTTGATTGAGATCTGATTGTAGCCGAAAAACCATCCATGAAGGAGTACATCTCATGTCCGACCACCTCTTCAACCCGGTGCAGCGGAAGGGAAGTGGAAAATGATCACGCCCGCGGGCCCCGATTGAGTTTCCGATAGTCCACCGCACGCCGGATCTTACCATTGTGTTTGAGGGCAATGACGATGGGGCTCACCCATTCGTAATGTTTGACCTCATAGATCAAACCCGCAAAGAAGGAGTTTGTCAATTTCGCCTTGACGCGATCACGGTAATTAGGGTTGAGCCGGTACATCGTCGTTGCTAAACCGGTCGCATCGATTTGGTAGGAATGGTGAGTTCCCCCAAGCTTTTGTTGATTCCCCGAAGATCTCTGTAACTCCAGGCGAAAATGTGTTTGAATTTTGTGAACAGCTTGACGGCCCTGATTACGATAAGGAGCCGGAAGATTTGCAAAGAATGCGATAAAGTTGATTGTTGCCCACGTCCACAATCTCGACTTCCGGAGTCCGAATATGGGGTATTACCAAAGTATCCCGGACAATGTGTGCGGGAGGTTGGAGCATAACGGATGCGTGGCACTTTGCGTGGTGAAAAAGAGGGGTTGCTCGGTTTCATCCGGCCAGAGGTTGCTTCATGACGGCGTGTACATCAACAGGAGTTGCGGGAGGTTCAAAGATCCGAAAAGTGATCAACACGTTGGATTTGATTGCAAGGAGCAGGTAAGGGTCAAGCAAAGCAGCCGGTACCGGGTCCCGATCAAGAGTCATTTCTCCCCAAGGATCAGCATATTGGGTAGGATGACAGAAGCGCACTCGCAGTGGAGCCCGAACTTGATAAATATTCCGAGCTTCTTCGTAAATGTGGCGGTGCGAGAGAGAGGGTTCCGCATGTTCAACGTAAATGATCGCCTGTTTGCAAGCATTGAGATGACCATCGGTGATGACTAAGCGGTCCGTGGCCCAAGAATGGATACTCTTTGCCCGGCGGAGAAAAGGTCTGCAGACCAACATTTCATAGTCACCGGATCTTCGCCCGACTTTCCAAACTCCAAATTCCATGGGGAAAGCGGAGATCACCGATGTTGATGTGAAGAAGAGGTGTGACGCCTTTGAGGTCGCGTGATATGGCCATTAGCCAACTTGATGTCATATGGGGCACGAAAGAGTTGTGTGATGCCCATTTGTTTTCGCGGAGTTTATCCGTGATGAGATTTGCGCTACCTCCATCTATTTGAACATGGTTGACTTGCGATTACCCACCGTGGCATGGACCGTGGGTGTAGAGGTAGCCATAGCCCCAACTAAAAGCAGGTTGGGAGTGGTAGCTGGTCCTTGAGAGCGGGATGAAGAGTTTCAAAATGGTTGCCAAGCTTAAAAATTTTGATCTTGGCTAGCTCCTCTTGGAGTTCTAGAGGCACATGAGAAAAAAGGATCTGCTGGTTCCACCGGTCTTTGGAGTGCGTGGTAGTGAAGCGGCAACTTCTTTGAGTAAGTCAACCTCGCAAAGCAATATTGGGATACGCCCGAGGCGTGGAGGTTGAGATGTGGAAGGTGTATCTTGTCTTTGTTGAGCTCTGGTGGTGGCATGAACATTTGCCAATGTGCGGCCTTCAGCAGCTTGCATGAGGTTCAAAATGCTTTGGCGAACTTTTGGCATGACATGTGGCATGAGCTTCTCCAAGTCAGGTGCAAAGTGAACCTTTTTTTCGTCCTCATGAGGAATGGTGTCAACTGCAAAGGCAGGTTGCGTGCCATTCGGAATAATGGTCAAGGGACGTGATGCCTTGGTCTGGCGTGAAACTAAACCAACCCAATTTGACTATTTGGTGGAGGATTAAGTGCCTGAAAAATTTCCTCTTGTGCTTGTTGATCCAAATTTGAGGTTGATTTCTTTGGAGCTGGTTGATAGCGTGATTCGAGGCTCTTGGTGGCTTCTTAAGAACTGGTCCGGGCCTTGTTTGCCATTAGCAATCCAGAGTTGGTAAGCCGTGAGGCGGACCGATGTGGTCGATTTGTGCCGAAGCCGTGCACGAACTTGTGGAAGTTGAGGACACGCCGGGTGGTGGTATGACCCCATTCTTGACAGTGATAACACTGAGCTTTAGAAGGATCAAAAGGAGGACGTGGGTTGGATCCCGTTGTTGCTCCCTGCTGGCGATAGAGTTGAGTGGGTTGCACCTAAAGTGGTGGCTGGCGATAGTGCGATTGTTTTTGAGGTGTGGTTTGCACTTGATAAACCATTTTGTTGCGGAACGGTGTGGGATGAGTGCGAGTGCACTCTTTCGTGGCATGATTGCACGTGTTGCATCGCTTGCAATGAGGCGGGCCATTGGTGGAGTTGCACTCATTTGCCAAATGGCCTTGGTATTTGCAAATATGGCACCAGATTTTGCTGCTTTGTGGATTAGCGTGTTGAGGCTGAACGCCCGTTTGTGGAACCATCCTGGTGGAATGAGCGGGAGCTCTTGAAAGCCACGCCTCGGGGAGGAAACATTGACTGAGTGATTGACAAGGTCGATAGCCTGCTCCAAAGTCTTGGGACGCAGGTATTCAGTCATGAGTCGAATAGCTGGAGGAAGTCCTTGGAGAAACCAGACCAAAATCTGGCTCTGTGTGGGGTACTCCTTGAGTTTACTTAGCGAGAATGTGAAGTCGATCCGCGAAAAATCCCGAGGCGGACTCTGCGTGGGCTCTTGTTGAAGTTCATTGAGTTGCTTGAGATGAAGTTGATCATCATCCGTGGTCCCATAATGAGACAGAAAAGCAGTTCTCATTTCTGACCAGTCTTGTTTCCAATGGCTTTTGTTGGACATGAGCCATTGATGAGGAGAGCCACGCAGGGTGGTGGAAAAAGATGTGGAATTTCAGTTGAGGTTGCGCATGACCATTTAGGACAGCTAGAGCCTCAAATTCTTCCATGTGGGCCTGAGCACTTTGGTCTAAGGGTTTGCCTTTCGTGTTGCCAAAGGTGGGATAAGTCGGTTTGAGTCCGAAGGTAGATGTGAAAGTCTTTGGGCTGGACAGAAACGATATAGTGAGGATATTGAGGTTGAGTTGGATGTGGCATGGTGCCCTGAAGGACCACGATGAAGGGGTATTGCGGTTGAGAAACGGAAGTAGCTGGAGCATTGGTTTTGAGATCCGTAAGGTTGTAAACAGGAAGGGCAAAGGGGAAACGTGGGGAAAGGAAGGATATTCCGGGTAGGCGCCAAAGGAGGCGATGTGGATATCCTTGCCCACCCGGGGAGATGATGGTTGTGAAGGAAGAGGCATTATGGCATTGAAGAATGATGGATGTAGGCATGTTCGGGGGTATGAAAGTACGGTTGAGAAGGTTGAGCCTCGATAAGGCTCCCGATAGGGATGAGGGACTGAGGTTGTGAGCAATGTTTGCACGCTTGGGGCAGGGGAACCTGGGACAAGACAGACACGAGGGGTTGGTGGCGCTGACCGAGCCCTAGACCGAAAATGGCCTCCCTCTATGTCATAAAAGCAGATCCATACATGTCGCGAAACGGTTTCTCGACGCCGATGGCGCCCAAGCGAGAGGCCGTCGAGAAAGGAGTTCTTCCGGGCGTGAAATTTCGGACGGACATGGCGACGTAAGAAAGTAGGATGGAATCCGGACCAGCGGCGGCGGTGTTTGGGGTGCGGGGTTGGGGAACTCCGAAGACAGCCCTCTGTGAGGACCCGTGGATCTAACGGGGAGAGTCAGGGGGACTATGTCACGGGATTTGCAAGAAGAGAAGAAGAAGAAGAAAGCAGAACAAATGAGAGGAAAACGATAAACTTCCTTGAAATCAATGATGAACATACATGAGCTCGCAATAGAGAGAAAAACTGAAAGGAGACACTCATCTAGCCATCATATGCTAGCTCTACTCATATATATAGTACAATGGCCTTGGGCCCAATATAGACACTCTGACTGATCTCGGTGCCGACTCCTGGAAGGAGGCCTGATTTGCAGGAATATTGGCGGTGCCTCTTTAAATGCCTAGAATCACCGACGCCGACACACGGTGGACGGGTCATCACTTGTCGGCGGCGCCTCTTGTTTTCCGGACGGGCTTTGATTGCGTGGTCCGCCGCTTGGTCTTCTGGCGAGCCTTTGATGGCTGACCCGTGGCTGGCCCGAGGATCCTTGAGCTTGACCTGGTCTGTCGTATGCATGAATAGTCCTGTACCAGGAGGCACAGGACTAACAATAAACATAATTCGGGCTGCAAGGAACCACATTGGCTACGCTTACTTCTTCAACAATTTGGGCCACATTGGCTGAAGCTTTGCTTGTCTCCAAAGCTTTCAGTTTGTGCTCAAGATCCTCCATCTTCTTCCTACATTCTGCTGCGGCATGATTGCCTTTCTTGCAATAGTCACAACCCTGCTGCTTGGATGATGTGCCTGTTGCTGCTACTATTATTCTTCTTTTTCTTAGCTTTTTCATTCCCTTTTGCATAGGATTTAGGCTCAGAATGACCTGCAAAGAAACTTGCACGATTGAGATCCATGTCGGCAATTTGCATGAGATTGCTGCGCAAAGCATGGGAAGAATTGGGTAAGGATCTAAGAAAGAATAATAATTGCAATGAAGGAGAGATCTTATTCTCTTCTCTAGAGGCTTCAATCTGCTGAAAGGTGTTCTTCATGCAGTCTGCGAATTTGTCAAGACTCTCGGTCTCTTCCCAGTGCATATTCGCCACTTCAGCATACAAATGCCCAATTTGTATATGGGTCTTCTTTTCATGCTCTTGGATGAGAGCATTCCATAAATCATGGCTGTTCTCCTTCTGAACCTCATCAAGAAGAGATTCAGCAACAGAAAGCCCAATCGTAGCCATAGCCTTATCATCCCGGCGCTGCCAAGCATCAAGAACAGGTTTATTCTTGCCATCTGATGCAAGCTGGGGTGCTGGTTCTTGGCCACTAACAATTCCCCAAACTCCTTTAGCCTTAAGAATGAGAGTCATTCTTCTCTTCCATTGCTGGAAACCTGTGCCATCGAAGATTTGAATCACACGACCACCAGGGAAGGTAATCTGGTTGTAGCTTGCATCCTTCTCCATTGCTGTGTTGATCTTGAATCAATCTCAGCACATCTAGTGCTCTGATACCATGTCAAGGTTGCAACAAGAAAGGGAGAGAAGGGGATGCACACCAATATCCGAGAGCGCAAGCTCCCAAAACAAAGGCAAATAGGAATTGTATTGAACGTAAGTATGAATACAAGATATAAAAAGGGGCAGTAGATAATAACTGCTCCCGTTACCAACCGCACCTAATTATGCAGTAACTAATAAAGGCAAGTGGATGCCGTAGCTAATTAAGGCAAGTGGATGGGCTGGTGTAGGTGCTGATGAAGTGCTGATTCAGCACATAGTCAGCATCTATGTGCTGAGTGCTATCGGTGCTGTGAAGCAGCAAGATGGTGATCTCGATATCATATATCTCGACAAAAATGAAGCGCTAAGGGGTGGTGGTGGCAACAAGCGCAAGTGGAGGCAAGGTACCAAGTGCTCGGGTTCCAGCGACTATGGTGGACGGCTAGGGCATGCGCAGGAAAAGAGCAAGGCAAGAAATGAAAAAAAAAAACGTCACTTTAGTTTTAAGTTTAAAATTTTTTAAAAACTTTTCTTTTCTTTTCTTTTTTAAATTTTTTTTTTTATATGGCGGCTATACGCGTTTACACGGTCGGGCGCCGCTGCTGTTATACACGTTTCTATTTGGATTCCAAGACATCCAAACCTGAGCGGCGCTCAAGTTGGGTTTTGGGCCGCTTCCTCGACCTGTTTGCTGCCGGATGACGACCCCCCTGACCACGCCCGACATGTTGGAGCAAAAATCTCGTCAATCCGAGCTACATGGAGAAAGTTATGGCGCTTACAAAACTCGAACCTTTGGCTCCACCTTCTGACTTAACCACTCTAACTCTCCTGCACACTAAGTCAGTCCTCCCATAGCTAGGCCAACTAACATGCTAACTACAGAGTTTGACTACTTTAACCTAAGAGAAAGTATCGTCAACTAGCGAGTTAGGTTATGGCCAGTGCAATGATTTTGGTCCACCAAAACCATGCTCTGATACCACTGTGACGCTCCCAAAATCTATACGATGCTCCCATCGTACAAATACGGAAATTCCCCTCCCATGGCGACTACATCACCACGGTAGGGCCCTCCGTCATACTCAGACTACTTGGGATGGCCAAGTGTCCGGGCGAGGAACACGGAGGTGCCATTCGTCCCACGTCCTCTATGGGAAATCCTATACAGCGGAAGCATACATATACGTTAGCATAGGGCAAAAGTATGCTGGTGGGTATCAAATAAACGTGGTTCAGCACCCAGCACCAGCACCCTTCATATTTTTTGGGTTGCCCCCTAAGGGGGCAAACCCTTGTTTATGTGAGTTTGTGGCATATTATAGGTATATGCCAGTATATGCTTGGAATATGCCTATGACTGCTCAAAACCCGTTATTGACTGTAAACTCTCGGTTGTTTTCGTTGTTGGGCAGCCACTCTTGAAACTGGCTAACCGGAGAGGCCTGCTCTGGGCAACCAGGCATAAGAGTGCAGACACGATACATGAAGAGTGCAGACACGATGATCTTAGTGCGTTTTCATGCCGAGGGGATCGGGCAGGCCTCATAGTTTTTGGAGTAGTGAAGGATGGATTGCTTGCTGCCACAGTGACTTCAAGGGATTTTTGGGCTGTGGTGAGGACGTCATGGCCTTAAGGTTCGATTCCTCCAGCTTGTTTGCGTTCGCAGGCTATTCTGCTTGGTTTCACTGCTTGGTTTGGCAGAGCTTTCAAGGAGCCCTGCAATGGCTTTTTGATCCTAACGGGGGCTGTGATGAGATGACTGTGCTGGAGACATAGATCACAAGGACAGAGATAGTTGACAGTGTCTGTGACGTCCCCTACTCGTATACAGTGCACTCACCGTATACAAACAGGAGTTCATCCCCCATACCAGCTCCGTGTTGATACAGGGCCCTCCATATATCACTGTAACCATGCTGGTTCTAGTGGGAAGAATGAAGGGGTCATTTTACCCCGTCTCCCTCGGGGCCTACCTAGCTGCGGAAGCGTAAACATACATGTCAGTATACAACACAATCACATATCCACCTTGAAGGGTGGTACATCATCATCTGCATAGACAAAGATCAGCACAATACACATGGGTTCCTACCCAAGGCTCAGACTTCGGGGGATGACTGACGGCTTGGGTCTCCAGAGTTCATTGCAGACAGAATCATGACAATGGATTTGGCTGGCATGAGAACATGGCTTAGGGTTGTCCACTCCATCCGCGGCTCCTGCGCACACTTTGCAGAGTAGGTTGAAAAGTGTTGGAACCCGACTGTAGCCCGCCGGATGCATAGCCAAAGGGGCTACTCCTGGGTTGCATCTCCCCAGTTCCGATGGGGCAGGTAGGGATCACTCCCACCAGAGGTCTCCATGCTGACTCAAGGTGACTAGAGGGCCACTGCCCTTATTCGACTTAACCCACTGGAAAGTGAACACCACTCTACGGGTGTCGAGCCCATGCCTTACCCGCACTCAGTGGCAAGCCATTAGACCTAGTCACAATAATCCCCGGTAGGCCTTACACACCAGAGGGATTGTTCAAGAGTCAGAACATGAACCTCCTTCTTAGCCAGTCTGGCCCCTTCACCCACAACCAGGTGTGGTTCTTGTACACAGGCCGAATCTACAGTGTGCTAGAGAGGCTACTCTAGGAGCATCGACTACTAAGCCTTAGGGTCTCTACCCCCCTTCCCAATACAAGGAGTTCACAGAGATACATCATCCATATACTTCAGAGAAGAACTAAAGAACTAGATCTAATCTATATCATAGAGTTAGGTTCTTTAGTTAGTGTCTGGTATCTGGGAATCTAAAAGGCTGCTATGGGCAATTTAATAGGCTAAACCTACTGATACAATGACGGGAAGACGGTTTAGGCTATTAAATTGACTAAATACCTGATCCTTGGTTCGCTCCTCCTGCCCTGAAGTCGACCATCCTGGTGAACTGCTTGAAGATGGAGCCAACAAGGAAAACTAATGAGTCAAATCGCTCAGACAGAGTCTGGGAGGCGGTTTTGACTCCTGGAGCAAGCAAAACAGAGCTCTAAAACCCTATGGACGAAAATGGCAAGTTAGGGTTTCCTTAACCTAAATAGACAAGGGGTTAGAGCTAGGGTTTCCAATTATCCCTTTAAGCATGTGGGATAATTGGGTATGGCCCACTTGCCTTTTAATGACTAGGTGGCATAAGGGTATCCACATGGGAAAATGTGCACCTTGGTAAATGTGCACATTGGTAAATGTGCACATTAATAAATGCACATACCTTGCAAGTTGCCCCCTAGGGCTACACGTCGGCGTACACGTCAGTCGGGGTGGCGTGTACGCGTGACGAGGCAGTACAGTATACGTCCTGGGACCGTCTACTGTGCTGGAACGTCACATTCTCCCCACCTTGAAATGATGCTGTCCGCAGCATCTTGGGTCTCCCCACCTTAGGATCTTCCTAACCTGCAATCAACTTGATGCATGCAATATATTACTATTATACTTACATAATTACTAGGATTACCTTAAGGTAACATTTCTAAACACTATTACATCATTACATTGTCAAATAACTTATCCATTCTTACTTCCATTAAAACAAGGTACTTATTAGTTCACTTATCACAACATCAAAATTTAACAGTTCCATATACGCATGCAACCCATACCAAGCATAGGTTGCATGCGTAGATTAATCTTAACTACACAAGACATTAATCTACACAAATCGACATGCCTGAGCCGATTTCTTCGGAGATGACCTTGCCGTCCCATTGCTCCATAAACTGTGGGTACTGCTTTAATAGATCTTTCTTAAGTACCCATGTCGCGTCTTCCACCGGCAAGTGTTTCCACTTAACCAAATATTGGAGAAACTCTGATCTCCTTGTTTTCTTGAAGGCTTTATCAAGAATCAATTCTGGAACTATTTCCAGCTGCTCCTCCGTCATTTCCAACAACGTTGGAGTGTCCAAGACTTCGTCTGGATTTGGAGTATGCTTCTTCAATAAACTCACGTGGAAGACTTTATGAATCTTTAGGTGTGCTGGTAGGTCCAACTTGTAGGATTGATTACCTACTCTCTTGACTATTCTAAAAGGTCCAGCCCACCTTGGAGCAAGCTTCTTATAATTTCCGATGCGAAGCTTCGCCTGCTTCACTTTGATCTTGAGCCACACATCGTCGCCGACTTGGAACTCTCTAACTGTCCGATGCTTGTCGGCGATGCTCTTTTGTCGACTCCTTGCTGCCAGAAGATATCCTCGAACTTCTTCCACTAGCTGCTGCATGTCAACCAACATCTGCTGCGAAACCTCTACTTTTGACACGGGGTTGTGCCAAGTGTCTGGAGTTAGGCATTGATAGACGTAGTTGATCATAAACAGCGACATGTGGGATGATTCCTGCTTGGTGCTATTATATGCAAACTCCACCAAGTGAATAAATTCTTCCCACATACCTTGCTTGTTCCAGACATAGTTTCGTAGCATATCCTCCAAAATCCTGTTGGTCCGCTCCGTTTGGCCATCCGTCTGGGGATGATAGGCCGTGCTCATGGATAGCTTCGTCTAAATTGTCGCAAAGAGGTCTTGCCAAAAGGCACTCATGAACTTAGGATCTCTGTCGGAGATGATCTCCCTTGGCATGCCATGGAGCCTGAAGATTTCTTTGGTGAAGAGCTTTGCTATATCCATAGCAGTGTCTGTGGTCCTACAAGGCACAAAATGTGCCATCTTCGACAACTTGTCGACCACTACCATCAAAGCATCCTTCCCTCTTACTGTCCTTGGGAGCCCTGTTATGAAGTCCATGCTGATGACCTCCCACTTAGCGTTCGGCACCGCTAATGGTTCCAATGCCCCTGGAATTCGTAGTTGTTCGGCCTTTGTCTGCTGACATAGCTGACATTCCTTGATGTAGCGAGCTACTTGCTTCTTCATTCCTGGCCAATAATAGCTGCTGCGCACTTTGAAATATGTCTTCATAAATCTTGCATGGCCAGCTATTGGACTGTTGTGGGTGTCGTGGAGAATCAATTTCCTTACATCTGATGATTCCGCACGCACAACTTGTTCTTATGGTACAAGAGATTACCTTCCTTCTTAAAATTTTTGAAGGTTTCTCTCTCCTTATCTGTCCTTGCCTCCCTGCATAAGCTTGCCCATACTTCCTTGAAGTCCCCATCTGTTGGCAAGGCTTCTTCAATCTTCTTCCCAAAATCGCTGGAGAGCGTCGAAATTGCATTGCAATGCAGTCTAGTTGTCAGGGGATGCCTTGAAAGTGCATCCGCTACCACGTTGAGCTTCCCCGGCTTGTAGACTATATCAAAGTCATACTCTTCGAGGAACTCCATCCACCTTCGCTGCCTCAGGTTTAGGTGTGGTTGCGTGAATACATACTGGAGGCTTTGATGATTTGTGTCCAATTGGAACTTCCTTCCCAAGATATAATGCCTCCAAATTCTTAATGCCCTGACAACTACAAGCAATTTTTGATCCTGCGTCGGGTAGCGCGTTTCGGCGTCGTTCATCTTCCTGGAATCATATGCTACTACTCGCTCTTCCTGCATGAGCACTGCACCCGTGACTATCTTACTTGCGTCTGTCGCCACCGACTTGTCTTTCTCTGGGTCTGGCAGGGTCAAGACGGGGGCGGTTGTCAAAGCTTCCTTCAACAATTCAAATCCCGCTTGGGCTTTCTTGTGCCAATGATCTGCCCAATCTTTCACCTTTTCTGCTCTCGTCAAGTCTGTTAGCGGGGCTGCTATCTTTGCGAAGTTCTTCACAAACTTCCTGTAGTACCCTGCTAGGCCAAGAAAACTTCTGACCTCGTGGGCATTCTTCGGTGCCGGCCATTGAATCACTGCTTCAATTTTGGTGGGATCCGTCGAGATTCCTTCTGCTGAGATCACATGACCCAGGTATTCCACCCTCTCCGTTGCGAAGTGGCACTTCGACAACTTGGCGTACAACTGGTGCCTCTTCAACTTCTCCAGCACTCTCCTTAAGTGTTGTACGTGTTCTTCAAGGGATCTGCTATACACCAAAATGTCATCAAAGAATACTATCACAAAGGTGTCCAAGAACTCCCTGAAGATGTCGTTCATGAGCCTCATGAACGTTGCTGGGACGTTTGATAAGCCGAAAGGCATTTCCATGAACTCATAGTGCCCGTACCGCGTTCTGAAAGCGGTTTTATGGATGTCTTCTTCCTTTATTCGGATCTGATGATAGCCTGACCTTAAGTCAATTTTGGAGAAGACTTTTGCCCCTTGGAGCTGATCCATCAAGTCATCTGATCTGGGGAGCGCATACTTGTTCTTGATGGTGTGCTTGTTCAACTGCCTATAGTCTATGCACATCCTCAAACTGCCATCCTTCTTCTTGACAAAAAGAATGGGCGCTCCAAATGGCGAGACACTAGGTCTAATGAAGCCTAGGTCGAGCAACTCCTGCAATTGCTTCTTTAGTTCTGTCAACTCCTGCGTCGTCATTCTATATGGGGCCTTGCTCGTCGGCTTCGTTCCCGGTTCGAGTGCTATCTCACACTCGACTCCCCTGTAAGGAGGGAGGTGCTCGATCTCATCCGGGAAGAGATCATGGAACTCCGTGATCAACTTAGCTATTGGCTTGGACAACTTGCTGAGCACCTTATCTTCGCTGCCTTCCTCTGCTTCGGGCTCTTCAATCTCAAGTTTGAAGATGTATGCTACCTGCTCGCTTTTGATGCACTTGAGCAGCCGCTTAGAAGACATATACTGCATGATGGGAACAACTTCTTTACCTGTGATTTCGATAATCTTGCCGTCGGGCATTGTGAGGGTCACCTTCCGCTTTCCACAATCAATGCTGGCCCCTGCTGGTCCATTCCTATGATCAAGTCATACTTGCCAATGCCCATGACTTCTGCCCCCATCTGGATATTAATCCCTGGCAAGTCGATGTCGAAGTTGATCCTCTTGCCTGCTGTTTGCCTTACTGCCCCACTTGCTAAGATTACAGGTCTCGGCTTGGACTTTAATGGTTTCAACTTCAACATTTCAACCATTCTTGGGGATGCAAAGTTGTGGATACTTCCTGAGTCTATCGGGACTATGAAAGACTTGGCCTTGGCCTTCCCTACTGTGGAAATTACCTTATCTTTGGTTCTCCGCTTGTTACGTATCTATGGCGGCAAAATATGACACTCACCACGAATATAGTCGCGGGCTGCCTACGCCGTCGTCGTCGGGGCCAGTGTCCCATCCACCCAACTCCGCTAAGCCCTGCACTCATGGCCGAAAGGCGGTTCGCTATCTGTGGCCCGGCTGGAAGCACACGAAGCAAAGCTGCTTCTCTATGCACTCTGTCTCTTCTCCTTGGGCATGGCTTGCAAGAAGGACCGCCTTTGCTTTGGGTAATTTGACCCCTCTGCTTGTCCTTGAAGGACACACTGCTTCTTTTCTGTTGCTTCCCATGGTTGCCACTATAGGGCTTTAAATTTGGACACTGGGTTTGGCGGCTCTCGGGCTATAACTCCTGTTGCCTTGCCTTTATCACAGTATCTGCGCCTCGCGCCGCTATACGAGGCCCGATCCCTTGCAAGCTTATTGCCTTGGACTGCTTCCCGATCTTGTCTTAGGGTTTATTGCCCTTACAAACTGCGGATCTCATCGTTCAGCCCTTCAATGTAGCTCTCCACTGCATGCTTTTCACTCAACTTTGGCACATAAAGCCTTAGTCTCATGAATTCCTCTGTATATTTCTGGACTGATTTGTTGCCTTCTTTTGCAACTGTAGAAGCTTGTTGTATCATCTTTGGATTTGTGCTCTCTTGGGGACGTAATGGGGCTTGAAAGCTTTAGCAAACTTCACGAACACGCAAGCATCCTGCAAGCCATGGGCCTTGGCATACCCCTTCCACCAAATCGTCTTTTTTGCCGGGTTGGTACATTTGCCACCCTTCCTTTATCCTTGTCCTTCATACCATAGGCCAGGGTAATAAAGAGTGGCTAAAATTTGCCAAATGGCGATTTTTTAGACCTTTAGTCAAATTTCATGGCTAAAGTTTATAAAGGCAATTTTTTTAGAAAAAACATAATTTAGCCACTCCAAAAGGAGGTAAATTCTGAACGCTTAGAGTTTAGCCGGGATTGTTTGCGGCATGGTGTACTGAATCGCCTTCTCTAAAGTTGATTAGGAGAACCCTGATCAATTCAAATAGCCATGCCAATTCTATTCAGGGACCTCTTTCATTTAGGAATTGCCATTAGCTACCTCAATCATATTTCGAATTTGTATCTATAAGCTATTTAGGTTAAATGCTATGAAGAATGTTACATGATGTGCATTTTAAGCTTTAAATAGTAGTGATCTCTTCTTGCAATTGTTGACCCTAAAGGGCTTCATCACCAAATTCACCATTTGGATGCATTTGACCCCAACGTAAACATGCATGTTCCTTCAAACAATATGTTTGTTCCTTATGAATTGTACTTTGAACAACTTTGTTATCATTTTGTAAAAGAAGCATATTGAATCAATGTCATTTATGTACTAATCAGTGCTCAAAGTTTGAAGTTAAATAGTTGCACTTTAGCTGGGGACCAAGAAAAATTTGCCAACGTCAGAATTTCATGTCATATAAATTTTACATTTTAGCCAAATGGGAAGAAAATTAAAGGGCTTTATTTTATCAAATTTTTGCCAAGAAAAACTCTAAAAACTTTTGATTTTTCATAGGTTTAGCCAATCTTAATTTGAATAGAAAAACATTTAGGGCCGTTAAGATTTACCCTACCATAGGCGTTACCATACTCACTCATCTCATCGAGCCAAGCCTCTGCTTCCATGCCCGACCTGTTCTCGCCTGAGAATCGCTCGAGCTTCCTGGCCTTCCATCGTTTCCCAATGCGAGTCTACCTTCTTACGGTAGTCAGGGTTCTAGTCTCCTTTGTAATGCATCGTCCGCCGGTTTACGCATTTGTTCAGCCTCTTCCTCCGGGCGGAACCAGAGTGCGAGTCAGAGCTTGAGTCGGAGGATTCCGTTGGGAGACCTCCTTCTCTTGCTCCTCTTCTTGTCCTTTTCTGCTTTCCGAGTTGATGCTTGTGGCAACAGGGCGTTGCCTTCCGACCCAACTCCTGCTTGTGCTGCCAGGAAAGCCTTTATCTGCTCAAGGTCCGTCCTCATCTGTGACATTTCCTCCTCTGGGGTCATGGGCCCAAATGCCTCCTCTGAGGCTTCTTCTGGCGGTGCTTTGGGTGGGTTTGTTCTTCCCTATGGTCTCGGCGTTGTCGTTCCCCTGAGCCCAGGCCTCTAGCTGCATATACAAGTAGGTCATGGCTGTACGGTTAGTTTTATTTGTTCCCTTGCATTATATGTGTTGTTGGTATAGTTGCGGAATAAGGTACATCAACAAAACATTTAAAGTGCAAAAGAAATTATACTTATATTATATAATATTTTAATACAAGGCCTCCGGGATCAAGAGTTTAACTATTCTTGAAATCGCCGGTAGGACGGGTTATCTTCAAGGAACTTTTTAACTTGGGTCGTTCCTACCGAGCGTCCCAAGTTCCTGAGGACGTTTGTTGATGACCCGCCCTGCAATGTTGTCACAAACTCTTCCACCCTGCGATTAGGAGGTGTAGGCGGCGATTCGCGCCAATCTTCCCCTACCGTCGGTGGGAGACGCAGTAGTCGAAGATGTCAAGCACCATGGCTCTCTTAACTAAGACAACATAAGTCGACATTTGCGACTATTGAGCATATGCGCCAAAGCCAGAGAGTGCAATGAGCATGAACACTCCTTCTTCGCCCCGGGGACTGAATTTGTGGTGTATTACCGCTATTCTCTCATCCAGCAGCAGGGGAAGGTAGTACCTCAAGGACCTGTCATTGTGTGTTGCTGATGATTCTCCACCTGCTTGTCCTTCCGCTCTATGCCTTCCGGCGTATTCATCGTTCTCTACCTCAGTCATTTCTTGGTAGTCTCTAATTGTCGAGTCGACTCGCCTGATGTCGATTCCTGCACCTCTTGAGCGAGGTGGTGTCGAGGAGCTTGTCATCAAGATGCTCGTGGTCTTGTGACGGATCCCCATCCGTTCCTAGATGGCGTAGAACTCCTCCTCAGATGGCAGTTCTCGAGCTTCCATTACTTGCTTTATGTTGGTGTAGGCTTGAATGTCCGAAGTCGACTCCCCTGTATAGGTGTCGGCCTCCCTCACTTGAAGCGGGAAGTCTGAGGCTCCCCGGACGATGAAGTCGTCCAAGTCTAACTGCTGCCGCAATTGGTGCAGCAACTCGTCAAGCCGAAACTCCCTTTCCCTGCATTCGGGGAGATTCTGGATGTCGCTGAGGAGTAGGAACTCCTCACCGTCAATGATGATGGGGGCTAGGCTTGTGATGCCTAGCCCAAGTGGGGAGGCGACTCACGAGGGCAGTGCTCCGGCTCATTTCGAAGTTGGTTAGCTCCTCTTCTGCTTGCCGCCGTTCTTCCTCTGGGTCGAGCTCCGTGTACTCTTCCTCGTCCGATTCCTCTTCTTCTGTCCTTCCTTCCTGCTCTCGCGGGTATTGCAAAAGCATATGTTCTGCTGCTGAGGCTGCTATGGGGTCTACCTCCATGGGAGGAATAGAGGTTTCCCCCATTGGGTTTTCACTACGGTGGGAAAGGAAAATGGCTAAGGCGGCAGTGTAGGAAAAATATTTGGTCCTGTCAATTGTCAGGACCATGTAATCTGGCAACCTCTGTGCCTTGTTGGTCAAGTACTTGGCAATGTTTGGAACATCCCCCAAGGCTGCTTGAAGGGATGGGCGGGGAACAAAATAGCCCGTGCAAGGGGGAAGCTGCATTAGGGACTGACCTATCCTAGCTTCAAACTCAGCCAAAACTCGCCTATATGCTGGCGTTGCGTGCAAGGTTGCCTGGATATCAATCCCTCTCCGGAAGACTCGGAAAATGTCATTGACATCGGCTTCGGCAGCATGAGCACTGGCGCTGTACCATCGCCTGAAGTCAGCAATTGCCATGGATCTAGGGAGGACGAGACTATCAAATGGATGCAAAAGCGCCTCAGGAGCTGAAAGATCGCCTAAAAGGTCAAGAGCAAACTTGTAGGGTGCTAAGTGAGAAATGGGGACCTATTTATAGAGAAGGGAAAAACCCTAATTTTTGGATGACTTAGAATTTTATTGGGGTTGGGCAATTCTGACCAATTAGGAGGTCCAAATGAGGATTTGAAGACTACTTTTGGGGTTTGAGCATGCTAAGATTAGTTAATGAACCTATTGCAACAAACAAGAGGTCATTTGGATATGGCATGGTGGAGAATTTGCTGAGAGGTCTCACACGTTGCGCCCAGACCAATAATGAACTTTTCATTTTCGGTCCTGGCGCGACGTGCGAGACATTGGCTCTAATTGGGTTAAACTTGTCTAATTTGGGTGATGTAAGGGTCTAATTCTGTTGGACTCATCGAGTTAGGCAGAATGGACCCTTTATTTGGTCGACTTGGAGCTGTTTTGGGCACTTTTGGGGCATGGTCTCACACGTTGCGCCCAGACCAATAATGAACTTTTCATTTTCGGTCCTGGCGCGACGTGCGAGACATCCTCTCAATTTTGCTCCAAGTGTCCATTTTAACTAAAACAAAAGCCAGAATTCAATAACTTAACTTAATTAAGCAAGACCACACATATTACTTCCTCCAAAACTCTTTATATTAACAAAATTTTTTCTATTATTTACAAACTTTCAAGGCCGCTCTCCCTTGATGTGGCTAGCAAGATGCATGTCTTGCCTCATGAGTGTCACTCTCTTCGCATGAACTGTGCAGGTTGTCGAATCTTCAAAATACTGCACCAGTTTTTGCTATGTTGCCTCTTGCAGGGCCAGCAACATCTCGTCTGTCACCCTCATATCCGTGTTGTACTCTTGTATCATCTCTCGGACTAGTCGGGCGAACGGTGCACGGGGAATCAAAAAGCCAAAGCTTCTCTGAAAATGCCTGATCTCTCTCAGGGCTTTCCTCTCGCTCTCCTTCCTGCCGGTTCTCTTCTTGCCCTGTGGTCTAGGAGGCTTGGGCTTCTGTGGTGGTGGCTTCAGTGTCTGGCTCTTCGTCGGATGTCCACCTTCGATGACCCGTACTCTGTTCTCCTGATAATATGTGTTGTACGCCTCCCACTTTGCCATGAAAGCATTGTGCTCCCTTAGCTTCTTCTGAGAGGATGGGGCGGACTTGCATGCTTTGTTAAAAATGAAATTTGCAATGCGGTTAGCGTGGTCAAAATATGTAAACATAAGCAGTATATATGGATTTGTGTAAATAACTGCATTTATGTGGCAATAGTATACTTTGCTCCCTTGGAGCCCTATCACGCGCGGATCTATAACAGCCCAGAGCTTGCTGCGAATGACCCATTTTGTTACCTCTCTGCTGATATTGCGTTCTATAAAACTAAAGGAAAGGTTTATGTAATAGGGGGCATGAATGGCAGGCTCAAGAATAAGGGGCTCAAGAAAATAAGCAAGCCTAGGACCTCTTGTGATATGCATTTTTGGCTCATGAAGGAAATCATTTGTGGCTTATGGAACAGACAGACCCTTTGTTGTCATGGCCTAGGACCTCTTGTGATATGCATTTGAATAAAATGGGAGAACACATTCTTGACTTATGTGAAGCACATGAATTAGTTGTGTATAATGGTTTCTTTGTATTTCGAGAATCCAACAAATACACATGTTTTCAGCCCAATGGAAATAATCTTGTGGATATGTTATTGGGAAGTCCAGATGATGTGCACTTGGTGACTAGTTTTGAAGTTCTTCCTCAGCATGAGGACTCTGATCATGCCCCTCTTGTCATAAAATACAAGATGAAAGTCAAATGTATGGGGAAAAGCAAAAAACAAGCCCCACCCAGGTTTAAAGTGCAATATAAACTTCTTTGGGCAATATGAGAAAGCAAGCTGATTCAGGGCTTAGAAGGAACTCTTTGGCCTCACGGATGATGTTGAAGAAATCTTTTGCTTAAAGCGGTCCTATATGCATAAACTTGTTGCAAGTGTCTTTGGACTTACTAAACCAAGGTCAGCTAATATACCATAATAAAAGGTGGTTTGATCACGAATGTATTATGGCAAAGCGCGCATTCCAAGCTGCTATAGACAAATGTGCTGCCAAGAGAGATTATAAGAATCTTGTCAAGCATAACACCTGCAAAAACTTCTAGATGATATTGCAGTGGATCCAAAATGCTTTTGGACAAAACTGCAACATCCCATTGAATTGGGAGAGATCGCACAAGAAAGTTTGCTTGAATGGATAAGAGAATTATATATTGTTGCTAATAGCAATGAAATGCAAATTGGTACTGCCTATACTACACTCTTTGATAAGAGTGATGTTACGTATGCTTTACAAAGGATGCAAAATGGGAAATCCTTAGACCTAAATGGGTTACGTCTTTGAATTTTGCTTAAATGGGGAGGTGATCTATTAAATGACAAGTTGGTTGATATTTGTAACTTGGCTTTCCATTGTGGCTTTCCACAGGAATGGTATTTAAGCAAGGTGGTTCCTATTCATAAATCCGGTGATAAAAACCAGGCAATCGGACAATTTTGGTTAGCAATGTATTTGCAAAACTCTTTGCAACTATGCTTGAGAGAAAGCTCTCTAATTGGGCTGATGAGAAAGAAGAGCTGGCGCTTATGGACAAGCAGGTTTTCGCCATGACCATTCCACGTTGATCATTTAGTCACTTTAAGGGTGATTAATGAAAGCGCAAAGGGTACTAGACATAATCAGTTTTTGGCCTTCATTGATCTAGCAAAAGCTTTTGATAGAGTTGATCGAGGTGACTTGCAGAATAGGCTAGAGCTGCTACAAGTTCCTCCAGAGCTCCAACAGGCAGTTGCGCGTCTATATCAACAGGTACTCATTGAACTTTCATTTCCATTTAAAAGCACTGAACAGGTCCAGAGCACGATTGGGGTGAAACAGGGGTGCCCTTGTTCTCCCACTCTCTTTGGACTTTATATTGATGAACTTGAGGGGTGGCTTGCACGCATGGGAGGAGTTGGAGTCAATGTTGGTAGATATCTCATACAGGTTTTACTTTTTGTGGATGATATAGTTTTGATTTCTAGAACTGCTGCTGGTCTCCAACGTCATTTGGATACTCTTCAGGGATTTTGCGATCAAAAAGGTATGGCTATCAATGTTGCAAAATCTAAAGTCATGATAGTTGGCACAAAAAAAACTTTTTGATTCATCATTGGGGAATGTGAGTTAGAAACAGTGCATAGTTATAAATACCTTGGAATAGAGGTGGCAAGTAATTATTCATGGAAGCTAGCAGCTGAAAAGCGCGCGTCTGGTGGGCTTAGAACCCTTTATGGTATGTTCCATACTTGTCGTGTGAATAACTTGTGGCATTGGAAACTCAGGAGATTACTTTATGACACTCAAGTTAAGGCGGTCGTTTTATATGGCTGTCCAGCTTGGGCCCCTGGACTTGATCGGCAAAGCTGGGACAAGATTGAAAAGGTGCAGAAATGATTTCTCATGGAAGAGCTTGGAACTAAAATGCAAACTCCATACTGCATTATGCTTGCGGAAACTAGATTGATTCCCCTTTAAACTGAAGCTTTATCTTGGTACACTATTACATATATAAATCGGGTGAAATTGCTCCCTTGGATCGTCTCCCTTTCCGGGGCTATCACGGCAATCAAAGTCACGAGGATGGTTCTCTCAAGTGATTCGATGGGCAGAAAAGTGGGGTGTAGATGATTACCTTGGCGAGTCAACCAAACTAAAAAGAATGCATGCATGCAAATACTTCCAAAAGTCTTGGGCAAATTGTGGAATCAAATGATATTGCCGTGAAAAAAAATTTTATAAAGATGATATTAATAGTATGGCTGCATATGGAGAACAATCTTACTTGCTATCTAATATTAGCGAGGAAAAATAGAATCTTGATTTCTCATTTCTGAACTTCCTCTCATCATCGCACATTGAGGACAGGGAAAGTGGTATGGAACTCCTCGACATACAAAGGTCTTGAGTTGTCTTGACCCTAAAATTGAGTCAGAGGTACATACTTTTTTTTGGAGTGTCGCCTATGAACATATAAGAAGTAAGTATAACATTTCGGGATTCACATTGTCGAGGAGCTTTTTAATCGCCTCCAAATCTCCTTAGTTCATATCTCAAGGATGTTTGGAAGGAGCAGTGACATAATGGAGTTGTTTGTTAATATGGAAATACTTGAAGCTCTGAGGTGCCCTTGTTTAGCCGCCTTGTGGACTATATATTTCTTGTACTATCTTCGCCATATGGACCTGAGGGTCTTAAATGGCGTGATTAATATATTATTATTATTATTATTTTAAACCAACCTCAGATTTAAACCAGCCTCTTGTGGGTTTATAATGGTTTTGGAAAGTGTCAATGGAACGTTTTCGAGTAGAGTTCCATCTCCAACAGCATCAAAAGATACGAGCTCAGGGTCTTCGGCATTTTTGACGGGTTCATTAAATTTGAGTACTTCGAAGTGGTTCCATAAGTGTGATGATGTGATAGAAGCATTTATTGTTGCTGACTTACTTGCCTTTTTGACGACTGGCGCGACTTGTCTAAAATCTCCTGCCGCTGTAATGATAATGATGATGTTATGGCGACGATGACGATGACGATGATCTCTTTGGTCGTCGTCATCGTATATGTTGATGTGCACGGATGCAGAGTTACATGGCCACCCCACCCCTCCGAAGGTGGGCCATTGAATGCAAGTGCACAACATCACGTAATGCAAATGCACAATATCACAAAATGCCATCATGGATCTTTATACATCGTAATTCCCACAAAGTGTCCCAAGCCATAGTTATATTTTAAACCAACCTCAGATTAAATAATTACATCCGCGTCTGATCCTAGCATGACAAGCAATTCTTATAAGATGAACCCGGTAATAGCCGGTTTATTCCCTTGGCCAGCAATAACATACTCAATACTAAGGTAAAGACCCTATGGTCTAAGGATCATAATATAAGTTCGTGACTTGTAAATTGGGATTTTGGGGCCTAAAGGTTTTACGGCTACCAAGGTAGGTGGCGGTTTAATTGTAAAGGATGCAAAACAACATTCATGGATGAAGGATTAAACCGAATATGCAAGTTATAAAGGTATGGGGATACTAGACCCTGGTATCCCCCTCAAAATCTTAACCTGTTACAGCGCCCAACAACGGCCTCCTTTGCTTGGCCGACCCGGATTTGTTAGCTCCGCCAGGCAGGAATTCCATCGAAAAACGGATTTAGAAAGAACTATCACTGAGATCAAAATCAGGGAAAGAAAGTGGATCTACAGATCATTCCAAGGCAGAGAAGGTAGACAAGCAAAATGGCGGTTCTTCACAGAAATCAGATGCAAGCTTGGATTTCTAGACTCTGAAGGCCGATTCTACTGCTTTTGGGTTTACAGGACCATTAACATGACAGATTCTACATAGGGGCTGGGATTTGGGTCACAAGTGATGGCTTCCATGGCATCTAGACTTCAAAAAAATCTGTTCTACACAAGCTGATCCACAATAATGCCGTAAAAATCCAGCACACAACAAATCCCCACCTGAACTATATGATTTAGTCTCTCTCTCTTTGCCTAGCCTCCGATCCTCTTCTCTTTTCCTCCTCCTTCTACCATCAAACTACGCTTCTTATACACTTGCCCATGGGATCAGATCTCCACACGGCACCCCATCCCCTTTGCTAGATGCTAAATCGACATGCTAAATGTTAAATTTTAGCACGGTTTCCTGATACCACATGCCCGATCCTCTCTCCCTATTTTATAGTGCTCACTCTTTTGAAAGATGCTCGATTCGATTGCAGCCGACAAGCCAACCATTTGATAGTAGTATCGGGGTTCGTCGGGGAATGCCCTCTCTCCCCAACATTATTTGGGCTTTACGTTGATCAATTGGAGAGCCGCGCTAGCGATAATGGGCGGCCGGGCTCACCTTCTCCACCGGATCATGAGGCGGTTAATATATCTTTGATGATGTGGGCCTTTTAGCTTACACCGGCGGGACATGTAGCGATATCTTGATGCCCTAGACACATTACGCCAAAGCAAGCGATATGCGTGTCAACCTGGCCAAGACTATGGTGGTTCTCACAGTCGAGGATCCCCACCTTCAGTTACCGAGGGCAGAATGTGGAAGTGGCATCCACAAACAAATATTTGGGAGTGGAGTTTCCTTCTACTATGCCTTTGGGACACATCTATATAGCTCACAGTGGGCTGGCTGGAAGGCACTATATGCAATGCAAAACAATAGTCATAAGCGGAGTTGTATGATTGGGGGTCACACCTATTCAAAATCTTAATGGAGCATGTCCTTTTATATACGGGGTTGAAGTATGGGGCCACAGTAGTATCCCTCGCTACTTGGAATGACTTGGGCAGGTGCGAGAAAGCCTTCTTGAGTACGAGCACTAGGGGGTGAAGTCCACAGTCCTATATCAAATTCTCTACTGGAGGGCCGGGATTCTTGCCTCTTAGGAGGGCGACCCTTGATAAGCCACATTGTCTATTTTTAGGAAGGTGGTCAATATGGGCGATGCTCGTCTCCCTAACCTAGCTTATATAATGGCAATGGGGCGCAATGCCTCAAGGCTTCTTTGGAGGGAAAAAGAGCTCAATGGTTGGCTAGATGGAATGTGCGAGAACGCGGGTGCATACTTGTGCAACCAAGAGGTGATTATGGAGGACATTGTTCTACTTGCCCGATATAAGAAAAAATTAAACCTTGATAATTTATGATTTGTGTTCCTTTCCAATTTTCACACCCTTCATTTTGAATTGCCTTTGGAGAATTTCACACCCTTTCGGCCGAGAATTGCCAGCGGCAAATTTCACACCCTTTCGGCCCATGAATTGCCATGATATTTCCATCATGGCATATGCCATACACTTGGAAAGCTTACCCCTTCTTTGATGCGCTTTGAATGTGCCCCAAGGCTACCATGCATTGCGGATCTTTGTCTTTGGTTTAATTGTCTAATTTTAATTGTCTTTGCTATTCTTTGGTTTTGGTTCTGATCATAGTCCGTGTGTGTGTGTGTGTGTGTGTGTGTGTGTGTGTGTTTTTTTTTTTTTTAATTGAATACTTTAAACTACTCTGTTTCTATCTCAAGACTATCCGGTGACATTAGCTTTTTATTACCATTACATTATGGTATATTGTTACCTATATCTGATAATGCCCGGATCTTTCTTTGAGCCCTATAATCTGAGATAACCAGTCATGGAATATCCTGTAAAGATACTTACTTTTATTAATGTTCATATATTATGCAAAGATACGGTTAAACAATATCTTTGAGCTCCAGAAAATCTAAGGTCGAATCGCCAAGGCAGCTACCTTGACCAAGGAAAAAAAGAATGCATGATGAAAATGGCGACGGAGAAAACATTTTATTTGAGTAGGCAACACATACATCTTACACATGGTACAATTTACCTTCCTCTTGTCATGATTTTATGCACTAGGTCACATGAATTTTTCCGCTTGAGCATTTACGAATAGGCGAGGCGGTAATGCCATTGAGGCCAAAGCAAAGGGTTAAGATCCATGCCTTTAGGGTTATAAGTATTCTAAATTTAAAAGCTCATAGAGCAAATGTTTGAGATGTGTCTCGTGTGACTCTTCTTTTAAGCTCCTATTTGGATTACGTTTTCACGATAGAGCGCCCGCAAGATGTGCTTGACCTCGGCAATGGATCACGGCAATGGATCGGACTATCGCATCCTAGTTCCAACTATGATGAAGATGCTTTAAGTATAATGATTTGCAAGAAGAGATCTTGTCTTTGTATGAGCCAACTTCAAAGATCTTTGCCAGCGATTTCTCTTTCTATGAAATGCCCTCGTAAGAAGTGTTCGTATCCTCGGCAATGGATTTGGACGATCTCCTTCTAGTTCCATTTATGATGCAAGCCGCATTAAGAAAAATGTTTTGCAAGAAGAGCTCTTGTCTTTGTGTGAGCCAACACTAAAGATCTTTTGCCAGCGATTTCTATTTCTATGAAATGCAACTAGAAGAGGAGAAATACTTTCGAACATGAAGACAATAAGGTATTTCACTTTCGAACCATATTACTTTTGATCAAGTTTAGGAGAATAGATTGATCTTTGGCTACTTAAAGCATTGTTGGGCAATGGAAATATATCTTTGAAACCCATAAGCATGTACTACGAGTTATGCCTCGAGGTTTTTCCCCTGGTTTAAATAACATTATTCTTTGTGATGCAAAGTCTACTACAATCAATCTTTAGTAGTTCTCTCATCTTTATTTACCTCCTTTTTTTGACATGCATGGCAAAAGGCTACAAGGCTGAGCGGTGATAAACGAGAGGCTTCATTGTACCTTTTGGCCCTTCATCATTACCAAGTATATTGCTAATGTCGTGATTGTTTGGCTGCGGTGTCGAACCTCTCCTACCCTTGTCGTTTATTTGCTTACGTTTGTTTGAAAGCTTGGGAGTTTATCGAGATGGAATGGGAGCATTTATCTTTGGCAAAAGCCCAAAAGTCTTTGTTATGACATGATCGAATACTTGATGCCTAAAGACATGGTCAAAAGGTTCTTTCAGATTATTGCTTTCAAAGATAACGAGGTCATTACCACGAGATGCATGGTTCATCAATTTTGTTTTTAGGCCTCGGGCATAGGATGCGGGCATTTTACTCTAATTCTTGCATGCCTATTATTGCATGCTTATTGAAACCGACAGGTCCTCAATTTAGTTTTATTCAATCTTAATTTTCATGTTATACATGACATGGTGGTCATGCAGACTTAAGCATTTTATGCATAAAAGGGCATACAAGGAAAAGTATTCTTGCTGTCACATTATGTCAGGTATTTGCATGATTAATGAAAGACTATGTTCTGTTACTCCATGATGACATGTTGAAGGAGGCTCTGAAGATCTGAATTGGCCATGTTACTATTTCTTATGTTCAAAGATATCATATAATGTTTGAATCTTGCATCGATCTGGCTGATACATTGCATTATTTGCTCAACGATGTCTACTAGGTAATCATAACAGGAAAATAGACCTTGTTCTAGTCTTGAGGAAGCTCAAATGGCCGAAGGTTAAATAGAGTGCACTTTAGTCACGATTAGATGTGAGGGCCTATTGTTGCATCTTTGTTTGAAATGAACATGTCTCCTTTCTAGATTTATTCGGACTTAATGTTCATTTTATCCGGTCATAGTAGACATAAATATCAAGCGTCCTTTAGCATTATTTGCATAAAAGGCCATACAAGGAAAAGTATTATTCTTTGTCACCATTGTCTATCATAGTCTATATTATTATTTTTGCTTATGCCTAAGGGATAACAAGACTAAAGGAACACGAGTACCAATTTTGAATGCAAGTTCAATTTTTTGGATTGATAAGACAGTGGAGGGATTGACTGAAGCTGATGCTGACCTAGGGAACTAGGTTGGGCTTTTTTTTTTTTTTTTTTTTTTTTAAATAATATGATATGGGATTAAACACCAATAGTACAATAATGTGGATTTTATGGCAATGAAGCAAAGGAGCCATTACTTGACTAGTGAATTTCTTTGAACAATAATAAAGCATGGTCAGAAAAAAAATGTAAGTATATTTCTAAACTACTACAATATTAGGGTTCCCGAAATAAGGGTTCCATGTGGTGAGGCCGCTAGCTGAGCGTGGACGAGGAGAACTCTACCTAACTCCGGCACATGCATTATATGGCTACGGTAATACATAAATGGTTTTCTAGATAATTACGGTACAACTATGATGATTTAAGAACGCGTCTATCTTTGTTCGAACCTTGCTAAGGGCCGGGACCAAAGATAAATACATTACGAGAAGACACCGAGATGCATAAGCTTTGGGCGAAATCATGCTACGGGAGGAATTCCGGCTTGTAACATGGGGGAAGAAAGGGATCTCAATATGGCTACTAGGAGGAAATTGAATCTTGAAGCTAGCTTGGCTCCCAAGAGAAAAAAGGTATGGGAATTTCGTAGAGCTGCCATGGTGTATGCTGATACTATGGCTGCACAGTTTGATCTAATAGGAGACAGAGATAGATCTGATGTTTTTCTTGCAGTAAGAAATTAAAGGCTAACTGTTTAAGGTTTACTTACATTGATATTCAAACTTATTATGATCTGTGGTAACTATACTTGGCTAAATGTATGCACTATCATTTGAGGTTTGGGATTTTCCAGTGGAAGTTCACTAAAGATACTTACATATATGTAGGTAAAACTGGGGATCTAGCCACCTACATTTTTTAGCAGATGTAAATAAGAGTAGAATGCCTTAAATAGCTATCATGATATCTGGGCCCCTGCATATTTACATGGAAATTAATAAATCAGTCTATGTTAGAGTGCTGGTTTCAGGCTTTGACACACTATTTGTTAGGATACTTCTTTTTAAACATGGTGAAGGGGATAACCCAAGAGACCTAATGCTTACCTGTCAGTGCTGTCATTATTACCCTTCTTAGGCTAATTTTTGGCTGGTTTACTGCAGGTAACAAGGTTTCTTGCTCCATGCTTTGATGTATCTATCTGTCTAAGCTGATGGTTCAAAAAACACGCTTTCAAGTAAAATTAGTCCTTTGGGAGAAGATGTTGTATATCTAAAACTCGGATGTTGAAGTTGTAACTGTCATAAATGTAGTTTGTACTGGATTATAATTAATACAAATGAATTTTGTCTATGGAAATGGATGTATGTTGAGGATTTTTGGATCTATAATTTTTAATATGAAATTATGATTGAATGTCCTTTTCTTGGCCTGGCAAAATAACTCCTGTCATTTTTCTAGGGCTGCCAAAGGCAGACTTGGTATTTTCAAATGGAAATATCAAGTATGGAAGTCTGTATTCAGATTTGGGGTTTTTTAAGTTAAACTCAGCTTTCTAGTTATACTAGGAACCAAGATCTGGACGTATATTACAGGTGTAAACAAATGAACATCTTCTAACGCATTTGCTTTTGGATATAGGATGATATCAGAAATGATGATAATAATTACTGGATCAAAGAACTCGTGGTATTCAAATATCATCAATGTGGGATTGACAGCCCGAATCTTGCTGTCCAGACTATACTGGCTTGTATCAGGAACAAGGATATCCATGATTACATCACATTCAAAGAGACCAACTTAGTGGACAAATCGAGGTCACCGGTCACATTCTTAGGCTTCAATGGTTGGTTCAAACTATTACATACTATGAAGAAGAACAATTTTGAGTATAATAAGTGCAAGGCTGCTATTCTCGAAATTTACAATGATATGAATAATATATTGTACCAAAGGACATGCCAGGAGGATGATATTGCCAGAAATTTCATGATTGGCTTGGCTGCCTTGGAAGAGGCCAATGAAATTTACCCTTCATTTGATCCGACCACTGATAAGGCTGATAATGCTGACAGCCCTAATGTTGAAGATGATTTATGTTTATTTTCTGATAGGGATCTGGTGGAACCAGACTTGTTCAAGGCACAAACACATGATCAAGACACACCCAACAAAGAACAACAGCATGTGGTTCTAGAACAAGAAGAGGTTCCTAATCTCACCTTAGGTAATGCGTCATGCTTTCCTATTATAATTGAACAATCAGTGGAAGGACTTGCTGCTGCATATGATCACGCCATTTGGAAGAGCCAAAATTTTGGCGCTTTGGCACCAATTAACTTGGAGACTTGGATTGCACTTGCTGGTATAACCAAGGAAGAGATTATGCAGGCTAAGAATACAGCCACCAGACTTGAAAAATCCTTTTCATACATTAATCCAGATCTTAATTTTGATATGTCCTTCTTGGGGAGAAAATGACGCTTCTTGGCGCTGACGACGCCGCCTGCGGCTAGGGCGACACAGGAGAAGGGAGGCCGCCCTTCTTTCTCTCTGATTCGGCACTGCTGCTGAGGTTTCTGCACCAAATCGACCCCATACAGAGGCTAGCGAGGGTCTCTTGCCATAGTTTATTGGATCTGCTCATTCAAGACTGGCAGGTTATCTATTTCTTGAAGCTTTCTTCAGGGCGGCGTTCTTTAGGGCCTGCAGGTAATCCACTAACGTGGTCTCTCTGCTCTAATGCTTTAAGCATTATGATTCTTGCAATTGCACCGAAAAGGCACATGGTCTATAAGGTGGAGCGGATCTCTGCACAGCCTTTGAGAAAAGGAAGTTTCAGTTCTGTTGGTTTTCTGCAGTCATAATTTACTCCAGGTTCTTTAAGCAGATGTTTGATTCCCTCCCTGTTGCTCTTTCTTGCTAGCAGAAAGACATAGGGATGTCTCCTTGATAGGAACATAGTACTCTGATTTGATCATAATCTACAGATTCCTCAACCAGTTATGTGATGGTATATGAAATTTTCAGAAACAGCCGAGCTAGGAATATATTTTGAGCCAGATGCTTGTGCAAATACTTGGAATTTCTTAGTACTTCTTTTGCTTCTTCAATTACTGCTATGATTGAAGAAGCCATTCAAGCTCTGAAGCTTGAAGATAATTTGGTGCTGATGCCAAATTTTTCTTTCATACCAATCCACTGTATGGATTTGGTTTGCTCAAATACTGCTACATTTGAGCTGTGTGCTAAGATTAGGTACTGATGCCTGAATTCCATTCTTGAGGATGTATCTGGTGGTGGTGGTCAGGCTGATTGCCATCTATTCCAACAATGCAGCATTTCTTGGGGTTTCATATACCATTATGTGTACTAGCCGATTAATTTGCAGGTTTGATCAAACTTCAGGAGCTGTGGCAGTTTCAGCAGTGTCAGATTGCTCATTCTACTATGTACTTCCTTTTCTCTTCATCTCTATTTTTGCAACAGGATTTTGTGAACATTCAAGGACTTAACTGCAGCTTTTGGAAAGTCTGTTCTTACTTCTATAGTATTATGGCAGTTGAGAAGATGTTGATTCAATCCTGTAGTATCAGCTGGGCATAAGAAGAAGTCGAGTGAGGCTTACAAGTACAGAAATTGCGGTTATGATATCTTGCTATTAGAGCATCTAATAAGTCTCGGCAAGAACAGGATGAAGAAGTTGAGATTCTCCTGTAGTAATTCTGTTCTTGTTTTGTAGCATTGTACCTTTTTTATATAATATAAAAATCCCCCCTTACCTTCAAAAAAAAAAAAAAAATATGTCCTTCTTTGATGAAGTTTGCATTAAAGATCCAGCTATTCAGGTATGCCAAAAAGGCCATATGGCGTATCCCAATGAAGAAAGAAATGATTTCTTCCTCAAAAGAATTTGGCGCACACATTGCCCATATTTCAAATGCAAATGTTTCAAAAACAAAAAGTCTAATTGCCATTGTGGTATTATCTGGCTGGATCAGGGCATTTGGTTTCTATTAAACCACTTGGACAGTGTGTATGAAGACTCCACTCCGATTATGAAGATGGTAGCAATCTCAAAACTCCTGAACAAGGTACTAAAACCTGCTGTTATTGGATACGTTTCTTATCTGGAAGTTCGAAGGGTCATGATCAATATGACCTTAAAGTATCTTGAAAATAAAGATGCCAATCTTAAAAAGTCCGTTTGGCAACAATAGGATGGCGGATATAATTGAAAAAACGATTAAGCCCATCTCTTTTCTCTTTGGAAAATGCTGATCGAGTGGAAAAAATCAAGGCTTCAAGAAGCAGAATATGTACAAAGCCAAGAACGGCAAACCTACACCCAAATTTACAGCTAGACTTGCTCCAAGAATTACTATTGATCCCACCAAAGGACACATTCTACAGAATGAAGAAACACCTGGGAACAAGCATAACATGAGCACAATCCCTAAAGGGGGTAACAATATTATCACACTTGAGGATAATACTCTGTTGAGATTGAACGCTGTCGATTCTCAAGAATAATGTACTATTGTGTAGTACATGACATTTGTCTATCACTTACCTGCTTTTTTCAATACAAAAAAGTTTTTTGAATCTCCCATTTTGTGTTAATAATGTAATTGGTTGTGCTAATTAATGTTACTAATATTGTGTATTATGTAGGTACATAACAGAACTATCTCTAAAGATGCCAGTGGGAAGAGACATCTGATTAACAATAAGGAAGCAAATGATAGGAAAATAGTTCATTTAATGTTTATTTCCAAAGCAATGGACAGGATTGATATCGTAAAAATCTTCGTGTTAGTAACTTGGAAGAAACTTTACAGGAAAAAGGAAAAGAACTGGTGGATAACACCATCTTTGCATGGAAGTATGTTGAGCAAATCAAAGACAAGGTGTATAGACCCTTTTCTATCTTTGCTGAGGGGAAGGAGACGAAATGCCCATGCACAAACCCCAACCTAGCTAAATACATTGACCCAAGTATAGGGCATGTCAGAACCACTGACTTGGGAATTGTCCATTGCATAAAGCTAAGAAAGGCATTTGCCAAAGGTTTAAACCACATTCCAGACTGCAGCCTCAATATACAGAATTTTAGGGAGGAATTTCTCAGACTATGCCATCAATTTTGGGAAGTCCACAGGTTTGAAACTATGGATCTCAATGACATTGACATCGGAAACATTAGCATGATGCTACTGCAATATGCCCATAAAGAAATAATACTGGTAAAAGAAAAATTACCTGATAGAAGGTTTCTATGGGATGACCCACAGGTCAAGAAAAACTTGGATTGGCTAACACAGAACTTATTCATTTCTGGTTTGGACAAGGCCAGTAATAATCCTTGTTTTATTTGCCAGAAGCATATCCATGAGATGGCTAAGGCAAGACTTGGTGGACCTGACTTTGAAGTAACACATTGTTCACCAGAAAAACTAAAGGAGGATTGCAGACTGTATATCCAACAGGCCTTAGGGGTTGAACAAGATATAAATGGTAAATTACCTTACCTTATGGCTTGCTATAAAGCGCACAAGGCAGAATACAGGTGGTTAACTAATGCAAGCAACTCCATCTTTTCACATATTGCTCAATGGATTACAGCCATTTTAAATAATATTATGGAAGTTTGGCCTCTGTTATGCCTAAGACAAACTGCCCCATATAAGTTGTTCAACAGATACAAAATTAATGCTTGTTGGATGGTAAACTCTGCATATGAGGTTATTCTGAATCTACCATACAAAATTAGCAGCGTATTCTCAGCAGATATAACAAAATGTTATGAGAATATACCAATTTTTGGGGAAGATGGAATCATTGAGATCATGAATGATGTGATTGAATTAGCTTGGGAACACATGAGGAAAGACCAACATCTCATTCACATGCTGATTAAAGAAAGAGCTGGTGGATTTGAAATTAAATGGGAAAGGCACTTGAAAAGGGATTTGGACAAAACATGCTGGAAAGTAGTAGAAAAAGACAAGTTTAAAACAATAAATGGCTGGTTACTGTCACATTGCTACCTACAATCAGGTAATGATACATGGCAACAGAAAAAAAGGTATTCCTATGGGGTTTTCCTGTAGCCCGGCTTGGTGTAATTTATACCTCGCCTGGCACGAACTTAGGTTTATGTTAAAACTTGCACACAACGGCAGGTTCAGTGATATTAAGAAATTCGAGAAAGCAGCAAGGTATATTGATGATCTCAGTATTTTAAATGCGGATAACATTGAGGAGTTTTTCGATATTGGGACCGAATGCACCATTTATAATATGCAACATCTTGGCATAAAAGATGAAACGGAATATAGGACTGAAGGAGAAGTTAGGTATGGCTATAGCATTAACTTTCTTAATGTCAATATACAGGTCACTGACAGAAATAGAGGACTTTTCAACATTTCAAGATATGATAAAAGAATCAAGTTGCCTTTTGAGGTGTACAAATTTGTTAAAGCAGATAGCTGTAGACCATACTGGCACGCCTTAAAAGTGATAATATCCCAAATTCTACCATATGTCTACGCTCATTCTGACTATGAAAATGCTGCTAAGGATTTGGGTAACCTGATCAATACCTTTACCAAGAATGGTTTTGGCAGAAGGGAAGTATGCAAAACTGTCCTGAATTATTTGCAAGAAGAACAATTTCCTGAGTATTATACAACAACTTTGGGGATATGATACATGCCCTAAAAAGATTGTTTGAGTGGGAATTCAAGGGTGCAATAAGAAAATAAGAAGCATTGTGAGGGTAGGGTTTTGGCTACAAAGAAGGCCCCGTGACTCTTTTGTTTGATGCTTGCTACTTCAAATTTTAACTTGTATTAAGCCGAAAGCAAACGGCGGTCGGAGGTAGGTTTTTTTATTAAATAATATGATATGGGATTAAACACCAATAGTACAATAATGTGGATTTTATGGCAATGAAGCAAAGGGAGCCATTACTTGACTAGTGAATTTGCTGAACAATAATAAAGCATGGTCCGAAAAAAATGTAAGTATATTTCTAAACTACTACAATATTAGGGTTCCCGAAATAAGGGTTCCATGTGGTGAGGCCGCTAGCTGAGCGTGGACGAGGAGAACTCTACCTAACTCCGGCACATGCATTAGCTGGTAATACATAAATGGTTTTTCTAGATAATTACAGGTACAACTATGATGATTTAAGGGCACGTCTATGCTGTTCGAACCTTGCTAAGGACAGGACCAAAGATAAATACCTGTTACCAGAAGACACTGAGATGCATAAGCCTGGGCCGAAATCATGCTACCAGGAGGAATTCCTGGCTTGTAACATGGGCAGGAAGAAAGGGGATCTCAATATGGCTACTAGGAGGAAATTGAATCTTGAAGCTAGCTTAGCTCCCAAGAGAAAAAAGGTATGGGAATTTCGTAGAGCTGCCAAATGCATCAAACCTGATGAGACCTTGAATGATCCTAAGCTTGTTAAAGCTACTGCTGCTAATGATATGGAAGGAAGCAGCAAGGCTACTGGATTTACTGCTGTGGATGACAGAAATAATGATAAAGAGGGCAACAAGAAGATTGACAACATTCAGGATGCTGGAATTGGAGCACTAGCTATGCAACACAATGGAATTTCTACAGCAGCGCCAACTACTCAGGTTTATTTGAAATTTCTATGTTCTTTACATTATTCAGCAAGTTGAAGGCCTTCTTAGGAAATCCCTTTGATGAAATTATAGTATTGCAAGATGTTTTGCAAATACGTAATGTCATGTCTAGTGACTTAGCTGCACCATATCTGAAGCATTAGATGCTTTGACATTGCATGATACAAATGCTTCTGATACTTTTATAAAATATGGGTGCTTACATCTAACTTGTGTGTACTTAATAGGGATATGTATTGCTTGTGTAAGGATAAATATGGATCTAAGAATAATAACTGCTGGAAGATTACTGTTAAGAGTTGACATGGCGACCAGATTATATTATTCCTTCCCTCTGGAGTCTAGATATAGATTGTATTTAACCTTATTTGCTCCTGCTGGCTTAAAAACAGAATAGAGATGCTCTTGCTGGCTAGGACCCTGAGTAGATCGGATCTTGTGTCCTAGAAATAAACTATGGTGTATGGGATCTTGTGTCCTAGAAATAAACTATGGTGTATGCTGATACTATGGCTGCACAGTTTGATCTAATAGGAGACAGAGATAGATCTGATGTTTTTCTTGCAGTAAGAAATTAAAGGCTAACTGTTTAAGGTTTACTTACATTGATATTCAAACTTATTATGATCTGTGGTAACTATACTTGGCTAAATGTATGCACTATCATTTGAGGTTTGGGATTTTCCAGTGGAAGTTCACTAAAGATACTTACATATATGTAGGTAAAACTGGGGATCTAGCCACCTACATTTTTTAGCAGATGTAAATAAGAGTAGAATGCCTTAAATAGCTATCATGATATCTGGGCCCCTGCATATTTACATGGAAATTAATAAATCAGTCTATGTTAGAGTGCTGGTTTCAGGCTTTGACACACTATTTGTTAGGATACTTCTTTTTAAACATGGTGAAGGGGATAACCCAAGAGACCTAATGCTTACCTGTCAGTGCTGTCATTATTACCCTTCTTAGGCTAATTTTTGGCTGGTTTACTGCAGGTAACAAGGTTTCTTGCTCCATGCTTTGATGTATCTATCTGTCTAAGCTGATGGTTCAAAAAACACGCTTTCAAGTAAGATTAGTCCTTTGGGAGAAGATGTTGTATATCTAAAACTCGGATGTTGAAGTTGTAACTGTCATAAATGTAGTTTGTACTGGATTATAATTAATACAAATGAATTTTGTCTATGGAAATGGATGTATGTTGAGGATTTTTGGATCTATAATTTTTAATATGAAATTATGATTGAATGTCCTTTTCTTGGCCTGGCAAAATGTTCCTGTCATTTTTCTAGGGCTGCCAAAGGCAGACTTGGTATTTTCAAATGGAAATATCAAGTATGGAAGTCTGTATTCAGATTTGGGGTTTTTTAAGTTAAACTCAGCTTTTCTAGTTATACTAGGAACCAAGATCTGGGACGTATATTACGTGTGTAAACAAATGAACATCTTCTAACGCATTTGCTTTTGGATATAGGATGATATCAGAAATGATGATAATAATTACTGGATCAAAGAACTCGTGGTATTCAAATATCATCAATGTGGGATTGACAGCCCGAATCTTGCTGTCCAGACTATACTGGCTTGTATCAGGAACAAGGATATCCATGATTACATCACATTCAAAGAGACCAACTTAGTGGACAAATCGAGGTCACCGGTCACATTCTTAGGCTTCAATGGTTGGTTCAAACTATTACATACTATGAAGAAGAACAATTTTGAGTATAATAAGTGCAAGGCTGCTATTCTCGAAATTTACAATGATATGAATAATATATTGTACCAAAGGACATGCCAGGAGGATGATATTGCCAGAAATTTCATGATTGGCTTGGCTGCCTTGGAAGAGGCCAATGAAATTTACCCTTCATTTGATCCGACCACTGATAAGGCTGATAATGCTGACAGCCCTAATGTTGAAGATGATTTATGTTTATTTTCTGATAGGGATCTGGTGGAACCAGACTTGTTCAAGGCACAAACACATGATCAAGACACACCCAACAAAGAACAACAGCATGTGGTTCTAGAACAAGAAGAGGTTCCTAATCTCACCTTAGGTAATGCGTCATGCTTTCCTATTATAATTGAACAATCAGTGGAAGGACTTGTTGCTTCATATGATCACGCCATTTGGAAGAGCCAAAATTTTGGCGCTTTGGCACCAATTAACTTGGAGACTTGGATTGCACTTGCTGGTATAACCAAGGAAGAGATTATGCAGGCTAAGAATACAGCCACCAGACTTGAAAAATCCTTTTCATACATTAATCCAGATCTTAATTTTGATATGTCCTTCTTTGATGAAGTTTGCATTAAAGATCCGGCTATTCAAGTATGCCAAAAAGGCCATATGGCGTATCCCAATGAAGAAAGAAATGATTTCTTCCTCAAAAGAATTTGGCGCACACATTGCCCATATTTCAAATGCAAATGTTTCAAAAACAAAAAGTCTAATTGCCATTGTGGTATTATCTGGCTGGATCAGGGCATTTGGTTTCTATTAAACCACTTGGACAGTGTGTATGAAGACTCCACTCCGATTATGAAGATGGTAGCAATCTCAAAACTCCTGAACAAGGTACTAAAACCTGCTGTTATTGGATATGTTTCTTATCTGGAAGTTCGAAGGGTCATGATCAATATGACCTTAAAGTATGCTGAAAATAAAGATGCCAATCTTAAAAGTCTGTTTGGCAACAATAGGATGGCGGATATAATTGAAAAAACGATTAAGCCCATCTCTTTTCTACTGGAAAATGCTGATCAGAGTGGAAAAAATCAAGGCTTCAAGAAGCAGAATATGTACAAAGCCAAGAACAGCAAACCTACACCCAAATTTACAGCTAGACTTGCTCCAAGAATTACTATTGATCCCACCAAAGGACACATTCTACAGAATGAAGAAACACCTGGGAACAAGCATAACATGAGCACAATCCCTAAAGGGGGTAACAATATTATCACACTTGAGGATAATACTCCTGTTGAGATTGAATCCGTTGCTGATTCTCAAGAATAATGTACTATTGCTGTAGTACATGACATTTGTCTATACAGCTTCTGCTGCTTTTTTCAATACAAAAAAGTTTTTTGAATCTCCCATTTTGTGTTAATAATGTACTGGTTGTCTGAATTAATGTTACTAATATTGTGTATTATGTAGGTACATAACAGAACTATCTCTAAAGATGCCAGTGGGAAGAGACATCTGATTAACAATAAGGAAGCAAATGATAGGAAAATAGTTCATTTAACGTTTATTTCCAAAGCAATGGACAGGATTGATATCAGAAAAATCTTCAGGTTAGTACTGGAAGAAACTTTACAGGAAAAAGGAAAAGAACTGGTGGATAACACCATCTTTGCATGGAAGTATGTTGAGCAAATCAAAGACAAGGTGTATAGACCCTTTTCTATCTTTGCTGAGGGGAAGGAGACGAAATGCCCATGCACAAACCCCAACCTAGCTAAATACATTGACCCAAGTATAGGGCATGTCAGAACCACTGACTTGGGAATTGTCCATTGCATAAAGCTAAGAAAGGCATTTGCCAAAGGTTTAAACCACATTCCGCATGCGGCCTCGGTAGATACGTAATTTTAGGAGGAATTTCTCAGACTATGCCATCAATTTTGGGAAGTCCACAGGTTTGAAACTATGGATCTCAATGACATTGACATCGGAAACATTAGCATGATGCTACTGCAATATGCCCATAAAGAAATAATACTGGTAAAAGAAAAATTACCTGATAGAAGGTTTCTATGGGATGACCCACGTGTCAAGAAAAAACTTGATTGGCTAACACGTAACTTATTCATTTCTGGTTTGGACAAGGCCAGTAATAATCCTTGTTTTATTTGCCAGAAGCATATCCATGAGATGGCTAAGGCAAGACTTGGTGGACCTGACTTTGAAGTAACACATTGTTCACCAGAAAAACTAAAGGAGGATTGCAGACTGTATATCCAACAGGCCTTAGGGGTTGAACAAGATATAAATGGTAAATTACCTTACCTTATGGCTTGCTATAAAGCGCACAAGGCAGAATACAGGTGGTTAACTAATGCAAGCAACTCCATCTTTTCACATATTGCTCAATGGATTACAGCCATTTTAAATAATATTATGGAAGTTTGGCCTCTGTTATGCCTAAGACAAACTGCCCCATATAAGTTGTTCAACAGATACAAAATTAATGCTTGTTGGATGGTAAACTCTGCATATGAGGTTATTCTGAATCTACCATACAAAATTAGCAGCGTATTCTCAGCAGATATAACAAAATGTTATGAGAATATACCAATTTTTGGGGAAGATGGAATCATTGAGATCATGAATGATGTGATTGAATTAGCTTGGGAACACATGAGGAAAGACCAACATCTCATTCACATGCTGATTAAAGAAAGAGCTGGTGGATTTGAAATTAAATGGGAAAGGCACTTGAAAAGGGATTTGGACAAAACATGCTGGAAAGTAGTAGAAAAAGACAAGTTTAAAACAATAAATGGCTGGTTACTGTCACATTGCTACCTACAATCAGGTAATGATACATGGCAACAGAAAAAAGGTATTCCTATGGGGTTTTCCTGTAGCCCGGCTTGGTGTAATTTATACCTCGCCTGGCACGAACTTAGGTTTATGTTAAAACTTGCACACAACGGCAGGTTCAGTGATATTAAGAAATTCGAGAAAGCAGCAAGGTATATTGATGATCTCAGTATTTTAAATGCGGATAACATTGAGGAGTTTTTCGATATTGGGACCGAATGCACCATTTATAATATGCAACATCTTGGCATAAAAGATGAAACGGAATATAGGACTGAAGGAGAAGTTAGGTATGGCTACAGCATTAACTTTCTTAATGTCAATATACAGGTCACTGACAGAAATAGAGGACTTTTCAACATTTCAAGATATGATAAAAGAATCAAGTTGCCTTTTGAGGTGTACAAATTTGTTAAAGCAGATAGCTGTAGACCATACTGGCACGCCTTAAAAGTGATAATATCCCAAATTCTACCATATGTCTACGCTCATTCTGACTATGAAAATGCTGCTAAGGATTTGGGTAACCTGATCAATACCTTTACCAAGAATGGTTTTGGCAGAAGGGAAGTATGCAAAACTGTCCTGAATTATTTGCAAGAAGAACAATTTCCCGGAGTATTATACAACACTGGGGATATGATACATGCCCTAAAAAGATTGCTGTAGTGGGAATTCAAGGGTGCAATAAGAAAATAAGAAGCATTGTGAGGGTAGGGCCTTGGCTACAGCAAGGCCCTGCACTCCTTGCTGTATGCTTGCTACTTCAGCTTAACTTGTATTCGCCCCCCGAGCAACGGTCGGAGGTAGGTTTTTTTATTAAATAATATGATATGGGATTAAACACCAATAGTACAATAATGTGGATTTTATGGCAATGAAGCAAAGGGAGCCATTACTTGACTAGTGAATTTGCTGAACAATAATAAAGCATGGTCCGAAAAAAATGTAAGTATATTTCTAAACTACTACAATATTAGGGTTCCCGAAATAAGGGTTCCATGTGGTGAGGCCGCTAGCTGAGCGTGGACGAGGAGAACTCTACCTAACTCCGGCACATGCATTAGCTGGTAATACATAAATGGTTTTTCTAGATAATTACAGGTACAACTATGATGATTTAAGGGCACGTCTATGCTGTTCGAACCTTGCTAAGGACAGGACCAAAGATAAATACCATTACCGTAAGACAATGAGATGCATAAGCCGGGCGAAATCATGCTACGGGGAGGAATTCCCCGGCTTGTAACATGGGCAGGGGAAGAAAGGGGATCTCAATATGGCTACTAGGAGGAAATTGAATCTTGAAGCTAGCTTGGCTCCCAAGAGAAAAAAGGTATGGGAATTTCGTAGAGCTGCCAAATGCATCAAACCTGATGAGACCTTGAATGATCCTAAGCTTGTTAAAGCTACACGCTAATGATATGGAAGGGGAGCAGCAAGAAGGCTACTTGGATTTTCATTGTGGATGATGAAAAATAATGATAAAGAGGGCAACAAGAAGATTGACAACATTCAGGATGTTGGAATTGGAGCACTAGCTATGCAACACAATGGAATTTCTACAGCAGCGCCAACTACTCAGGTTTATTTGAAATTTCTATGTTCTTTACATTATTTAGCAAGTTGAAGGCCTTCTTAGGAAATCCCTTTGATGAAATTATAGTATTGCAAGATGTTTTGCAAATACGTAATGTCATGTCTAGTGACTTAGCTGCACCATATCTGAAGCATTAGATGCTTTGACATTGCGGGGATACAAATGCTTCTGATACTTTTATAAAATATGGGTGCTTACATCTAACTTGTGTGTACTTAATAGGGATATGTATTGCTTGTGTAAGGATAAATATGGATCTAAGAATAATAACTGCTGGAAGATTACTGTTAAGAGTTGACATGGCGACTAGATTATATTATTCCTTCCCTCTGGAGTCTAGATATAGATTGTATTTAACCTTATTTGCTCCTGCTGGCTTAAAAACAGAATAGAGATGCTCTTGCTGGCTAGGACCCTGAGTAGATCGGATCTTGTGTCCTAGAAATAAACTATGGTGTATGGGATCTTGTGTCCTAGAAATAAACTATGGTGTATGCTGATACTATGGCTGCACAGTTTGATCTAATAGGAGACAGAGATAGATCTGATGTTTTTTTCTTTGCAAAGAAGAAATTAAAGGCTAACCTGCTTAAGGTTTACTTACATTGATATTCAAACTTATTATGATCTGTGGTAACTATACTTGGCTAAATGTATGCACTATCATTTGAGGTTTGGGATTTTCCAGTGGAAGTTCACTAAAGATACTTACATATATGTAGGTAAAACTGGGGATCTAGCCACCTACATTTTTTAACAGATGTAAATAAGAGTAGAATGCCTTAAATAGCTATCATGATATCTGGGCCCCTGCATATTTACATGGAAATTAATAAATCAGTCTATGTTAGAGTGCTGGTTTCAGGCTTTGACATACTATTTGTTAGGATACTTCTTTTTAAACATGGTGAAGGGGATAACCCAAGAGACCTAGTGCTGTCATTATTACCCTTCTTAGGCTAATTTTTTGCTGGTTTACTGCACGTAACAAGGTTTCTTGCTCCATGCTTTGATGTATCTATCTGTCTAAGCTGATGGTTCAAAAAACACGCTTTCAAGTAAGATTAGTCCTTTGGGAGAAGATGTTGTATATCTAAAACTCGGATGTTGAAGTTGTAACTGTCATAAATGTAGTTTGTACTGGATTATAATTAATACAAATGAATTTTGTCTATGGAAATGGATGTATGTTGAGGATTTTTGGATCTATAATTTTTAATATGAAATTATGATTGAATGCCCTTTTCTTGGCCTGGCAAAATGTTCCTGTCATTTTTCTAGGGCTGCCAAAGGCAGATTTGGTATTTTCAAATGGAAATATCAAGTATGGAAGTCTGTATTCAGATTTGGGTTTTTTTTTTTTTTTTAAGGACTTGAGCCTTTATTATCTAGAGAAAGTTACAGAGTACAATGGGGACTAATAACTCAGTGAAGAGAATGTCCACCAGAGCAAAACCACCCCACTCAAATACAACATCTAAATAATATGAAGAGCAAGCAAAAACTCATAAGTATGAATATGAAGATAGTGCTCCCAAATACGGTTCTTCACCTCATTAGCAATTGATGAGCACCTGAATGCTTTGACAATTCGTTGTTGGGCATCAAGAAGGATCTGTGCATCTGAACAAGCAAGACCTTTGAATATGAGAAGATTCCTTCTTTTCCAAATGGACCAAATGATCCATGCAGAAGCCAAATGAAACGCCCTTTTTGCCAAATTATCCCAACTACTTATCATAGTCTCTGATTTTGTCTGACTGTGTCATTTCTGCCTTTCGGTCTCCAGAGTGCTGAAGAAAATCCACCAAGCTTGGGCTGAAAACATTTTGGAATGGTATGACTATCTCCTTTTCTCAATTCCATACCCAGAGCAAGATAATGGCACAAACTATGGTGTTTACACCATCTTGTATACTAAGTGATTTATCTACAATTTTATCTTGAAGAGTGCATCTGAAACATAACCCCATGTATTAAATCATTTATGCTTCTGCCTATGCTTGACCTCACAAAAGTGCTTCCTTGTTTCTAACTCTGAGATGTTGTGAGTTGCAGATCACTAAGAAATGGTTCAGACGAGTGGTAGTGGAAAATTCCAGGAAAACTTTATGCTTCATGTTGGGGAAACTACATCAGGCACTAGTCACTCCAAAGGCTCCCTTGAAACCACCACGAATTGAATCCACCCTGAACTGGTTTATGACTCATGCACTTTTGGAATGTGCTGCCTTTGACAACTATATTTTTTTGTTAATGCGAACAATCAGCTACTTTAAAAAAGGAAAATATTTTCTGCAATGAGTTTGAATTCACTAGAGCTAGGATTATGTATTATGAACTGGATAGAGGTTCAGCAAATATCCATTGGCCGCGGACTCATAGTGAGTTTCGACTATGATTTTAAGACGTCAATTTTTAATTAAAAACCTAATCTGATTTTGCCATGCTAGAAACTCCTCATCGCAATAAAATACCCATGTGGTGGTGCCAAAACAATTTTTAAAGGACAGTCAATATTGGCTGGCCCTAAAGTTGTTCCTCGAACAGATATTGCCACGTAGATCTCATTTCTCTTTTTGTTCTCTTTCTCTTTCTTGTTCCGTTAACGTGTCCTACATGGCTTTACTTATGTTTCATATGTGGAATCATCCCCATAAATATTGTTAACTAAAAAATAGGAACTTTTATGCCACTTCCTCAAGGACGTCCACCCTAGTCGAATCTCACCCTCAGTAAAACTTAATTTTCAATTTTTTTTAATTTACAAATGTCAAATTACTGAGTGCATGACCGATGAAAGTTTTCATTAATATGTTTCTTGAGTTGGAGCCAGATCAAACTTGGAGACTATCTACGATCTTGGTGGATCTATTAACATGAAAGCCTTGATCTCATGAAATGCACGTAAACCTTTTACTAAAAATGATGTAACTACCTTGTTATAATACACATGTATGTTTTTGTGGTCTTATGAACATAAGGATCTTTAAACAGACATGATGAAGCAATAAATCAATCAATCAATTCTGGGTCCCATAAATCATCGTACTGTTTTGGCCCCATGGATGATAAAACATCAATTGAACTTAATTTAGTTCTCATTTGTCCATAAAATGAACAACCACGACATCACCAATAAAAGTATAATAATTGTATAATTCATTTTACTTTATTTTCCATGATGACATGGTGGCGACGTAAAAAGTACTCTTCTCTTTTCAATATATTTGACCTTCATTTCCATGACATTGCAATGTTTCAAGCATCTCATTTTTTGACACATAGTAATAGAACATTTGAGGTTCTTGCAAGATATTCACTTAAAAGCTATAACTCAAGAAGAAACATAGGAATTGAAATGAAAAATATGATCTAGAACCTAAGAAACCCAAGATACTCCACACGTTAAATTGATATGCATGATGAAAGGTCTAAAAAACAAGGTCAATGCGAAACCCACCAAGAGTGTTGAAAGGAAATGCAGAAAACTAGTGATGTTGAAAGGAAATGCAGAAAACTAGTGATATTGTTATCTTTATTTTCATGTAATGTACTGGAGTGCCTCAATGATTTCCATATGTGGTCCAGTCCAAGCTATACTCCAGGTAAGTAATATATATACATTTTATGTTGGATTTCCGCAATGATTTTCATTAGCCAATTCAATTCAATTTAATTAACCACCACCATCTTAGCCAAAGATTATGTGTATGGTGGTCAACTTGCTCTTCATCAATATCTCATTTGGATGAGTGTAGATGCAATATTACCATGTCTGAGATGCTGCTCCAAGGTTCCAGAGGCGATATATACAGAAGCTAACATTTCTCAATCCCATGAGATTTTCTATGTAATACCACAAGGAAAAAATCTCTCATGAACCTTCCTCGGATGAAGAATATAAACCAAATGCAAACATTTCTCATCAGCACCAGCATTGGTCTGTTTCCCAGTTCTTTGAAGTAGTCAGGGAGTGGCAATTTGCAATTTCTGAATGGTCAAATTCTCTAGTCCTATAGGAAAACCTAAGTCCAGACTTTTGAAGCGAAATCTGCATATCATATCTAGCCCTACTTTCTGGTTCACAAAGCGTAGCATAAGCAGCATGTACTCTGAGAAACCTTTTTGTGCCTTCTTCTTTCTCATTCTCACATACCACATCAGGGTGATAACGCCTGGCAAGATCTCTGTATGCTGCCTTTAGCCCTCTTGCAGAAACAGACCTTGGAACTCCTAGTATTTCATACAAATCAGAGGTTCTTTCCTCTAATTTTGTGACATCAAATGCTAGAATCAGAGGATTTACCTTTCTTTTTCGTTGTTTCTGCTGTAGATCTGAGCAAAGGGGGTTTTGACCGAATCTGAGATCCAGAAAAACAGGCTGTGTTACAGAATGAAAAGGTAGGGCAGAAACCTGCAAAGAAATGCGAGGCGACGAACAAAGGGCCATTCAAAATCAAATGCGTCAGAATAGGGTGCTCGTATCTGAAAGACGAGCCCTATTTATGCAAGGTCTAATGCCACGTGTATTGCCACGTCTGCATCAACAATATTTCTAAATCCTTATCCATCTTGACTAGACCTAGACCATGAGGATTCTTCTACCCGAAATGGCCTAGAACCCTGGTGTAGCTTATATCCAATATAGATTCGGAACCACATAGAGAAGATTAACATGGCCCCTGTGCATATATGACACACGACCAGATTAGCATGGGCCCAATCAAAGATTACACAATTGTTTCATCATCTGACATACACTGACACACCGCCGAGCCTACCATTACTTGTTGCCCGATCCATCAAGTTGGCAACTGCCAATTACATATCCCAATCTTGTTTCTCAATAATAAACAAGTATTAAGCGTTACACTTCCCAAAGTCTACTGCATATGCATATCCCTATCTTGTTTCTCAATAATAGACAAGTATTACATTTATAACTGATCTCAAAAGCCAATTCATCAGTGCATTTAAAATTATTTGTGGGACCATGTCAAATTCTTCTCCCATCAACTTACAAGTCTCATATTTGCCGCCTCTCAATTAAAAACCTAGACTTCAAGACAAATCTTGAACAAATGTTGTTCCCAGGCATTTTAAAAGTCGACATACTTGTCTTTTGTATTATGCAGTAATCAATAGTAGTCTGGGATTAATGCAATATTCTACCTAAATTAAGATACACAATTTCACATCCACCAAGATTATTTTGCACCACTTTAAACAGATTTATTGAGTGCAATTTTTGCGCATAAACTATTACACACGCTATATCCAAGACATTTTAAACAAAGATAGTATAAATTAAATTAAGACATTTACACTAAACTATTACACATTAAATCTTATTACAATTCGTATAACACAATGTTCATTAAACTGAAATACACAGGGTTCCAAATCCAGAAGTTCAACTTCAAAATAGATTACAAGAATGAGTTCAACAAAAACTCATGCCAACACCAAAACTCTATAAGTCTTCCATATCCACAAGTTCAAAACTGCTATATGTTCAGAATTTCATCGAATCCACAAATCCACAAGTTCCTCCAAAATCCACAGCTTGAATTACAGCTCAGAAATCCAAAGTACAACCTATCACTACTTCTTCTTCACGACTGTGGAAATTACCTATAAAAGTTGATTTGCATCGATACCTAAATTGAATGTACAAACTGTGAACGTCCTAGAATTGCTCATAACCTGTGAGTGGTAGTTTCCAAGTGCCCGTGCATTGTCAGGAGCAATCCACACTAAAGTGCTTATAGAAATCCTCGTCATATTCATCCTCGACCAGCTCACAATAGACTTTAGCACCATCGCCAATCGACGATCGACCCGGAATTATCAACGATAGAAAGTCGCAAACCTGAGTGACCATCTGACTTTGGAGCCCCAGATACAAGTAAGGTATTTTCTTGTTGCACCATGTCTGCAGCTCGCAAAACTCTTGAAGACGATCCATGCATAGCTACATTCTTCTCCAACTCCCCAAGTACAACTCTAGAATCACTGCCAATAAGTCGACTTTTTCCATCCGCCAAATAGCGTAACTCATTATAATGAGAATAAAGAATAAACAAATCTAAACATTATAACAATAGCATTTATAACAGAATACTAGAATCGATTTGAATAAATACCACAATTTAAAGACTTCAACAAATGTAAAGTCCAAGTCCAGTACAATTACCAGAAAGCACATTTGTAAAAGATTTTGTTGTGCCATCAGTGTTAGTTGGCTTTAGACTAGATCCATACATGCGTCTACCTTCAAATCAAGGTTACGATCATACCTGCAGGAAAACCTAATAAGAACCCCAATAACAAACAAGAAAAACAGATAATCCAATAAAAAATAATTACTTCTCATAACAATTGGGATTCTTATGGCCCGTAATGCTCATTCTGACCTCCACTGGAACATTTGTAGCTGACAAACGAGAAATGAAAGATATGCGACTGCTCTTATCACAAATTTGTGTCTCGGGACTAATGACGGTGGCCATGACTTTCAACCATTTGGACATGTTGTTCGTTCAACAGGTATAACAGCATACCAGATATGAAGAAAGACATGCAATTAAAATAATATCATAAATAACAAAAAAAAACTTACATAATAAATCACTTACATTTTCTCGAAGACGAAGAATTGGATGAAGAAATAATGCCCACACCTTCGAATTCTGCTCCTTTGCAGCTAAGTGGCGCTATAGATGAGGACAAAATCAGATTCATGCATCCAAATAGGTTTCGCTCATCAAACTTGATAACAGTCAGTTGATGGTTCTTACTTATCTCTCCATACTTAATGATTTCACAACCCATATCAGTGTGTCACACATCACAATCTAAGACAGTGCACAACTCCTTTGCTCCCCTAATCTCAAACCGCATAGATGGATGAGTCACTTTGTGATCTATATCAGCCAAGATTTCACGTTCTTCGGAGAAGGTTATTGTTGGAGTCTTATTCTTGGGTCTATCATAGTTTCCCTCCTCCCTTGTCTTTTTAATAGCACAAATAAAAGCCTCGCGGCTGGTGCTGAAAAGTGAATCATGCAAAATCTCGAAGGTATCTCGTATATCCTTTGTTTTTGTCTGAATTCTCTCTCTCTCCCTTCTCACTATTCTACCAATTCAACGATACAAACAACTTAACCGAAAACAAAAATAGCACATAAAAATTTGCAACAGAAAATTAAAATACATGCATAATGTCAAAAACTAAAAATTTGCAACAGAAAATTAAAATACATGCATAATGTCAAAAACTTACGCCGCTGGCGGATAAAGCTTGTTGTTTTTCTTCTTTGCCTGCAAATAAAAATCCAGCAAATAAAACAACATATTAGTATTTTGCACATTAAATAACTATCTACATGTACGTGAGAGCCGTAAAGGGTTGCACCTAGGGGGCAACCTCAGATGTTGTGCATGTTTAATAAACATATACAATTATAAACCCCTTGCCAAGTGGCAAAACCCCATTTGGCCAATGTTAACCTAACCCTAAAAAGTTCCCATATAAGGGCTTTCCTTAAATCCTAAACCTTTCTTCTTTCGCATTTAGGGCTTCCTTGGGCCATTCCGGCCAAGCCAAGACCCTAGTTCGCATTGCCGGACATCGATAAGTCACATTTGCACAAATGGATCTTCCAGAGCGGCGTTCCTTCGGCTGAGCGAAGGCATAGACACATTCCGAGGAGCAGGAGCGAGTCAGGTAAATGGTTATTCTGTTATGCAATGCCAACTTTTAGTCCGTCAATGAGCTGGTTTAGCATGTTAGTTCAGCCTTAAAGGCCTTATAGATTCTGAGATCACAAGCCCTAACAAAAGAACTTAACTATGGATGTTAGGTAGATAGATTAGATGTTATTCTATTATTTCAGTCTTGATGATGATGATGTTCTTTGCTTGATACTCTCCTATGTATTGAACTTGAAAGCCTCAGTAGTTGATGTATCTAGATAGCCTCATTAATTCCCATTTAATGCGGCCTGTGCACAAGAGCCCACCTGGTTGTGGGTGGCGGGGCTAGACCGGTAGAATAAGGGGGACTTGTCCCATCACTGATTGATCCCTCTGGTGTGTAAAGCCTACCAGGGATCTTAGTGGGCTAGGCTTAATGGTTTCCCACTGCGTGTGGGCAAGGCATGAGCTCGACACCTCTTGGGTGATGCGTCGCATTCAATGGGGTTCAAAGAGAATACGGGCAGTGGCCCTCTAGCCACCTGTGATGGGTGTGCATGCCTCTGGAGGGGAGGTGACTCTCCTTCTGCCTCATCGGAACTGGGGAGATGCAACCCAGCAGTAGCCCTCTTGGCTATGCACCCGGCAGGCTACGGTCCGGTCCCAATACTTTTCAACCTACTTTGCAAAGTGTGCACGTGAGGGGCGGATGGAGTGGACTACCCAACAGCCATGTTTTTATGCCAGCCCAATCCAATTGCCATGAATTCGGTCTGCATTTACTTCTGGAGACCCAAACCGTCAGTCGATTCCCCATGAGTCTGAACCCTGGGTAGGATTCCCCTTTGTTGCTATTCTTATGTTGATGTTGTTGTACATGTATGTTATGATGTGTTCACCCTTCGAGGTGAACTTATTGATGTATTGATGTCATGTGCTCATGTTTATTCACGCTTCCGCAGCTAGGACGGTCCCGAAGTAAGACGGGCAAATGACCCATCCACTCTTCCTCACTGACCCAGTTCTTGGGATTGGTGTCAGGTGGATGGCTCCTGTTAGCTTGGCTGCCAGGGGGATGAACTCCACCTTCTGATACGATGGGAGCATAGTAGAGGAAGTAGGGGACGTCACAGTGGTATCAGAGCATGATCTTGGTAGACCAAGATCGAGCACTGACCATTCCCTGTTAAGACTTCTAGTCTTGGGAATAACCACCCAAGCATGAACCTCGAAAAATTGGAATTTTTTTTTTCCTAATCTATAGAGCAACAAGTAGAAAAATGCTAAATAGGATGAATTATGTAAAAAAACCCTAGAGAATGATGGCCAAAAAGGTGTGACCCCTCACAGAGTGCGCCAGGGCACATCCAAAAATTTTGGAAGTGCTTCTCACGCATTGTGTGAGTGGTGGACCCAGGTTGACCTAGATAGATGCATAATTAGTGTAATCTGATAGCACAGGGCAGCTTAATCCTAGAATTTGAGCTAGATTTGTATGTTATAACACTAAGAAACTCTTTATAAATTGAAAGTCTGAGCCAAAAAGGGGTGACCCCTCACAGAGTGCGCCAAGGGCCAATCCGAAAATTTTGGAAGTGCTTCTCGCGCACTGGGTGAGTGGTGGACACTTTTGCCTAAACAAACCTAATATAATTATCCTACCAACACAAATGCCTTGCAGGATTGTACAACATGAAATTGCAGGTCCAAACCCTAAAATCCCCAGATCTATAAATAGACCATTAGGGTTCCTCATTTTCACTTTCCTTCTCCAGTTAGCTGTCATGAACCTACGCAAGAACAAGGAAATGCTTGTCACATTAGCTGCTTTCCGTCCAACAAGGCAATTTGTAGGCGCTCGAAAGGCGATCACTCTATTTCAAAACATGGCCCGCACCAAACAAACTGCTCGGATGGTAGCACCCGACGACTTCGTCAGCGCCCAAGTCCTCGCTGCTCAACAAAAGGCAAAAGAGGCTCAGGAGCGAGCCAGACGAGAACAAGATCCTGAAGCGAACCCTGACGTTCAAGAGGAGGATCAGGAGCACCAGGAGGAGGAAGAACACGCCCAAGATATGGAAGAACAGGAAAACTCTGAAAGCCAGGGTGATGGAGGACAGAACGAGGAGGACAAGGACGACGATATGACAGAAGAGATGGTGCAGAGGATTAAGAAGATGGAGAAGATGGGGAAGAAGAAGAGGGCAGCAAAGAGGAAGAGGATCAAAGAGAAGCTGGAGCGGAAGAAGCTGAAGGAGGAGCGCAAGAAGCGGAGGGAGGAAAAAGGGAAGGATCCAGAGGTGCCAAAGAAACCCCGAAAAGACAAAATCAACACGGCTAAAGGGGTCACCATAACAGAAAGGAACCCGACAAAGCCACCTTCATCATCCTCCGACACCGAAGTCGATGAGGAGGAGACAAGGGTCCCCCTAACCAATCAGAGGCTCGGGACCTTCAAATGTCGCCGAAGAGGAGGAATCGGCAGCAAGAAGACCCCGGCACCCCAAGTGGCCAAAGCCGATGCTAGATCCTAAGAAGGGCAAGGCCAAACAAAGGGAGTCCTATGTACTCAAGCATGAGCAAGAGTACAAGAAGAAGCTGAAGGAGTACAACCAATACATGAAAATGTATGAGGAGTACTCGAAGTATTACGAGGAGCACAAGGTAACATATGTGGAGAGAGGCAGACCATCAAAGAAGAACACCACAAGCCACCCCCGGGAGAGATCAACACCCCCAAGGAAGCCGATGAAGAGAAAGGCGGATTCGCACTTCACGAGAGCTGCTCGCGAGATCCGCCATTTTCAGAGGAGAGCTACAGTCCGATTCCATCGAAAGCCTTCGAGATTGACCCCAGCGAGATTTTGCAAGAGTTTGTTATAGGACCACAACCCTCATTTGCACCCTATCCCTTTGCTCCTCACTCCAAGGCAATTTTTCAGCTCTGCAGGGCTTCCCCATTTGTGCATCTCTAGCATCATGGCAACATCGCATTCGAGCGATGGTACAAGCGCCACTACTCATGTGGTGGGTGACATCAACTTCGGTCTTATTTTTTTTGAGGAAGGAGATCGATGTGGATGCCACCCTACTACCAAGAGATCATGGCTGAATTCCATGCCAAGATAGGGCCTTCTTTAGTAGAACTCCCCCTTGCATAGGATATTTTGCACCTAGCATGGCCCCGTGCAGACTCATGAGGACATCCCCAAGATAGACAAATATCTAGAAATTAAGGCTAGCTGCTTACCTAATTATATGTCAGTAGCTGTAAATAGGAGGAGATATTTCTCCTACACTGCAGCCGTAGCTATATTCCTATCCCAACGAGCCCAAACCCAGATAGGGGAACCATCTGTCCAACCCCTAGAGCTTGAGCCTATGGCCATGGCAGCAGGTGAAGAAGAGCAGATGCTTCTGGAGTACGAGGAGGCAGAGCAGGAGGAAGAGGAAGGACGTGGGTCAGACGTAGAAGACATCATCGACGTCGACCCGCCACAAGAAAGGAGGCAAGCAGAGGAGGAACTTCAGAGTTTTGAAGAGGGGCTAAAAGCCACAAGGACAGCTCCACCACTTGGGTTAGGCATCACCAGTCTAACCCCAGTCATCATCCAAGGAGAAGCGTACCTGAGCTTACATGACATCAAGAACCTTCCAGAATGTAGGGACAGGGGCTACAGGATAGACGAACTCCTACATCTCCTACATCAACAACCGGACCTCGATGACTTCATCGACCGGGAGACACAGGACTTCCCCATCAGCATAAGGGAGGCCCGGACATACACTGGCCAATCATCAACGGACATAGAAGTCTATACCGGCATCAGACAGATGATGGCTCAGCAGGAGTTACCCACAGAGGAGTTCTTAGCAATCCATGAGCGGATGGGAATCAGAGGGAAAACAACGAGTGCGCTCCTGCCCAGCACCTCGACAGCAGTACCAGCCGAACAGGATAGAGGCAGTATCAACTTAATATCTTCCAAGTCCATGTTCGGTGATTACAGGGAAATGATAGCAGTACCGGTGGACGAATACTCCGGAAGACACAGGGCTGCAATCAGATCCGGAGAGGAGGCAGGGGAGGCAGGGCACGACAAAACCCTCAGGTTCTATTTGCCATTACGTACCGATGGAAGCAAATATCCACTGGCCGCGGACTCAGAGTGAGTTTCGACTATGATTTTAAGACGTCAATTTTTAATTAAAAACCTAATCTAATTTTGCCATGCTAGAAACTCATTGCGATAAAATACCCATGTGGTGGTGCCAAAACATTTTTTAAAGGACAATCAATATTGGCTGGCCCTAAAATTGTTCCTTGAACAGATATTGCCACGTAGATCTCATTTCTCTTTTTGTTCTCTTTCTCTTTCTTGTTCCGTTAAAGTGTCCTACATGGTTTTACTTATGTTTCATATGTGGAATCATCCCCATAAATATTGTTAACTGAAAATTAGGAACTTTTATGCCACTTCCTCAAGGATGTCCACTCTAGTCGAATCTCACCCTCAGTAAAACTTAATTTTCAATTTTTTTTAATTTACAAATGTCAAATTACTGAGTGCATGACCAATGAAAGTTTTCACTAATATGTTTCTTGAGTTGGAGCCAGTCAAACTTGGAGACTATCTACAGTCTTGGTGGATCTATTGACATGAAACCCTTGATCTTATGAAATTCACGTAAACCTTTTACTAAAAATGATGTAACTACCTTGTTAAAATACACATGTATCTTTTTGTGGTCTTATCAATCAGTTATGGGTCCCATAAATCATCGTACTGTTTTGGCCCCATGGACGATAAACATCAATTTAACTTAATAATTTAATTCTCATTTGTCCATAAAATGAACAACCACGACATCACCAATGAATAAAATTAAAAGTATAATAATTGTACAATTCATTTGACTTTATTTTCCATGATGACATGGTGGCGACGTAAAAAGTACTCTTCTCTTATTAATATATTTGACCTTCATTTCCATGACATTGCAATGTTCAGGCATATCATTTGACACATAGTAATAGAACATTTGAGGTTCAAGGTCAATGCGAAACCCACCAAGAGAGTTGAAAGGAAATGCAGAAAACTAGTGATATTGTTATCTTTATCTTTATTTTCATGTAATGTACATTTTAATAATGGAGTGCCTCAGTGATTTCCATATGTGGTCCAGTCCAAGCTATACTCCAGGTAAGTAATATATACACATTTTATGTTGGATTGCCGCAATGATTTTCATTAGCCCATTCAATTCAATTTAATTAACCACCACCATCTTAGCCAAAGATTATGTGTATGGTGGTCAACTTGCTCTTCATCAATATCTCATTTGGATGAGTGTAGATGCAATATTACCATGTCTGAGATGCTGCTCCAAGGTTCCAGAGGCGATATATACAGAAGCTAACATTTCTCAATCCCATGAGATTTTCTATGTAATACCACAAAGAAAAAATCTCGCATGAACCTTCCTCGGATGAAGAATATAAACCAAATGCAAACATTTCTCATCTTTGAAGTAGTCAGGGAGTGGCAATTTGCCATTTCTGAATGGTCAAATTCTCTAGTCCTATAAGAAAACCTAAGTCCAGACTTTTGAAGCGAAATCTGCATATCATATCTAGTCCTGATGAATCTTTAATAAAGGATAGACCACCAATATTACTCAGCACCAGCATTGATCTGTTTCCCAGTTCTTTGAAGTAGTCCAAGAGTAGCACTCTGCCATTTCTGGATGCTCATATTCTCTAGTATATGAAAACTTTTGTCCAGATTTTTGAAGTGAAAGCTGAACATCATATCTGGCCCTACTTTCGGGCTCACATAGAGTAGCATAAGCAGCATGTATTCTGAGAAATTTCTTTGTGCTTTCTTCTTTCTCATTCTCACATACCACATCAGGGTGATAACGCCTGGCAAGATCTCTGTATGCTGCCTTTAGCCCTCTTGCAGAAACAGACCTTGGAACTCGTAGTATTTCATACAAATCGGAGGTTCTTTCCTCTAACTTTGTGACATCAAATGCTAGAATCAGAGGATTTACCTTTCTTTTTCGTTGTTTCTGCTGTAGATCTAAGCAAAGGGGGATTTTACCGAATCTGAGATCCAGAAAAACAGAATGAAAAGGTAGGGCAGAAACCTGCAAAGGAATGCGAGGCGACGAACAAAGGGCCATTCAAAATCAAATGCGTCGGAATAGGGTGCTCGCATCTGAAAGACGAGCCCTATTTATGCAAGGTCTAATGCCACGTGTATTGCCACGTCTGCATCAACAATATTTCTAAATCCTTATCCTCTTGACTAGACCTAGACCTTGAGGATTCTTCTACCCGAAATGGCCTAGAACCATAATACCCACTGCCTCCAAGCAAGCCCTGGTGCCGTGTCAAAGCGTCGCGTAGCTTATATCCAATATAGATTCGGAACCACATAGAGAAGATTAACATGGCCCCTGTGCATATATGACACACGACCAGATTAGCATGGGCCCAATCAAAGATTACACAATTGTTTCATCATCTGACATACACTGACACACCGCCGAACCTCCCATTACTTGTTGCCCGATCCATCAAGTTGGCAACTGCCAATTACATATCCCAATCTTGTTTCTCAATAATAAACAAGTATTAAGCGTTACACTTCCCAAAGTCTACTGCATATGCATATCCCAATCTTGTTTCTCAATAATAGACAAGTATTACATTTATAACTGATCTCAAAAGCCAATTCATCAGTGCATTTAAAATTATTTGTGGGACCATGTCAAATTCTTCTCCCATCAACTTACAAGTCTCATATTTGCCGCCTCTCAATTAAAAACCTAGACTTCAAGACAAATCTTGAACAAATATTGTTCCCAGGCATTTTAAAAGTCGACATACTTGTCTTTTGTATTATGCAGTGGTATTAATGCAATATTCTACCTAAATTAAGATACACAATTTCACATCCACCAGGATTATTTTGCACCACTTTAAACAGATTTATTGAGTGCAATTTTTGCGCATAAACTATTACACACGCTATATCCGCACAGCTTAAACAAAGATAGTATAAATCAAATTAAGACATTTACACTAGGGGAGGGTGGCCGTCCACGGCGGCAGACCCATGCGCGGATGTGGCAAGCCCGTTCCCACACGTGGCAAATATGTGCGGAGGGCTTCCATAGTTTCCAGTTAAGACTCGAAGGTGGAGAAGCGCAGCTCCACGGCGGTCCACCGAGGGCTTTGCCATAATCATAGAAGGCAGCTTTAGGAGTCTTGTTCCTGCATCATGTTTGACACAGGGATTCTCAGCTCTTGCACATGGATTGATAGCTTTCTTTTGGGATCGTAATCTGCTCCACAGGTAATTATTTTCTTGTATGCTCAGGCCTCTTACTGCTAAAAGTTCTTGCTTCTCTCTTGTAATGCAATAGATAAACTGGTATCAGGCCTGCTTTTCAATTTTTTCAGAAAGATTACTCGGTGGCGTCATTTTTACCTTTTAAATCTTTCATGAAGACATACATCTTTATCTTTTAATTTTAGTGCATTTAATCATCTTGGTTTCGATTTCGGCAAAGTTCATTGCAGAGTAGGCCTTGCATTAGAAAAGTATCTGATAACTTGGCAAAGTAGCTGGTCAGGCTTCTAGATCAAACTATTGATATATCTTTTACATGTAACTTAGAGGTAAACAAGTTTGCATTTTTAGAAGTTATTTTTCATTCATTTATTCTTAATGTTTCTATATTCTATAATATACTCTTGACATGTAAAGCTGTTATTAGTATCAAGTTTTTCCAGATTGTATCTTCATGTTGTCATATTATGTGTTCATAGTCAAAAATCCACTTTTCATTACATCAGAAATAGCTTCTAGTAGTACTGGTATGTCAGAATAGATGAAGTGACTAGTATTTTTGGAAAGTATATTTTCGTGGCAGCTTGATGAGAGAGCCTGTAGCTCCCTGCCTGCAAGAAATTTGAGGTTCAAGTCCTCAGCCCCCAAAATCCTACACTTAACTTAATTAACTTACTGAACACCAAAAACTAATAGCTTGTACTTTAAGCGTGATCACAACTTGTATAAGGTAATGATCTCATAAGTATGGTTTCTTCTGCACTGATATGTTATGACATGACAGCTAAGTATCCTTTGTAATTTCTTTAATGATTTTATAATTATGGTTCCTTCTGCACTGGTATGACAGCTGGTTTTCCTTTCTCTTTTATAATAATAGTTAGTTTTCCTTTCTCTTGTACTAATAGTTAATTGTTTTTATTTGGCAGATCAGCCTATCATGCCCATCACAAGATCTAGGCTGGACACTAACGCTGTCAATGATGCTCCAGCATCAGTCCAAATTCTGAAAAAGAAGAGGGTCAACATGCCTCAATCAAGGAAGAAGACTTTGCACAATCGACAACGCATTCCTCTATCTCAGCCAAGAGCATTCAATATGGCTGCCTATGAAATGAGGAAACAGTATGCGATTAAAGAGCAAAAGGCGTTTTGAAGAGCATGAACCAACTGAATTTCCTCGCTAGAGCAAATTAATTTCTTGTAAGCATGCTTCAATTGTTACATCATAAGTTATAGGTTATGTAAATGTATTTTGTATGCTTGTAGGCTTGGAATTGTATGCGGGCATGCTGCAGGTTATGACATTATTTCTTCTTGTGGGAGCAGCCCCGTAGTTGCTTTTCAACCCAGTCAATGGAATATGCACTTTGTTTGACAATTTTTAGACTTTTCTAATGTTTGACAATTGGACTATTTCTGTTGTACAGCCAGATTGTTTTTGCTCTGGTTGAGATGTAAAACAGTGGGAACTTTGTGGATTTGCTTCAATAAAAGAATGCTTAACAATTTTTGATCATGTTTGCTGTTAAAAGAAAGCTGGTTCTCTTCAATTTTGTCATTGTAGCCTTCAATGGGCTGCCTAGTATCCTAGGGGGCTGCCACCTTAGCCCTGGTGGTACCACTGGGTAAAAGAAAGCTAGGGTGTCTAAAAAAAATGCCCTTACATTATGTATAATGTAGGGCATGTAGGCACCCGTTTTTGTTATTTTTTTGAATTTTAGTTAGTTGGGATATGTAATGATTAGGAGTAGCCACGTCAGCAATTCAAAATTATGATTGGCAAGTGGTGGCGAGCGGACCTTCATTGCAATTTTTTGAGGAGGGAGATTGCGAAGTGTTTCTGTTTAGGAAAAAAATTTGCCGCCCGTTCAATTTTTACGTGTTTCGAAAGTGATCAACGAAGTAATTATTGTAACTATTCTTCTTCCTCGAAATCCTTGCCAAAAATCCAAGCAATGGGCCTTTGCCTCGAGGAAGTCACCCAGATTAAACAAAAATTTGAAAATAGCCGATTCTAGCAAGAAAGCGAAAAAAAACAAGAGGAAGGTTCAAACTTCGAGGAACCCGGGCCAAAAAGAAGACTTATTTGTGAAGAATCCATTTGTTGTGGAAGCAAAGCATGTAAGATGTGTAAATGCGGATGAAATTTTTCCAGATTTACAAATGATAATGGATGAGCGCAAAGTGGGGGCCCAAAGACATACGGGGTTCAAAGAATCTAGCGTGAAGCCCGAGTGGGCGAGAACTTCTACAAACATTATGAAATTGTTTTTGGTAAGCGGGAGGTCACAAATCGCCATGTACCGAAAGTACTTTGCTCGTGCATTTGCCCTTCAATTGACAGGGGAAAAAAGTAGATTGGGATACTTTTAAAGTTTTGGCCAAAGATTTGGCAAAGGGAGGAGCAAAAGAATCTGCTATTACGTAAGAAATTGCGACCTCTAAATCCACATCCAAGGTTCCTAAATTTCAGCAAGGATTTTACCCTAAGGAAGAGCTTGAATTTGCGTAAACTCTGTTGCGAAGTTGTCATGGAGAGTTAATTAGCAAAGACATCCAAGGTTGAAGAACCGAAAATCCAGAGGCATTTAATTACGTGACAATATAAATAAGATTTCGGGAAGAAAGGATGCACATGAAGAGGACCTAGCACAGATACAAGAAGACATCAATAGTGTTCTCGGCGGCTAAGCGAATAAGAGAGACATCAAGGCTGCAGCGGCACAGAGGTAGACCTTTAATGAGAGATAGAAACGGGGAAGGAAGAAATGTCAAGAGAATTCAGGAGCCATTGGAGAAAGCCATTAGGAGAAGGAGTTATGTGAAAAGAGGATTGCGAGAACTTGAGGAGGCCCACAAAGTTCGGTTTGAGTGCCGCAGACGGCTTGATGATATGCATAACTACATGATGCATTCTCGCAAATGATTCTCCTTCAGCCCAAAACAAGCTTAGTGATCTCTCCAATTTGAAGAAAAATTCATATCGTGCATGGATGTGTGTTTTGGCAAGAATGGCTTTGCTAATAATGAACCTATCCTAGTTGCTCCATGCGAGCATTCATTTCATATCTTTCGTTTCTCATATTCTATTTCTGTATTTGGACTATCACGCCCAAGAGCATGCAAATGGGACGATAACATTTCAAAGACCTTGGGTGTGTACACCGGAGGTAAGCGGTATTTCATGATTTATGTTCAATTTCTTTGCACCGGGATTCTTTTGCAATGTAGAATCCATTTACATGTAGAATCCATTTACATGTAGATTGCTGCACTTAAGGTTTTGCTACAGCATGTAGGAGTGTACTGGTTATTTTATACTTATAGTTCCTTGGCTTGCATGTCATACATATATGTGTTTCTTACATACATGTTGTACATTCACAGTGTAGGGTCCTAAATGTAGAACTTAAATACATAAAATTAGGAGTTGTGTAATCGAAGTTTTGTGTGAGAACATTTAGAGGTATTTTATGTACTGTGTGATGTGTACATGTGCATACATTGGAGCACATTCATGTACATTACATGTACATTCCATCTGGATAAATAGCTGTTTACATATGTATGTACTCAAAGTACTTCAATGTAGATCAGTTCTAGTAATATGTACAGCTATTGATATGTACAGAACAGTTAGAGACTGATTAGTTTGAGACTGATATCTGACTGTTATGTGATTTATTTTCAGAGCTTCAAAGTGCCAAAAAAACTACTGAGCAGAAATTACACCACAGATCAGGTGCGCTTGTTTTCAAATTCGATTTGCATTGTGTCAGAGGAAGCAATTTCTTATTCTTGGTTCGGTTTTCACAGTTTTGGAGGTTCCAAAGAAAATTGAGGTGCAAGATGTAGCCGAGGGAAAGAAAGCAGTGATTGAAGGAAAAAGCAAAATCACTATTCCTGCGGTGATACAGGTTGAGGAGGCTGGCACTTCAGGTCTGCATGGTGACATTCCAGATTATGAGCAGGAACTCGAGAGATTGAGGGAGCAGGCTAAGGCCACATCTTCAAAAGTAAAGGCAGCAGCAGAAGATGTGACTCCAAAGAAGAACTCCACGCCTAAAAAGCCACAGAAGAAGATAATTGAAGCAGTAGAAACAGGTAAGAAAGCATTTTATTTTAGTGTACAGCAGCTGAGAAATCCATGACATCCTATGTTTACAGGTCCTAATGAAGAGGAATATTCCGAGCATCAAGATGTAGAGCCCTATACTTTTAAGTTTGTGTCAAAACTTGCTTCTGACATAGCAAAGGACGCTGAAATTCCTGACAATGAGAAATCAGAAGAGGTTGCAGACGAGGATTCTGGACCTAATAAGAATCTGAGTGAGGAAACCAAAAAAGTAGGGAAGGAAATGGATACTGACTCCGAGAAAACAGTATCAGCAGAGCAGAAGAATGATCTCTACAGGTAACTTGATCTACATTTCTTACATTTTTTTCTACATCTAGTATCCAAGTTAAAAACTTTAAAATAATATGGATAGTAGTAGACGAATGTAGATGATTTGTGTAAATGTAGTGGTCATTGAACCCGCAACTGCAGTTCTGAATACAGGCCATACGATGCCTTGCTGAACCGAATGATGAAGCTCAAGAAGGCAAGGATTTTCCCAGGATCTTTGCCTGAAATGGAGTGTTATTTATTTGAACAAGATGTGCTGGACATGGATGTGGGGAAATTTTCCAACCGGCATGTGGATATGTATGCCAGGTACTGGACTTTGAACTTGTTCATTTGTATGTGTAAGTCAAGTTAGTAATTGTATCCTTTTCAACTTGTTATAGGTACCTGCAGCTCTGTGTTCCAGATGATAAGAAGGCCGACGTCTGGTTCTTCCCACCGGACAGCTTCATGGAATTTGCGGCAGATGGGCCAAGGCAAGTTTAAAAAGATAAATCTATGGCGACCTCCGGCGTGGAAGAGATATTGTAAAGGTAGCTCTTACGAGGGGATAAATTGGCTGAAGTGCGGATGGATCATGATTCCAATGCTATGTAGAGTTCTTGAACATCACACTTTGGCCATCTTCAACATGGCACTTACTAAGAGTAAGAACACCATCAACATTAGGATCTTCAATTACACAGAGGACATTGGCGTTGACATGCTTGCACTTAAGAGGTATTTTGTATTTCACATCTCCTTTTATTAATATTGAGTAGATTGGATACCATGTTAGCGACTTCTTTCATTCATTTGCTACAAAATAGATCTGGTCTTTTGGGGCTCCATATCCTCACTATGGCAGCGGTTGTGTCGAGAGTGTCCCACTTTTTGAAGCATGGACAAAATCCTTCACCGGTTGTGAAGATTCATAAGTGTCCACAAAGAAAAAGATGGGGATTCATGTGGCCTCTATGTTGCAGCTTATATGCAGAAGTTTGTAGACACGATGGGTGTGTGGTAAAACTACCAATGTGAGTGTCTCACTTCTTTTGTCTTGCAAACAAATGGTTTTAATACTTATTATGTAAGTATTGTTGTCACATTTTGCAGACATGCTAAACCGGTTCTTGACAAAGTATGCATCGATCGTCGTGGATGTTCTCACCCGAGAGCACTACTTCAGGAGTTAGACCACATTCAAATCGCTTTTTAGAACCTATTAGACCACCGGTACTAATAAATGTTGCTAAGAAACAACCCTCTCCCTATTGTCAATGCTAAACACTATTTGATTATAAAATACACATTTTTTCATTGAATTTGAATACAATCTCGTTTTATTCAACTCCACCATACTTTATTGATAAATTGCATGTTCTTTCATATCGGTGTACGAGAAAAGGTTGATAGTGTTTGATATCAATAATGTTTTGGCAAAACAAATACATAGGACTTTGGTATCGGATGATCGGCTAGTTGGAAATTATGACATAATAGGCAAGAAAGTGTTGTTTTTAAGGCCCCACCTAGGCAATTCACGGAATTTGTATTTGAACACTTTGAAGTAGGAATATGGTCATCAATAGCTCCATGGAACCTATCAAGAGTAGTGGATAAAATCTTGACAATGACGCAGATAAGGGACTTAAGGTTCACCTTTGATGGAAGCCACTGTTTGGAGCTGCCTTTCCGGATTGCAGCAAGTGAAGATAAACCTTTGTATCTGAAGCCAATTGAGTTTATATCACGAGAAGTATCGACAGAGGGAATACTTGACAACACACTAATAGTAGGCGACTCCGGAAGTACAAGATGCTCTTCAATCCCAACGAAAATTGCATATGCCCACCTTCATGGCGGGGAAAGTGATGTTGAAGACACGTGTCTCTTGACACTTCGAAACCATGGCTAGAGGGTTTGTTGATAGCACCGGACTGCGCAGCGGTATGTGAAGCAGAATCCTTTACGCAATCCATCCGATGTACTAACACCAACTGTTTGGAGGCAAATGCTTTCAGAGGGCTACAGTGACAGAGAAGGCATGTCCAGGCTATGGACAAGCTGCAAGAAAGTAACATATTAAAACAGCAGAATAGTATGTACTGGCTTCACATCGGCTGTGACCAGATTTTGAATGTAAATTAATGTTAATATAAAACATGAACAACAGACTTGTATATATTGGCATCATATATGATATGACCAGGTTGTATATCTTGTGATATGTAATACAAGAGTTTTTGTCTCCATACATGTTCCACTTTCTTCTTTGTTTCATGAATCAAAAGAAAAGCTATTGATATCCATTATAACAGAACAAGTTCACAGACTAGTTTAACTTCTTCATGCAACAATTGATGAACATTTTGTACTTTCTGATATACATTGTGCTTGGAAACAGAAGATATTGTGTGATACTGAAATTTAAGTATCAAAATGCACTTCAGATTAAAAAATAAGTAAATAAGAAAAAACTTGCAGCAATCGACTAGTTTTCTCAACATAACACAGACTAGTTTAACTTCTTCATGCAACAATTGATAAACATTTTGTACTTTCTGATATACATTGTGCTTGGAAACAGAAGATATTGTGTGATACTGAAATTTAAGTATCAAAATGCACATCAGATTAAAAAATAAGTAAATAAGAAAAAACTTGCAGCAATCGACTAGTTTTCTCAACATAACACAGACTAGTTTAACTTCTTCATGCAACAATTGATAAACATTTTGTACTTTATGATATACATTTTGCTTGGTCACAGAAGATATTCTGTGATACTGAAATTGAAGTATCAAAATGCACTTCAGATTAAAAAATAAGTAAATAACAAAAAAACTTACAGCAATCGACTAGTTTTCTCAACATAACAGAAGATGATGGCAAATATGAAAGTTCCTTTGTACAGAACTTAGTCATGTGCACTCAACAATCTCAGGTAGGCTTGATATAAGCATGTCATGCACCTCTCGTGTGATCATATATGCTGTACGTGCCCCCTTCAACTTATGCTTGACCTGCTGCATCGTGAACTTTGCTCCAATTACAGATTCAGCTGGTACCAATACTATTTTGTCATCCAGCAACTTGTACTTGTGCTTTGTGCCTTGTAGCAGTTGATAGTAATGACCAGCTATAACCCTGTCACCAGCCAGCATTCTATTTCCATAGTCGTCAATCACATCTTCCTGAAGAATATGCATCTCCTTCACGCATAGGAGGACGAAGTATGGAACATTTTCATGATTCCCCAGGGGCAGCAAAAGATGCAAATATGTCTCCAATTTGGAGTACATCGGATAGTTCTTGCTCATCGGTGCATAAAACCAATTAGCTCTTCTTGTTCGTCGACTGGGCGAACTAGGCTCCGGTTGTGCGGCTTCCATGCACCACAATGCTCGAGATTCTCACATTCTCCCCATCACGAAATTCAAGCAACCATTGCAAAAACATGCGAGGGGATCTATACATGACAAGTGTTGGAATTAAATTTGGATTAATAGCGGACACACAATGTATAGCTAGAGTACCGGGCAATGTCTCACAATCACGAGCGAGGGTCCCCATTAATGTCTTCGCCATCACCTCCCATATGACTCTGTCCATTTTGCACTTCTTTTGTCTCAAACAAAGTGCAAGCGAGTTGGCACCCAAAATCGGAACACCATTCTCTTTCCTTTGCTCGCCCTGCTAGGAACCTTTTCTCCAAAAGCACGCCCATCATGTTCTCCTTTTCCATGGCACGAGCCAAAATAATTCCTTTGCATCCTAATTTTATACCTGTTATAATATTGGGCCACATTCAAATAAAAGGCTCGAGAACACTTTAAACCAGCGGTACACCCATCGGACCACATGACATGGTATTTGATGTGGCCAAAACCTTTTGCATCATCCAAATATGGTGCTTCTTGAGTGCAAACTGAACAAACAAAGCATCATGCTTCATAACATCGGAAACATACAAATGAACGGTTTTTTTTTTCATTTCGCCATTGACTTTCATCATGGTTATATGCACGGAATAGTTATCGGTCATTGTTCCAATCTTTCGGGTTGAACTTCTGAATGGCTGCAAAGTGTAGTTCTCTCGCAAAGTCCATTCTTGACAAAAGCAGAATCATCCCTCAAATTTTGCATCGATTTCTGAATTGTTTGCTCGGCCAACTTCTTTGAAAAGTTGTGAATAGTGAACTTTGTAAGGTCTTTGAAACATCTTGTCAAGCAATGTACACGGAGTCCCGCTTTTCGGTAACAAGCTTCAATCTCCTTGAAGTGCCGGCTTTGGAAGGTTCGTTCACGTACTTGTAAACTTGCCATTCAATGTTCTCATTGCAGCGACTCTTTCTCCTTAGGAATGATTTGAATATTTTGATTGCCACCGATTACGGCACTCTCCTTCACACGGTCAAACTATGCCACTCTTAGCCTTCCTTATCACGGGCCCGTAGCTCTCCACATAGCACCAACATTTTGAAATGTTTTAGAAGGAGCTTGGCGGGGCGCCATTGTTCTCATCTGCTGCACAAACACCACAAGAACATGTACAGTTGGCATGAAATTTGCTCCTCAGGACGCTAAAAGCTTTCCTGTATAGATCAGCTTGTTCATGCTTCACGCAGCAGCATGTGTTCCTCTCTTTCAACCTTCTCACACACGTAGGCTTAAGCAGCTCGAACTTTCTGATGCTAATCTTCACTTCAGGATGTTCATCTTTGAACATCTCATACAATTCACTCTGCAAGGAAAAAAATGGCATGTATAAGTAAGATATAAATTAGAACTACTTACGAATTCAAAGATGTTGCAGACATTGCATTAGTTCTATGGCACTCAGATCATGATTTGATATACATTCAACTACTATACCACACCATCATACATACCCTGTACATGATATGTACAAATGTATAAATAATGTACTCCAAAGAGTTCCAGATGTACATAAAAAAACTCAATATGTAACCAGGTCACAGACAGTATCACTGTATTACAGATGTATGTATTTCATACTTTTCTTATGGAAGGAAGTACATTTAAATACTTTTATGTATCACCCTATCTTTAAAGACTATCCTGAGATCAGAAAGGCTTAAAATGTACTATAATGTACTTGGGAACTACAAAAAGCAAGACTATAATAACACAGCCTGACTTTCAACACATTTTCTGCCTTATGCCACATTGGAGTACATCCAAGTACTTTTCCTGTTAAACATAGCCCATTCAGTACCTCCAAGTGTAAAAATATAATTATTGTAGTTGGATGTACTACAATGTATATCAGATACATCCCTTACATGGAATGCAAATAGGATTACTAAACTTATCCAGGATGCACATAAGCTAGCTTCTATCAAGCTTGCAAGAAAGAGGATTAAAAGACTTAAAACTGACCTGGGGCATGTCCAAAAACTGGATTGGAAGTGTCCTTTTCTTCCTGACATCCCTGTACTTTGGAGAAGTTTTTGTGTGGGTTAACCAAAACTCATTTACCAACTGTTTGGTTGATTAAGGAAGCATGTCTGCGCCTGGGTTGCCTTCACGCGGTGCCCACATATTAGCTTTTGATAATGACATCGCTTTCTTCTAATTGCAGCTTTTGTGAGGTTTCTTGCTTGCACTTGAAGAATTCTGGGAGGCTACTCCTTTTGCCTGAGTTTTCCATTCTCACCAACAATCATTGATAACGAGGGAATGCTTAGTTTGCTAATTTATCATTGCTATTTGCTCTTTTCACTTCCTGAGACCTTCACGGATATTTTTAGCATAGTATCCTTCGAATTGCTTTATTTGGATTTCCAATGGCGAGGTTCAAAAGAAGTGCACCTTTCATCGAGCAGTTTTTCTTTGCTAAAGCTCTCCTTTGCACGGGGACGTAAATCTTGAACTGATCATATATAAATTTACAAATTTCATCAATCTTACGCTTCATTTTCTTTGTCACATTCCCGATATTGCAATCTTCTTGCGCCATTACGTTCCTTAAGATTTGTTCATCATGGTTCTTGCGTGGTTTAGGGTTAGCTGGAGGAATTCTCGGCAAGAAGGAGGAAATCCTGAGTGGCCTGAAGTTTTACGAGAAAGTGGGAAATTATCCTAACGTTCAGGCGTTTCTTGGAGTGGTTTCTACAAGGAATTGAAATCGCTTCATGATTGCGTTTTAATTGGCGTGGCAAGTAGTTCAAAAAAAAGATTCCATAATATAGCTATTATAAGTAAGTATTTAATTAAAATTGGGACAAATCTTGAATTTTGGGACTCGGTTGAAAATGGGACTCACACACCATAAAAAGAAATTTCTGAATTGATTGCTTGAATAGAATTACACATGACACACATAGAATTGGGTTACTTGTTTTCCTCATAAATTTTACAAACCACTAGTTGAGAAAGTTTTCAAACTTCTCAATATTATGCACCCTCATACAATGATATAGCATGGAGGTTGCTCATGGCCTTGTCCATCTCCTTTCTTGGGATCTTGTGTGTGTTGTCTTTTTGCAATGTGAGAACTTGGATATGACCATACCACACACTCCACCAATTCCCTCCTTTGAGGGTCAAGCATAATTTGCCCTCCACTTCTTCTCCCGGCGGCCGGTGTATTGCTCCTTCAAGTTGCCCTTCTTGTGCCTCCCAATGGGCTCCCAATATTGAATTTGGAATCGGGACGCAACTCTCTCCATCAGGCATAGTGGTGGTCACATGGGAGAGTGCCACCCCTAACCATATTGGACAGTCCTCATCATCAGGCCTTACTAGCACAAAGTATCCTTCCTTGATGTCCTCAAAGGGATCCCACTCAGGAAGATCAAACCACTTCGGCTTTGAGGCCTTACTTCCCACAAACCACTTGGGACCCAAGTGAGCATTCTTAGGCGTGCTTGCACCTTGAGAACCCTCCCATCTTGACTCTGGCAAGAACCCAGTCTCTTAGCTCCCTCCCACATGGTCATTCGGTTTCTAAGCATGTCACAACTTTCTTCGATTGCTTGATTAGGGAGTCCATTTGATTTTTCTTAAGAGTGGAGGTGTGCTTTCCATTTGAACATCATCCGGTCGCGTTATGTAATCCTTGATGCCCTTCACCGGTTGGCTAGAGTCTTTGGACATCTTGAAGGGGAGGTAGTGGTTTTAGCTGCCCTTTAGGAATGAGAACTTCACGGCTGACACCCTTTGCCACAACTTCGATACCTTGTACAGGGCATCCACAACTTGTCACCTGGTCTCCACTTATATTGCATGATTGGTATTCCATCCCTAACCCAAAACTTGAATTGAAGTGGCTTTTGTGTGTCTGTCACGGTCCTGGTCCTTGCCATCTAGTAAGTATCCTTCTACAAATGATTTCCAATCACGCAACCTCATCCATCAAAGAAAGCCATTGGGTTGGGGTCAATGCGGCTCTCAAACACATCCATTAGTTGAGGGAGAGTGGTCACGTTTTCTCTCTTGAGCTTGGTGGAGAAAGTTCAAAGAATCCATCTATATCATCATGCGTATGCCCAACCATCATGAATCCCACTTTCACAACTTTGAATACTCCCACTGGCATCCAAGTATGACATTGCCCCAAACATCCATCTATTCTTGTTTTCTTTCCAACGGTTGTCCAAGCGAACACATAGCTCCTCGGTGATTTCTCAAGTAAGGGGGAAATCATCCCAAGTCCTCCTTGATTCACTAGACACCTTGGATGTGAGCTTTTTATCGCCTTTGGTAACAAAGCGGTTGATCATCCATCAAAGCCTCAAAATGGGTCTTTGAAGGGGAATACCTCCTCCCTTCTATCGATCCTTTCTCTAGTGTTCTCAAGCACTTGAAAATAGAGCTCACATGGAAGTTTGGATCATCTCTCCATAGATCAAGCACAAAATGACCATATGTTCGGTTCCATGACCATGTGTTAATACACCCGCCGGACTTACTTTCATCACGAAAGCGTTTTGACAACGCTTGGGTAAAGGATCTAGCTTTGGCAAGAAAGTCTTGTGTTGGTCCATCTTATCATGAATTATACACAAAAATTTGTCATTTTGCATCTCGGAAAATGTTCTCCCTTTGCCAATACAACTGTCTACATGATATTTGGTCCCTTTGGTGATCGCAAATTGCTCCCTAATTGCCATTCTTTCTTTCTCTATTGCAGGTTGATGCAAGTGTATCCTTGAGTTGAATGCAAGTGTTGCACTTTGAGAATGGCATGTGTTGTAGGACACTCACGTCAGAAGTGAGTGCTCCATAACTTGCTGAAATGTGATTGAGAAAGAGGCCTACCTCCAGTGGTTTCTAGGATGGAGTTGACCTCCTTAAGGCACTCCTTTTGGATATAGTGTTGTGGCAACACTCTTTTGCACCACTTTCTTTGCCGTGCTCGTTCATCGACTTGTGGGGCATAGATTGAGACATGTATCTCACAAAGCTCTCGAGAAAGGCGCAATGGCCTTTAGAGTATTTGCTCTAGGTTTCAAAGTGAGTGCATTACCATGTTGGAACAAAGTGTGCCCTTTTCTAACCTGCTCGATGTCGTAAAATGAAGACTTGCTCACTTTCACCCAAGAATCCATCTCAATGCTCTCATACATACCTTCATTCCCCTCAATTGATATAGCGGCCGATCCTGTGTTTTCATCATAGCTGGAATTCCTACACAAGGAGTAAATGAAATTAATCCTATCTTTTTGAAAGCTGTCAATGTATTGGGACCTTATCACGCACGAGGTCATCCACATTGTAATGCACCTTTGTGCAATCTAGGTTGCAACACTCTTGTCCCCTAATTGCCTCAGGGTTTTCTTTGGTTGGTGCCATACTTTCCATCCTTTCTAAATATTTGTCACTTCTAGGCCTCTTGGGCACCTTTGGCTGCCTTTTTATGAAAGACATAGCGTCTCTTCCTTGTGATCAAAGGATGCTCATCGACCACCAAATCTTCCACATGGCCTTGGGTGGGCCTTGGGGTGTGTAGTTCGATGAGGGCATTCTAGAGTATCACCATTCTTGTGTGTAATAAATCTAATTGGCCATCTCAAGCCGAGCTTGGGACTCCGGCAGCCACGAGCACACAATGCAATCACTAGAGCTTCCGGGACATGATAGTATCAACCCGATAAGAAGCTTCCACAATGCCAACTCCAAGATGTTCATCTCCCGACCTCTCATCATTCACACTATCAAATGGATCAAGCTGGGTTATTATGCCCTCTGCAAATACCGTCAGTTTGCAAGGGTGCAACAAAAGGCAACCCATCTTCCTCCATTGGAGCCTAGGGCAATGGCCTCCTTTGGAATTCCCTGGCTCCATTTTACTCATCTCACATGCTCCCTGAATGAAAAAGCTCACATTAAAACCATATTAAAGCATACAACCACACTCATTCTAAACCATATGTAAACATTGTAACCATTGAAACCATATTAAATACAACCATTGAAACCATATTAAATACAACCATTGAAACCTTATTAAATACATAAGATAACATATATAAACATATAACCTACCCCTTTCATATTTTGTCATGGCCACGTGTGGCCTCTTGAGAGGCTGAAACCGTGTACGTCAATCAACTGCCCACGTCATGGAGGGCATGGCCCTGCGTGACAATGGTTTTATTATTGCACTTTTTACGAGGTTGAGGGTGCGGCCGAGTGCTTGCACCCTCTTCCTCTCCCCCGACCATTCTTCCTCCCACTTTTTTCTCGATCTCTCTTCCTCCCTGTTTCCTTAGGCACCAGCTTTACTGCGTCGGCGATCGATCGAACCGGCGATTCCAGCGCCATCTTATGGCATGAGCTTGTCGACGGATCGGGGCGGCTTCGGCGCCCGAAGTTCAGCCTTGATTCATTGTTCGGCGTTCTGCGTCCGAGAAGAAAGTGAGGCCCTTTTAGTCTTTGCTTTTTAGTTTTACGTAAGTCTTTTAGAGGCTCTTATTAATCCACGATACAATTCTGGCCAGACAAATCCTTATTCACGCTTTGTCAGCGACTATACCCACATGGAAGGCGAACTTGGAAGCCTCCTCCTCATCCAACCAAATCTTCCGGTATGTTTTTGTAATATCATACCCTTTTTTAATCTCATTTTTTTCTGTCTTGTTCTCCTCCTTTGTTCTCAATCTTTGTTCTCTGTTTTCTCATTAATCTCATTAATCTTTGTATTGTTTTACGTTTTTGTTATCTTTTTCTTGCTTGTGGTTGAATTGAATACATTATACAGGCACAAAGTGAGAATAGTGGTTAAGTAGTAGCAAGCAACCGAGATAGAAATCATCGAGAGGCTGGTGTTAGGAAGTAAGATATTGCGAGCATTACAGAGAAAATAACTAGGAATGTCTTTCTCGGCCAAGAATTCAGAATAGGAATTGCTTCCAGAATCTCCATTTCTAACTCACGGCCAAATCCCGCTGCGGGAGACATGCGAGAAGGGAGTGGCGAGTTGAGAATACTTCAACTTGCCAGCGATCCGGGAAGTACGGGGCCTTCTTTCGACTCGCGGAGTGAGAACTTCTCGACTTCAGCGAAAGAGAAGAGGGAGATGTACACTACGGGTGTTGGCAGGTTGAGGGATTCTCGACTTCGTGATTCCGGATACACGGCTACCCAATGTCCACATTCTTTAGAACCTGCTGCAGCCTTTCGACTGCGGAGAGTGAATGTGACTCTGCCAATGGCTCTTTGTGCGATCGCGAGGTGCCTCCACCCGATCGAGCCACTCTCCGCCGAACCATGCTCATCGAATATTGCGAAGAAGGGGACTGGCCCGCGGGTGGAGGCTCGGCGCGACTAACCAGCGAGTGCTGGCGGCCGACTTCGTGAGTAGTGAAAACGCAAGCTCTAGTGCACTCTAGAGCTGGCTGCGGGCAGTCTCAACCACTCTCCTTCTATCTTCCTCCGGACATTGCGGGGAAGTGGTTTGACTTTGTCGCGGGCCAACTCTAACAACCAATTCTCACATGTGTGGTCGCAAAGTGGCCTCTACCCAATCAAAGGCCGTCTCCTTGAACCATCTTCGTCCCCGAGAATATTGCGAAGGGATGGGCTCTGTTAGTGGAGGCCTCGGCGACTAAACTACCAGTTGGTACGCTTTTGCAGGCTTCGTGAGTCAGAAAACGAGCTCTAGTGCACTCTAGAGCTGGCTTTGCGGGCGATCTTAAACACTCTCCTTCTATCTTCCCACCGGACATTTCGCGAGGGAAGTGTTTTATTTGTCGCCCGGGGCCAACTTTAGCAACCAATTCTCACGGTATTGTGGTCATGATGGCCTCTACCCAATCAAAGACCGTCTCGCCTAACCTTCTTCCGTGAATATTGCGAAGGGGATGGCTCGATTAGGTGGAGGCTTCTACAACAACCAATTCGGGGAAACCACGAGAGCTTCTTTGTATGCATTCTCGGCTCGAGTCGGGAATGCCTTACCCAAGGCACTCCATGTGTACTAGCAGGGTTACGGATGGCCAAGACATTCTCGACTTGCGAGTCGAGAATGTAAACAGAAGCCAAGCATTCTCGTCGCCAAGTGAGAATCCATAACCCGACCAATTCTCACTTAATGCGGTAGCGGTGGCCTGGACCCGGTCGAGTCACTCTCCTTGAACCATCTTCGAATATTGCGAAGGGAGGGGCTCGGACTGGGTGGGAGGCCTCTACAATAACCACGGGGGAAACCAGAGAGAGGAAGCCAAGGCTTGCATTCTCTACAAATTGCACTTTCTATTCTCTGTTTTTAGTCCCAAGTGCCTCTAGCTGTCGAGCCACTCTCCTTCAGAACCATCTTCCTCTAATATTGCGAAGAGGAGTGGTTGGGGACGTGGTGGAGGCCCTCCGACTAACTACAAGAGGATGCATTTGAACCGCATCTCACGGGCCTTAGTCCTAGCCTGATCTGTGTACAACATTCCAAGTAAGCAGGTCCATGAAAAACACACCTAAAACGGAATGTTTTTTTACCCTCGATCCAATGTTTCCTTGCGAGAGCATCTCTCAACCTAGAGAGTAAATCATCTCTCGAAGCTGAAAAATGCTGGACAAGGAAACACTGAATCCGTCGAGCTTATCAGCAGTTCCATTATTTAAACACATACGGCATGTTCTACAAGCGAAATAGCATAGGCATCTCTGAAACTCACCTCTTCACGCGGTAATTCCTTGGGCCTTTGTATCCACGGATCCATGAGCCTCACCCGAGTCTTTGCTTCTTCTATCGGTCTCTTCAAGAGTGTATTCGCATCTAATACTTGTATCGCTGCGATTTCGCGTATCCCCTTTCCATGGCGCCGTGGTGTAGAGTTCCGTGTTCCGGCGGCTCCTCTCCGCTTCCTACCTTAGCTCCGTGCTCATCGATCAAATCAATCGGCTTGCAATAGGACTTGGCGGGGAAAAACACACATATGCAAGGCGCCATTAGCGACTTACAAGCGTCATGGCGCCATTCGGAAGTCGCTAGCGGTCGATGATCCCCTCGAACTTCGAGTTCCCCAATGCCGCAGGGAAGATAAACTACGCTCCACTCACTTAGTCCCTTGATGTGATTAAATTTCGAAATAGTGTTTGGGCGGGCTAAAGCCGACCGTGCTGTACCCTTAGCCCGCTTTTTTTCATAAATGATTGCATGTCCTTAACTTCAAATTAAAGAACACGCCCGATCTTTTTTACATGCAGTCCTAAAACTCACAACGCGCGGAGGAAACTTAATTTACAGAGGGGTCCGAAGAGGATGAGAGGGCATCTGAGACATGACTTCCAGTCAAGAAGCGCAGGCCGGGGGGATGCTTACGCTTGCCGGCGGCAAGAAGAAGAAGACAAACACCCCAGGTGAGCTCTGAGGTTTTTCTTTTGTCGGAATACCTTAACTGATCCATCCTTTCTTCTTGCAGCATTCACCTCGGACTCACTGGTGATCACTGGCCGAACTCCATTCTTCGTCATCGAGGGACTGGAGACAGAGCTTCTTGAAACAGCGGCAGATTCTTGGTGGTATGTCGAGGTATCGACAAGTGGGAAGGAGAAAGATCTGTTTCTACACCAAAGGGACAAGAAGAGCTCCGGAGACAAGTACAAGAAAATCGGTGTTGTGCTCTCCGTCTCTGCGCCCGGATTGAAGCATTTAACACTACATGTCGAGGGACTGCGAGGAAGAGTAAGTTCTATCGCACCAAAAATTAGCGGTTTCAAATTATTCTCACTCTTCCATGAGCAAGGCTAAGGGCACCGAAAAAAAAGGCGGCGCCTTTAAAATTGTCGAGAACCTTGGGTGGAAGGATCTGGAAGGGATGAAGGGAGGCGGAACCCTAACATCAGGGAGCTTGGTATGGAGATTTCAGAGGGGTGAAAAACTGTTCAATACGGGGAGCTTCACTTCTCTTGTCTTTGAAGACTCTACAACACTCTGCAGTGGGGAATGAAGTTGTGGTTCATACACAAAAAAGTCCACCAAAAAACAAAGATGGGGATGATGACACCACACGGGAGGAATCAGATGATGAAGGAGACGAAGATATGGTCGACTCCCCAAACCTCGATCCAGATGATCAGATCAGGATTTCACAGAGAGGGGCACAGAAAATGGAGCGTCTAGCTTCAAGATTATCCGTTGGGAATATCACACAAAGCCGCCTTTGGACATTAGACGGCTGAAGGTTTGCACGGGAGATGCCGTCTTGTTCAACCACAGGGAATTTAATCCAGCACACATGCTGGAGATTCTGAACCTGATGGTGCGACATCCTGTTGCAGATCCAATGCCTGCGGATGTCATACCTTTTAGCAGATCGACAGGTGAGTTGTTCACCGGAAGTCCGAGGAAGATCGAAGGAAAAGAAGTCCGGTTCGGTTGTAGGCGGTCGGCGGTGAGGGCGGCTCAAGTATTGCGACGCGAGAAGGAGGTGCGCAAAGGATCAAGGATAGATATGCCAAGCGAGAGTGCAGAGTTCTTTTCGGCGGAGACGCCAAAGAACCTAACTGCGGCATTAGCCTAACGCTGTAACACAATAGCGGCGAGTGCGGCTAAGGTAAATAACTCTTCCATCTTTCCATTCTGAGCTTCGAGAAAGCCCCGCCATCCTAACATTTGCCGATTATCATCAGGGGTTTCGACTCACGAGTCGAGAAAGCGCCAGTCGAAAACCCTTAGCGTTAAAAAGAAAATTAGACATTCAAAGGGACTTTTTCACTGCATAAGTCGAGAAAGCCCCCGCCATCTAACATTTGCCGATTATCATCGGGGTTTCATTTCGCGAGTCGAAAGCCGTGGTATCTGAGAAAATCAAAGGATGCGAGCTTTCGACTTTCGCGAGTCGAAACCTGTGGTAATGCGAAAATCAAAGGATCAGAGCTTTTCGACTCTTGATCGAAAACCCGTAGAGAAGTAAAAGAAAATTAGACATTCAGTTGGACTTTCGACTCGCGGTCGAGTCGAAAACCCGGGCTACTATTTATATTTTATTAGGGTGTTTGTAGATACTTTCATGCTCGACATTGGTACATTGTCTCAATGCGGCCCTTATCGACGGATCATACACGGCTAGGCGCGATTGGAAAGCATTGGGTTGTCCTCGCCCTAAAGGAGGGGCAGGCTCCTCGGATAAGTGGGAAGACCTTTGAGAACTATGCGCGGATATGTTCTCACTGGAGGGGTAAAGATGACGAGGGAGAGGAAGAAGAGGAGAAGAAGAAGAGAACACCAAGGAAAGGCGAGGGGAGTCTCTCGGACCAATATGACCTCATTCTTAGCAGCGAGGCGGTCCGGGAGAAATGGACCCACATATGGGCTCAATGGACAAGAGGCAAGTTTGAAGGACAGCAATGGAGAATTTCCAAGCGAGCCGGACCCCAAGTTGTTTGACAAGCAGTTCATGAAGAGGATACAAGGCCTCACGGACAAAAAACGCTTGACCTACAAGGCAAAATCACGGAGGGAACAATCCTGGCCGAGGAAGACCGGGGGAGTTCTAAATTGCGGGGCGCAAAGGATTATGCCACAGTCCTAAAAGCGGCAGTGCGTTAGAAGAAGGCATCACGGAGTTACGCAACGTTGCATCTAATGAATACCATGATTTTGATTATTACAAGGAAAAGGCTGCCCTTGATGAGGAAGACATGAAGGAATTGAACCGTCTATGTCAACCCTACATCAACACCAAGCTGAAGCGTAACGTCAAAACCCTTCCTTTCCCTGAGCGTGCTATGGCAATTCGAAAAGGAAGCTTGGATTCAGGGGGGGTGGTCCCATTTAAAGGCGACGATAGCTCCCCATTTCTGGTTACTTTGGGACACAAGGGATTTGGTGGTGAATCGCACTGGACCCGTGGCACTATTTGCCATCAATATGATGAAGACCCCACCCTTTTTATGACAAAGCTGACGACATAGAGCGTTGGTACAAGGCGTGTCGGACATGACCGACTGGATACTTTCGGTTTCCTTGTCTTTTGCATGCCGGCAATCAAACAAGCATTGTCTCCCAATGGGCGGTGATATTAACTTCACCAACAAGATCATGCACTCCATATACGAACTTGATCATGAGTGCAGACTTGGCTGCCGAAGGCACCAAGCTTTACCAACATAGTTTTGGTTTTGATTTCAAGATCGGTGGGTCAACTGGATAAGTGGTGGTCTAGCGAGCATCATTATCTCGACAAGTTCATGATCTCTCAAGAGCGGATGGAACCCCTGGAAGGGGGGGCAGGTTTATGGAGGATGTTCCATCGATGGACAAGGTCGGCAAAGATGGTGCGACCCGGTCCTATACATAGAATTCCTATCGGCCAAGAGTTATCAAGTACTTCATAACCCTTTTGGTCGAGGAAGATCAAATTGTATCGAAAGTGGTACATGAATGGCCTGTTTCTCTCGGGGGCTATCTTTGTTTGGAATGAAACCTATATCCGTGGTTGGAAATAAGGACATGGTTGAAACCATTCAATCATACCGGATGCCTTCATGAGCATTTCAAGGGAGGAAGACAAATGGAAGCGATAAAGACGGCGAGGGCGAGGGAGACAAAACCGACGGAGGCGAGGATGTCGAAGGTTTGGACCAGAATCTGCCGAAAACATTATTGAAAACCCGAGATTGAGGTGAGTTTACTTTGCTCTATCGGTGTTTCTCGACTTCATGAAGTCGAGAAAACTCGTTCCTTTCAATACCTTTTTTTTTCATTCTCGACTCGCGAGTCGAGAAAACTCGTTCCTTTCGGCCGGATGTCATCATTTGCGGGAATTCAGTCAACGACTCGGGATCATTGTCAATGGATTCCAACGGTTCACGTCGCGAGGAGAATGAGAATGAAAATCCGAGCAAGACCTTGCTCACCCGGAAAAAGAACACGAAAAGATAATGATCCCGCATTTGGATCCCGATGAACCAGAAATATGGTCGAGCCAAACTCAAGCGGGATCCAAATTTGGTCCCACCAAGCTTGTAATATTTGGCGTCAATGGAGTATTAGCTGCGGTATACCACGACAAAGACGTCCCCGAGATTAACACCTCGCAGGATCCCAATGAAAGCAGAGCATAAAATAGTGTATCCAGGCCTAGAGCTAAGGAAATTATTGGTGGTGCCCGCCGCGGGATTCGAAGTGGGCATATGGTCTTGTATGGCAAAAGAAAAATATTGTCAATGTTCTTGGTGTTCTCGGCATTTCAGTTTTGAAGTTCAAGTTCGTTTGGGGAAACGAAAGGGTCGAGCATGTGAAGGACCTCGATCCAACCATCACAAAGGGAAGCCTATAATGGTGAAAAAGGCCGGGGGGTTTATGAGCTATTCGGGACTATGGCAAACACAACACGCTGATCATAGACGACTCCGCCTACAAGTGCTATCATAACCCATAAAATACAATCATTGCTAAGCCATATCGACCGAAGAATATGAGACGGATAGGTGGTTGTCCTTCGGACTCTGCATCCGTCTTGGCGGAATCCCTCTTCGCCATTCTTGTCGCCCGATGTGCTTACGAACTATCCGAGCCTCACGGAACCCGATCCAGAGCAAGCCGATCATGAAAGCTATGGACGACAAATACTTTGGTGAACAAGAAGAGTGACCCCCGCTTTGAGATAGTCAAATTGTGTGAATATTGTAATCGAGCGTGAACACATGTATTGACCATTTTGTAATGAATATACTTGTATATTGAGTTTTTGATGCCTTTTTCGACTCACGAAGTCGAGAAAGGCATGCTTGTCGTGTTGATGAAATGCTTGTACAATCTATTATGATAATGCTTGTACATTGGGTTTCTGGGCCTTTCTCGACTTCGCGAGTCGAGAAAGGCATCTTGATTGTCTCGTTGACAAAAGCATTTGTTTGCTTCGTGTGTGATTGGATGCAACCATATTCTAATGAGAATGGTTGTACTTTGACTTTTATGGGCCTTTTCGATTTCGCGAGTGAGAAAGACACTACTTCCCACGTCATTGGATGCGGTTGTATGGAATGAATGTTCTCCGTTGTAATTTGATTTCAACATTCTTTTCTTCGTTTTGACTAATGGCACCGTAATTGTTAATCATACTCTCCTTGCTCCGGTGGTTTAGGCACAGATCCGACACCGGCCACAGATCCCGCCGGGCATCACAGAGACCGCTCCAGGCGACCCGAGATCCAGCTCAAGGCGGAAGAAATACCGTTACGGCACGAGATCCCGGTCACGCTTATACACTCTTGCCCGGCCTTTGGGACAAGGTTGCTCGCGATTCGAGAGGTTGCTCGCTACACCACAGGAATAAAGAACGGCGAAGAACAAAGAGAAAGTCCAGAAGCTCAAGGCATATTGCAAGCATTGCATAACATCCACGGAGGTTGGGAAGGAGCATATTCGATGAAAGGCGGGAGGCGAAAGTGGAGAAGTCGGGTGGACAGGTCGGGGCAGGTAGCTCGGAGAGGCACCTCCACGTGAGGCATTCCCACTCTTCGGAGGTTGCCCCCAAGGCTTCTGGGGCGGCATGAAGAAGCGCCACAAGTTAATCCCCTAAGGTGGACCACCTACCAAGATGATGTAATCAGTAGTGACAAAGAAGACCGCCATGGTCTCAAGGTCCGATGTAAAATACATTGTATCTGTTCAATTTATTAATAAAAATTCTTTTTCAACTACATCTTTGGTTTCAAACTTTAATGAATTTCCTTTGTTTGATTTGCATTGTTTTTGTTCTCGACTTCGCTTGAACTGAAAAAAGCAAAGACGGCTCCGGATTCGAGTTTTATTCAAAAATTCGAATTAAGGATAGTTTTCGGGTCGGGGTGCTACTTTTTATGTAAATTAACCGGGTTCCGAAAAAAAATGGGAATGGAATGAGTCCCACTTTAATTAAATACGACTTTTATGTACATACTGAAAAAACGGTTATGTATTTGAAATGTGATACATCTCTTACTCTACATTTGGCCAAATGTAAGACACCCTAGCTTTCTTTTACCCCACTACCCCTACCTCTTTGACACCTCATAGCTTGAGGTGGCATTATGTGCTTGACATGTTGTTAGGCTTGTAGTGTAGGTTATCTCGCTGGGCACGCTACCATGTCCCATGCATAGCATTTCAGGTGTGCACATGGCTGCCATTCCCTTTACGCCCTTAAGTGAGCAGCCAATGGACACCCTCCCCTAAACTATTACACATTAAATCTTATTACAATTCGTATAACACAATGTTCATTAAACTGAAATACACAGGGTTCCAAATCCAGAAGTTCAACTTCAAAATAGATTACAAGAATGAGTTTCACAAAAACTCATGCCAACACCAAAACTATCCACAAGTTCAAAACTGCTATATGTTCAGAATTTCATCGAATCCACAAATCCACAAGTTCCTCCAAAATCCACAGCTTGAATTACAGCTCAGAAATCCAAAGTACAACCTATCACTACTTCTTCTTCACGACTGTGGAAATAACCTATAAAAGTTGATTTGCATCGATACCTAAATTGAATGTACAAACTGTGAACGTCCCAGAATTGCTCATAACCTGTGAGTGGTACTTTCCAAGTGCCCGTGCATTGTTCGGGCAATCCACACTAAAGTGCTTATAGAAATCCTCGTCATATTCATCCTCGACCAGCTCACAATAGACTTTAGCACCATCGCCACTGACGATCGACCAGAATTATCAGCGATAGAAAGTCGCAAACGAAAGTGACCATCTGACTTTGGAGCCCCAGATACAAGTAAGGTATTTTCATGTTGCACCATGTCTGCATCTCGCAAAACTCTTGAAGACGATCCCTGCATAGCTACATCTTCTCCAACTCCCCAAGTACAACTCTAGAATCACTGCCAATAAGTCGACTTTTTCCATATGCAAATAGCAGAACTCATTATGATAGAATAAAGAATAAACAAATCTAAACATTATAACAATAGCACTAGAATCGATTTGAATAAATACCACAATTTAAAGACTTAAACAAATGTAAAGTCCAAGTCCAGTACAATTACCAGAAAGCACATTTGTAAAAGATTTTGTTGTGCCATCAGTGTTACTTGGCTTTAGACTAGATCCATACATGCGTCTACCTTCAAATCAAGGTTACGATCATATCTGCAGGAAAAACCTAATAAGAACCCCAACAACAAACAAGAAAAACAGAAAATCCAATAAAAAATAATTACTTCTCATAACAATTGGGGTTCTTATGGCACGTAATGCTCATTCTGACCTCCACTGGAACATTTGTAGCTGACAAACGAGAAATGAAAGATATGCGACTGCTCTTATCACAAATTTATGTCTCGGGACTAATGACGGTGGCCATGACTTTCAACCATTTGGACATGTTGTTCGTTCTAACAGGTATAACAGCATACCAGATATGAAGAAAGACATGCAATTAAAATAATATCATAAATAACAAAAAAAAACTTACATAATAAATCACTTACATTTTCTCGAAGACGAAGAATTGGCTGAAGAAATAATGCCCCCACCTTCGAATTCTGCTCCTTTGCGAGTAAGTAGCGCTATAGGTGCGGACAAAATCAGAATCATGCATCCAATTAGGTTTCGCTCATCAAACTTGATAACAGTCAGCTGATGGTTCTTACTTATCTCTCCATACTTAATGATTTCACAACCCATATCAGTGTGTCACACATCACAATCTAAGACAGTGCACAACTCCTTTGCTCCCCTAATCTCAAACCGCGTAGATGGATGAGTCACTTTGTGATCTATATCAGCCAAGATTTCACGTTCTTCGGAGAAGGTTATTGTTGGAGTCTTATTCTTGGGTCTGTCATAGTTTCCCTCCTCCCTTGTCTTTTTAATAGCACAAATAAAAGCCTCGCGGCTGGTGCTGAAAACTGAATCATGCAAAATCTCGAAGGTATCTCGTATATCCTTTGTTTTCGTCTGAATTCTCTCTCTCCCTTCTCACTATTCTACCAATTCAACGATACAAACAACTTAACCGAAAACAAAAATAGCACATAAAAATTTGCAACAGAAAATTAAAATACATGCATAATGTCAAAAACTTACGCCGCTGACGGATAAAGCTTGTTGTTTTTCTTCTTTGCCTGCAAATAAAAATCCAGCAAATAAAACAACATATTAGTATTTTGCACATTAAATAACTGTCTACATGTACGTGAGAGCTGTAAAGGGTTGCACTTAGGGGGCAACCTCGTATGTTGTGCATGTTTAATAAACATATAGAATTATAAACCCCTTGCCAAGTGGCAAAACCCCATTTGGCCAATGTTAACCTAACCCTAAAAAGTTCCCATATAAGGGCTTTCCTTAAACCCTAAACCTTTCTTCTTTCGCATTTAGGGCTTCCTTGGGCCATTCTGGCCAAGCCAAGACCCTAGTTCGCATTGTCAGACATCGATAAGTCACATTTGCACAACAGATCTTCCAGGAGCAGCAGCCTTCAGCCTGAAAGAAGGCATAGACACATTCCGAGGAGCAGGAGCGAGTCAGGGATCAGGTAAATTGTTATTCTGTTGTGCAATGCCATTAGTCCGTCAATGAGCTGGTTTAGCATGTTAGTTCAGCCTTAGAGGCCTTATAGATTCTGAGATCACAAGCCCTAACAAAAGAACTTAACTATGGATGTTAGGTAGATAGATTAGATGTTATTCTATATTTTAGTCTTGATGATGATGATGTTCTTTGCTTGATACTCTCCTATGTATTGAAAAGGGGGGTATAGACCTTGAAAGCCTCAGTAGTTGATGTATCTAGATAGCCTCATTAATTCCCATTTAATGCGGCATGTGCACAAGAGCCCGCCTGGTTGTGGGTGGCATGGCTAGACCGGTAGAATAAGGGGGACTTGTCCTATCACTGATTGATCCCTCTGGTGTGTAAAGCCTACCAGGGATCTTAGTGGGCTAGGCTTAATGGTTTCCCACTGCGTGTGGGCAAGGCATGAGCTTCGACATCTCTTGGGTGATGCGTGATTCAATGGGGGTTCAAGTCGGATACGGGCAGTGGCCCTCTAGCCACATGTGATGGGCATGCATGCCTCTGGAGGGGAGGTGACTCTCCTCCTGCCTCATCGGGACTGGGGAGATGCAACCCAGCAGTAGCCCTCTTGGCTATGCACCCGGCAGGCTACGGTCCGGTCCCAATACTTTTCAACCTACTTTGCAAAGTGTGCACGGGAGGGGCGGATGGAGTGGACTACCCAACAACCATGTTCTTATGCCAGCCCAATCCAATTGCCATGAATTTGGTCTGCATTTACTTCTGGAGACCCAAACCGTCAGTCGATTCCCCATGAGTCTGAACCCTGGGTAGGATTCCCCTTTGTTGCTATTCTTATGTTGATGTTGTTGTACATGTGTTCATGTGTTCACCCTTCGAGCTGAACTTATTGATGTATTGATGTCATGTGCTCATGTTTATTCACGCTTCCGCAGCTAGGACGGTCCCGAAGTAAGACGGGCAAATGACCCATCCACTCTTCCTCACTGGCCCAATTCTTGGGATTGGTGTCAGGTGGATGGCCCCTGTTAGCTTGGCTGCCAGGGGGATGAACTCCGCCTTCTGATACGATGGGAGCATCGTAGAGGAAGTAGGGGACGTCACGGTGGTATCAGAGCATGATCTTGGCAGACCAAGATCGAAAGATCGACCATTCTCGTTAGGACTACGGTAGACTTCCAGTCTTGGGAATAACCACCCAAGCATGAACCTCGAAAAATTGGAATTTTTTTTTTCCTAATCTATAGAGCAACAAGTAGAAAAATGCTAAGTAGGATGAATTATGTAAAAAAACCCTGGAGAATGATGGCCAAAAAGGTGTGACCCCTCACAGAGTGCGCCAGGGCACATCCAAAAATTTTGGAAGTGCTTTCAACAAGATTGTGTGAGTGGTGGACCCATGTTGACCTAGATAGATGCATAATTAATGTAATCTGATAGCACAGGGCAGCTTAATCCTAGAATTTGAGCTAGATTTGTATGTTATAACACTAAGAAACTCTTTATAAATTGAAAGTCTGAGCCAAAAATGGGTGACCCTCACAGAGTGCGCCTGGGGCCAATCCGAAAATTTTGGAAGTGCTTTCGCCCCACTGGGTGAGTGGTGGACACTTTTTGCCTAAACAAACCTAATATAATTATCCTACCAACACTAATGCCTTGCAGGATTGTACAACATGAAATTGCAGGTCCAAACCCTAAAATCCCCAGATCTATAAATAGACCACTAGAGTTCCTCATTTTCACTTTCCTTCTCCAGTTAGCTGTCATGAACCTACACAAGAACAAGGAAATGCTCGTCACATTAGCTGCTTTCCGTCCAACAAGGCGATTTATAGGCGCTCGGAAGGCGATCACTCTATTTCAAAACATGGCCCGCACCAAACAAACTGCTCGGATGGTAGCACCCGACGACTTCGTCAACGCCCAAGTCCTCGCTGCTCAACAAAAAGCAAAAGAGGCTCAGGAGCGAGCCAGACGAGAACAAGATCCTGACGCGAACCCTGACGTTCAAGAGGAGGATCAGGAGCACCAAGAGGAGGAAGAACACACCCAAGATATGGAAGAACAGGAAAACCCTGAAAGCCAGGGTGATGGAGGACAGAACGAGGAGGACAAGGACGACGATATGACAAAAGAGATGGTGCGGAGGATTAAGAAGATGGAGAAGATGGGGAAGAAGAAGAGGGCAGCAAAGAGGAAGAGGATCGAAGAGAAGCTGGAGCGGAAGAAGCTGAAGGAGGAGTGCAAGAAGCGGAGGGAGAAAAAAGGGAAGGACCCAGAGGTGCCAAAGAAACCCCGGCGAAAGACAAAATCAACACCGGCTAAAGGGGTCACCATAACAGAGCGGGAACCCGACAGGCCACCTTCATCATCCTCTGACACTGAGTCAGATGAGAAGGAGACAAGGGTCCTTCGCCCAACTGAAGGCGCGGGACCTTCAAATGTCGACGCCGAAGAGGAGGAATCGGCAGCAGCAGCACCCGCTTACCCCAAGTGGCCAAAGCCGACAGCAGATCCTAAGAAGGGCAGGCCAGCAAGGGAGTCCTATGTACTCAAGCATGAGCAAGAGTACAAGAAGAAGCTGAAGGAGTACAACCAATACATGAAAATGTATGAGGAGTACTCGAAGTATTACGAGGAGCACAAGGTAACCTATGTGGAGAGAGGCAGACCATCAAAGAAGAACACCTTGAAGCCACCCCCGGAGAGACCAACACCCCCAAAGAAGCCGATGAAGAGAAAGGCGTATTCGCACTTCGCGAGAGCTGCTCGGAAGATCCGCCATTTTCAGAGGAGCTACAGGCTGTTGATTCCACGAGCCGACTTCGCGAGATTGACCCTCGAGATTTTGCAAGAGTTCGACAGCACGAATAAAGTAACAGATGATATGTTACTCGCATTGCAAGAGGCGACGGAGCAGAAGCTGGTACAACATTTTGAAGACTCTCTAGCATGTGCCCTCCATGCAAAGAGAGTAACTTGTATGCCTAGGGACATGAAGCTAGCTAGATTCATTAAAAAGGAAGACTGTTAGCTTATTGTAAATAACTTTTTGCAAATACAAAATTATGTTTTGATCATGTTAAGATGTAAAATTGTAAGTAATTAGGGTGTATTAATGATATCTGCATTTGGAATTACCAAATTTGGACCAAAAGTCAGTGTTTTTAACCCCACCCCTCACAGAGTGCGCCAGAAGTCAATCCGAAAATTTTGGAAGTGCCTCTCGCACATTGTGTGAGTGGCCGGCCACTGATTTTTGCCAAGACTTGGCCAAATTTAGAAAGTAAGGGCACAATCCGATCTAACTCGTCGAGATAAATAGGATTTCACCCTTAGATTGCAATTTTGGAGCTATCTTAGTTCCAAACAGAGCCCCACCCCTCATAGAGTGCGCCAGGAGCCATTCCAAAAACCTTGAAAGTGCCTCTCGTGCAGCTATAAATAGGAGGAGATATTTCTCCTACACTACAGCCATAGCTATATTCCTATCCCAACGAGCCCAAACCCAGATAGGGGAACCATCTGTCCAACCCCTAGAGCTTGAGCCTATGGCCATGGCAGCAGGTGAAGAAGAGCAGATGCTTCTGGAGTACGAGGAGGCAGAGCAGGAGGAAGAGGAAGGACGTGGAAGAGGAAGAGGAAAGACGTAGAAGACATCATCGAGGTCGACCCGCCACAAGAAAGGAGGCAAGCAGAGGAGGAACTTCAGAGTTTTGAAGAGGGGCTAAGAGCCACAAGGACAGCTCCACCACTTGGGTTAGGCATCACCAGTCTAACCCCAGTCATCATCTAAGGAGAAGCGTACCTGAGCCTACATGACATCAAGAATCTTCCAGAATGTAGGGACAGGGGCTACAGGATAGACGAACTCCTACATCTCCTATGTCAGCAACCGGACCTCGATGACTTCATCGACCAGGAGACACAGGACTTCCCCATCAGCATAAGGGAGGCCCAAACATACACTGGCCAATCATCAACGGACATAGAAGCCTACACCGGCATCAGACAGATGATGGCTCAGCAGGAGTTACCCACAGAGGAGGAGTTCTTAGCAATCCAGGAGCGGATGGGAATCAGAGGGAAAACAACGAGTGCGCTCCTGGCCAGCACCTCGACAACAGTACCAGCCGAACAGGATAGAGGCAGTATCAACTTAATATCTTCCAAGTCCATGTTCGGTGATTACAGGGAAATGATAGCAGTACCGGTGGACGAATACTCCGGAAGACACAGGGCTGCAATCAGATCCGGAAAGGAGGCAGGGAGGCAGGCACCCACAAAACCCTCGTGTTCTATTTGCCATTACGCGACCGATGGAAGGATAGCGGTCATACACCGCCAATTCAGCCCACGTGGAGAAGAAGGATTTTTTATGCTCATTTGCCCTCTCAAGATTCGGAAGACATGCTCGCATGGCCCCAAACATCGATCATGTCATCCTTGTCAAGAGGACAATAGCTCTAAGCATCTTCGACTTCGCGGTCCCTTATAGGTGACAGGGCATGTTGGCAGTCACCGCAACCTACACATCAGAGAGAAGGGTCGAAGACTTGGTGATCGCACTCCAAGGAGGCACGACCACCAACATCCTGAGGAACTTGGGGCAAAACGGTCAAGACAACCCCTGAAGAAATTCTTGGAGGACAACCCGGCTTATAGGAGATTCCAAGAATAGAATTAAAAATTTCAATCCTCTATGTCTATTATTGAATGTAAAAATATTATATCCTATGAATATAAATGGTGATATTACGCATGTTCTCTTGATATATTTTGTCCCCACAATTATATCATCAAACAAACCAATGCAATAACAAACAAAGAACTAATCATCAGAGTGCAATCTAATGTGTATGCAGCTAGAGTACCTAGGAATGTTAAAGAACAAAGACAACATGAGCAAGACCATACACCGGCAAGGCAATTACAGCCAAAGAAACCGTACCAAGAGTTCGAGGCATGGTTGGATGAAATGAGGGAGTATGAGAATGCTTATAGCATGAAGGATAAGGACAAGGGCCAACCTTAAGGGAGCAGCCAGGATTTGGTGGAAAGGCTATGCCAAAGCCCATGGGTTAAGCAGAGATAGCTGCAGATTCAAGAAGTTCGCCAAAGCATTTAAGCGTCATTATGTGCCAAGGGAACACAAGTGTTATATGATGTAGCAGTTCTACAGGTTGCAGCAGGGCAATAAGACAGTCCCGAAGTACACGGAAGAGTTCATGAGGCTAAGACTCTACGTGCCAAAACAGAGTGAAAGACATGCAGTAGAGGGGTACATTGAAGGCTTGAATGAGGAGATCAGGAAGCTGGTGAGAGCAATAAACCCCAGAACAGTGTCAGACGCAGAGTCTAAAGCAATGAGCTTGCAAGGAACGGGACCCCAAGAGAGCGGACCGAGGCAGCAGTACTATCAGGACAAGGGGAAGGCTACAGGAAGCTACAACCCAAGAGCAACAAGCCCAGCAAGTAGCAGATCTCAGTACAACGCAAATTACAACAGATTAGCTCATGGTCAAAATCCTCAATCCATCGTTATTTCCCATAATCCCCTCAAGGGAGGGTTAGCCTCCTCTTCTCGCACAAGCTCCTTTCTCAATGCCTAACTTCAATTGCCCATTGCTTACAAAACCCTCTAATCCCTTATCTTCTCTTTCCTGATTCGAAACCCTTGTTCTTTGCATCTAATTCAGGCATCTAATTTTTGTTTTCGGAAAGGCATGAAGAACTCCTACTATCGCCGGAACCTCTCAAGAAATTTTGAGTCCAGTAGGTACCTTGCACAGCATTAAAAATTCATGCTAGTTAGGCGGTTTGAACAGCATCGACGGGCAACAGGGATGACCAACAGATTACTGGCAATAGCCAATTTGGAGCAGTTTTTGACATATTCCATACATATTCTAGCATATACTCAGAATATGCCAAAAACCCACATGAGCGAGTGTTTGCCTCTCTAGGGCAATCCAAAATATATACAATAGGATACCAATATCCTTGACTATTACTGGACCAAGCTACATTACATTGACAAATAAACCTACCTCACATTTTGAAGCATGAACTGATTAGTAACATACTCTATATAAATGACTGTGAAATGCTCCCTTTTTGGATTTTTTCTTAAGATGCTCAACAATACTCAAATATTGATTATCTTTACTAGTCATATAATTGTATGGCTCAGTATTGCATGACCAGCAATACAATCAGGATATAGGAGGATCTTATGTGACCGTAAACAGATATGAGACTCACAAATGTGGCTTACATTTGGTCTGATGCCACTTTCAAGCATTTTTTACATCATCTTGAAGGGCAAATATAACATTCCAGGATATCATGCACAATCTAGAATTCTGCACATCTTCCACACATATTGATAAAACAATTCCTTGCAACTGGGTGCATAGATCACTCAGGCTTCTTGCACTATTGCGCAATGCCAGCAGATATATCTTTGTGCTCACAAAGATGAGAGATTCTCTATAGTTTGAACTTTAATTGCATTTGGGAAGAAAACCGTAGTATCCTTTAGAGACATCTCATTGAACAACACCTTTACACCTTCTCATCCTTTTAAACTTACATGATAATAGAAGTCCCAAGCTCCATCCTGGAAAGAATATTCCCGAAAGTTAAACAAAAGTAACTTGACTTCAAGCTCTGCTTGAATGATGCCATCAAAACAGCTAGGTAAGTCACTTAATCAGGCTTTATGCTTGCTGGCTACATCTGTTTGAATAGCTCCATTGTGCACCATGCATATTCATGCTCAGTACATATAGCAAGTAAAGAGTTCCATGAAATTATAATCCAAGCATGAAGTAAACATGAACTCACACACTGCCTAATAAATAGGTCGAACTAATAAATAGGCAATCAGGTAAAATACTCTACACTGAATATGGATTTCTGAAAGCACCAAGCAATATAGATAGTTTCCATCTGTTGATCATGTTATTGCAGACAATTAGCACAAGAGCCAAAAAGGATAGGACAAGAATGGGCTAATTAACCAAAGGTGGGCAACAAATCAAACATCCAACTTTGACTTGTACCTTTGCATCATTTTGTGTTTTCCTGCCATTGATATAGTAGAATCGATCTCCTAATTGGTTGTCATTTCACATCAAGACTGTATCAAACTGAAGGAATCACTTTGATGTATCCATGCAAATTGTCGCCCCTGGCGCTGAAGGTGGTTGTAAGGTTCTGCAATCAGATCTGCTAGCATCAGAATATGGACCCACATGTCTACAATCTACATTTGTCTCTGTTTGAGCTTACAATCTATATTGGCTATTACAACCTTGGCTTCGAAAACCCTATGGAATGCATTAGTTGCATGCACAATATAATTAAAGCCAAGATCCCAAGCATAGTACATGTCCATCATTTGCTAGAATCAACTACAAAAACGAAAATTTGAATTTGTCAGATTGTTTACTAATCTGTATGAATGTGAATATAAAAGCTGATAAAAGAAAAACTCGTTTGCATTTATTATTTGATATAAACCAGACGACATAAGCCCAAACACAATATGGATATCTTCACATTCGTGTCTTGACGGAGCAAGCATTATATGCTTAATTTCAATAATTCTTTCCAGCTTATCTACTTTACCAGAATCCTTCCACATTTGGAAATTGGCAAAGAGATTAATTGTAAAGACATATACACTTACATCACCAGGATCTATCTGCAGTTTCTCGAAACTTCTTCTGTGTGATTGAAAACTTATATAAGTTTTATAAGCTGTTCACAAACAATTCCAACCACTCTTACTAGCATGGCTTGTCCAAAACCTTCTGCTTCATTTTAATGACCAAGACAACCAATGAAATCGACCAAACAATTAAAATGAATCCATCCGATGTAAGTCTATGAACATCTTCCATAGATTTTAAAGTACAGCAACCTTCATCTATAAGGCCTATATTGCCAAAATCTTTCATTATGCTCAAAGTTGTTGCTTTCTCATTATGCTCAGAGTTGTTGCTTTCTCATTATGCCATTTTCCTTCTCAACAAGTTCTACGGAAAAGATGTTAATTCCCACCGAGGAAAGCCTGCTAATTAGTGCAACATATGCAATCGCATTTCTATTTCTATCTGGAAGCATGTCTTGCATGCTTCCAGTTTTGCAATATATATCAATAAGCATATTAGTAAATATCTGATTCAAGTCCACTTTTAAAGAGCATGCCTGCCCTAATCCCGAGACCATAACCAAACATACTCACGCATGTATTACTAATAAGATATTCGACTCCAACCCACCAAACATATATGCGCAGAGAAGGCAATTCATACCTCAGCATGGAGGACTGCCCTAGAATCTTCAACAAGAGCTTTGATGCAGATTGAAAACGTAAAGCATTAATAGAACGCATAAGAGAGATTTCATGAGATAGCTCACACAAGGCAATCTCCAAAGCTGTTCAAACCCATATACTTCGTCTTTTGTAGTTCAAGGGCGGTCTGCTCAGGTTGGAGAAGAACTGCATAGCAGTGATAGCAGGCTTGCTGAGATGGATGTTGACGTGGACACCTTAGAATTGCACAAAACCATGCCCTTCAGGTTAGGCAAGCCTGCTAAATATGCCAGGGCAACCAACACCTATTTCTATAAAATAAGTAGATTAAAGCACGCAAGGAATGAGATGTGTAAACTCATCTGTCACTTTCTCAACATTGTTAATCTTGATTATATATCCTTTTTCAGGTGTTCTAAAAAAGACATGTTTTGCTAGTGTTATTTCTGTGAAGAACATTTAAGATCCAAAACTGTGGACTCATCTGAAGTTGAAGTCCCTCTATTGATGTACATAATGACCACCACAACAGCAACCTCTAGTATCTTAGTATGGGAATTATTGGGCTCACTGTAATCTGCTACAAAGATTCTAAAGCCTCCATCAAATTTTTTCCAAGCAATTATGCACTCGTACAAGTTTTGTGGTGACACAAACGTTATGACCCAATTAGCAAAGTTTTATTAAATTACTGCATCCTTGTCTTCGCTGGCAATTAACTCTCTTAACCAAGTGCCTATATGTTTGGGATCAAAATAGTTGAAGGCTTCCCTTGAACTGTCCATGCAAAGCCTATGGTCTATAGTTGTTGGGATTGAGGCCGATCATTAGGGTTAGATCTCCACATCTTCGACCAACAATCAAGATAGTTATTAGGGTAAGCAACACTTTCCTAGTAAATGTGTTCCTACCAAGAGACAAGCACTTCTTTGTACCAAGGGACCTTTGGATCTTTGAGGGGGTTTTTCTTTGCATAAGCTACCCATGATGGAAAGGTGTCACCGGCCTTACAAACAAGAACATGCCCTTCTTAATATCTTGATATGGATCAAACATTTGAACATGATTTGGTGGTCTTCCACTTTATGCCTCAAAAGTTCATCTACTCCTTCGAGAAGAAAACGGCTCCCAAGAAGTCAAGAAAAAAGGATTGTTAAGGCTTATAGGTTAGTTAGAATATAAAGATATGCTTACTTTAGTATGTTGTAGCTCAAAAAGTTCGCGGATGCAATTCTGTGGACAATAAATGTGCAGAAATACACGTAACACAAGCTCAAGAGAATTGCGGTTGTGATCTTTTTATAAGCTAGTTTATAGCATTAACTGTGGACATCTGAAGTTTAGAAGTGCTAAGGAATTGCCAGTGCAATTCTTTTAAGCTTCATCGCAAGGTGCTTTCTCTATATGTACTTGAGAACCATACCGGCTCTACAAAATTACCTATGGATACATACATCTATCATGACATATAAAAAGTATAGATATTTACAACTCGCATGAACTCTAGTTGTGGCATTTTGTTAATCTCCTCGTGATACATCGTCCGTTATCGCTCATTAACCTTCATTTTTTTTACCATTTTTGGATAATATAGACAATATAGGATGGGAGACTATGACAAAGATAAGAACAATAAGTTGGTGCTCATACCTTAAACGACTAACCAATATATGACTTACATACCTCCCACGAGATTGTCCCATCTTTCTTTCCTCCCTCCTCTTTTTGAAGTTTGAGATGGGACATGGCATCTCCAAATGGCTTGAGATTATATCTACCTTTTATATGTATTTTGACCTCGATTCATGGTGCTTGACTTTTATCCATTATACATATTTAAATAGTTATTCTCAATCCACTGGGACTGAGAAGCAGCAAGGGGTGTCCGCAGTTAAAGAGTCAAGTTACTTCTAGTCTCATAAAACAAATTTTAAGCATTCCTCAAATGCCAAATCATTAAGGCATTTGAACTTACTTGTGGGATGGTCAATTTTCTTCCCATCAATTATGAATCTTATATTGGCCGCCTCTCAATTTAAAACCCCTTAGACTACAAAAAAAATCCCTGTTATCTTAAAAAATTGTGGCATGCTTGTCTAGTGTACCATTACAATAATTTCTTTTAGACAAATTATCAAATGTCATGTTGATCAATTTCTTTATAATCGCTCCTAATAGCTACAAAATTAATTGCCATTTGCTTCCGACATAGCAATATGGATATGCAACATTTGGGGAAACGTAGCACATGAGGCATGCATGAATTGGCGGTGGCGGCAATGATCGATCTCATGACAAGGAAGGGAGGCTCGACCATGACTCGCATTGACAGCCTAACCGCATCCTAATGTGGCATTACTATATGTTTACGAAGCCAGGGCTTATAGTTTATGTGAGCGGAAGCAGCGCATCATATTACAATCTTCTACGTGTGTACGGAGCTTATAACATGATCGAGCTTTGCATCATTCTATTCTATTCTGTTCTATTCTATGGTAGCAGAGGGGCCATGCTATATGTGGTTACAACATTATCGATGTTGCTCTTGTATGGTTCTAGGGCATTTCGGATAGAAGGATCCCCAAAGGCCCCAAGTTAAAAGGGAATATGACTTTAGGGCTGACTCGGCGATGAAGACGTGCCAACTTGCGGCCATGGCGGCTGCCTCAATTGCATAGCTTAAATATGGCCGTCTTCGCTCTGCAGGCATCCAATTCCGACGCATTTGAATGGCCCTTGCTCTCCCTTCTTTAGCGCCTCGCATCCATTTGCAGGCTTCTGCGTTTCCTTCTGTAAAATCCCCTGCTTCTTTCGATCTCAGATTCGGCATAAAACCCCTTCTTTTGCATTTGCATCAGAACCAGGGAAAAAGAAAGGCAAATCCAGTGATTCTAGCACATATTGCAGCTTCTAGCACAAAATTAGAGGAAAGAACCTCTGATTTGTATGAAATATTAGGGGTTTCAAGATCTGTTTCTGCAAAGGGGCTAAAGGCAGCATACAGAGATCTTGCCAGGCGATATCACCCCGATGTGGTCTGTGAGAACGAGAAAGAAGAAAGCACAAAGAAATTTCTCAGAATACATGCTGCTTATGCTACTCTATGTGAGCCCGAAAGTAGGGCCAGATATGATGTTCAGCTTTCACTTCAAAAATCTGGACAAAAGTTTTCATATACTAGAGAATATGAGCATCCAGAAATGGCAGAATGCTACTCTTGGACTACTTCAAAGAACTGGGAAACAGATCAATGCTGGTGCTGAGTAATTGGTGGTCTATTCTTTATTAAAGATTCATCAAAAAAAAATTCTTCTTTAAAGGAAAGATCTCTCACTTCTTGCTGCTGAGAAATCTTAGGCCTCTGAATATATTGCCACTGCAGCAACACCTATTGGGGTGGCCATTGCTGCGCAGTTAAAGCGCGTAATTGAAAATGCACCCATGTAAACATCTCAAAAAGGCTCTACATGCCATATCACATGATGCCCAATGAGATTGCCTCCATGGCAAGCCTAATAGTTTGTCAAGCAAATTTAGCTCAAGTTATGAGGTGTCAAAATGGTGGGGGTACTCAGTATCACCAAGGCTGAGGTGGCAGCCTACCTCAGCCCCGTAGGATACCACAATCCCCGTGGATGGCTGCCAAGATGGTATGCACAAAATTGAAGAACTACCATTTTTTTTTTAAACAGTTTGGATAAACTTGAATTTAAATATCCATATTTGAAAACTTGAATTTAAATAGCAATATTTGAAACCGTCTGGTTATCCACTTTGTTTCTCTTGTGTAGACTGTGTAAAAGACAAAATTTCGTTATCAACCCAATATGAACTAAAGCAGCTTATTAGATAAAGAAGTAAAGCTGACAATAACAATATAAAACTGAAACTAATATTGCCTCCCTTATTCAGATGAATGTATGTTCTTCGAGACTATAGTGAGATGATTAAAGCACACAAGCTTTTACCCATCTGTTCATATGAGTGACTATTATTTATGCAAAGCCTAATCTATCTATTATTTGCAAAGGTTACCATTATCAAAAATAGGTTGATGAGACTTTTGGCTTTCCTACTCACCTGATATGGACATTGATTGTGTTAGAGCAAACATATGCAAAGTACAATGTAAAAGCATATAACCCTTGAGCTACCTACTTTGTTCCGTGATCCTTAAGGCATTAAAATGTAAGGTGAGAGACAATTTGAGAGATAAAAATTGGCGAGAAGAGATGAGAGAAGGTCGAGAGTTGGCAAACCCCACTCTCGACTTTGAGAGGAAGTGCAGCTAACCATGTTTAGGCCCATTCCCATTAAGCCCGCATCAGTTGAGAAAGAGCCCGTGGGAAATTTTCCCCCCCTCGAATTCGGCTCCACTTCCTTTGAGCACAATACAAGAATGGGAATTCTTGCCCATTCCTGACTGATCGAGGGCGGGAATCACCTATTGACTACATAGTTTGTTGAATTCTGAAGGTTAGCGCAAGATTCACTTCTCTTTTGTTTCATTGCCCTATATTGAAATTGAGAGTACCAAATCTCAATTCCTTTGTAATTTCATTGACCAAGCAAGGATAATGACGAAAGTAAGTCGATCAGCACTTTTGCCTGCTTCTAAGGCATTTGTGCCTCCCAAGCCACAGAAATTGGCTGCCAAACGACCTCAAAGGATGACCGGATCAGTGTCAAAGGAATTAGCAATAGTTGTTCATACTGAGTCTGAGGTAGGTGGAAGCAGCAATCTCAGAAAGAGGTGGAAGGTTGTGGCAGATGAAACACAGGATTTGATTTCTTTAGCCTTCCAGAAATCCATGGGTTCGGATTTGCCCCCTAGCCAGCAAACTGGAATATTCAAACCAATGGATTTTAGCTTTCAATAAAAACTTTCTGGGTTCAGGATATTGTCTGCTATTGTTTTTAGCATTTTTTGAAGCGTTTTTTAGCTATGTTTCTGTAACAGGAAAGGCATGAAGGCTCACAACAAGGTTAATCCCTATCGAGTTGGGATATCTGAAGTAGATTGCTATAAGTTTTCTGATTTGATAGCTTCAATAGTTTAGGAAAGTTTAAAGAATTCATCATTGTTTAAACACAGGAATTGTGTCTGCAAACATTTGTATTCACTACAAAATTCAATGCATAAGTTGTTTCTCTGTGTCATACACACTGATGTAATGCATAATGATGTAGTAGATTGATTCTGAATGACAATTCTGAATCCAAGTGCGATCATAATTATGTTAGAGTAGTCTTTTCAATTATCCCGAAAACCGAAATATATTTACCTGCTTTATTCCCGACGTTCTGGATTCGTCCGACCCTTTTATAACATGCAAGAATATATCCAACTCTTCCTTCTTTCATGGGTCGGTTCATTTTGAAGCCTCACTAGTCCAAGCTGTCTGATCTGAGTACAGAGGGGGAGGAGATGACATAAGCAATACAAGTGCTTCGAATTCATAAATGTTGGCAATAATGGTGGTGTTCCTGACAGTCCAAACAGTCTGATTGGCAATGAGAAGCACAGCAGTAAGGACACTTCAAGTGCTCAAAAAGAACATGGTGGAAAAGAAACACCAAGTGGCTGCAATATCTCTGATACAAGCCCAAGATCAGCTGCTTGCAATAAACCAGGAGTGTATGGGAAGCCAACAACTAAAAGAAGATCTCGAGTTCACATAGATGAAGACATTGCAACAGGAATATCTAAAATGGCAAACAGTTTTGGGGAAAATGAAGCAAGAAAATTGGAGTTTATGAGGGAGGATTCTTTGAAGAAGGCAGAATTGATCAAGGAATTAGAGACAATGAGATCAGCTACTTGACTTGAAAATTGCTGAATCAATGGCCAACATGACACAAAGCATATGTCAGATGACAAAAGACACCCTCCTGGAGATTGCCAAGCTTGCTTCATCCAAATCGAATTCCTAAATTGAGGCCAAATTTCTGAGGTATTTTACCTGCCAATTCAATATTCTGTTTTTCTGTTATTCTGTAAGTGGTTGCTACAGTACAAATCTGAGTCGTTGTTGCTGATTTGTCTTATATTGTCTCATGATGTAATGTGTATGTCATGTTCAATTCTTTAGGATTTTGCTATTTGCAAACTGAAGTAGTCTGACACAACAGTCTTATATAGTTCGAACCCAATAACATCCTTGTTATTGGTCTCGTAGTCATATAATTCCCTTTCGAACCTATATAGATTTCGGACCAATATAGATTTTGGTCCAATGTACCATCCGCTAGCACCACATAAATGCACCCTGGATGGTGTGCCAGCATTATTTCTTTTTTTTTTGCCTTTGAGGAGATGGCGAGGCCGAAAGTTATTGTGAGGGAGCGCTTCAGATTCCGCCGTTCTCCATCTCCATCTTCTTTAAGGTCTTCAGCCATGTCCGGAGGATAGTGCAACCTCTCGCATGCATTGTAGAGAGCGTAATGAGGTTTCTATTCTGCAAACAAGGAAAATCCATAACTCCATCACTGCACAAGCTTTTGTGCAATATCTTGATATGGGCACTGTCAGAATCGAGGAGGAATTGTTCAACTGGGCTATGCATGCACCTGTGCGACAAAAGGTGCATGTGGAGTTCACATTTGTGAAAATTTCTGGTGCGTGGGTGCTGATGGAGATCAAAACTCCAACAAATAGTTGTGTTGCATGCTGAAGTCGTCCTGCCATGGTTTTTTGGTTGCTGGCTACTGTAACCAGTGCAAAGGAAGAGGCGGAAAGAAAATGACTTGTGTTTTTTTTTCTGTTGTTTTAAGATGATCCTTCTCGGCTAATATAACTGTCGGCTAAAATTATCTGCTAATATAACCTCCCTGTAGAAATATCTTGGCTTGGTTCAGTCTGCATGTAAACCTGTGCTTTATTTTAGTACAACTTTTGTATATTACAGCACTTACTTGAATGAAAAAGTTTTTATGTAAACGCCAGATGATCTTGTACTGGATCTTAGTTTTTATTTCGATACTACTAAGTTGTTTTACGGTTTTGTGCCTGATTTGACATCGAGGGTTGGAAGAGTCATTGTCTTGCATTCTTTTAAAGGTCCAACAGGGATTTTTAAGTTTTAGCAATGTTACTTTTTAGGTTTTTCAAAGCTTGGCTTACGTTCAGAAAAGCAAGTAATGAGAAAATGTACTTCCTCATTCAGTTAGTAAAAGTTCATTCTTTGTGAAATAAGTGCAGTAAAAGTGTGATTTTTTTTTTTTGATTGAAGGCTTATATATGTATTAATAAACAAGTTATGAGTTTAACAAAATTACTTTTTGACAGGGAAGTATAACCCTTTAGGTAAGTAGAAAAAGTAGATAGAAAACTTAGAGATAATTGAGATATAGAGATCAGAGTCTGATATAGTGTGTCGGCCTGCCTAAAAGTATGATCTGAGATTGGAGTTGCTTGATTTTCTCCCTCTGCCTCTAACCATGACTGTGAGGATGCAGAATACACATAGACATGCTTCTGCCATGGCCATATTGAAACGGCCTTTACTATCCTTTTTTTGGTTTAAAAAGCATGCTTCTTCTTGCGTCCGGGGTTCGATCCACAAAGAAAGATCCGCGTAAACATGGTTCTTCATGGCTATATAGGTCTGGCGGTCCCGACAGTCGGGTCAATCTTCTTCCACTTAAGTTTGCGCACCAAAATGAAAATAATTCCTGAAATAGCACCAAAGGAGCTGTAAGAATCAAAAGAATCGAAACGAGTTTTAAGTAACAGCAATGATCCATTTAATGTCATATTCAATTTGCTTGATTACGGCCTCCGGATGAGTGATTTCACAGTTGAAGATAAAATTGTTCCTGCCCTTCTAAATTCTCCATAAAACAATGTATCAGAGCGGAAAGTTCAGGACACCTTGAGACCCATGGGAATTAGGGGCTAAGAGTTCAAGAGAATCTACTATAAAGTAGAACGGTTTGTTGTGTGGTAAATGCACCAGCCAAGTTGAGTTAAGAGGAACAAGAAACGAGCATAGATCTAAGGGATTGATAGTATCTTAAATTTTGATTATTTGTTCTATATAAGCTAGAAAAGCTAATGAGAATGCAGTTCATCAAGGAGCTAAACTTGGTCGAAAGTTACCGAAAATAGGATGAAATGTTAAGACGGATGTTTTCATGCAAGGCATGGACAGCGGGCCATGATAATTGTGAAGGTATGTTCCTACAAATTTCTATAATTGGTAGATTGTCTAATGGTGGACCACGTTGACCATCAACAAAATCTGTGCTAGGATTGTGAGGGCTCATGAACAGTGCTTAAAGAGGTAAACTCAAGGGTTTAGGAAGTCATTAGCTATATTGAGTAGGTTCTTCTGTGAGAAGTCACAGTAAATTATGTTCGTAATCTTTTAGGTTTCCTTGAGTTTAACTTGTGCGGGTTGTATAGCCATAAGATACACAGATTGGGGGATGTGATTATGTTTTTATTTGTCTCTTTTGGATTGGCCACCCAAAACGTGTCATATGAATACATATCTAGTCCGAGCTGAGTATCTCTCTTGCCATGGTGGGGTTAGTATTTCATAATAGGAAAAAAGTAGATAACCCTATAATGCAGATGTTTGCTAGTCAGCTTGGACATCTGTAGTAAATAATTTATTCGAATTTCATTATAAGTTTAGTTCCAAAGTTTCAGACATGCTAGTGGCAAGGTTGATGCACTTAGTTGTATTTTGAGTATGTGGAAGATTAAGTTGGGACTGCATCAATTTGGACGGAAATAGTAGAGCTTAAACCCTGTATGGGTTAATGAGGAAGTTGTTGTATAATGCTACTATTGTATGAAATGTGCAATTGAGGAGGCGTGATCAGAATATAGCGGAGGCTCCAAGCCATATGTGGATAAGAGACGTAAAACCATAGAGTTGGCTAAAGCTTAGTCTTTTGCATTTAAAAGTAGTAGAAGCAGTGTTACCCGCATTGAAGCAGTGCCTTATAGAGTAGAGTTATGCCACATATTAAGGTTGGAGAAGCATGTCTACCTCAAGTAACTCATGAGGACATGAGTTTAATTTTACAAGGGGAGAATGTAACGAACCTAGTGGCTTACTTTGTCTCAGTATAAGAGGGTGTAGATCATCTAACGACCTTGTTGATATGCGTCCATGGGTTATGCTAGTAGTGGTATTTAAAACTATAGAAATATATTGGCAAAGGTTATATAAGCAGAAGGTGTTAGATTAATGTGTAGTGGACTTATAAAATATGCTAAACATGCATTAGATTGCATGCATATACATGCACATGCGCATGCATGCATGTCGCCAGACACACATGCGACACTTGTCTAGCATGCATATACATTGAGATTTACTCATTGTATATATATATTGAATGTGAACAAAGGAGATGGTGTCTTGTTTGGTGAAGGATCTTGTTTATTGTTATCCTCAACCTATTCTCTAGAGAAGGAGAGGCTGGCCGAATTGTAGAACAGTAGCAGAAACCGGAATGAGTTGCAGATGGGAAGGTGATGAGGAAATAGAAGCAAAGAAGGCAGACCCAGTCGATAGGAACCAGAATCAATCCGAGAAACTGAGGTGGGGATCTGATGCATGCTTGGGGATTTGATGAGTGCTTGGTTTGTTGTATTGCTTGGTAGTGCTTGCAGTAGAACGGGCGGCTATGGCGAATCTAATCGGCTGTTTCGGCTAGAATAGATCTTCAATTTGGTTCTATGTCATGAAAGTTATGGTTGTTTATATGTTAAGGGAGTTCATGTTCTTGATTTGAGATGTGGCAAGGAGATGTTGTCACTGGGTTATGAAATATCTTGATGAACCTCATTCTATTGTATTGCATTGTTCTGTGATTATTCTTAGAAGTAAGATGCATGAGGATTCTATGATATCTCGTGTTGGATCAACCTGTAAGGTTATTGGTGATATTCTATCTTGTAAGGATGATGTTGCATCCTGCATTGCAAACGGACCATCTTCGGAGGGGTGGAATGGCCGTGAGACTCCGCATCCGTTCTAGATGTCTAGACGGATGGCATGTTGCATTTACGGCCCACCTTCGGAGGGGTGGGGTGGCCGATGTAACCGTGATCCGCCCGGATGGGTCGTTGGATGAGTTTAGCCTGTCGACGCATGAGATGGAGAGAGTGGTCTCCTTGGGGTCGCAACCTAAGGATTACGCTTGGCATATGTGCATACATACAGAAGATTGATGTGAATGTAAACATGCTTGTAGTATGAGTTCTAACTAATGCAGGCGCGTAGTGGAGCAGGTAAATCTATCTCTTCTTATCTTGGATGTTATACCCTAGATTATCATTTGGGTTAATGGGCCAGAAGAAGTCCGACGAATTGAGGGCATTGAGGTCCAAACTGAGCAGGTTGGAAGCAAGTTCGAGAACCCATTCCGACCACATACATGACCGAAATAAATGCTCCTCATCTTCCCTGTGACTGAGACATCTTGAGCATACATCAGAATCTGTCATTTTAAGCATGTGCCTTTTAGAATTGGTGGCTAAAGCCTTATGCCAGAGCTGCCACATAAAGGACTTCACTTTAGGAGGAATGGGGCCGGTGTCTCGGGAACGCCCCACAGGCACATTCACCATTAGGAACGTTACAGTTGGTATCAGAGCAGGTCTCGAGTTCAAGTCTCCATGGGTGCCTATATGCATGGGTAATTTGCAAAGACTTGGTAATCATTGTGACATGGTATGACATAGACATGGTATAGCCTTGGATGCTCAAGGACGAGCATAGTTCTAGTGGGAGAGACTGTAACGGGCCAATGGTAGACCACTCGAGTATTCGAACCTTGAATGTGCCTGTGGGGCGTTCCCGAGACACTGGCATAAATGGGTAGAAGCGACTACTCATAAACGTCTAGACGGTTTTGCCCAGTTGGTTAAGGGCATGTCGGTTAGGAACGTTACAGTGATTACTGATACATCTATCCTCCCCTATCTGCCACTTGGTATGGATAGATATCCCCTCGTTCCTCATTAAGTATTTATATGCTGCCCTGACTGTAAATCTGGCGGAACCATTATAATTCCAATTACAATTGTCTTCTGACCAATTGCCTTGAGAAAGCGCCATACAAATATTGTTGTACAGTATCTCTGAGTTCTCATCCTCATTGGCAACCACTGATCCCCTAAAGGGAATTATTCCCTGCTCATCAAAGAAGTCTCTAATGTAGGAAAGTCCCTTGCTCTTCCAAAGCTTAGCCTGTTCCGGAAAGTGGCATGCTAAAACGAGAGAGAAGAATCATTAGTAAGCAAACCGGATTCCAAAAATGGATTGGTCCATGGATAGCCCCTCCTTCCATATAAACATACCTTTGACTAAATTCCACGCCCTGATCCACTTCTTGATTAAACCAGGGACCGAATTGGGGACAGAGAAGGGAAAGTAAATTGAGTGAGGGAGATTGAGATAAAGTTTCTTCCATCCATAGGATAAGCATTTGGTTAAATGATGCCTAATGATAATAGAAACTGGATGGTTAATGTTATTGTATGCTGCTTTGTAAAAATATTTGGCAGCCAGGGCTATACCATGTTTCTCAATGTTGATGAACCCCAGACCCCCAATGCTTTTACTTTTACAGCATTCCTCCATTGCAACCGGGGTCCAACATCTCTTGTTTTGGCCACTAGAGATGAGTCTGCCAATGATACTCTGTAACTTGGAGGAGATCTTCTTTGGGGCTAAAACGACCGAAGATTGATAGACATGGGAGGAGGATATGACAAAATTAGCTATAATAGCTCTGCCTTTCTTGGAGATATATTTAGAGTTTAAACTATCCACCTTTTTCTGGAACTTTTCTATAATATCCGACCAAATATCAGAAGGGCTACCTCTAAGAACAAGGGGAATTCCTAAAATTTTTGAAGAGCTAGTGGAGAGAATATACTTACAGCCCATGAGAGCAGCTGTTTGCTCTCCTTTTACCTGATCTCGGCTACTACTTTGGATTTGATGGGTTAATTTTGCATCCCGGCAACCCCAAATCCTCCGAATTGTTTGGGTGTTGGAGAGACCATTATCCATGGAGACTAAAAAGAAATGTGTCATCGCAAAATGTCCGTTTAAAATTTGATCCATCACCGTTTTCCAGGAGGGAGAGACCTTGGATCAAGTTAGTATTTTTGGCCTCTTCCAGCTTGGCGTGAAGAGCCTCCATTATGATCAAAAAGCGAGGAAAGGAGCTAATGGGCACCCTTGCTTAACACCTCTTTGGCAGGAGGAAAGAAGGGGCTACATTCACCATTGATAAGAATCAAGATCCGGAGTTTGAGAGAATACCTTTAAATAGAAGAATTACCTCATTGGAGAAGCCAAGAGCAAAGTCTGACATTTGAATAAGAAGTTCGGTGGATCAGACGAAAGCTTTGGTAATATCTAGCTTTATGAGAGCTATGTCCTGATTGGAGTCTTTTGCCCAGTTCAGCCCCAGCATTGCAATTACCACGTTGTCAAGGATAAATCTATCCTTCAAGTAGGCAGCCTGTGAGGTGCTTATGATTTTCTCCAAAACACTCTTAAGCCTCTTGGCAATGGTCCCTGAAATAATCTTATATATCACATTAGTTAATGAGATGGGCCTGTAATCCGAGAAGGTGGCAGGCATATTAGTCTTAGGAATAAGAGTGATCAGACTGGTGTTGATTCTTGCATCCAAGTATTTTATTTCCCTGAACTCATTAGCCAGCTTAGTTAGGCAAACACCAATTACATGCCAAGCTTTGATAAAGAACTCAACCGGGAGCCCATCAGGTCCAGGGCTTTTACCTTTTTACATTTCCATGGCGAATTTGAGGAGTTCCTCGTTGGAGAAAGGCTTTATAATATTAAGATTATCCTCAGCACTTACCTTAGCTTGGAGGTTGATGAAGTTATCCATAGAAGCCAGAGGGCAGTCCTGATTTGTGCCCATTATACCTGTAAAGTGAGTGACTGCAGCAAGCTTGATTTGATCCTCATCCGAAATGTCTTCATCCCCTACCTTTATTTCAGAAATATGATTTTTCTTTTGCCTACCCTTGGCTTTAACAAAGAAGAATTTAGAGCTACTTCTTTCATCATTTTTAATTTCAGTAATTTTGGCTTTGAGTCTCGACCATCGGCTATCCTTATTTCCTCTTTTTCAATTTCTGCTCTAATGTCCTCCTTTTCTTCACGGGGGCATTGGGGAGAATATCTCTCAGATTTCGGAGGTGAGAAAGCTTATTATAGTGTATTGATTTTCCCCACTCTTTTAGCCATTTCTTAATGGCCTTGGCCACTGTAATCCACCAGAACATCCAACCTGACTTTCCAGTTGGCTGGGGGAAATTGGCTATCAGCTCCTTCAGTCTGTCTATGAATTCCTCATGCTCGAGAAGACTGGTTTGAAGTAGGTCTTCCTCTTTTTGTTGACAGAATTGCACGCCCTGATTCTCAGCTGTTGGGGATAGTGGTCTGACAGAGTATAACCCTCCATATTGTTAACTCTGCAACTTTCATTCCAAAGGTTTTCTGATAGGTAAAATCTGTCGTGTAGACACAAGGTAGGATCCATCCTTTTATCGGTCCAGCTGTAAGAGTTGGGCTTGGTTCTGGCAAGGTTAAGATTATGGCCCTTTGTTAGATCCATCCAAGCTTCCTTTTCAAGTTTCCCGAGGGGCCTGTAATTTTTATTCTTCATAAAGCTGTTGGTCACCATATTTAAATCACCACCCAGAATGCATTCATCGAAATCAAGGTTATCAAGGCTGCTTTTAACCTTTTTCCAAACCTCCACCCTTTCTGTAGGGCTATTGTAAGCATAAATGTTCACAAGGGCCAACTTAATTCTGTGAATAGTACAGAGGAGAATCTGCCACCTGCCATTTCTGTCATTAACCATATACTTGTTAGAAATATTGAGATTATGCCTCCACGCAATTGCTATTCCTGCAGAAGAGTCATTAGCGGGGATAGACCAGGTATAATAATTAGGGATAATAAGCAGGCAGTGTGATTTCATTGAAGGGAGATGTAGTATTAATAAACTGTCAGCAACAAATGTAACAGAAAAGAATGTGAAGAATGCACAATGCTCGATAATTCATGTTGCAAGTTTCTTGGTCAATGCCAAATGCATAATGCATTGACCAAAAAAATGCACAATGCTCGAGTCTTCAATCTGAACAATAAAGAAATGGTGGACAAGCCAAATGAATAGTGCATTGACCAAAAAACTTAATATATCCAACTCAATATTATGTGAACATAACCTGCAAATATAATTCAAAATACTTTGTTTCACATATAAAAATCGTTTTTTCAACACGTGATTTATCATCAAGATACAAGAACTTGAGTTTACAATCAAAGTTATGTGTGCTTAACTTTGCACACCTAAGCGCAAACAACAATTAATGTCCGGTGTTACCCAGTGAGAAAGTGAGAACAAGAAAGAAATTTGTATTTCAACCATGTAACATTGCTATTCAAGCACATCTTCACATGATTTTATGTTCTTGCATAACGGATGTATGCATTATGTACCAATTATGTAGCAAAGACACTCAATGCGCATTTACATTTTCGGTTAAGGAATATAACATGTCGAATTTGATCCCCTTCTTTCTTCATCATTTTGTTCATTACCTCAGTCTCATAATAATCAATTTCGGGGAACATCGGTAGCAATGGCAAGTAATCTAGTGAAGATCTTGCATGATACAAAAGTTCCACAACACACAAGTAGCATGGATTATTTTGGTTGCTCTACCAACATGGATAGGCAATGCCTTTAAAATTCTGAATTTTCTTTTATGATACCAAAACCATTTTCTACACACACTCTACCTCTGCGGATCCTTTTATTAAATGCGCCATAGGCTCCCCTTTCCATCGGGGAAAACTTTAATCGAAATCTTGAGAGGGATATTTGAATCCCAAAGCATTGGTGGAATTGTAACAATCACCTCTGATCGGTCATTTGACCACGACTAATCTTTTTACCTCATCATCGATAAAGTAGGCTCTTGCATTATGTTTGGCACCAACCTCTTGTATAACAAACTTTTCTTGAATTGATTTGCATCATGCCTGAGAACAGTCCTATTTACACAAACATTAATGAAGAGTCTTTGGTGAGTAACCACACACCTTGCATAAAGCGGAGGAATGTCTTTTGTGCCTGGAATAATAGTCATCACCCTTGTCTTTTCTCCATGGTTTTATGTACAAATAGATATGAGATTTGACTCCAAATATATTTGGTATACATTGCATCTTCGAATCTTTGTTTATGTCCAACAATCTTTGGCTGTTGGTAAAAGCAATGAACCTCTTGTAAAGCATAGTCTTTGATGCCAAAGCAAGAGTTATTTTTCGTGTATTTACACGGTAGCTTTACCTACATAAAATCTTTGACCTACATGCAGGGGTTTCTCACCATGTGCTAAGAAATAAAGCACCATGGCCACTGCCTTCCGGGGATCAACAGGCGGTCTGACCTTCATTCCAGGTCTGATTAAGTAAGGCACAATTAGGCCAACTAAATTCTCAAATGCAGCCCTCTTCATCCGATAGAACTGGTGCCCATATCATCCTCAAAAAAGGGGAGGCAATTCCAAGTGTGATTATCAATCTTTGTCCCCATGTGTTGTTCCGCCTTTGGACATACCCAAAATCTTTGGGAGGCCTCCTTAATCTCAAAGAAGCTGCTAGGAAGGGTGTGGATCTTTGCACACATGTAATTAATATTATCTTCTACCTGCATTACGCTCTAAAATATCCATTGACCCATCTTGTTCATTCTATTGTATCAGATGTAGACAGTGGCTTTGGAAAGCCAAGCCAAGTTGAATAGCCCTTAAAAGCATTGCAATCATGCCCAAAATGACCGGATCCAAAAATTGAACAAAAATGGCTGATTGTAGAGTTGAGATTGAACAAAAATGGCTGCTGAATAGAAAATATGGGACAATAGAAACTGGAAAACAAGGATATGGGATATTTCGGTACTCACCAGGAGGCAAAATCTTGACTTTGGGATAATTCGAGCTTGGAGCTGGCGCCAAGGAAGAGGCGGGGAGAAAAATCCCGGTGGATTCCCTCCCTTTCCGGTGGATCTCCCTCCTAACGGGCCAGTTAGAGGATGAGAGACATTTGTCTCTCATCCATCTCCGAATTTATCATGGTATTTTTTTTTATCTCTCGTCAGATACTCTACGAGAGAAAAAAAAAAAATTGGAGCATGTGGCTAACGTGTGTGTGTGTGTGTGTGTGTGTGTGTGTGTGTGTGTGTGTGTGTGAGAGAGAGAGAGAGAGAGAGAGAGAGAGAGAGAGAGAGAGAGAGAGAGAGAGAGAGAGAGAGAGAGAGAGAGAGAGAGAGAGAGAGAGAGAGAGAGAGAGAGAGAGAGAGAGAGAGAGAGAAATGAAATGAAATGAAATTGTATTATTACGTCTGTGAGACCGCCAGGTCTATAAGACGTTCAAATCAGTACATTATCATGTATAAAAAAGATCGTCTAATGCATCATCAGTAAGTAATGCATTAACTCCTCCCATCTCCTCCTCGTCCATTTCCTTTACCTCCATTCTTTTTAGGCATTCCTCTCTGTAACCCATGATTTCAAGTATGTATGCCCCAATCTGGACACCTGGAAGATCAAAGAAATCAACAAGTGTATAAGCTTGCGTACCATGTTTAACGCGGAAGTCAATGTATGCTGGACAATGGAGAAGCACATGTGCTTCGTCCTCAAGTGCCCCAGTATCACATAACTTGCATGATCTAAGCTCATGTGGGACATCATTCCACCTGCCTATCTCAACCCCTAGCACAATGCGAGGTCTCGGTCTCTGCATATGGCTTGTCTATATCTGGCGAGATATTTTTCACGAAGATGTAATGGCTCCCTTTAGCGTAGGGTTGATGTGATTCCTATAAAACTCCTTCTTAACTGCACCGTCTCTCCAGCACACGCGTGTGACATTTCTCCTAACCCACCCTCGAATATCATCTTTATACATCCCCAGATCATCCATATACATCCCCCACCTGGCTAGCCAAAGTTCTATGTCTGCAAACCACCCCTTTATACGCGTCTCCTCCAGGGCCAAACGTGGGAGGCTATCATCAGGCATAATATAAAGGACTTTATACACATAATGGAGAGTCCTGCAAAGTGCTTCAGCTTCCAGGGAAAACATTCCACACTCCACTAAAAGCATATCATAAGGCGTTTGCATTTTAATGCCAAGTTCCGATCGAAAAAATCTTTTCTGTATTTTCTCAATTTTCTTCCATCTGTCCAATGCCAATCATGGCCCCCAAACTTCACAACCATACAACACAACCGATTGCACTAAAGCAATATACAACTGTTTCTTCATATCAAAATTCCAAATATCTGCTCTCCTACACTGCTCTGCATAGCATAAAGGGCTTTAAGCCCACCATCTGCTTTTTGCTTTTCGGTTTGCCAAGTTCGGTTTGGACTTTTGTCTACAACCAAACCAAGATATTTATAGCTCTCCACCAATTCAACAGATTCTCCTTTATACAACACTTTAACATGGTCTACCTTGTTAGCTCCAAACACTACTATTTTGGTCTTAGCCATATTTACCTTAATGCTTTTCGCATCACAAAAATGACCCAAAGCATCCAGATGTCTCTGTAAACACGCTACACTTCTGGATAATAGCACAACATCATCAGCATACAATAAAAGCAAAAGAAAATACCCATTCACCATCGTGCCATCACCGGCCATGTAAGCAATCCACTCTTCTAATTGATCTATGAAAAGACCAAAAGCGTAGGTGATAATGGGCAGCCCTGTTTAACCCCCACATTACTCTCAACAAGCTCCTCATTAGTATACGGGGCGAGGCCAATCAGAACCTTATCATAAAGCCTCGCAGAATTGCTGTCTATAAGCAAGTGGTACCGAGCGCTATCATTACGTCCCACAAATGTACTCTTCCCACCATATCAAACGCTTTTAGAAAAATCTACAAATAATGCATATAATGGCTTCCTCTTCCCAATCACAGAGTCCATCATTGCTCTCATGGTTACCAAGTGGTCGGTCGTAGACTTCTTGATCCTAAATCCTGCCTGCCCTTTTGCCCTCACATCATTGGCTTCAGCCCATGCACTAATTTTAGTGTTCAAATTATGGTGGAAAAGAGCTTAGCATAAAAGCTACATATCATAATCATACGGTAATTGTTGGGATCAGATTCATCACCTGCCTTATGAAGGGGGATGGCCCTATTAATTTGCCATGAATGCGGAAAACCTTCTCGCAAGACAACATTGAACAACTTTAATAGGATTTCTGCCACACTATCTCCTGCCCATTTAAACATTTCAGCCATAAGCCCCTCTGCATCAGCAGCCTTACCATTGGATAACTTTTGTAGCCCATTGGATATGTCCTCCAAAGAGAAGCACAACTCTTCCCCATACATACTGCCCATCGATGTATCCATGCCATCAATGTGATACAATTTTTTAACATGCTCCATCAGAGTACTAACCTCAATAGATGCGCTTGTTTTTTGAGACGGCTTCAGCCTATTCCAAAACTTTTTGGGGTAGGCAATTAGCTCTCTAACCATCTGCTCATGCTTCTTATGCAGATATGCTCTTTTCTTCTTTTTGACCATCCTCATATATTCTTTTCTAGCTCGAGACTTCGCATCCCCTTTTGCCAGTTTAAACTTTTCCCTTTGCACCCTGCACTCCCGATCAAACCAACCATTGCAAGGCAGCCCTAAGCGTTGCCTATTTGAGATAAAACATGTGTTGGCTGACTCCAAAACCATCTGAGTCAGGACATGACTAATGTCTTCTGCTCTATCTGGCCATGAAATAGTGGGAACTAGCTTTTCACAACAAGCCTTATATTCTTCAAATTTTTCATACCTCATAATAGGCTTAGTAGATGGTTGTGGCCGTGGCTCAACAGCACTTTCAGGTATACCTGCAATACGAAGGGCAATAAGTAGAGGCTCATGATCAGATTCAATATTGTCCTTCCCAATAGAAAAGCTAGTCACTTGTCTTGCAAAAGAGGGCTTGGCCAAAACATAATCCACTACACTCGCCTCTCTACATGTAAGTGCTCCTGTTCCTGGAAATTTGGTCGTCCCATTATAGATAACCAAATTTAAACCGCTGCATAAAGCCAAAACATGATTACCCTGAGGAGACGGCCAGCGTATTTTGTCTTCAGAATGTCTATCCCACCCAGTTTCTGTGAGCTCAACATCATCTAGCATTTCAACCCATTCTGGGTTCCCATCAACACTAACCATAGCAGCTTGTCTTTGACATGTCCTTCCATTAAAATCGCCCATTAACAAAACATCACCAATATCACTAAAGTAAAAAACATCCTGCTCCAACTGTGCAAAGGGATCATCTCTATCCAGCTCTCCATTATTATACACAGGGGATCCACGAGGCGGATAATAACATCCAGCAATATAAATATTTCCAAATTGTCCTGGTACAGCAATCCAAATGGTCTGAAGAGATGCCTTTGCATAGACAACATTGACTAATGATACAAATTCATTTCTTACAAAGCAAGCAATGCCACCATATCCCTTATATCTCCACCCCTTTGGGGACCAAACTGAATGCATCAATTTAAAGCCTGCAATATCGGGCAATCCCGATTCCTCATGTTCTCCTGTTTCAAGAAAGAATGCAATATCAACATTGAGAGAGAGAGAGAGAGAGAGAGAGAGAGAGAGAGAGAGAGAGAGAGAGAGAGAGATGCGTTGGCCACATGCTGACTTAGAGATGACGAGAGAGAATACGAGAGAATACGAGAGATGAGAGATGGGGGAGAGATGGGAGAGATGGGTGAGAGTGGGAAAACCCAACTCTCACCTCGAGAGATGATTCGCCCCTAACGGTAGTTAGGGGCGTTTTCATGCCCACTAACCAAACAATTAGCCTTAATTTTATTTGCCTCAAAAAAAGCGCGCGAAATGTTTCCCCCCAGAATACCGGGCCATTTCCCCCCTGTTTCTTGATCTTCAAGGCCGCCTTATTCTTGCTACAAGTATCCAATTCCTCGAAGCAATTAGCCGACACGATCGGTGTATTCATCCGATCCATGGGCATTTTCATTATGTTTTTTGTGCATTTGTTCATTAATTTCTGATCGGCAATTTCCTTTTGTGTCGTCCTTATTCCTGCAATTTCCTTGAATTCAGATGTCTAAGGCCTCTCGATCTGCTTTGCCAGCAACCAGCAAGCCTTTCGTGCCTCCTCGGATTGAAAAAATGGCACCAAGAAGGACCCGGAAAATGACAGGCCAGATCTCCATGGATGTTCAATTGGAGACTAATTCTGAGCCAATTCCGACTTCAAGACAGTCAAAAGAGAAGAGATCAAAGCGTGTATTCATTGAAATTGAGGCACCCTCCAATATTGTGAGTGAATCTTTAGAAACCGATTACGCTTTGGCTATTGTTGTGCATGGCGGGGAAAATTCGAAAGTGATAGACACAAAGAATAGGAAGTCCCCCTGTGCAATGGGCCGGATCACGGTGTCTCCACATTCCTCAATCTCTGAGCGAGATGAAATTGGTAGCAGGAGGCACCCTCAACCTCTCAACACGGTGGAGGGAAATTATGATGAAATTGCAGCCCTTTGTTGGGGGTTTAGTGGAGCTGAGACAACTAAAGAACAAATGGGATAATTTTGCAAGCTAAATTTAAAGATGAGAAGGAGGCTTGTAGCCATACTGAGGTTACGAACCATCAAGTTGGCGGTGGTATGTGAGAATGGAAGAAGTTAAATATGGTGTTACCTCGATAATCCAATACCGGTCTTTGGTGATGATGGTGAATTTGGCAATGAAGCTTTTGAGGCTGCGGACTTGCATGCCAATTACTCGAGAATCTTTCATGAATGATAGTTATTTTGAAGCTGTTGGAGCAGATGCGACATTTGAAGACCAATTTGCTGATCCACCCAATTCAAACAATGATGTTAACACGGAAATCAAAGCAGTCGGTGATGCGAAATTCCAATCAATAGGACACCCACGGGAAACCGCATTGATTCTTCAAGTCCTAGATCAGTGACATGTAATCACACGAGTTTGTGGAAAACCTACAAGTAGAAAGAAGTCCGGGTTGCAAATAGATGAGGACATTGCAATGGGAATATCACGGATGGCAAGCACATTTGGGGACAGAGGTGAAGAAATTAGATTTTTACGAAAGAAGAAAGTGCAAGAAAAATTGAGTTGGTCGGGGGAATTGGAAACAATAAGATCGCATAAGCGGTCACGAAAATTGCGAGAGTCAATGGCGCAATGACTCAAAGCATATGTGAAATGACAAAGGAGACCTTGCTCGAAATTGCCAAACTTCTTTGCCAAAAACAAGGAATAAAGGTTCGTTTTCGGTTATTTGCTTTTTAGAATTTCTTTTTGGGCTGTCAAAAAAATCATCCGAGTAGTCTTAAATATTAAAGAAGTTGTACAGACCCTATTATTTTAGCATTAAATATTGCCTTCTAGTCACGGTCATCCAAATTAAGTAAAGGCTACTTAAGCTCCTCCAATTCTTGCATGCAAGCCGCCCGACAATATGGAGAGAGTCGTGAGCGAGAAAGCGTAGCGCTCTCCAAGCCGATCCTCCTCTTCTTGAGTTCCTCTTCTAGTTCCTCTTCGGTTCCTATCGAACTCCACCCACCACATCTTCATCTTCCTCAGAGATACCCTATTATTCTGACCATGATACTGGCCTACCTCCGGTGTGAGGTTCTTCCCGGAAGTGGGGATTCTCGGCCGGTTTAGTGACCCGCTTTGTGGAAACTACAGGAATATTTTTTTGGGGAAAATCAAGAAGACTCCTCGGCGAAGTGGAGCAAAAGAAAGCGAGTTTTCATCTCCCTTTGTCCGACCAAGTGACCACGAAGTTGAAGTTATGTCTCACAAGGTTATTCATGGCAAACCCGATGGGAGACCATTTCATCTTTTATTGAATGGGCATTTCAGGTGGATCGGGGAGGTTTTGGAATGGGCAGCAAATTCTGCAAACAACCGCCGTCTGGGGGCATATGGAGTGTGTATATTTGAAGCTACGAGGAAATGTGGTGCCTCCATCAAATTAAGTAGTCCAACCTTTCCTTGTGATCTGTGTCCCCTTTCTATCGAATCGACTCTCCTTCACCTCATTTTTTTTTTGTTATGCATTTTCTTTTTATAAAATGCCTTTGTTTTTGTTAAATGGCATGGCTGCCCATTTTTTTCTCATATGATTGCTTTCGGGCCCGGCGGATGAAAACAAATGCAGATTTCACGGTATCATTGGAAGGTGTGCGGACTTGTTTTTAATATAGTGAAGTCATTTGACTCACTTAGAATGTTTTGGAATGCTCAAATATTTTGAGCAGGGGCTTTATATGCCCATGTAATCTTTCTATTTGAATATAAACTTCTCTTTTCAAACTTGTTTGTGTACAAATGATTTTTCTGCTCTTGTAAGTTCTCTAATTGCTTTATGAATATAAACTTCTCTTTTCAAACTTGTTTGTGTACAAATGATTTTTCTGCTCTTGTAAGTTCTCTAATTGTGAAGTCCACGGGACTCACTAATTGCATAACGGGTTGTTCGGTATTTGTAAGTGAAATGTTTTGAGGTTTGTAAATGGAAACTTAGCTCTAAACTCAAACACTTATTCATCATAATGTAAGAAATGCGACAAATAAGTAAGGATAGTGAGATAGATAAGAATTGACTTTTGAATTTAATATTTATTGTCTACAAAAAACAATCATGGGATCACATGTCCTTCAGATTTTCAAATAACCGTGCCTCATTTGATCACCTTGTTTTTAATGACTTGTTCATGGCTTACGTTTCATAGTAGTAAAGCGGTGGAGGATCATCCTCAATTGGCGCATGTCCCGACCCTTGTGTTCCATTATCTGAAGTTCAAAGAACACAACATCGTGTATGATCTTGGAAGCTTTGGCAACATGCACGGGCAAGTGTTTTGAAATTGAATTTTTCCTTAACAATCCCAAATCCATTCTCCACACACACTCTGCCCTCTACAAATCCTTTTGTTGAACTTACCATAAGCACCCGGTTTTGAGGAAAAACTTTAAGGAGAAAGGGCACGCTAGAATAGGTGAGTCACCTAATAGAAGAGGTGGGATATTTACGAACATCTTGATCGAGGGCTGCCCCTTCTTGATTTTTCGCCACTAAGAGTCACTTGGTTCTTGCAAAATTTGTTTTGAAGCAATTTTGTTATAGATGGAGCTCTTCTTGAACTGGTTTGAATCATGGATGAGAACTTGTTCTTGTTACACAAACATTTATAAAAAGTACGCTATGTGTCACAATTCCTTGCATGAGACATGAATGCCTCTTATGTCTATTTGTAATAGTCTTCCCCATTGTCTTTTTTTTTGGGTTTCCTCCATAAAAAATATGGGATCGATCAAGCTGCACCATATATATTGGGCAACCCATTTGCATCATGGAATTCCTTAATGCCAATGAATTAATCTTGCACACTGTAGGCATTGCAACAAAGCGTTTGTAAAGCATTGTCTTGAAGCCAAAAAAAAAAGCGTGATTTTCTTGGTATATTTACGCCTTTGTTGCTTTCCCAACATAAAATCTCGGACCCAGGCATGTAAGGGCATATCCAGGTGTGCAAGAAAATCTGAGAACCATAGCAAGCTGCTTTCACGGGATCAGCAGGGGGCCTTACTTTAATACCGGGCGACAAGATAGGGCACAATTAAACCTACCAATCTCTCAAATGTGGCTCTCTTCATCCTGTAAAATTGGTGCCACATATCATCTTCAAAGGAAGCTATACAATTCCATGCGTGGTTATCAATATTATCCCATTGTGTTCTCTCGCCTTGGAGCAATCCAAAATCTTCTTGGTGGTCTTCTAACCTGCTTTGGAACCCTTAACCATTACTTATTGCTTGGATCGCCAAAAAAAACATACCATTGTTGTCTTCTAAAACATCGTCATCGAGCGGGGTCATTGGATCTTGAGCTCATTGAGTTCCAATAACGCAAGCGGTATCTACGTAATGCAAATCCGAAAGTGTCAAAGCACGCGAAAAAGCATGGCAATCATGCCAAGAATGACCGGATCCATGGTTTAGTGGCGGAATCGAAAGAAAGGGGAGGGAAAACTAGAAATGAATTATCCCACATAGCCCGTAGAACCAAGAAATATGGGCTTGAATATCCCACAATTTGGGCCAATTGAAGCGTTACGATCGAATTATCCCACATTTTTCTCGTCGGTAGGAATTGATCGTGATCGAAAATCCGCAAAGCGGCACAAAATCTGCCAATAAGAGAGAACATTAAGCCTCGAGACAATCGTCTCTCCTCTCCTCCCAAAAAAATACGTACATTTAGGGGGAGGAACAGGTATGTGACGAGAGATGGATTTTTACGAGCATGTGGTCTTAAAAGAGAGAGAGAGAGAGAGAGAGAGAGAGAGAGAGAGAGAGAGAGAGAGAGAGATGTATTTTTTACGCCGTGAAGCACAAGCCAAAGATCCTTTAGGATATACTGACGCCCCTCTTCAAGGAGCACCACCCCTACAAGGATACCGGGGCCAAAGGTCCTAGGATGGAGAGAGAGAGAGAGAGAGAGAGAGAGAGAGAGAGAGAGAGAGAGAGAGAGAGAGAGAGAGAGAGAGAGAGAGAGAGAGAGAGAGAGAGAGGTTTAATTCAAACTATGATCGTTTAAACTTTTGATTCAAACTATAATCGTTTAAACTTTTGTTATTTTATATATGTTTTGTGCTAGAATTATAGATGTAATACTATTTTTTTAAGTCTTAAATATTATGTTTTATAAAAATCTAAGCATCTACGGAATGGTTTAACATGTTTTCATCTACAAAGCACTCTCCATGAATCTTTCTTAAATTGTAAGTGTTCCATAATGATCATTAGGCAAAGAGAACGTCCGAAACTATTTTCAATTTTAAAATCGAATGTTGCCCATTCTTGTTCCCGCCAGGTTCCGTTCTTGATCAAAATTGTAGGTCCATGTTCCGTTTAAAGGCTGGAATTTTGATTCTTTTGTCCACTTCCAGTACTTTTGAAAAAATCGGATTGGTATGCCATCCATCTTGGGGCATTTACTCTTTTCTAAAGAACGAACTGTCGATGCAAATTTTCTGATGAGAGAGGCTGATTTAACACGTGTTGTTGCTCTGTTTTATCCCGGCCGCACTTTCAAAATCACTAACTTTCAAACACATTGGAAAGGGTGTTAAAAATGTTGCATGTTCTATCATGGACATAATCAGAATTTGCCAAATTTTTTGTTGATAAAAACAATTAGGATGGCATCTCAAGACGAGATATTGAGCACGCGACCTCGATGCGGATGTTGGAATCATACCTTCAAGAGGTCATGTATGTTGAGATCAGCTTAGTCCTCGGGCATTTGCGATATGTGTGTACATATTTCTGCCCTCCTCCCCCATGATAGAGTTTGTATAGTTTGACAACAATCCTATTCCTGTCACGTTTTTTCCCCCAGAAACCCTTCGGGGTGGGGATTTTTTAATCCAAACAGTAATACGCTTGCTGCACCTCCTTTTTGGGTCCCATAGGCCAATTGGTCTCTGTGGACGATAAAAACTCTATTCTATTCTATTCTCAAATTTTAATTCATATTTCCAGGCATTAGAAAGAATTAACTCAGTCTACAGAGTTTTCTTTCAAGAATAGCGCGTCAATGATGGTGCACGTCTGCTCCGTTGGTGGAGCAAATACATAAATGAATGTATGTCCTTGTAGCAGTATGTTTTGAGGCAAGAACATGTCCATCAAGTAGGTTAAGATCTGAGCTTTCTTATGAGTGTCTATTTGCCTATTTTGTGCAAGGAAGAAAGGGTTTAGACCACAGCCGCGCCATTGATGGAACCAAGATGCGCTAAAGGGGTGGTTAAACCTCTTATATTTGAGCCAGTTTTTTTGAGCAATCCATAGCCGTCATTAGAAAGAGGTTCTTCCAAGTTCGACGCACTTATCAAACCCATGATTCAACGAGGATTCAAAGTCCATTTTTTCGTTCTCTTTTTAACTATTATGCCGCTCCTCCCCCTAACGTGATCATTGTGATCATGTAAGAACCCTTTCAAGTCATCTGGACTCTTTAAAATCGACGAAATGTTAGGGTAGGCCACATTTCTTGTTATTATCATCTGTTTTACATCATATAATTTTCTATGACTTTCTGTGATGACACTGGCGGGCAGGTGCTAGTGCGATTTGTCTATCTAGTGCCATCTGGCACAAACCTTCACTGCATGTCCAACAAACTTTGATCGCCTGAGCACGGAGTTTTCTAAGAATCTGCTTCCAACGAGGGGGTTTTACATAATCTTGGCATACCTTATTAGATTCTTTCCATCCTAATAGAAGCCGTAGCTCTACCTCCAACGAATCTGATGATCTAAAACTAGCCGATCTTGCCGGAATAATGCATGCATTAGGATCAAATCCTCGCATCGGATCTTACTTCTTGAATAACCAAAAATCAAAACCCTAAATACTTAACAAGCTCAAAACAAAGCCTAACCGGGCCGCTCTCCGAGACTAATGAAGATCAAAATGCAAGGGAATGACAAGATCTGCAGATTTATAGAGGTAAAAAGGGCATATTTCTAACGCTCAAAAAGGGAAGGCTTTAAATTTGGAAAGCCAAAAAAGCAGGGCAAGACTACGGGAAAAGGGAATGGTTACATGTGGAAAGATGGGCAAAGGCTTCTTTGTAGCAAGATGGGAGAAAATAAGAATAAACCGACGAAGGCATTTTGGAGCTTCGGCTATGGCGATGGTATGCAGGCAACGGAAATAAAATTAACATGGAGCGAATAATTAACATGAACCTCCAAAACCTAAATCGAAAAGAAAAACATGTTAGGGACGATGATTTCACAAAAATCATGCCAAAATCGAAAAGATAATCATCAAAATCGAAAAGATAATCATGCTAAACCTCTCGAAAATACCGGCCGAACTGGCTGAATCAACACAAAAGATGCCGGGCGCCAGCGAAAATGCTCCAAAATCGAGGGCGCCACCGCCAAAATCAACACCGACGGCCCGCAACACACAAAAGGCGATCCAAAGAAGCAAAAAGTCGACAAGGAAGCTTTTTTGCTAGCGGACCGCCATAGCCGGCTTCGCCATAGCAAAAATGTGGGCATCCCAAAATGTCCCAAAATTTGGCCACACGTCTGAAAATGTGGCCTACCCCTAACATATTTCGGGGAATGTTGGGCGTAGGCCATTACGGTGCGACCCAGCGGCTCGCCTTCCCGCCCGGGCAGTGGCCTTGGCCGCCGTAATGGGCCTACCTAACATCTAATCTAACTCTTAGAATCGACTTGTCGCCCAATGTGATACTAATACTGAAATTTTAACTACCTTAAAATTTTAAGCCCTATTCGGCGGATTTTATCAAACGAAATTTTCTCTTGAACTGCGGTGGCATTTTTTACGGGCCGCTTTCTAGTGTTTCTCGCACAATCCCGCTTCCACGCCTTTTACTATGTTTTAAGCGTCTTCATCTCCGTTTCATGCAAGCCGGGGATTGCCGCCTTTTACTGTTTCGCCGCCTTTTACTGTTTTCAAGCGTCTTCATCTCGTTCGCGGCGTCTTCATCTGTTTCATGCAACCCGGGGATAGAAGCCGGGATGCAAACGCCGGAACAAACCCGGTCGTAAGCAATACCTGCTTCGGTATGCAACTCAATCTTTGCTTCGGTTTTAAGGTATGCATACTCCATACTCCATAGGCATTGCTTCCGATCTGGCCATACTTTAATAAGCATCGCTTAGCTATACCAGAACCAGGGCTTCTACTGGCTGCCATAGACAGAACTAGGGCTTATTCTGGCAGCCATAGACAGAGATTGCGTCAGAAATTGACATCGAACTCTAAATCTGGCTGCATCAGAGCTCAAGAACGGGCTAAATTTTAAGGTAGATAAAATTTCGTCGGAGAATTTCACTCAACAGCTCAAAATTTCCTTCTGAAATTTCAAGGTGAGTGAAATTTCTCCTTCCTAAATACCAGACGTGAGACTAGGCGCAACCTAGGTCAGCTCGAAATTTCCTTCTGAAATTTCAAGGTGAGTGAAATTTCTCCTTCCTAAATACCAAATACAGACGTGAGACTAGGCGCACTATATTTTACGACAAACCTTTGGAAAGCACTAGCCATTCAACAGGTTGCAGCCACGTAGAACGTGTTATAATTTTTAGCCCGAGCCTGAAGGAAGGCGCGAGAATTGATCTTTTGTTCGGTTTGGGGAGCGTACTCCATCTTGTAAAAGATCGACCTTTGCCCGTATCGGTGCTCCTAACAGGTTTGCCAATGCACTTTTTTTCTCTATAAAATGTTATTTCATGGCTTTGGAATGCAGAAAATAGTTCCCTCATTTTTTCCAGGATGTTTTCAGACTTTCCGGCACGTTATCTACCGTGGTATCGAATCTTCCTAATCCAGCTAGCTTTAAGGCTCTGATTCTAGGTTTGAGGCATTTTCTAATTCCATCTACATTGTGTTCTTTTCTTGAAGGATTACTAGTTTGATGCTTGAATCGCTCTGAATCGCTTTATTTCCATCTATTATTCCGTTCAAGGCAAAGGTGCGTGATCACCAACTTTCTTCCGTCTTTTAGTCTAGGATACCTCCCTTATATATACAACATTCCCAATGATTTGCAAATTCTCTTTGCAATATGTGTAGAAGGCTTTGATGGGAATGCCCCTTCAAACGTTATCTCATGGACATCCATGACTTCTGCATTTATCGAGGAGATGGTAAAGATGCTAGGGAATGATTTAAGCATATGGAGCCAATTAGGCATGCCACCGGATGAAACAGCCTGCATTTCTCTCCATACGTCTTATCCGTGACATTTATAAAATTGAAATGGAGTGATATGCGGCCATCCTCGTTGCCAAGGAGCTCCAACATGCAATCATGTGCAAAACTACAACTCTATAAATACTAGCCCACCATGGCTGTGCTGAACACGTAAATGGTCATGGCAATAAGGGATTCTGTTTTTTTCAGATATTTAGTGATGACAGACACGGCTGGTTGATGGCACAAAGAAAATTACAAGCTTTTCCTTGTTTTGCTTTCTGGTCATGATGCAATAAATTTTGCCATCATCATCAAGTAACCTAGTTATATGTAGTCCTGTATAATTAAGCGAGGTCTTTTGTTCTAAAGTAGCAAGGAATAGTTGTAATTTCATAATGGGAAGAATAAGGGCATGATAGAGCTCTCGAACTGCAAGTACTACTAGCAAGTTTGATATTCACTAATGTGGATGGAAAAAGGAAGAACTAGTATGGCATTCTTGGTCTGTAATAGAAAATTGGTACTTGCTCTCTACAACAGTGAGACCATTGTTCAGTAATGTGGATCGAGAAAAGGAAGAACTAACATGGCGTTCTGGGTCTCTGATAGAAAATTGGTACTTGCTTTCTACAATAATGATACCATTGGTGGTGTAAAAGCATACATTAAACGGCCAATGCTGCTTAAGGATCATATGACAGGATGAAGGTGCTCTTATGTGTCATCTATCATTGCATTCTATATGTGCAGATGTAACTCTGCCTGTTGATTTGCCAAGTTTTGAGGCTAGATGGGAAACTGCTAACTGGCAGGCAAGTGAGGCAGGGCAATTTAAACGGTAGTTTGTGTACCTTGATGTTGTAGGATGTGCCAAATGATGGAGGATGATTCATTTGCTTATTGAAAAGCGATATTGAAAAGAGTAGAAGTTTCTAGTGTGCTGTCTGGCTTGTGGCTGCTAAGTAGTGAGAATGACATTGATAATTTCTTTGTCATTTGACTTACGATATATGCAATCACTGCAGGCTTTTGCTGGAGGGATGGGGATTAGAGTTTGACATCTTCTTGAATAATCATTGCAGGTAATAAGGTTAGAGATTTGTTTTTGCATGTCAACTTTCTTGGGAGATTTCTAAGACATGGGAGTATTGTAACATAGTGCTCGGACTCTTACGAGGCCAGAAATTTTGTATTGTTTGGCCATCATCCAAAGTAGCAAGCAATAATTGTTAATATTAGAATGGGAATAAATAGAATAAAAAGCCTTTAAAAGGGCTTGCCGACTGCAAGTAATACTAGCAAATTTGTTGTTTACTGGACACCACCACCGTTTCAGGTATAAATAAAGGTTTTGTCTGTTGTTTGACATTAGAGGAAGTTTCTCTGAAACAAGAAATTAGTTTAGGGCACGTATAAGATACTTGGTATAATGTTTATGATTTCTGTTCACTTCTTTACATCTGGGTTCCTTCATCCTGATATCTTTGCCTTTATTGTTCTGTCTATTGGCAAATTATTCTGCTTTATTCGTTCCCTTCCTAAAAAGATCTTCAATGACAGCATGCCAAAGATAAGAGTCGACGAATGGGAAATGTACATTAAGAGGCTTACATGCTTTACTCCAGATAATTAATGTGAATTCAGATGGCAATCATTGCAAATGGATGGTAGTCCATCCTTTGTTTTTAACGCGGCCATTGGGGTTCAATTCCCTTTGTTCACTATTTCTAATGTTGAATATTCATGAGTGTGCTTAATATAGGTTGTGTAAGAGCAAGTGAAACCAAATGCTAAGGAAATAGATTTATATCAAGCTTTCACCTTGTTTGCTGGTTATGTCATTTATAGTACTTTGATCAGGAAGTACGAAAAAGGGTGTTGGTACCAACGAGACCCGTTGAGGTGGTGAGTAGTGCTCACTGTTCCATGCGCGATAGTTACCTGTTACACGGCTCACTGAGTCGCATCTACCAGCACATATGCAGCTTTGCTACTGCCCGCTTGGCTTGTTAGCATCACAACTCTCAAGCAAGTCGGACCTCCGACAACATGCAGTGTATCCCTATACATAAACAACACATCTTTGTCCCCAGAGCTTGTTCAGAATTGTTGTGAGCCACTTAACGTATCGTACTTTCATATTTTTTGTGCATATGAGAACACTCAAGGCTGCTGCTGCCTAACTTGTGTTTGTTTTTGATATGTGGATGCAATTTATTATGTGGCCACAAGGTGGTGGAGATACAACAGGGTTGAGATTTCCAGCAAAAATGGGGTTTCAGATGACTCCCGAGTCACTAAAGCAAGTTTGTCGCCAACTTAAGCTGTAAGAGCCACCTCATCAGCTGGAATTCAAGTAAAAGTTTATGGAGAATGTAACATTTAGAGGTCTCTTGTGTACTTATTGCTTGGAAATGTTTTTGAAAAAGCCAGGCTATGGTAGTATCATGGTGTTTCAACACCTTGTACATGCATTATTGCTAATACATGGGCTATATAATTTTATGCAGATATTGGCATTGCCCAGAATTAAATGAAGTCCTTCATCTTCATCAAAAGGTTGCTTTCATAGCATTTCAATTTTATTTTGTGTCTTCTTTTCTTTTCCATTTAAGACATGCTTTCTTTTCTTGCTCGTAGGGGATTGTCAAAATACAGAACCTCGAGGCGTATAAGGGTTTACGAACAATCTATTTGGAGTGCAATGGTATTTTTTATTTGAGTTGCAGAATCCGAGATTTAGGCAATGTTATCATAGGCAACCCTTCCCTTTAGATAAACATGCACCAATACAGTTTACATACTGTAGTTGGATGCAACACCATTGACAACAGGGTTAAGAAGTGAGTGATGAATGAGCTTCTCATTATCTCATCATGTTATGTTTTGGAGCCTAAATTCCACGGTATTGTTTTGGCTATTACATTTGGATAAGATGGTAATGCTTTCTAAATTGAGAACTTCTTATAGTCAAGCAGATCTTTTGTATTACTCTGTAACATACCTGGGAATATTTCTGATGGGGACATTGCTGGCTTTGTAGATGTACAACTCAGAAATATAACCTTTTCCACGTTGTATTATTCAAGTGCTTTGATTTGTAAGTTGTTCTGATGTGGCGGTATCAATAGCCAAACTCATTTTGGGATATTTGCTGCAGCCATTTCCAAGATTGAAGGTTTTGACGCTTTAACGGATCTTCGTTGCCTTTATTTGAATCAGGTAAACCCAACCCATACAGCCTAGGACTTTGTCTTCTATAATCGCCATATATTTGGATGACTTGGACAGAATTTAGTTGAAAATGTTGGTGGGCTGCAAAATCTTGTACTTTTAGAGATCCTTGATCTGGCTGATAATCAGGTACTAAAGTTTGTGTATATTATTTAGCAAGCAAGTACTTATTGCAAATGTGGAGCTCTCATTGATTTTTCTGCTTTTATAGATAAAGAGAATAGAGGGATTAGCTTGCTGTCCATCGTTGCGACAAGTTAATCTATCTGGAAACAGAATATGCACAGTAGAGGATGTTGCACATCTTCTGGTAAATTTTTTACTTTTGTATTGCTTACTAATTATCAAGTATCTGGGTAAAACTTATTTAGTTCCTGTTCCATCTAGGACTGCAAAGCCTTGATGTCTTTGGATATTTCAAAGAATAAAATTGATAGTGAAGAAGCCTTACAGGTAAAATGTGGAGTTTAAAGTTTACCAGGGTTAAGTTGCTATATTAACGTATGGTCAGCGATTAAAAGCCACACATTCCAAGTCCTAGATATGATATGATATTTTGTGCTAGGAAAGTTCTACTTACAACAATGCTGAATTATATTGAAAAGTGTTTTACTAATCACAGCTCTTTTGTATGTTTAATCAAGGTGATAAGATCTTTGAAGCTTAATCTCCTCAGGCTGAGTGGGAATCAATAGTGAGCAAAACAAGAGACTACAGGAAAAAGACAATTACAAACATGCTTACAGTAAGTTTGCCCTGCTCATCAACCATGAAAGGATGTTACTATCGACACTAGATTTCCACTGTCTCTGATTGCTATGAATGCAGAAAGTACAAACATGAATATTTATGTTTAGGTAATGGGTGTCGTTATTGGGTATATTGTTCCTTACATGTTATATGAAATGATATTGCTAATGCATTCTACTTGCTGGTACAAGGTGTCTATATAAACGCTCGTTCAAGGACTTTTGTTTGTTTAAGTAAAAAGTTCATGTCATATAAAGATAGCAATATGACTATCTCATCTGATGCACGTAAATTTAAAGTTTGCAGTTGACGTATCTTGATGACTCTCCTGTGTTTGATAAAGAACGAAGACTAGCTTATGCATGGGCGGAGGGAGGCCTGGAGGTATAGAATGTCTCTGCATTTTATATGTGGGTTCCAAATACATTTATTCCAAACATGTAATATTCATACCAGGCTGAAAAGGAAATGCGGGAAATTATAAAGAAAGAAGAAGCTGCAAAAAGAGAATGCTATCGCAGAGGCAGGTTATGTTATTATGATTAGTTACCACTTTAATCTGGCATATAGTTATAATTAGTTACTACTAATCTCTCATGTAGCAGTGTATTTTTGAAGCTGTTCGCCAGAACTAATAGCATAAAATGTTGCAGAATTTGATGAGATGATAGAACGAGCCAAAGCCGAGGCAGCAGCCAAAGAAGAGGAGAAATGCAGGCTGGAAGGTCAGGCCCAATCAAAATGCGAAGAGTATGAAATGCAAAATATGGAAGATGAAATGGAAGATGTTGTCGCCAGCGGAGAAAGAAAAGATAAAAGCTTTGAGGACCTATGCACAAAAGAAAATATGGCAGACAATGGTATAGAAAATGCAGAACAGCAGAGATTGAAATGCATGGAAACCTCCTGTCTTGACCTTTCGGAAGCATCATCAAGGGATTGTGTGGAAATGGATATACATCCTGGGTCTATTGACGACATGTGTGCCACGCATTCAACAGAAGCAATTATAGAAACAGAAAATGACCCACTTACGATTGGCAACACAACTGACATGGAAGTAACAAGGATGCTTGGGGTTCAATACCAACTTGAAAGAATAGAGAAGGAACACGAATTTAAGAAGCACCTTCAGACGAAAATTTTAAGAAAAATTGCTTTGGAGACGAAAGAATACTCCAGGGGCATTGCCTTGGCTGAAGGGAAAGTTTCTAAGGAAGCTCCGAGGCCCATGATCTGGGGCACTCAGGCATACAGGGATCTGTGGCAGATTGCAGTGAGCATCGAGGATTTTGTTGAAACTGAAGAAGTGTTTCAAGATGCACAAGACTGTGTGATGGAAGATGATGTCTCGCTTGAAATTTCCATGGAAGTGGAACGGTGTCCAAGTATGGAAGTTCGGTGAAAATATGGTGGTCACCAGGACACCCATATCATGGCTAGATGTGCCAAGTATCTAGCATACTTTTATCTTAATCCATAAACTTGTTGCTGTAACACATAGATCACAAGTCTCTACTTTTCCTAAATAAAAACATACATTAGAAAAATACATCTTCAGATGTTTCAGGGACAAATTATATTAATACGTGGGGACAAAATTTGCAACGGCTCTTGCCTTTCGAGATCTAGAATTATGCACAACATTTTCAAGGAGTTTTTGGAGCTGGTGGCACATATAGGAATACATTTAAACAGAAGCGGCGTTGAAGCCGCCAACCAAGAAGTTGAAAGCATTCATTAAGAAGCATTGCAACATTGAGGGGTTAGCTGCCAATTGACATTACAATGTGGGTGCTAGCTTGGAGGATTCTATCCACACTCCAACCAAAAGACCAATGCAGCTATTGAAGCAGATTTACAGTGCTTTGAAAGCTAACTTGGGTTTCTCCAGGAAACAACCAAAGGAAAGAGACACATTCTTAGTTAATGCCATTAAGGAGCAAATTAAGATAAGCGGATAAGTCGAGCTTATAAGACTGATTCACAACTCGCTGGACAATCTTAAATGGCCCTGCCCATCTTGGAGCAAGTTTCTTGCAGTTTCTAATTCTAAGTTTAGCTTGCTTGACCTTGATCTTGAACCATACACTATCACCCACCTGGAACTTTGTCCTATGCTTGTCTGTCAAGCTCTTTTGATGGCTTCTTGCTGCGAGCAGATAACCTCGGACTTTCTCTACTAGCTGTTGCATATTTGCCAACAACTATTGGGACACTTCTACCTTTGACACAGGATTGTGCCAGGTATTTGATATGAGTGATCATGAAGGGAGACATCTGAGAAGATTTTTGCTTGGTACTATTATATGCAAATTCGACCAAGTAGATATAGTCCTCCCACTTTGATTGCTTGTTTCAGACATAGTGCCTCAACATATCTTCTAAGATCCCACTCGTCCTCTCTGTCTGGCCATCGATTTGAGAATGATATGCCGTACTCATACAAAGCTTCGGCCCAATGGTGTTAAAGAAGTCTTTCCAAAATGCACTTATGAACTTCGGGTCTCTATCTGATATGATTCCTCTAGGCATTCCATGCAACCTAAAGATTTCCTTGGCAAAAAGCAAGGTTGTATTTAGAGCTGTATATGTGGTTTTGCATGGCAGAAAATGTGTCATCTTAGACAACTTGTTAACCACTACCATCAAAGCATCATGGCCCCTTGTTATTTGGGAGAGACCCTTGATGAAGTCCATGCTTACCATCTCCCACTTGGCGTTTGGCACCGCCAAAGGATCAAGAGCTCATAGCATTTGAAGTTGCTCCTCTTTTGTCTGCTGACACAACTGACATTGCTGAATATAGTTGGCGATGTCCTCCTTCACGCCAGACCAAACTGCATGGCCGGCTATTGGATTATTATGGATGTCGTGGAGAATTAACTTCTTTACTCCCGATATTTATGGGATACAAAGCCTATTCTTATAATATGAAAGATTGCCTTCCTTTTTAAATTTCTTATAGGCCTCTCTTTATTCGTTCTTGCTTTCTTGCCAAGACTAGCCCATACTTCCTTAAATTCTTCACTAGAGGGAATAGTCTCTGCAATTTTTTTGACGAACTCACTTAACAAAGTCGATAGGGCGTTGCAGTGCACTCTCGTCTGCAACGTCCGGGTGCGTCAGCAACCACGTTTAACTTCCCTGGCTTATATGTTATCTCGAAATCTTACTCTTCCAGAAATTCCATCCAACCTCTTTGCCTCAAATTGAGGAGTGGTTGCGTAAAGATGTATTGAATGCTTGGTGCTCAGTATCTAAATTTTCTACCAAGCAAATAGTGCCTCCAAATACAAAGAGCTCTGATGACGGCTAAAAGCTCTTGATCATGAGCTGGGTAGCATTGTTCAGAGGCATAGAAGAATGGCTAGAGCTATTTATATGGGATCAAACGGGCATAAAACTCGTCCAATGTGATAAGAACTCATCTATTTTGCAAAGCGTGATTACTTTGTTGCAATCCTTGGCAATATGAAAACTCAAAACTGATTATTTTATAGCAGATGAATGGGTTTCTTCGGATGCAAGTTTGTTGCATACCCTTGCTCTATTGTCGAACAAAAGTTGTTGATCTGTTGTTACTAAATATCAGGTCTAGATGCCCATTTAAATAAATAGAGCACTACTCTCGAACAAAAGCTGATAGAGATCTGCTGTTAAAAAATATCAGGCATGGATGCCCATTGTAACGATCCTGGCCACTTGATGGGCCAGTATACTTACTCATGTGCGTATATACATGCTTGACATGCATGCACGATAGAACATGCATGCAGCATGGAGAGCATATAAGCAAGAGTTTTTTGGAGAGCTTAGTGGAGATTGGAGACGTGAAAGTTTTTGCAAGAGTTTGCAAAACAAGAAAGCAGAGGAGACATCGAGGAGACAAAACCTTGGAGATCACGTCATGAACTGCATCAAGTATCTTTTTTTTTTTTTTTTCAGGTGGGGTTTTGTTGTGGACAATTTGAGGTTTCAAATGTTGTCATAGCTAGATTTGCGTATGTGCTTGAGCTGAGGAAAAGCTTGGATTCGCATCATGTTAAAGAATTGTTAGAGGGTAGATACGTGAGGCCAAATCATCTCTTGAATTTTCAAGGAACTATTCATGTGATTATTGTGATCTACTAGCTAGTTCGCAAGATAAGATTATGTGCAGAAGGATAAGCTTAATTTGCAATCGTATGGGCATGGCAAAGTAGAAGGTAAATCCAAGTAACGTGATATAAATCAGGTCAAAATTGCATAGAGAAGGCTGATTTGGGCCTGAAAAGTGTCGATTTAGCATGGAAAACTCAGAAAAAGCAAGATCAAATTTGGAAACTGCCACGATTGTTGCCGGATTTTTGATGTCTGTCTTTTGTTGTTTATATTTAATTTTTGTTGCTTTTGTTATATAGTATTTCTCAATTGTCTTGTTAGTGTTTAAATAACCAATGGATTAATTTGAGATGGAAAATGAGAGCATCCCGCAAGCAAAAGTTATGATTGTGGCAAGTATATCAATTAATGGAAGAATCGGACTTGTTAGAGGAATTGCTAACAATTGCTTGTTAGTAATTCTAAAATGGAGTAGAACATGATAGATTGACCTCCAATATGGCTCCTGAGTAGAAGACTTTGATTGGAACAAGTAAAGGAAATTTGAGCATAATCAAGTAGTAAGAACATGCATTTTTTTTAGTGGTTGAATTTACTTTAACTAAGAAATTATGGAATACAAGGTTAATAATACTAAGGCTAAGGAGTTAATTGTATTATTGGCACCTGAAGATGCAGCTTGGGTTTACGATCAGTCGGCAAAAGTTACATGCAGTTGTGGTCTTTGGACTATATGGATTTTTAAGTTGGAAATGCTAGATATTGAGATATGATAGTAGTTGCATGTTTAAATCCCTTATCTAAGGAAAGTGAGCTTTCGTTATGAATATTCTAAAGTCATAGCTAAGTGTTCTTAATACGAATATATGTATTATTAAGGTGGTAATTTAGCCATATTGGATATGGGGGTAGTTCTGCATCGACCTTATAGCACTTGTTTCAGTAAGCTACATCGACAAGTTGATTGCTTTTGGGTTTTCATTCTTAGAATTGCTACTTCGACATGGTAAGGTTGTACGGTCAACCTCGGCAAGGGCAAGGTCTAGGCACATGTTTAGTAAATGTTTAATGAACACACATGTCATGGTCTTTGCATTGTCTCACTGTTGTTCTTGGTATTCTTTTATGTATTTGGATCCTTCGGGGTCAGACTTCTAGGTTCGGTGGCCTGGGTTGTTCCGGCATGACTCATGTTCTATGTTCTTTGTATTTATGCTCTGTGACACCGGGCGTTAGTTCTCCTGGTCGGGATCGATACATCAGTCAACTCTTGTGAACTCCCATGGTAAGAGGTCCTCCAGTGCCAGACGTGGGCTGGGAAGGGTATGCGCATACGAGGTTCACCCCACCACCCGCTACAGGGCTTCGAATGTAAGCTGGCTCGGAAACATGTTGCTAACAGGGCCTGTATGTAGGTTGGCTGAGCTATCCATTGTCCCGGAGCTTGTTATGATGGTTTGGTACTTGGTTATGTTCTTTGCTCTTGATGTTCATGATGTCATAGTCTAGCGTTGCACCATAGGTTCTTGTACCTTTGAGTTGTTATGTTTGTTATCCAAGATTGCAAGATGTTCTATGCATGTAGAGGCAGCTATGGGATCCCCACTTAGTCACAAAGACTAACCCCCTCAAGTGCATTGTGCAGTGGATTAGCAAGCAGTGGTCAAGCTAGCGGCAACAGTGTAGCCGACGATCGTGGTTGAGTTCCAAAGGAGAACCTCTTGTGTTAAATTGCTCAGTTAGATCTTGTGAATGTATTGATGATAGTGTTTTCTCCGAATATTATTGTGATTTAATAATGGATATACTATGGTTTATCTCTGATTATTATGAGTAAGAAGATTCAATTCTTTACCAATACTATCAACCTCTTGATAGTGTGAATCGTGGTTGAGTTCCAAAGGAGAACCTCTTGTGTTAACTTGCTCAGCTAGATCTTGTGAATGTACTGATGATAGTGTTTTCTCCGAATATTATTGTATTTAATAATGGATATACTATGGTTGATCTCTGATTATTATGAGTAAGAAGATACAATTCTTTACCAATACTATCAACCTAGAATTAGTGCAAGTTTAGACAAGATCCCGAGTTGTCAGGAGGGTCAATTCGGCAGGCTCGTCACACCCATCTGAATAAATCAAGCAGAATGAATGGGCCAGAGGAGGTTTACAGGCCAAGTTCCAGACTACATAAGTGATGGAGCCGGAAGAATAATTAACCATCATTCAATTATATCGGTTGTTGCCAGGTTTGGCAACAATCATTTTGATTAATCTATTTGCAACATGTACTTCATGATATTCCATGTATCAGTTTGGTCTCCACCTCTTATGCCATGTGTAAACCATACCTCCTCATAAGCTTCCATGACCACCTCCTATGCCATGTGTAAACCATGCCTCCTCACGAGCTTCCATGTGCTACCATCATTTGCCATGTCATTCATCATGCGCCTCCATGTTGCTCACATGCCATATCACCCTTTCACATGCCAATCTCATGCTTCCTTATTTTCTCAAGATAAAAAACATTACCTTCATTCCATTTGCCTTGTCACTTTCCTTACCTACTCATCATACTTTTGCTTAGTTATCATGCCTTGTCACCATCTTAGTCCCACATCCAAACTTGCAAAAAAATGAAAAAATAAGAAAGGTATAGTATGTAGTGCCATGTCATCTTCCACATCACCATTTTATGCCACATTGCCTTTAATGCCAAGCTATCCGTGCCACATCATTTTTATTTGCCTACTTTTTGCAAAAATGAAGGTGAGACTAAATCAGACGCCAAGTGAAGCCAAGAACCAAGAAGAAAGATCGAAGTCGACGTGAGGGTAGAGTTAGGATGTGCAGTCGAGGTATCCAATTTGAAATTTGAAGCAGATACCAAGTGCAGGCAAGAATAAAGTAGAAATATCGAAGTCGACTAGAGGGTAGAGTTAGGATGTGGAGCTGGCACGAATAAAGTAGAAATATCGAAGTCGACTAGAGGGTAGAGTTAGGATGTGGAGCTGAAATTTGAAGCCAACCCTCTGCACTGACCTATGACTAAAAGTGCAATTAGCAACATCATTTCGAAATTAGTGGAAGCCGTTGTTGTAGCACCCTTCGTGTTGTCCCCTTACATCCTCTTTGTGTGTGTCTCAGAGAATAAATGTCACTGTTTGTTTGTTGTTGAATTGTTAGCCTAATCTTTGAAGACAATGATTATTTTGTTAAATCAATAAGTTAACCATTTTGAGACTCGTCTCTATATAGCTGAGCTCATACAATAAATACTGGTACATAATCATAAATGTTAAATGAATACTTGTACAAAATGTGAAATCAATCAGTGTAAGTGTTATAAAAAGGATGACGCAGGTTTAAGACAGGAAAATCCAGAAGTTGGAAGAAAGTATTGCGTCTAGCTTCTTGTCACAATGCAGCATGTAAGATGGCACATATCAAATACGCTCATGGAACAAAGTACAAAATATATGCTGGATCATGTCTGTCTGCAGGTCGACAAAACTGAGGACAGGCTTTGCAATAATACCTGCTCATGTGACACTTTACTTGAGAACCATTTACTCTAAACTCAGCAGTTTGCACATGATTTGATAAGAGACCCATGCATCCAAACTTGCATATTCAACTTGTACCTTATTCAGTACTGGCTTGGCCCAGTTGCTAAGAGTCACATGTTTGGGCTTTTTCATATCATAACCAATTATGGTTCTAGCCAAAGTTTTGAGTCCTGCATTTCCAAGGTCATCCCGGCTTTTAATTGGCTTACTGCAAGCTTGGTAAGCTCTATTAATCCATCGCATTGAAGCTTGTAATCTTGGAAAAGTTTCTTGGCATCTCCAGTTACACCGACACCACCCAATTTCCTCCCCGGATCCAACAACAAGGCAGCCAAGGCTTCAGGCACAGCATCCAAGAACAGCATTTGCACTACCAAACACTCAGTCTCGCTACTAAGCTGCAGCAATGCTACTTTGTTGTGAGTACGTTTGTTCCTATTTGGCCTCCACTCCACATCCAATCCAAAGTGGTTACCAGTCTGCCGAGCAATCCATTCATCTGCTTTGCTGGCCTCGCGTCACAGTCACCGCCATAATTCTCCCACAAATTGGAACATGCCTCAAAACAGTCTTCTCCTCCCTAGAGATCTGCCAATTATCATGAGTCTTCACCATAACTTGACGCTTACAAACATACTGCCAAACACGTTCTTCGCCAACTCTTAAACGCTTGGCATCTGCATCCTCATCACACTGCACCAACCTTTTCTTGCTTTCCATCCTTTCAGAACAATTGTCTACAATACTGCCTTGCTTGATAGCTACATCATTGGGATCAGTATAACTACTAGTCAGGTTATTAGGATCAGTGGAATTGCCAGCAAACACGGGTGCTTGAGCTTCACCACTTTTACGTTTTTTTAGGTTTGCGTTTCTTCTGAGTGCCCTGTTTTTCCACCATCTCTTTTGCAAGTTTTAAAGACTGTCCAGCCTCTAAACCTTCCCACTTTGCGGGATTTTCAGAGGAAACATTGAATAAATGACTTCTCTCTAGTTTTTCTTTCTTTCTTTGCGGTCTTCGGTCATTGCGTTAGCATATTGCCCCCTACGTTTCTTTCCGTTTGATCCATCATCTTCTAAGAGCTTAGGGCCAGCCATCCGAGCTTCCCAGCTAATTTAACTACTTAGGCACGTTATGCATCATTATAAACAGTCGTACCTGCTGAGCTACTGGGTTGTCTCCTCCTGCGAGCGTCCATAGCCGAGTGCCTTCCGGCCAGCCCTAACCCTAATTTTGGAAGTTCGATGTTTATGAACTGTCTGGTTTTAATTTAATTATAAATTTGATCTCAATACTTTGTGACGTTAGTGTCATTTTTTTTTAACCAGCAGGATTTGTGATCAGCACAATCCAGATCCGTGATATGCCAAAACCTTCAGTGCGCACCCAGAATCAGCTTCCCTTTTCACTTGATGATATATCTTCAGCTCTTGTGGTAGCTCCGGTCATGATAATCTTGCTATGGTCATGATAACCTTTGCTCTGGATCGTGATAATCTTGCTATGGGCATCCGAACCAGCTGATAAACCTTGCTCGGGGTCGCGAGAAGCTTGCTATGGAGCTCTGTTTGTGGCCTGCCAGTTAAAGGGGATAAACACCCCTGCGAGCCCCTTACAGCAGATAAATGGCTCCGGGCTCGCCAATTTATATCGCCAGAAGGGGCTCAAGTAGGGTGTTTATCCCCTTCATCTATCTATTTGCTTATCTAGAATTTTGATAGTATCATTTCGAATTGGTGGGCTATTTCCATATCGTAATTTAGTATTTGCACTCGAGGACAAACATGATTATTTCGAATCAATACATGTTCAAAGTTGAGTTAAGAACTATGCTTTTAAAAATGATGCTAGCAACTAATTTGGATTTATAGGCGTAATTTAGTGGTTACGAAAATAATTGGTCCGCTTTGCAAAAGCCTAGAAAAGTGTCGACCAATTATTAGAGATGTAAAACTTTTAGGGGCCCCAAATATAAAACTGATCAGAAATGTTCTTGAAAGGTGCAAAGCACAATTTGTAGCACGAAAAAATTCACACAAGCCTTGGGAGTGGACTTTGATGAAAGCTTTACTCCATTAGCTAGAATGGTCTCTATAAGGACCTGTTTTTGCTCATGGAACACTCGAAAGCAAAGATCTTGTGCACCCGGTTGGATGTTATTAATGCCTTAATTCATGGCAATCTGCAAGAGGAAGTATATTTGGAATGACTAGGGGTTGTCATGAACCTATGCGAAAACAATGAAAAATATGCGAGAAATATGCAAAGAATATGTTGGATACTAGAAGTATTTGATAGACCAGAGCAGAATACAAGGGCTTGAGCTAGAAGGCTCAAGACTGGCGTTGAACTGGAATGATTTCACAAGAATGAGACTCCTCTATATATACCTAGACCAATGGTCAAGATCACACTGCTCCGATGGATGAGATCCTGCCAACTGTCGCACATGCACCTAGGTTCTGGAATGGTCTAGACTCTCCTGGAAACCAATGTGCAGATCAGGAAAATGCAAGGTAATATTGCCAAGGAATATAGGTAGCTCAGTTGACAAAGATATGTGGCTTGCAACTAGAGAGTTGCAAGTTTGAATCTGGCCTCATCCAACTACTCTTTTCTATCCATATGATAACCATCTTAGTACGCATATCAATATAATCGTCACGCCATCCTGATCCAACAATGACGACGAGTCCATGAAACTAGAGTCAGAGTATTCAGACTTGGCTTATCTAGATAACGTCAGTGAAACTCTGCAATTTTGTCAGGGGTGTTAGACAGATTCTTGGCAGGTTCACAGGTTCGATCACTTGGAGAATATCCTCCCCAATTGACCAAATAATAAAGATAACATCGCAGGAACTTGGAGTCCAAATTTTCTCGATGATCATCAATTTCTACTGGTAGAAGCGGCGGAGGAATTTGATCTGGAAAGGGATTAGGCGTGTATGGCTCCAATAGCGAAACATAAAATACTGAATGTCCTCGAATAACTGGAGGGAGCTCGAGCCAAAATGTAGGTAAGGACCAAAGCAGTGATAGTCAAGTAGGGGCATAAGATAAGGAGGTCTCTACATAGAAGCCAGAAAAGATCACTAACGTGAAACGTAGGAGCCTCTTGACGATGTAAATCCGCATAATGCCAATAGACTTCTTGAGCCCAGAGAAGGTGCCGAAGATCTCATTGAAGAACCCAGAGTTTCTCAAGCTAAGGCTCACCACTAGGATTAATAATATATGATGTGACATTAAGAGGATAACGAGGATGTTGGTCTGAGCTCAGAAAGAAATGGAATATGGCCTGTGGAAGTATGTACTAAGTTATTATAAGCAAACTCATCAAATGAAAGCCAGTCAAGCCATGTTATTAGGATTAGTAGAATTCAGTAATAGATTATTAGGTTAGTAGAATTACCAGCAAGCACAGGTGCTTGAACTTTACCAATTTTATGTTTTTTAGGTTTTGCCATGTTTTTCCACCATCTCTTCTGCAACCTTTAAAGATTGTCCAGCCTCTAAACCTTCCATTTTGTGAGATTTTCAGAGGAAACATTGAATAAATGACTTATCTCTAGTTTTTTCTTTATTCCTTTATTCACATGTTGCTCCTTTTCGTTTTTTCCGTTTGATCCATCATCTTTTAAGAGCTTAGGGCTAGCCATCAGAGCTTCCCAAACTAATTTAACTACTTAGGTAACGTTATGCATCATTATAAAATCCATATCTGCGAAGCTATTGGATTCTCTCCCACCCTTGCAAGTGTCCATAGCCGAAGTGCCTCCCTAGCCTAACTAACTCTAATTTTGGAAGTTCTATATTTATGAACTGTCTGGTTTTAATTTAATCATAAATTTGATCTCAATACTTTGTGATGTTAGCGTCACTTATAACCTATCTATTTATTTGCCTATCTAGAATTTTGATAGTATCATTTCGACGACTCGCTATTTGCATACGTAATTTAGTATTTGCAGCTCTGAGGACAAACATGAATATTTTTGAATCAATACATGTTTAAAGTTGAGTTAAGAACTATGCTTTTAAAAATAATACTGCCAACTAATTTGGATAGTATAGTTTAGAAGGTTGGCATTTGCAGGCATAATTTAATGGTCCTGAAAATATATGGTCTGCTTTGACCATATATTTAGCCCACTTACCGATTCTAAAACTACTGGATTCCAAACAGTTTCAGCTTTGTGTCATTGACTTAGTGAAAGAGGAACTAGAAAAAACGGCGTCCGGTCAGTTTTTTTACTAGTCAAGAGCGTTAAACAAATTCTTGGCAGGTTCCCAAGTTTGATCACTTGGTGAATATCCTTCCCAATTGACCAAGTAATAAAGATGACGTCCCAGGAACTTGGAGTCCAAGTTTTCTTGAACTTCAAATTCCTCATGATCATTAATTTCTACTGGTGGAGGTGGCAGAAGAATTCGATCCGGGAAGGGATTAGGCATGTACAATTATAATAGTGAAACATGAAATGCTGGATGTAGTCAAACAACTGGAGGGAGCTCGAGCCTGAATGCAACATCACCGATTTGAGTCGGATCCGGTAAGGACCAAAACAACAATAGTCAAGTAGGGACGTGAGGTAGGAAGGTCCCTAAGCAAAAGTCAGATAAGATCACTAACGTGAAATGGAGGAGCCTTTTGACAATGTAAATTCGCATAATGTGGATAGCAGGAGAAGGTGGTGCTGAAGATCTGATTGAAGAGCCTGGAGTTTTTCAAGTGGAGACTTAGCACTAGAATTAACAAAATCGTATCCCCTGACATTAAGAGACTAACAAGGATGTTAGCCCGAGTTCAGAAAGAATGGAGTCTGGTCCATAGAAGCATATACTGAGTTATTATAAGCAAACTCGGTGAATGGAAGCTAATCGACTAATCATCTTGCTAGTAACTGATAAAGAATCTCAAATACTATTCTAGAGTCATTGGTGTCTTCTACTTGCCCATTACTTTCTAGACAATGACCAGAAGTCAAGGAGCCCTTGACATGCAAGAGCTCTAAAACTCTCTTCAAAAAATGCACGACAAACTGGGGTCTATCCGATCACTGATGATAGTGTCCGGTGGTGTCCGGCAATCCATGAAGTAAGAAGTCTGATTACTTCATGAAGAAGAAGATCAGTTGTTCCCTCGTTGGTGATAGTGACATTGCAAGGAATAAAATGAGTCATCTTAGAGAAACAATTAACAACGGCCATGGTGGCATCATGACCCCGAGAAAGTGCAACTCTAGAATAAAATCCACAAGAATTCTCTTTCAAGATTCAATTTGGAACAAGCAAAGAACTCAAGAAGACCATGAGGAGGATGTCGAGAATCGCCGTTTGACAGTTGAAGATCGAACGAAACTTCATGCAATCGGGCTGAAGCCCTAGGCCACCAATACTTTTGACTAATAAGTTCAAGAGTCTTGGCTACCCCAAAGTGTCCAAAACCGGAGGTGAGGCATGGAAAGCCTAGAGAACTCAAGTCTAGAAGTACTATTTGAAGATAATGCCGAGTTAAGATGTAAAAATACAACTTGAGCCAAGAGATCAGGTGGAGAGATGCATGAAGAGACTCCAACAATAATGTATCATAAGTCCTCTCAAACAAAGTGGTGGCCATAAGCTAGAAGCGATAATACCATAGAATAATCTGTGATTAGGGATCACCTGGCTTGGGCTCAAGGTAAGAGCGTCGAAACAAGGCATCAAGCTTCCTTTGGAGGGATCTAAGGTGGTTATTGATCACAAAATAAATGCGGGATAATACTTGAGTACTCGGACCTAGTAATGGTTGAGCATTCGAACGGACTGAAAATATTCCAGATTTTGATGATCAGTATAGACTTGTGGCCTTATAAGGAGATCCTTCTAGAAAATATTTCCACCCCTCAAAGGATTAACTATTGCCAAAATCTCCTTGTCATAAATCAGATAGTTGATTTCTGCAGCCTGGAACTTCTGAGAGTGCCAGACGATTGGATGTGATTTATGGTCATCCCCTTCTGAATACTGCCAAGAGAAAAATCAAAAATATCATCTACTTCGACAACATATGGGCGTGAAGGATCTATATGGGCAAGATTTGATGTCGTGGTAAAGGCATGCTTCAGGATAAAGAAAATGGTTTTTTATGATACTTCATTCAAATGGCATGTCCTTTATTATGAGGCGGCCTAGTCATGTCCTTCCATCTCCAGTAATTGCTTCAAGACCAGTTTAACACTTAAAGCTCCAACCTATTTACAAGATTATGCCATGGTAGTCGATGATCACATATTAGGGTAGAGACATATGAGGAAGCAATAAACAAGAATAAAAGAAATCAATGGGAACAAGCAATGCATGCAAAATTGACCTCAATTCATTGAAGTTTAACTTGGACACTTGTTCTAAGGCCAACCAGCGAGGCAGTAGTTGGATCTCGCTGGGTTTTTGAAGTCAAATACAAAATTGATGGGACTGTAGACGGATATAAAGCTCGGCTTGTAGCCAGAGGGTTCACTCAAATTCCTAGAGTTGACTTTGACATGACCTTTGATCATGTGGTTTGAATGACTTCAATTGGGACATTGCTTGCATATGCATGTCAAAATCACTTTCATATCTACCAGATGGATGTTATTAATGTCTTCTTGAATGGAGACTTATAAAAGGAAATCTATCTCGAGCAATCAACATGTTTTGAAGAAGGGATCATTGTCTAGGGCTCCACAAGGCATTATATGGATTATGCCAAGCTTCTCGGATTGTATTCTAAGTTAAACCATACACTTCTATCTTTGAATTTTCAAAGCAAGACCTCTATATGTTGATGACCTGGTCATTGTATCGGCCTCTGAAACAAACCTCCATACTCTTACATGCCAATTTCATCAACAATTTTGTATAAAAGTCTTAGGATCCTTACATCATTTTCTTGGAATGCAGATTCAATATGACTAAGCCTTAGGATCCTTATATTTGCACCAAGAAAAATATCTTCATGATTTGATTCACAAAGCTAGCCCGCTTTCTTGTAATCCTATCAATACACTTCATGCCAATGATCCGCCATGTTCGGGATAATATGACCTTTTTAAAGACAACTATAGCATATCCTTGGCACACTTAATTTTGCAAAATTGTCTCTACCCGGCCCGGACTTATCTCTTTCATTATCTAAGCTCAGCCAATTCGCCATTGGCCCCTCGCCACGCATTTTCATTGTCTATTCTTAAAAATATGCCTCGGTACCTCTCTAGAACCATAATCTGTTGGAAATACAGGGATAAACTCTTGACAATTTAACTAATACAATGGCAAAATGAACAATAACTTCAGCAATTTCAAAAGAATAGTGTAAGCATTCAATGATCACAAGAATAGATTGATCTCGAATCGCAAGTGATGATATTGATTCATAATTTAAAAAAAAAAAAAAAAAAACTTAAGTCGAGGCACAACTTAATGAACTCAAAACGGTTCCCGAATCTATGCAAATTAGCTAACTATTAATTTAGAATTCATAGTAAATGGATCTCGAGGGCCACGACCTTCCCCCGTAACCAGTGGTTTGATGCATATTGCAACGAACACAAATGCTGGCTTTGCCAGATCATGCACTCCCGACGATATATCGTCACCGACTGCAAGAGCAACCCTCTTCCGCTACTTCCCTACATGCCAAGAGCAACTTCTGTTACACCCACTCGGATGTGGATAGGTTGGACCCCTATGTCGATCTATATGATGACATACAACAACACAAGCAGTTGGGTAGAGTCATACTCATCGGAGACTTCAATGCACGCGCCGACACGAAATAACCTATGAGATTTGATTCCCTGGCTGACAATGTGTTGTAATTGCGGCCCCCAGAAGGAGCTTGACTATGAGCATCAGATGACAATCAGGCCGCGCGCTATAATAGGTCCTGTTGCAGAAGACAAGTTTTTTACTCCTTCGAGGGGTGGCTTTATTATAAGCACATTGTCTACTTTTAGAAGGTGATCACTATTTACAACGCTTATCTCTCTAACGTGGCTCATACCGTGGCAATGAGGCCACAATGCTTCAAGGTCTATTGGAAGGAAAAGCAAGCTCAATGGCTTGCCAGATGGAATGTGCTGAAGCACAAGTACATACAGGTGCAAACAGAGGCAGATTGCTACAGCCTGAGGCAATATCTTGATGTTTGCTTCCTCAACAATCTCTAGGATGTCGGCGCTCTTGAACAGGTCAAGACAACACATTACCAGCGCCATATAAACTCCATAATGGAACGGGGTTTGCAATGCTACCTATGTACCCATCTGCCTATGAAAAGGCACAAACTCACTGCCTCGATTTGCACAGGTGCACACCGCTCCTAGAATTGGAGATATTTCTAGTGCCACATAAACCCCACGGTTGGAGCGGGGCCGCAACGCTTACTTGCATACCCATCTTCCTATCAAAAGCATGCACTCATTGCCTCGCTTTCGCATTGGGTGCACATCGCCTCCATCTTTCGATGGATTGGGGAGTCACGGCAGACAAGGTTCATTGATGCTCCCAAGGGAGCCATTGAGGATGAATGATATACCCTACGTGTCCGTCTGGGCGATGATCAAATACGCATGCTATGTTGAGTTGGTCGCCTAGCCGCCTCTACATGCGATAACGAGCACGGGGCTTCAGAGATGGATGCTAGGATCATACCTTCAGGAGGTCATGGATGCATGGGATTAGCTATGTCCTCGGACACTCGCCTGACTTGTATGTGTGTTACATGGTATGAATATTTGTACAGTTTGACAAAGACTATTATTATTTGCCAATGCATTTTTCCTCGAAAACCTTTTGGGTCCCATAGGCCAATTGGTCTCCATGGATGATAAAAACTCTATTCTTATTCTATTCTCTGTGTTCCTTTCTTTTAAAGGATTGAATTTCCTCTATATTACATTGCAATATTGTCACATACCGGAGTTTGATCGCCAAATCATTTCATTTATTTTGATGTCTTGATCATTGCCTTTCAATGTTCAAGAGTGTATTTGGCAAGTTGAATATCATCTTTAGTATTTGATAGGCCTAATCTGGAGCACATTGTGAATTTGTAGCTTTTATCTATTTGACAAGCCAAATATGGTATTTGGATTGTCTAATTCAAGAATGTATTTGACAAGTCGAATACCTAAATTTAAATTCTGATTTTTTTTTTATTTATTTGACAAGAGTAACTAAGCTATTTGACTCGTTTAATATACCATGTTTGGCAAGTCAAATACCTAGAAAAACCATGTTCACTAGGCAATCCAATATCTTAACAACCTGGCCCTCAAGTTTTAAGGCTGAGATCAGATCTCAGTACCCACCAATAACACATTAAAAAGTGCATAAACACCTAGTTTGTTATGCCAAATGGCTATAAACATCTAGCTTGTTATAAAAACCACCACAAAACCACTATAAAACTCTCGGGCCCAGGTTGTTAAGGCGGATAACACCCTCGTTCCAAGGTGTTATCCCTCTCTTAATATTAGAATCAAGTATTTATCAAATAATTAGCAAGCACTTGATAAGTATTTGATGACAAGTGCAGGGGTTTTATGAACGCAGACAGCCTAACCTCAACTCGGGTCTTATATAAAAGCCTAGGCTACGCACGTCCCTAAAATTTGACAAATATATCCTAACTTACCATCAGATAATATATAGGCTAGGGCTGCTATGGAAACGTCAGCCCTAAAGCCATTCTAACGCCCTGCATTCTCCAACATCGGCGCGTCAGCCTTGCTTCGCTTCAAGAACAGAGGTAAATAAAACTATTTGTTTTGCTATTGTAGGTTGATGTTTTTTCCAATCGGAATGGTTGCCGGAAGTACACATCTTCCTTAGCTTGCTTCTTTCCATCCAGCAGTTGCCAGACGTTTTCGTCCACAAAATAACGCCACTATCTGTACTTGTTTACAGAGATGATCCCATACATAAAGCTAATGTTCTCTAGTGCACCATAAATTGTTGCTCTTCCTTAGCTTGTTTTATTTGGAATCATGACAGTGCATATTGCTTTTTTGCAGATCTTAAGCCTGTAGCAAGCTGCTGTTGCTGAAAGCTTACCAAACTTAAGAGTAAGAGGTAATAACCAAATTTCTTTTTAGCTTAGTGAAATCGATGTTTTTCAAATTCTTTTTAACCACCGGCTTTAGAGACACAAACCTCCTCTCTTTTGCATTTTGCATAAATCCATTGTGCCACAGCTTCTCAAGCTGCAATTAAATTTGATATATTTGCTTTCTGTTTGTTCAAAACATTTCAGCTATCCTTGAGCACAACAGTGCTTAATGTGCCCTGCAAAATTGAGCCGCCTTTGCCATACACATCAATTGAACTGCTGCAAATACTCTGTTTCTTTGATCTCGGCATGTATTTGCCTCTTTGCAATGGCAATAAGATGAAGAATAAGCAATGTTTTACACCATTTGCACCACCTGATTAATTACAGCTAAATTATCAGAAGATTCATGTAAGCTCCTCTGACACATTATCCAAGCATTCACTATCAAATACTTCGGATCAAATACCTGAGCTATGTCTAAGTTGCCTCTTGAGGAGCAATGTGGGCACGTATTAGATGGCAATGGAGGCAACCTAGAAAGAGGCCTCTTAAAATTCGAAGAAGAATTTATTGCATCTATTTCTCCATTGTCTTGCTGCTCTGTTATTTGCATGTTCAGCAAGAAACATCTCATTTAGAATATATTTGTCATATCCTTTATGGAACAGTTCAGCCCCATCATGTTAATGTAGGGTTAGGGATCCTTAACCGCAGGCTTTTTAATCCAAGAAATCCCCTGCCGCTGATCCCAGCTCTGTGATAGATCATAACAGGCACCTGTTCAGCCTGCACAGTTTGCAACAGGGCAGCAGCGTGTGTCTGGGAGCCCTGGATGCATCTTTTGAGCCCATGATTCAGCCTCGATGCTGATAATCCAGGCTGGGAGTTGATAATCTAGCTATGGAGGATACCGAGCCTGTGATAATCGATCTGGGGAGCTGATAATCCAGCAGTGAGTGCAGCTTCGGTGAGGCACCTTCGCCGGTTAGGGGGTTAATCCCCCTTGCTTGCCTGTTATGGCAAATAAACAGGCTCGCCCTCCCGGGCTCGCCTGTTTATTTGCCATAACAGGCTCGCAACGGGAATTAACCCCCTTTTGACTGTGTCCTTGAATGGGTCTTTCATTCTGCCTCAGTTGTGTATTGTCGTAAGTATTTCCTCTGAAACTGATTATGATATCAACACGACCGAGGTCAGGTATCATGTAAATTGTTTTGAAGGTGTAAATTGTTTTGAAGGGGTCAAATATATCCGTATGCATTTTACATATATATGTATGCACCTAGATAAGCTGACCACATTTTTTAACACGTGCATTGTTTTTGAAAACCATTTAGCTTTTATGCAGTAGCTGACATTAGCTTGGGACGCTGTTTTTTACCAGGTAAATTTCATATACAGCAATTCCATCATACATTTCTGAACTTTGTACCAATGTCTCATTGCCATATAACTGCTGCAAATTGATTGCAGATAAATGAACAAACAGTACTCTAATATCTGGTCTATAAATAATACTTTTTGTCTAAGCTTGTTTATCTAGATAATGAAAATAGCTGATTTTGGCAGAAGCTCACTACCATTATACTCACTATATCATTATACAGAAGCTCACTATATCATTATACAAGATAGTTTGCTATATCTTTTCTTTCAAAAATCTTGCAGCAGTCTGCAACAGTAATAAGACCAAACACAACAGGACATCAAGCTCTATCAGCTTCAAACGTAAATGCTGGTCAAGCAATGCTTGCCGTGATTCCATTATTTACCTTTTATTTTCTTAGCTAAGAACTTTTCAATGTAGTGCCAAAGTGTGGATATTTCCACTTGCAATGGATTTCCAGAAATACTACATAGGTTGTCAAGGAGGCGTCCCGAGCTTCTTGACTGGTTCTTTATTCTGTCACCAGAAGCTCACAATGTCCTAGCGGTCACAATCCCACTAGATAAAAGATGTCCTCATCAAGTGCCATTGTTGTCAATCTTGAACCTCGCGAATATTAAATAGTTCAATTCTTGGCAAACGATTGATAATTTGACACCGAACATAGCATCAACTTTGAAGCCCTTTTTTACTGATCCAAACAAGAATGATGCAGATTATAATTCATATAGTTAGGCCGCTTGTCCTATTATGCACTTAACTTTCAGATAGCTTGTTCACGCTTCAGTCCAACAGGCTTCTATACATGGCTGAAAATACATTAAAAGTGATTCCTATGGCATCTCAGTCCAACAGGCTTCTATACATGGCTGAAAATACATTAAAAGTGATTCCTATGGCATCTCAACTCCTACTGAGGAAATATCCATGTCATTTCTCTTCTATGTTATGATAAAAAAGGCCAAGGATATTGCAGCTTTCAAAGCAGCTCACAAACTCCAAGGAACCCTGAAGACAGGTGAGTTAGTTTTGAAATGGAACAAAGCAAGGGAAGACATAGCATCCAAGTTTGAAAATCTCTGGGAAGGGCCTTTTGAAGTCAGTGGCACAGCAGGAAAAGACTCTTATTGGCTGAGAGATGTGCTTGATGGCAAAGAATTATTAAATCCCATCAACATTCTACATTTGAAAAGGTATTGGCAACAACATGTTGCCCTCAGCTTATTTAGTTGAGAAGCATTTGGAATTTGTGGGTAGGTTTAGTTTGCTTTAGTTGAATATTATGCAGAAAAGTAAAAAGAGAAATAAAAGAAAAGACAAAAAACAATTCAGGTGTTTCAGGTGTTTAGTTTTTGTTTTCAGATTTTAGCTTAGATATTGATTAATCTTTTTAGTCTACACCAGTGATGCAAAAGCAAAAGATTTGTACATGTTCTGATCTAGTCGAGGTTCAAATCAAGTACTGACATGGTCAAAGCCATGATTCCATGCAGGAGCATCTGGATTCACAGTCATTCATCTCATTACTTATTCACTGCTCTCCATTTCACACTATGTCCATAGTTGCTGTTCCATTAGTTTGTAATCAAAACCCCATATGACATTAACACTGGTGGATTTGGGAATTGTCAATGAGGAAGCCGGTGGTTGAAAAGAAAATGATACATGGGTGTTCGCATGTTAGGAATATATGACACTAACACTGGTGGATTTGGGAATTGTCAATGAGGAAGCCGGTGGTTGAAAAAAAAATGATACATGGGTGTTCGCATGTTAGGAATAAATTAGCATTACTAGACTGTTTTTGGATGCATTTTTAGTATAATAAAGTAAGACTACAGACTTCAACCAATGCAGCACCAAAATGCCATATTATCTCTCTCCAAGCAAATTGCACAAATAACTATTCAAAAATTGATGCACTACTAATCAAATGTTTTTGAGGTATTCTTATGCAATGAAATAAATCAACTTTTCTACCTATTCCTCTTTAGGCTCGATAAGGGTTTAGACTGCAGGCAGCAGCAATATCAGTATCCGCAAGAAAGCGAAATGATGCATTGATGACGTCGTTCTTGTGTTGTTTTGGAAAAGACGTCTAATAACAGATAGGAATACAGAACATAATCTCTTACCTCTACCCTTGAAATCATAAGCAAAGCTATTGCAGATTTAGGAGTGCACAAAAATTTTGAAATTGTAAAAATTTCCAAAAACAATCATCATAAACCAACAAATGGTTTCGAAATTGCAGAAAATTGCAAAAAAGAAGGATCACAAACCAACAAATGGAAGCTAACTGCCTTTGCAATAAGCTCCTATCTTGATTGTTCAATAATCTTTTGTTTCTTGTGTGTCTCTTTCCTCTATCATAACTCTAACTTTGCAACAGAGAACCATAAGTTCTTTGGCAACAACAAGCTGCTCATAACAAAATTAACCCTCTATTACATATATACAACACCAATATTGACCCTAAGTTACATATACACAACACCAATATTAGGGTTTCTTAGCAATATTGACTTTTTGTTTTGAAGGCAAGACTTTTTAGTTTTTCTTTATAATAGAATGGTACACAACCTTCTTGCAGCAGGCTAGGAAGAATTAATAGCTCATAGTCCCCAAGAGGAAGAATTAGAACAAGAACAACAATGCTAAGATGATGTTGTAGAGGCATTTTGATGTAATATGATCAAGGCTCATCATAACTACAGAAAGGTATGACCATCCAACTCATAGCTCATGCGGCACACATGATTACCACAATTACAACCATGGCGTGAAGTCCAACAAGAGTTACTCCTCCTAAGAGTCCCAAAGACTTACCTAGAAAAATAGGTATTGTTGAGACAAAGAGCCAAGCCATTTATAATACTACAGAACTATGCACCTTTCCAACAGGGATATGCTACCACAACCATGAAGCACCGGATCGAAGAATAATAAACAGAGACATCCACGGTGTCAAGAAAAAAATAATCGCGTCTTTTTACAAGCGGTAGCTATTATATAGAATCAATCAAGTGTACTTAAAGCATCACAATCACATGCACTCCACATCAAAAATCGCTTCATGGTTTTCATTATGAAAAGAGTAGTACGAGTCCTATACTAGGATCCTTGATGAACCATGATGAAGACACATACTTCTCCCCTACCATAAATACTATGAGAAATCCCTGTCTTCACTTAAAGAAAAATGGCCTTCAACCACCTAACGCAAAGTGCCAACCCAAACGCAAAGAAGCCAAAAGCAAAAAATCAAGGAAAGAAAGCAATGAATCTGGCCTCTAACTCCTACTTCCCGGAGGTAGGCCACCCAAAGATTTGAAGACAAGGCCAATGAGGTAGTTCAAATATACAATTGTAATCCCTATAAGGTTTTAGACAACCACGTCTCTCCCTTGTAGCAATTAGGAGATGCCATGCATCTCTAAAAATTTCATCACCTTTTCAAGTCGAAACCATTCATTTAGTGAGATTGTCATATTAGAGAAGCCTATGGTTGAACATCTATGTTGGAATTGTCAAGCAATGATTCTAATAACAATAATAATGAAAGCACTTGAAATTACCTTGTTTTGAGGCGCACAAACAACACCAACATTGCTTATGCTTAACATGGTGTTTTTTAACATGCCTTAAGGGGCATAACATATTGGCCACTATGTATATTGGATAAACCGTGTAGTTTGGCCCGGCCATTTTTTAAATCTTTATAGCAAGGGATGTAACATAAATGGCTTAAATCATGGAACTAATATTTTTCCAAAATAAATTGGCCACATCCACCTAACATATAAAGTCGATATGGTCACATTGAGAAACGTAACATGTAAAAATAATAATTGAAATGTTAATCTTAGATGATGTTTTCCATCAAAAAATGCTTTTAATGCTAACCTAATCTTATTCTCCATCAAAAGGTGCTTGAAATTATCATTGCAACCTCTAAATCTCTAATTCCCTCAAAATAATATTGTAGCAAAGGTATAACAAATCAATAGAAAAATCTTGAACCATCCAAATTTAATCGCTTGTTTAGATAATTCCATGCATACCACACCTCAAAACCCTCCTCTTCACTTTAGTATTGAGACTTTTCCGTCTCTTTCATTTTCATTCATTCACCGCTTTCATCGAAAGAAATAGTTTGGTCCGGTGGAATGGGAAGTTAGAGCATAGGTTATACCGTGTGAACAAGGTTTTAAAGTTGGAAGCTTGAAATAATATATAAAGCCCTAGTCTAAGACTACATAGTGACGATAGTTTATGCTAATACTTGGCTAATATAGCCTCGCCACATCCTTAAAACTTTTGAGTATTCTATGATCCGCCACCCCAACAAATTCTTGATTCATATAATATTTCAATTGGCCATGCCTTATGAGTATGAAGGTTCAAAGAAATATCAAATTGGCCACTTATGATGTGAAAATAAGAAGTTGGTGCTTCGAACTCGCCATGGCAAGAACGTATCCTACACGCAAAGGCCAACTATTTTTCAAAAAACATGGGAATGTGTGGCCAATGGCCCATCGGGGCGGGCCATGTATCACCCTGGGTTAATTGCTATACATAACTTTCCCACGATGTATCTATTGTCTAAATTCTAGATGCCAGATGACACAACATATGACACAACCATCCTATGACATCGAGCAACAATTGTATGACAAGTCAGACATATGGCATAAAGTATGATGTAAGTTACAAAGTGCATGTGATACAAATATTTGACATGATATATGCAATATAACTATGATATGGATGACATAGGCATTATACAATGAGACATGTAAAGACATGATATAGACGTTAAATAGACAATCTAGATGATACATACGGCACTTGCAAGCAAGACATACAAAAACACTTTCTAGTATTGCATGACAAGTGTCAAATGCGACATTCGACTTATGCCACGCCAAATTGACATTTGACATACATAATAAGTGATGTATGGCATATGCCACAAGTTTTCACAATACTGAGGAGAAATAAAACGAATATCAACTTACAAGGTTGCACTTAAGACCAAATGTATATGAGAATTTAGAAAGTCGCTTAATTGTAGATTTATGAGATCAGTTATGCCGAAAATGTTTTTGAACATGAATGTTCTTCTCACGAAAAAGTCAGGATCTTGGACAACGTTAGGAAGATTGTTTTTGTCCTTCAAGCACGGTTTAGGGTAAGTAAGTTTTGTTCACCCATATTTAGTCAAGTGCACAAACACATTATAACTAATAGTTGCATAACACAATACCACATTTTCATTGTAAGCATCATTGCAAATGCAAATATGGCTTTATCCTTGTAGATAGTCAATCTATTAAAAGGAAGCTCAGAAACACATCAATTGTGCAAACCAAAGTGGTCATAGAGCGCATTACAATAGCCACAAAAGCTCTTAAAATTATCATATCTACTTTGATGGATATGGTAGTCGATTAGGTTATGAAGTAAACCTAGAGTATTAGGTGGTTCCTTTGAGAATCTTCTAGAAGGAGGATAGAAGATGATGCTTAATCCACCTGGCTATGACGCTTAGAGGACATGGCATAATGTTTAAGTGGCATGAGAGTTTTAATCTACAATGGACCCTACTAAACCATAGTGTTATTTTTTTTTTTTTTTAAATACCATTAAAAATAGCCTTTGGCTTAACTTTGTGCTTAAGGACAACCTCGTCAACTTATTATGATATAGTGCATGCCATATTCCAAAAGTTATATAACTAGTGTAGATGCAATTATTGCTTAAGTTCTAGGTGCATTTGCTGCGATAGTGTTGTTTTTTCTTGGATGATGTAGCTTCATATTGTGCCTAAGGCTCAAAGTTTCTTGTTTGCCTCTTTGCTAGTTTTTGTTTTGTTACGATTTTCCGTGTGAGTTTTGAAAATATAGCATATGTTAAAAAGAGGCATGTCCGCCCCTCAAAAGCTTACGCCAAGAAGCTTTCGACTAATTGCATTATCCATTGGTGGAAATTTGAACCGCATGTTTACAACAACATTTCACTACCCACCTTATCCACGTGTCACCCCCCATACACCGCCTAGATCATTTGGTGACGTGTTGCCTATACAACAAAGTATACACGTACCAAAAAAGTGTATAATTATATATACAAGACAAGACAAGAAAGTACATCTTCCACCAGCCACCTATAGTAGTTAAAATGGATGTAGGAGAATGAACATAGGTGATTCCTTAGAGACCACACCCACTTGGGATATCATAGCCCCGCTTTTGTTTTGTGGCGCCTTCAATACTTGTAGAGCGGCCTCCATTTTCTCGAAAGCAAGGTATAATTTTGCAAACCGATTGTTTTAGCTATATAATGTAATATAAATGCTTTTTGCACTTTTAGGTATTAAAGAAAAAAAAACAGGTCCCTTGGTGAGGCATTGGAGAAGGTCAAGGAAGGTATTTATCTATTTCGAATGCATTTTTGCGATGCTCGTCAAACCATTTCCTTGAATATAATCTTCTTGGTGTTGCAGAGCTCATGTTCATGGGATTTATTTCCTTGCTGCTCTCTATTTTCCAGCCTATTGTAGCTAGCTTGTGTGTGAATCAAAGCCTTTACAAGCACATGCTTCCATGTAAGCATCCTGGATCAAGTTCCTCGAGCCAAGTAGATGTTGCCATTCATAATGAAATCCTTGTTAGACGGTTTCTTGGTGGTGGTGGGGATGGACCTAGCAAATGCCTTTCAAAAGTAATTGTCTTTCTCTCATTTCTATTGTGTATTATAAAATGCAGTTGGAGCAATAGAATGTGAGCTTGGTATGTGCAGGGAAAGGTACCTTTCATTTCAAGTGATGGATTACACCAGCTACATATTTTTCTCTTCATCATGGCTCTAATTCATCTCTTTTACTCATGTTGCGTTATATTACTTGGTAGAATGAAGGTGAAACACAAGGATTATTTGTTATTTCAGTTGTATCACATTTTTTAACTTTTATATTGTTCCCATATATAATCAGGTTTCTTCATGGAAAATATGGGAAGATGAAGTAGTTGATGTGTACGAAAATAGCCCACCCCATGATTATTCATTTTTGCACACTGGTAATTCATTCTTTGATACTTCTGTAATTCTAATTCTGGCTACAACCTTTAGAGGGTTATTACTGATATTATGTGTTCACAGTATTTCATGCGACATTCGATAGAGATCATCATAGGAAATTTGTTCAAGGTTATGAAGACACATGGAACACCATAACAATCATGAATTGCATAGTAAGTTATTGAACAAAGTAGATCGGATTTAAGCCTTTCCATTATTCACTTGTTTATGTGATTGCAAGTATAGTGGCACACAAACTATTAACATCCAATATATAAAAATTAAATCCCCCAACACATAACAACCAACACATAACAACCATTGACATTAACAACCAACACATAACTACCATTGACATTAATTAACACAACCATTGGGTCCAACACATTTAAATTAAAATCCCCCTTAAACCCCTTTGGTTTGGGTGCATATTCACACCGGGTGACTCCGGCAAACTAGAGTCGTTGGATAGGCATATTCACCCTTTATTCCTTAATCTACACCGCATATAAAGTTCCTCGTTTGTGGGGTATGCAAGTACAAAATTTGCTATCTTGTAGATAACAAGATTCGCAAAATACTATAAGATTTCGCTTTTAATACTATATGGTGTTGATTAAATGACGCAAAAAATACAATTATGAGGGTTGTCGCCGCCCCACGCCACCCTCGTCGTAAATATGCACCCAAACCAAAGGGGGTTTAAGGGGATTTTAATTTAAATGTGTTGGACCCAATGGTTGTGTTAATTAATGTCAATGGTAGTTATGTGTTGGTTGTTAATGTCAATGGTTGTTATGTGTTGGGGATTTAATTTTTATATATTGATGTTAATAGTTTGTGTTGCAAAAACTTTTTGCCCTAGGGGCCTTAGGGACGCCAACTGTGCAAAAACTAGAATTCATTTTAGGCTTTCATCACTGTAGCTTTTGAATTTCATCACAATAAAACAAATAGAACATAAGTAAAACTTACCATAAAGATAGAGTGATTGATCCCATTATTCTCGAAAGTCATAAAGTTTGCAACACCCATACACAAACATTTTCAACTGAATTTAACAAAGAGCCTTTTGGCCTCCATGGATTCTTGTGGTGAGAAACCAAAGTGGAAACTTTTCTCGCTTGTTAGCACAAGGATCTAGAAGCCTTGGAATTTGCTTAATAACCGCCTCAAAAACTAAAAAATGCATGGTAATTTTTGCAAGCTTCATTCGAATGAGCCATAAAACAATATCCAATAGCGCAACTCAGATTAATCACCGGTAGGATGTGAAAGCCTACCAAACCCGGCCGAAAAAATTGTTGTTTTAGCATAGATAACTTAACCAAACATATCCATATCATACACTATCAAAAAGATCTCGGAGAGAGCTTTCCAACGCAATAAAAAACATCTGAAACAGAGCTCTGGATCAAAAGTTATGATAAGAAATATGTTGCCGATGGGGAAACTACACTACATGTGCCCTTCAAGCCCTTCATTTGCCCAACCCGGCCGAAAAATTGATGTTTTAGCATAGATAACTTAACCAAACATATCCATATCATAAACTATCAAAAAGATCTCGGAGAGAGCTTTCCAACGAATAAAAATCATCCAAATGAGCTCGGATCAAAAGTTATGATAAGAAATGTGTTGCCGACCGGGAAACTTCACTACATGCGCCCTTCAAGCCCTTCATGCGCCCTTCAAGCCCTTCATGTGCCCATTATGCACCACACACACAAAAAGAGGGCTTTTGTTATGAGGCATTGGTTGTTGACCATTATGCACCACACGCACAAAAAAATGGCTTTTGTTGTGAGCCATTAGTTGTTGACCATTGAAAAAAAAAAGGCTAAAAACAATGGCTCAGAAATGGTTCACTCTAGATGTACGCATTAGTACATCCATTTGAATACATCACGAAACCATAGGAAAACCTTAGTGAAAAGCGTACAAAAACACAAAGAAAACCCCCTGTTATTATGCTACATATTTTTAGATCAAATTGCCTCCCAGAAAAAAATATTTCTCTTCCATTGCAAACATAAAGTTAATGAGAGTGAAAAGAGATTTCTCTTAGCTTATGGTTTAGGGCAATCAGTATGTATTCGAGACAAGACTTGTAGGTTATGACATTTGGTTTTACTTTTAAGCTACAAAGCATGTTAAAAATTATAATTTTGCATTTGCAACTTCCAAATTATGTATAGTCTGATGCTTAAATTATGCAGGCATCACTTGCTAGACATTTATCCTTCAAAACGGTCAATCAAGCAAGATATTTGAGCCTTCAGACTGGTTTTTTCTCAAGGTAAAAGGTGTTATAGTCTACTTTGGAGACTAAAAGAATATTGTAGAGTATCTTGCGCTTTTATGGAATAGATATTGAAATTCAAGATTTATAGAGGCATGCATATAAAAACTTTAAGGCTTCTCCCTTGTAGACTTTTAAAGAAAGAAAACTCAACACAAAAGTCATACATGGGAATGATTATCTAAAATATGGTGGTGATAATGTAATATCTATACCTGGCATATCATTCCAGTATACATGCTTGTTGCTGTGCATATTGCTTACGTTGTTGTAATATCAGAACCTAAATTAGCTCACTCTTACAAAAGTCAAGACTAAACTAAAGAATTTGCTATTTTTTATGAGGTTGATTTTCTTTTCTCCAATCTATTTTAGCAGATCTTAAAATAGGAAAAAGTATTTTTCCAATAGATCATGGATCATTGGGTCCATGAGCCACTTACCTATAAACTAGTATGGAAGAAGGATGTAATACTCTTTTATTTGCTTATTGTTTGATTATGTGCACTGGGTAGCCGATGCATCCTCTTGGTGTCGTATCCTGATGCATGGTCCCCAACTAAGCAAAAGGCATTTCATCTTGGTTCTACTTGGCTCTTCTAGTCAATTTGGAAGTGTCAAAGACACCACATTCTGCTCATGGAGTTATTGTTGTATCCCATGCTAATATATTAATGGCTTGTAGATATTCCTTCCCAGAGTCAGACGTAAAAGATTGTATTTGATTCAATACCTTCAAATTAACTCTTATAACTAGTACACAACACGCTTCAGGCTCATATTCCAGAGGCGTCTTCTTGGGCTTATACAGATGGATGAGATATGTATATTGTATAATTTTTACTCTTGATTAATGAACTTTTTTATGTCCCTCAAAAAGAATTGTTTGTTTAGGGGCTTTGCCATTACGATGTCTTGAATATGGTTGTTTTATGCAGAGTCATCATCTCAAGAGAAACTTTGATTTTCATGGCTTTATAATGCTGTCGTTTGAAGACGACTCCAAGGTGGTAGTTGGTATAAGGTTGTCCACCTTTTCATTCAAGTTATTAAAATTTGTGGACAAAAATTAGAAAAAATGTACCTGATGCAAATTTCTTATGCAGTTCTTATCTATGGGCATTTGTCATATTATTTCTTCTCATCAATGTGAATGGTGAGTGTGCAGGGGACTATTAGCATATATTGAAATCAAGACTGAAGCTTTTAAGATTTTTCTTTGTAGGATGGCATTCTTACATTTGGACAGCCTTCATACCATTATTTGTAAGACTTCATACCATTTGGCTATAAGCAGATTGTCTTTTGAGAACAATGTAAGATTTTTTGACGGGTTTGTTTTTGCATTTTAGTTGCTTCTCATTGTTGGGACAAAGTTACAAACCATTCTTACAGAAATGGCTCTAGAAATTGCATCTTCAGAACTTGACAAAAAAATAGCAGTTAAACCACGAGATGAGCTATTTTGGTTCAAGCGTCCAAATTTTACCTTGCGTCTAATACACTTCATTTCTTTTCAGGTAAAGATTCTTTCGGGTAGAGATTCTTTAGCAAACTAAAGGTTTGTCCATGACTAGAAGTCCTTGACTTCCAAGACATTCGATTATGACCCACACATAAATTTGGCATTATTCACTCTCATTCTCCTCTATCCCATGGTAGATGCACATCTACTTAGTTAGCCTAGTCTAGTAGATTAAATTTTGTTCGTTCCTATGAGCAATTCAAAGTCAATTAGTTTATCTCAAATCAGCCATCACACCTAGAGACGATCTAGTTTCTATACAAAGGGGAATCTCTGTTGTTATATTGCCACCTGACCAGGGCAAAGGGAGAATGATAAATGAGCTCAGATCTTGTTCCATCATCATTTTTGAGAAAAATTGGAGGTTAAGTGTATTCTCTAAAGACCTCCATCTATGTCCCCAATCAGAATCTTCTGACTCACTATTGGCTTATTAGAAAAGGATTTATTCTAGACTCATTAGAGATCTGGAAGAGATGGAAACACCTTAGCTGAAGAATCCATTACAATATCTTGTTCTACAATTCCAATTAGGTGCTCTCGACTAGCCAATTAATAACTTAGATAATGCGGCACGTAGAAAGATGCAACCGAGAGGCTCTGCTACTACCACATATCCATTGTTGCGAGCACGCATATTAGTGGTGATGAGGAGCATATAATTAATGTGAAAGGCTAAAATTCAGTTGGTCAAGAGATTAGTCACATTCATGGTGGAATGCAAGTTGTTATTAACAGACATGAAACCAGAGTTTGGTCCAAGGTTTGGGACAAGAACGTTACTACAAAGCAGTCTCTTTTGCTTTGGAAAGTTGTGCTTCGGGCGCTAAGGGTTAATGTTAGAGTTCACTCTTTTAAGCCAATTGTCAGCAATCTTTGTCCAGTTTGCAAAATCGCCCTCGAGTCATTGGAGCATTCTCTTATCCTATGTGATCACCTCCGACCCGTTTGGGCAGCTGTTCGCACGTCTTTTCGTGCGCGTCTCTCGAGCCAGGATGTCCTCCTCGGCCTTCTTCCTCCCAGGCGGCCACGCTTTAAAAAGTGGGCATTTAATATTTGCAGGACCCTAGTCTACTGGGTGGTATGGAAGTATAGATGTCAAGTGGTTTTCAGAGGCGAGCGCGGTCCTGTTGCAAACCTCTATCAAGAGTTTAAATCTCGTCTGCATGATCAATATTTGGCTTCTAGGTTACATGATGATGTTAAGGATGAGGTGTGGGGTTATCTCCACTTTCCTTAGCATTCCTTTGTAATATAACTTTCTTTTAATATAGTTTTCTCGTTCTTCCCACAAAAAAAAAGGAAGATAGTCACAAAAAGAAAAAGAGGATAGGAAGGGAACTCCTTAAGAATAGAATAGAATAGAATAGTTTTTTTATAGTTTTTTTTTTTTAAGGAAAGCGCATATGAGGAACATTTATTTAACTTTTTTAATTAGTTGGTATAACATAAAATGATGATGATGCTACATTATTAGTATATATTTCATTTTTTTCATATTTTTGATTTTTGATTTTTTTGTTCCGGGTGCTATTTTTCTCTGTCTCTATCTAATTGCATGTCAATCGACATGTATACAACGTTAGGGATGTTTGAATTCGGTAGCTAAAATGTTGTCCAGAGAGCAAGAAAAGAGGTTGGGGCTTCTCTTTGCCGGTTCAATCTAGAGAAGGCGATCAAACTGCCAAATCCTTTTCCCTTCCATCTAGCTCATTATTTTCAACATCTATTATTTCCACCAAAGCGGTTGTCTTTCCTGCAAACATGGGACCAAGAATGAGATGTATCTCTCCAGAAATCCGAGTCAGTAATTTATGTAGATGACTACCCCATTTTCTGTTGTTTAATGCCAACTGTTATGGATGCTAAAATATAAAGAGATTGTGCTAAAAAGAAGTCCAAATAAGAGCTAATTGGTTGAATAGTTGTCACATTATCGTGGTGGATAATGCCGATTTTTAAGCACTTACCAAGACCTCTATTGTATCCAGGTTCCTATTAAAATGTAATTGCTCAAAAATTCTCTAGATTTTCTTAACAACTATCTAAGTTCAAGTGAATTGAATGATTCATTTAATGTGTTCAATGTAATTGTTATACAGCCTTGGGACTATGAAGCAAAAAGGAGACGTGTCACATATATATTATATGACCATCATGCAGGCTTATCTTGTCTTTTCCTTGTCAAAAGACCTAAATTCCAAGTGGTTTGAGAGTCCATTATAGTATGCCATTTTTGAATCATATTTGATCTAGTTCTGTGGAGTTTGCATTAGTACGTCATCAGGTAGATCTTCTTCAACTTATGAGGCACTTTTCATTATGTTCGTGGTTGTGCAGCTTCATCATCTCATCTAAGGCTTAAGCTACCTGAGATAGATTCTCACCTTCTTTCTTGTTTGTGTTAAATGTTCGGAGAAGCAATTCTGTTTTGGCTCCTTGGCTATTTAGAAATTGATTATATGCTACCACATTCATCCTTTTTTTCTCCCACTTATCATGTCTAATCAAGTCCCTCAGTGTGAGCTTCGTCTGTCTAGTCCAATTAGCTATGTCGTCGAACCATCATGTGTGTTTTGTTCTGTATCCCCTGCTCTGTTGCTTTGTTGACTTTGCCAAAGCATTCTACATTGTTTCCCATCAGAAATTGCTAAGTCAATTAATTCAACTCAGTGTTCCAAATGAATGGGTAGTGCATGCTATAGGAAGACTGTATGAATCGGTCTGTGGAAGAGTTCTTACGCATATGGCATGTCTGATTATATCATCAGTGATATAGCAGTAAAGAAAGGTTGTCCGATCTCTCTTACTTTATTTTCCACATATCTTTCATGAGCTGGTAATTCTTTTGTTGTACGTTGATGATGTACTTTTATGCTCCCACGTTGTGGAGGATTTGCAAAGGTTGCTTGATGTGCTGGCGTCTGCTCACAATTTGGGTTCACAATCAATTTGGAGAAAACGATATTGAGCTTTGATATGCAAACCACTGCCTTATTCCATCAAGGGAAATATCTGAAAAGAATCAATCTTATAAATGTTTGGAATATGAAGTGTTTATTAGACGCATGCCTTTGACAAAAGATATAAATCTCAGAATTGTAGCTGCCCTAAAAGCATTTTATGCAATGTCTAACATGTGTTGATGTGCTCATATTATTTACCGACTACCCAAAAAGAAACTTTTTGAAGCACTAGTAATGCTAGTGTATTGTATGCCAATAAAATATGGGAATCATCATTGTGATAAATGAAACGAGATTGAAGCAATCCAAAAAGCCCCGACCGCACCAAGGGGGCGCCACCTCATGGAACCCGCCAAAACCACGGCATTAATGGAGGGGGTGATTTTTACCCTTATTCGTATATATACTAGGGGTCATTGGGGTTTTGAATGTTCTTCTAGTTGTAAAACCATACGGAAAGGGGACAAAATTTGCCTAAGAGAAACATGTATACTAGGGTTTTTCGCTACCCTATGCACGCAGTGGCATATCCCATATAAAGAAGGTGGATTCCCAAGGACGATTCCCTTGTATGGTTTGCACTTAATGTTGCAGGCATTTCTCAATTTGGATGGCAAAAATTGTTGGTACAAAGATTTGCAATGCTAGTTACCCGATTAAACCTCAGCGTTTGTTCCTAATTCAAAAAGTTCAAAGCAAGCACCATATTGACCATCTGCCAAAGAGAAGGTCCAATTATTATATTAGGGACTTCAATCCAAGGCGTGACCATATCATACACCCATACATGAGCTTTCACAACATATTTTCTAGGCAGATCGAATCGATCACATGTACTTGCATAATTTCCCATTGCTTAATGATCAAGGGGGGGAGAGGGAGATGGTTGAATATGGACAAGAACCAAAGAATCTATTATTGCAACGAGGGTATTGAGAATGAGAAGCACGCCATTTATTTCTACCATAAACATGACAATCTTTGTGTCAAATACTTCATGATTGACTGGATTATACCCATGGATAGGTTGTTTCAGCACCATCTAACGCTCCAATTCCTGGAGAATTACCTTCGACAACTTCTAGATGACATCGAGTATCAGTAGCGTTTGAATGATATTCGTAATAGTGCTTTTTCGTTGTACTTGATATTTTTGTCCTATAGCCCATGGGCTCTCGTGGACGTTAATAAACTTTTGTACTGCTATCTATATAGATGCCCAATAATATAGAAAATGACCAAATAATGTAGAGGATAGCAGGCTTGTTTTACTTCCAAGGCACATCTTACTTGTTTCCCCCTATTCCCCTAGTTTTACATACATATTTTCATATAGTCTGGCAACTGCTCGCGCCATCCCCTCACGCATCCCCTTAGGTGTTGAGGTTGTTTTTAATTCCTGTATTAGTTTGCCTCTTGGGATCATATCAAAAGCCTTTATAAAGTCCACACCAACATATAACTTTCTTATTCTCTGCTCTAGCTACCATCTCTTTGGCAATCCCTCATCTAGCATTTTGTTAAGCAAAAGATGTCGCTTTCTAATCTCTCTGTTCTTGCTTTGAATATTACTGTTGTGAGTTCGTAGATATCTAGGGCCTTTTTGTTTGCCATTTTTCTAAGAGCTTCCCCTACCTCCTTAACTCTTAGAAAATATCAAATTATTTCGTCTATTCCAATCCCATTAAATTTGCCCTTGTAATTCAGCATCTTTAGGTACTTTGGCCAATCTATTTCCTCTTGTTGCCCCTTTTTTTGCTACTTCTGCTTTTGTCAAGAATCTCCTAGGATCTAGTCCAATCATTTCCCTCTAGAATACTATATTGCTTTCCCTAAAACTTTTCCTCATTATTTTCTTGTATTTCTTCCTTATTTTGTCGTGCTCATGTGTGCCTTTGGAACTAATTATTGTTCCCATTTGCTTACATTCCTCATCAAACCAGGCTAATGATTTGAAGTTGTTCATCCTATTCGTGGGTATCGTATAACATAAAAGGGCAATTTGAGATTACCATCTCAGTATCTCGACTCCACTTAATGTATGGCCAGTACTCTCAAGATGAGAGCATACTCACCTTGTCATGGTACTGGGTTAGTTCAAGTATGGTTGATGTTATCCCATAGCATGCCCTTTTCTAGTGAAACATCATCTGAATTCATTCCCAACCAGGGATATTTTTCACTCTTGGAAACTTGTTAATATAAGAGGACGACCCAAGATTTACCATCTCACTATCTCGGCTGCCCACGGACGAGCATACTTGCTCTATCAGCGTACCGAGTTAGAATATGCTTCCCACTGTCCCAGAATCTTAAGAGTAGGAAAGGTCCCTTTTGGGGTGAAACAATATTTAAATTTGTTCCCAATTAAAGATACTTCCCACTTTGGAAGTCTATTAATATAGGCGCACTTAATCGAGCCATCTCGTGGTTTTAAATCCGGACAAGAATAGGTTCTCAAGGCCCTCAATTGGGTCCCATCGCCAATTGGTCTCCATGGATGATAAAACCATCCACTTCAATTCAATTATCTCGATCCTCTTATGTATTCTCAGTGCCCCCTAGATGAGGGTATCCATCTTGTTAGGATATTGATGAGCTCGAGTCGGTCGAGAGAGATCGAAATAAAAGTCCCTTTTTTGGGGTATAACATATTTGAGATTATTTGGTGGATTTTGATCAAACAAGAGTATCGCTATCTTGAAGGATCCTTCAAGGGGGTATGATCAGGCATGAGTCTCTATCTCAAGCCGCTCTGTTAATAATTTATTGATTTTGCTGCAATTCCATGCTCAAATTGCAGTATAATTTGTTGTGTTTATTTTTGCCTGAGTTGGAGGTTGAAATATTGGGTATCAAATAGAGAAGTATCTCATTATTTGTTAAAAAATTCAAAGGTCTACTCTAAAAGCACGATTGAAGTCTTTAGATTTTTCTGTCTTTGAATTTTGCTACAAAATGTTGAAACAACTTATTATTCTTTTGCCATCGAATCTTGTTGCATGATTTTTGGTTCACTACCCATTTGATGCTCAAAATATGTAAGGTATATCTTGCATCTCGCACGACATGTGCATGATGGATTCGATTGCAATAGAGGCAATGCACTCGACTGCAACTGAAATAAGAGGGAATTCCTTTATGTACACCAATGCTCTAGTGGTTTAAATATTCTAACTCTCAATTGAAAGGAATAAAAAGATTTATTGGGGTCCCACCTCGCGACAGTCAGAGATGTCTCTGTGGCTCCATGCTCTTCTCTGCTGAATTTGCCGCCATGCGCTTTCCCTTCTCCATTTGTATAACTATGATTCTAACAGATGGGGAAGAAATGAAAATGAAATGTATTATAAATCAGGAGGCCTCACGTGCCTATAGACAACAAAATTACACATCTTCTTCATAAAACAAAGAGATGAGTCTCAGTTCCTCATCTACTTCTCCACTCTCACTCTCATCATCATTTTCATCCAATAAATTGTTTACAATACGCACATTGGTCTCTCCTAGAACAACACTTCAATCATGAAGGATCCTATCTTATCCCCCTCGAAGTGAGAAGAATGTTGTGAGATCATTCTCTTCAATCCCAAAGCTGTCTCAGACAGCTTTGTAATGCCGGGACATTTCAGCAAAACATGTTCTTCATCTTCTATATCACCACTCCTACATACTTTGCACTCTCTCATTTCCCCTGAATGTTCTTCCCCCATCGCCCTACCTCAATGCCAAGCCGTGAGAACTCAACAGATCCCCGCTAATTGTATGCCTCTTCTTAACCGATATGTCCTCCAAGAAATGTTTTGCAACCTTCAACTCAGATTCATTTTTGCTTGTATAGGAACATCTTAGTCATAGGGTGGGTTATATATTTTTCTTTTCACCAACCATAAACCCATTGTCTAATATCACCATCATATAAAACTGCATCATCCCACCTAATCCCCCACCGTTAGCCATATTTTTAAGTCCTAAAAACCACCCTTTTATCCTCACTTGCCTGTGAGATAGCCCGGATATGGTATCCTATTGTTATCCATGCTCCTAATCTTCTTCAAATATCACGTATCCAGCATCGCTTCTCCCTCAAGAGGCATTATCTCGACATTCGGGCTAGCATCATTTGGTAAGGTGTCCGAATCTTCACTCCCAATTCTAGACGCAGAAATTTCTTTTAGGACTTGTTCAACATCATCCCATAACCCTTTGGCAAACCTCGTCCCCAAATCTCAAGAACCATACAGACAACACTTTGGACTAAAGATTGAAGAGCTTAATCTTTTACCGCCATGACCACAAAGAGATTTTTTCAGCTTACACATGCTCAGACGCATATAAGGCCTTCGGCCCTCCCTCCACTCTCGGATAATGCAAGTGTTCCATCTATGATTTCTAATTGGATTATCAATCCCTGATACTTATAGGCCTCATGTGTCATGGCCTTTATCTTTGTATTTAAACGGGATGGTCTTGTCTCGAGTGCCCCAACCGCCATGATTTTTGTTTTTTTTCAAGGTTTACTTCATGCCCTTCTTTTCACGTAAACTAGCCAATGAATTCAAATGTTGCCGCATGTGGTCTCTTTGTCCGTGCAAACATAACCACATCATTCAAGGAGATATTAACAAATTGATTACATACCCATTTACATCCGCTCCTCCTCCCCATGACATCTCGAGCTGGGGCCATCTAAAGCATCAATAAATAGGCCAAATAAAGCTCTGAGACATCGGACATCCTTGCTTCACACCTATATATCGCACATGTTCTGGAATCTCTTTGAGAAAGTGGTTTAGATAGTTGAACTAATTTCTTCATAAAGTACTCGAACCGCATCTCGTGGAATCTTTAGGCACCTGCATTCCTCTCCATCCGCTCCCATAGTTTCTTCCCCGAACCTTATCAATGCCTTCTTAAAATCAACAAAATGAAATATAGATGGTTTTTAGTACCTTTTAACAGAGTCCATGATGATTTTCAGCACCAACAAGTGGGTCTAGTGTGGATCTATTCTGGAATTCTAAAACCAACAACGTCTGCCCTTACACCCTTTGCCTCACTTCATCCGCTTATTTTTTTTTTCTAGAATAGTAGCAAATAGTTTGAGAATAGGCTACTCACCATGAGCTGCCGCTCAGAATTGTTAACATCCGCTCTTCACACCCCTTGTGAATTGAACAACTCGCTCAATTGCCACCTGGGAAATCCCCGAGTCAACGCTAAAGATTAAACATGTTCACAATTACGTTACATAGTGGCTTGCCAAAACCCACTTCAAGTGTTTCAAAGACAAAGCCCCGACATCCTTGGCCTTTCCATTTCATGAAGTTGCTTTTATTCCTTCTGACACCTCTTCCTCCGGTGACTATTAAGTTTGATATCCTTTATCTCATCCGGAATACCCTCATCATGGTATAATTTTTACCTCCATATTTCCATCAAGGCCGGGGGATCTCTTGTTTATTAGTCCCTTTCAGCTTATTCCAAAAAGTTTTCTCTTCAAGATATTTGTTTACTAACATTTCTTGCTGGTCCCTTACAAACCTCCCCGCTTTTTCCATTTAACCATTTTTGATATTCTTTTTCTACATCGATCTCGCTTTGCCCCGGCCGTTTCTAAACATTTTCTTTATGCTTATGCACTCACCATCAAACCAGAGTTACACTTCGTGCCTTTTTGTATACTGAGATGTGGAGCATTTGGACCCAGGCAATAGCCAATTATACTTATGTAATGTTATGCTGATTTCATTTGCTTTATCTCGTCCACTCGCTTCTGAATTAATTCTTTTCCACTAATTGTTCATAGAGAGAGGGAGGGAGAGGGAGGGAGGGGAGGAGGGAGGGGGAGGGAGGGAGGGAGGGAGAGAGAGAATGGATCGCAAGGTCCATTTGATCCTAATTTATAGTTGCAAAATTTCTTAAGATTTTCAGCAAAGTTGCTAGTATACGATTTGTTAACATTAGCCCTCATGTCCACACATTAATTTATAATACATGTTAGCATATTCTAAAAAATTTCGGGATGAATATTATATGTAACAACCTATTTCTAAAGGTCCCCCTTTTTTTCCCAAACAAAAAACATCTTGTGCCACCTCCACATTTTGACCCCGGTAAGGAAGGAAGAGGCCTTGATTTGACATACGAGAATGAGACGAGGAATATCTTAACCTTAGCCACCGACTGAAAGTATTCGAGCCATTCAGATGTGTTGCATGTTAGTTGGGGTGAAGCTAAGAGGAACAAAGGCTATAACACACCAAAAAAAAAAAAGAACGACGCGCACACACACACACACATAGGGGGCATCGTGAAAAAGAAATATTTTACATGTGATAAATTTCTTTTGTATATATAATCTTATTGTTTTCTAGTTTGGTCTCCATGGATGCTAAAAATCTATCTACCTACCCATCCACCCACACACCCACCTACCTACCTACCTATTTATCTATCTTTTTCTCATTTCTTTTATATTTATTTGCAAGGCTTGATCTTTTGAGTTTTTTTTGCACGCTTATGAGATTGCATTCTTCTTTTGGATTTGGGTATGCCATCCATTTACAAATCTCTTATATTGAAGTGCGATAGTGAATGAAATGCTTGATATATATTATATTATGCAGTTCACACTTGGACACAAGTCTTGTTATTTAGAGAATGATGCATTCATTGCCTTCGTCTTATTATTGGGTGAGAAGTTACACTTTATACACATTATGCATTATGCATTAATATAGAACTAAGAACTTTTGACTAAGGAAATGCTTTTCTGGGGTTTTGTTCAATTTTTGTGGCTACAACACGCTTCCCTTTGTATGCACTAGTTACACAGGTATTATCTTAATATTTTTATTCTTGACAATAACAAATCTACTTATTTTCATATGCCTCTCATGGAATTTTTAGATGGGTTCAAAGTACAAGAAATCCATATTTCACAAACATGTTAAAGGCAAAGATAAGAAAGATATCTATATTGATGGTTATCATGGGCATCACCATGGAGAATACCATCGTGAGTCACAAAGCAAAGACAAAGATCATCATGAAGGAGCACATGCTCAAGAGATATCTCGAGTGATGAAATGTAAGATCTAATGATATAGATTCACAAAATTTTAGGTTGAAATTATATATACTATTTGTTATGTAATTTCTTATCCTTTTATGTTTTTATACGGGAGGCATGTTCACCCAGCCTTGTTAATTGAACATGAATGAGATGAGATAACTACAAAATATGATAGTCATCAATCAATATGCAAGGGAAACTTGTATTAGAGTTTGTTTTTTCTTATCGTGATTGCAAAACATGTTTGGGAATACGTTATCATCTTGTAACTTTACATTTGTCTAGTTTGAAAGTAATGGTTGGTATGTGTGATACAATGTTGTTATTTTAGTGACAATAAAAACCATTTTTGTTTTAGCACAACAAATTCAACCTTTGAGTGTCACCTTATCCGAAAGTTCCTGCCATCCACGGTCTTAAAATTCACCGCCCTTAGATCTTCATCTAGGGGAAAAACTGCTGTTGAGAAAAATAGCAAATTGTGCATGTTCCAAAATGTTGCCCTAACTTTGAAGCCATCTCTAAACCGTTTCAAATGTTTTTCCATCTCGAAGCCTATTTTTTCGGATTTCCATGCCATAACTAACCTTTGGGCTCTAAAATTTTCATGCCATTAGCCTACAAAGTTGGGTTTCAAGATAACCATTCTTGGATCATCCATTGCACTCTCGACTCCTTCTGAGTTTATTTGAAGTGGTCATTATTTGCATGGCAATGTCCTCTTTTCATTCAATTTCCTGGGCATTGTTTTGATGGCAAATGTATGTTCAAGTTTCTCACACTGCATGGGTTCAAGTTTTTTGCTAAGGCCTCGCAATTTGTGTCGCGACATTTACTCGCCATGGTCTTAATTTCTAGCCTCGGGTCATAGCCGCCCCTAGTCAAACCGACGACTTAGAGTTTCCTTTTTTGATACCCTCAGAGTCAAAATAGCCCCCCTGGCCAAAACCGGGCAAGACGCTTTTGATACCCCCTAGTCAAAATAGGCCCCCGGTCAAAACTACAAGACTTAGAGTTTTAATGCTCCAAATAAAAAATCCAAGCACTCGCTTAATGCACTTAGAGTTTTATGCCACCGGGTCAAAAACTCTACTAAGCTACAGAGCAAAAGCTCTACTAGCCCAACCTCCAAACTCCTTCCCACCCAATAATAGAATTCCAAATGAACCTAATTGAGCTCCCCCACCTATAGGGTTGAACCCCCAAACCCCCATGCCAACCACTAATGCAGCACCTTTGTGATTCCTTTTCAAATTTTGAATCCCTATATACTTCCCGCGGCATTTCTAATTCACCGCCAAGTGCTCGAAGTTGTAGGCCTCACAAACGATGGAGGGGAATTTGCATGCCCAAAGAAGCTGCACGCACGGGCGAGGGCCCTCCCCTGAGTACATCACACGTGACGAGGTAAATACATGCCCCGAGGGCAAGTGAATGCCATTCAGACAAGCCGATAGGGTGTGGAGATGCAAAGGACACCCAACCGGGCAGCCTATTCTCAAGAAACAGTTGGTAAAAGAAAAAAGAACGATTTCTCACTGAAGAATGCATTAGGCCAACGGGATGACCGCTGGGCTGGTTGACTTTGAGCGCGCAGCATAAGCATGCCATATTGTCGCCCAGCCTAAGAAGTGAATTGACAGCGATGTCCCGCGACTCGAAATGATGCAACCCCGACGCTCTAGATCAGCTCCAACCGGCAAATGTCGAGGGGATGTGGTACAACCGCAAAATGAGCCCGGGAAGTAAAGGACGCAGTTGGGTAATGCAAATATTGCCCTAAACGACTAGTTTACGTAATTGTGAGGCTACAATGTCCGATGTGGGAGGTTGACACCCTAGAAAAGAGATGCCTTTAAAGTCACGTGGCAAATACTTCGTGCCGCCCTTGAGAAGAGGATGGCCGAAGTTCCACGGGAGATGTATGATCTCGCGGGCATGCATATGAAATGTGCACAAGTACCACCACGTGGGCAGCACCATCACCATGCCCAATACCGAAAAAGCGCAGGTTGCAGTGGAATTAGACGTCCTTCAAGGAGGAGAAAGACCGCCACCTCGCTTTACCAACATTGTGGTTCTGGGCTTGCTTTTGAAGAATGTGGGGATCTCACGCCTAAGCTCCATGCCCCGGTGTTGGCAAGGCTCCAAATTGCATCTCCTTGACAAGAAGAAACCCGACGTGAGCCTGAGGGCCAAACATGAGACCCTCAACTAGTTAAACTCACAAAGGCTCCGAACCGTGCATCGAAGACGTTGATCTTTGCAGGCACGCTAGTCACTTGAAGGGGACACGATAACACATGAACATGGATATGACCCCTACCAATAGAAGGAGAGGCAAGAGGAGTTTGCAAAGATTAGACAGGTCGACAGGGGATCGGCAGCGGGGGGATCAACAGGCCCGGGTGAATGGCAAGATGAAGGTATTTGTGCCTCCACTACCAACAAAGGGCGTAAGAAGCGGCGACTGTGGGACCAAGGACCTCTAGATCCTCCACCGCACGGCGCGATCACACAAGAGCTGTGACTAAGTACCCGCATCAGCAACAAAAGAGTGAGCTCTGACATGAGAGCCCCGACACCCCGCCAATGGCTCACCCCCGCAGCCTCCATAGGGATCGGGATAGGGCAGCCACCACGACAAAGATAGGAAGAGTGCCTTCAATTGCATCGCGGAACTCAGGGGATTTCCTCGAAGTGCGGGCGAGGGGCATTGCCGAAATTGCTACAGTGCATGGACATCATCTTCTTGCAAGAGACATGGGAATATAGTGGTCATCCGTTACCAACATCCTGTGGTACCATCATTTTCATCGCCAATGAGCGCCATGGCAAGCGAGGGGTATGGAGGGGTCGCTGGTTACTTCAAAGATGCTATAGCATCCACGCCTTGCGCCACAAGGTTGATAGACCAACCGCCACTGCGGATACGAAAGTGTCTAAAATTTCATCATCACCCAATCGCTCATTGCAGGATGTTATATACCCCATGAAACTTCTAAGTTCTACTGTGGTTCATCAGTGATATAGATGTGCATATGCCCTATAGGGAATCAGATGATGACATAGAGCAAAGACGCTGTGAGGGTCATGTGTTTTTATTAGGAGATTTCAATGCACGTGACGACACAATGGCGCCGGTCATCTTTCGTGGAAATGCCGACTCCAACCCACTTTGGCTAGAAACAGAGGTATCCCAAAGATGCAAGACGCCCCTGTGATACGCTTTTGGAGCCTTTGAAGAGAGTTGGTCCAGCTCGCTGTGCATCTTGACATGGTGATCCGCGAATGGTATGCCGGGATGGTCGCGATCGAGAGGCTTCACTTCTGCGTGTTTACTTGGGGCTTATGGTGGAGCCAACAATATGGACTATCTCCTAGCTCCAAAGGCTTAACTTGTTATCATTAGAGATTTCGCTGAATGTGCATAGGAACAAGAGATGAAGAGACTTTGTCGCACCATTATCCACTTTATGTCACTTTTGATTGAGGCACTCGCGTGGCGGGCTACTGTGATGTACTCCCTGGGGTTTGGGATACACCCCAACCATCGGAAGCAAGGTGATATGAGGCGGCGCTTGAACGGAGCTGCTGTGGGATTGATGCCTCTATACATTGCATGATAAGTGTGAATGGTTGGTGAAGGCCTTACCGCAGCAGCCTGCTGAATGCTTTTGTTAGAAGAAAGCCCCCGCTAAGGGACATTGCACAACCTCAAAACCCTCGGGTTTGATAACGAATGTAAGGCTCTAAAGAGTCGCCTACGCACCATCTTAGATCCACAGCCCCAAGAATGTGCCATTAGGGACTATAAGGCATTCTTTGAAATCCAAAAAAAACATCGCTACATTACGTAAAATCGCCAAGGCATGTTTGATCCGGCTGATGATCGAGCCAAAAGCCTTTTGGCGAGTGTTGTATAAGAGGCATCAACCACCCGGCAATGTTACATCGATGCTGGAGACAATCTGCTGGAGGAGTTGTATGACCCCCGTGAGCAATCGCTGACTTACCGTATCAGCTAGAGAAACACTAGCCTTCGAGAGGAGGACATCCACCGTGGTCTTAGGCATCTTGCTAATGGTAAAGCAAAGGACTTGCGTGGACTTCGTGCCGAAGTTATTGAAATGGGTGGGCCAGCCTTTGCTCGTGCCTTTTTGTGGATAATCAATCGCCATCGAGAGGGCCTCCCACAGAATGGATGGTTAGCAAGGTACCCCCTATTCATAAGACGAAGTAGGGATGACTCCACCAACTACCGTGATGATCATGATGAGCCCGTTATCGAAAAACTTCTAGCAAGTGTGCCGGAGAAGAAGTTAACGCAATGGGCTGAGGAAGTTGGAGCACGCGCAGTTGCACAGTGTGCTGCGCCTCGCCCACCCACGAGTAATCATATTTTGCCCTCAATCCTTATGGAAGCTAGCCGCAATGCACGACGCGGACTTGTATTGCTGCTTCGCGGATTTTAAGATTCAAGATATGATACGGCCCTCGACCCGGCGTGGCAACGCTTTGCAGGAGCTACATATCCCATGCCAGATTTGCGCATCGCCATCCACCGGGCCTATGACGTAATATATGCCACTTTGCATGCGCCGGACACCGGGTGAACAAAGACCGTAGGTGTTAAACAGGGATGCCCGCATCTCCAATGCTTTTGGACTCTATATTGACAAGTTGGAGACCGGATGCAAGAACATGGAGGTGGTGGCCCGCAGCTGCCGTAGAGGTATATACAAGAAAACAGCTTTGTTCTATGCAGACGACCGGGCTTATTGGCCCATACAACTAGGAGTATGCAGAACATTTAAATGCCCTCACTAATTTCAGGATATAACAGAATGACCGCACAACCGCCAGAAAACCAAGTTGTTGCTAATCCCCGTCAGGCAAAGATGATGTCCTGCACTTCTATTACAGAGGACAAAGGATGGAAGTTGTAAGGACCTTTTAAGTATCCTGGGAATTGATTTCTCTCAAGCTAACATGCTATGGGATGACCGTGGTAGAAAGAAGGGTAGCGCTGGGTGGAAAGCTCAGTATGCAATGCGTAATAGCCGTTATAGAATAGATCTCTCGCGATTAAGCACGCGAAGCACACCTGCTCCGAGCACTCGTGGGAACCAAAGATTGGCTGTATGGGGGTAGAGGTCCTGGGGCCGCCTAGCAAGGGTAACTTGGGATAAGCTAGAGAGGGTACGTAAGGCTTTCCCCGACTTTCATGCCTTTAGCGCCAAGGACACAAAGGTTTTATCCAATTTTGTCAGATGAGACTAGTTTTTGGCCCCCGCAAAGATTTTGCTATGCGCAGCACCTTGGCGATTTCCATAATGTTGATTTTAATGGATGCACAACATCTTCCTCCCCGGGCTCGTTATTATAATAAGGGCCACAACGTCCAAAGAGAGTGTGGCGTGAGCATTGTAGGGGATGGTTCGTAGAAGATGGTCCATAAACTATCAACAGATTATGGTTATGTCTGGATATCATGAGCAGAGCTGATTTGAATGAGCACTTTGCTACCTCTCCGCGGGATGCGCCCACCTTGCAAAGCCCAAAACAAAGCACTACCACATGCGTGTTAATCCGCCGCTTGAACATGACCCCCACCAAGATTTGAAGGCACACATCTCTACCAAGAACGAGAGCCCCCGCATGAGAGATTATGCCGGTTGCCACATGTAGATAGTAGAAGATGAACACCATGCTCTACAGGAATGTCGGGCATATGCACACATCCGAAAGCAGCTCATGCCCCATCTTTATGCTCGATATAGCAACTCATCAACTGCTGGCTTCGCCAATGGTTGCACGCCTCGGCCCTACATTTTGCAAGTCTCCACCGCCGTGGAGTCCTCACAAAGATATTCAATGTCATAGTCGGTTTTATTTTTGGTGACTTGCATTCTTGTTTATGTAACATGGTGAGAGCCTATTCTGCGTCTCACCATCATCGACTATTACTCTTTCAAATTTTGAAGTTATCAAATTTTATAAGATTACGCTTGATTTAACGCTCTACAACAAAAATGTCCAAAGGTTCTACTTGTGTTCTACTTTTGATATATTGGGTGAAAAGTACTTTGAGCAAATGATGAGGAGAAAGATGATGATCTAAAAAATAGTGCACAAATGAAGTAAAGAACCGAAACCGCTGAAATAGAATGCTCTCTTAGTTTTATTGTTTTTGTCCTTTTCTCTCACAATCATGCTCACCCATTGTTTGCAAAATTGTTGGCCGCCTTTTGAAACCACAAATCGATGATATCGGAGGAAGTAGAGGTACCGCCCTCGCCAAAGTGTGATTCAGTGTTCGACACTCCACCATTGATTATATTTTTACTAATCAGACCTTGATTGAAGATAGGGGAATTGCCAAAGATGACTTATATTGTTGTTTTGTCAATTTTGCAAAGGCTTTTGATGTTGACATTATGCCTCGTGAAAAGTCAGAGAAGAGATTGATGTCAAGTAGAAGCCCTCTAGAGTTGCAAAATGCAAGATATCGGGCTATATTAAAATGCTCCAGCTTGATGACACCATCAAAGCCAACCTCGCCAACAAAAGAGTATTGGGGTCCATCGGGATGCCAACCTCTTCAATGTTGTTTGGTCGAGCTAAATTCATGCACCAAATCATTAGGTATCTCATATATACACCGGTGATGTGGACTTTTAGCTTACACTCGACCGACATGCAAAGAAGATCCGGATGGTCCAAATACTTTCAAGGAGACACCGGGCATGCACATTAATTTAGCTAAGGTTAAGGTATTCCTCGCCTCATTCTCATGTCAACCAAGACCTCTTTTCCTTCACTTATCGTGGTCAAAATGTGGAGGTGACACTCCACCTACAAGTACTTGGGCAAAGAGTTCTCTTCTATCACACTTTGGGACACCTCTATCAAAATACAAGTGATAGTAGACTTGTATGCAATTCAAAACAAAAGTATAAGGTAGAGATGTACGACTGGGCCATCACGCTTGTTCAAGATCTTGGTGGAGCAAGAAAAATTTTAAGCATTCTAGAAGTTTTTCTAAGTGCAAGGAATTGGCCATTCCTTGTGTAATATATCTGTTAAAGTGAAGTATGAAATGGCAATTTTTGCTATTTTCTTACAACTTGAGTCTTAATCCAAATGGCGATTCCTTCTCTAAATATTTAGTGCTTGAAGCAGCCAAATTTAGACAACCAAAAATTTTAGATAACAACACACTAATAATTTCTTTCTAACACCTCAAATTAAATATCCACATAAATCTAACAAATAAAGTCATAAGTCAATAGACCAAAAAATTCTAATGCTATCAAATTTATAAACTACTCATTTACCAAAAAAATATTATTTTCTATGATAGGTAGTTTTTATATTAAGTAAGTGTAGAAACTGATAAAGACTTACAAGAATATAACAAAATTGTTATTCTCTAGGGAATGTCTTATGTTTGAAATGGCCATTTCGTTGGCCAATCTCCGTTATCCATAGAACTCAAATGGCCAAAATATTGGTACGTCCCAAATAATCACATAATGAATTGGCCATTCCAATCCTTTAGTTGCCAATAAATTGTTATAAAATAGTGAAACCGCACCTACTACATAGCTAAGTCATCCTACTCGACCGCCCTGGGGGATTAGATATTCCGAAGCCAAATGGACCGTCGGGGCCACTAAAAATTTTGCTCACCTGGGGCAAGTCCATGGTCCTGTAGGGGATAGGTTCTTGCCTTTTTAGAGGCCCACAATTTCTCGAGACTCACACTCACAGACCGCTTTGGACGCATCTAGGCAATCTCCCAAAGATTCCGACACCATGATCGCCTTTTTGTAGGCTAGCTCATCATTCAAGAAGCAGGTGCAAACCTTCGACAGTGATTCAATGTTGTAGTGTATAGGTTCATCTATGGCATAGATTGAGATGCTATCAAGTTTCTTTTTTCTAATCCAAACCCCGAAGTAGTAATACATGTCCATTTAAGGCATCAACTCTTCCATGTTATCATGAAGGATGATTAGGCTATTGAACTCATCAATCATTCGGCCAATATCTCTTTCCATGATGTCCTCTCGACCGATCTTCCATTTATGGCGCCAATCCTTGTTGCCCAAAACTCCATGCAACTCTAGCCGCCTTTTCCACCACAACATACCAAATTTTGTGCTACATTTGCAGATATCGTGATCATTTATCCAATAAGTGTATCTCCATGCTCGCCCCCACATTGTAAGTGTTGCAACCATAATACGTAAGAGTGCACTAAGTCTCAACCCACGCCCTTCCATCATAGACCTGTCTATCAAATTCAAGCCATACCTCTCGCCTCCTTAGCATCAACACCTTATTACCAAAAACAACATCCCAAGAATAACGCTCACAACCACCACCTAAGCAGCCTTCTCAATAACCTTCTTTGTCTTCAAATCCACTGCCTTTAGATCCTCTAAAGCACGTTGTTATTTTCGCCATCAATGCCAATGCATGTGCTTTGCACTACATCAAGTTCAAATCCAAATTCTAGGCACCAATCAGACCACTTATGTGAGGCTCATTGCCTATCAATTGTGGGTTGCCAATGGTAAGCAAGGCCTCCAACCTTCTTTTGTGGAGCAAGGAATAAATTACTAATCATATATTTCTTGTTTGCTATAATGACTTGAGCTAAACTTGCCCGAAACTAATCCCAAAACATTCTATGATTTAGCTAAACTCTACAGATTTTTCTCTCATGCTTTCTAGCATTTAGCTAAACTAACCCAAAATGCATCCCATAAATTTATGTGGTATAGGCACAAAAAGTATCAAGCTAAGATTATTATATTTTTTCCCCAGTTGTTTCCATTTACTTTAGTCATGTTCTTTGTAATGCCAGCTAGTTAAATCTAGGCCTTATTTTATTCCATGCATGCTAGAAAATAAATTACTAATCATATAAATTTTATTGCCTAGAATTACTTTAGCTAAACTAGCCCAAAACTCATTCCAAAGTTTTCTAAGGTTTAGCTAAACATTATGAATTTTTGCTCTTACTTTCTACCGTTTAGCTAAAGCGCCCAAAGGTTGGTGTGGGCACGAAAAAAGTTAAGCTAAAATTATTATTTTTTCTCCAATTTTCCCCATTTACTTTAGCCAACTTGTTTACAAAATATGCTAAAAACTCGCCAAAAAGCTAAGTTTAGCTCTTAAATTATTCCATGTTGTGGAGACCTCCTCGTTCTCAACCCAAAGTACCCCATTTTCGCGATAGGCGCCTTTTCCGCCCACCAATGTAAGGAATTCTTTCATACCCTCTTGTCAAATGTTCTGGTCCAACTATTGAATTGGATTGGCTTGGTCTGATGCCAAGCCCATGGCAGTAGACTCCATACTTGACGTCTCAAGGTATGTAGTCAACCTATATGGTTGCAGTTGTTCCCCACAAGTTGCCTGCCAAATCAATACATTTTCAAGATACCTCGAGACTCTCATGCACAATATCATGCCCAAACTTTTCACGGTCCCCTTAATCTCACGCAAGCGCTAAAGGATACACATTGAATGATGTTTATGCCACTAAAGCTCAAGAGCAGTTTCTATCAATCGGGCCATCGCAATGTCACCGCCATGCAATCACCAGATTTCGACATTGTTGCTAAAGTCACACTTTCAAATGAGGTCTCGTGATCCTTATCTAAGGAACCTATACCACTAGACCTTTGAAGTCCTCCTCGCAAATATTCCCTTCAACTTTGTAGAAGAACTCAAAGATGATCAAGACCCCCTCAATCTTGCTAATATTTTGAAGTTTTATCCTACTCTTCGTGAATAACTTCCCCTACCCACTATGTTAATTGGCATTGTTGCAATATCTACACCTACCGCCCACGCCACTATGGGTATCCATCGATGAATCATGTTCATATTAATGAAGGAAGTCCTATTAATCTATTATCATGGACAAGTTATGTCATCAACTTGAGATCAAATAGTTATATAAAGATCCTTGTGATATCAGTGGGCCAATGGTCACATCACGTGACTATAAGGTATTACTTCGAACTCACAATCAACATTGGTGATCTCAAATTTCCTCTAGAATTGAAGTTTGAAACGAGAGAGGATCCCCGGGCTTAATTATGACATGCTAGTTGTCCGCCCTTTCTTTGTAAGGGTAAGAGCATTCATTATTGGAAGCATGATCAACTCCTCATTACGGATGGCAATTTTAAAGCATCATGGACTTAGAACCGGGCAAAATAATTTCTATTGAGCACTCTAAACCGCACTTTTAAGCAAAGGACGGGATGAAGCTCAAAATGTTTACCAACCGCAAGAGTTTTCCATTGCAACCTCTCGATCCTTCCATTGACCCCTCGGCGCATATGGATCTCAAGAAATGATCACACCATTGCCATGTTGGTTGATCTCTATCCAACCTTTGCCATCAAGTCCAACTTGACCTCTAGATACTCTTGACGCCCCCACAAAAAAATATAACGATGCCCCGGTCAGATATCTCACGCGAAAATACCCATCCGGCAAGGTCTCAAGATGGGACCTACGCTTGTCCCTTCCTCGATAGCTAGACGGAAGGAGACACTAAAGTGTCTTTATGTGCCCATCCCCTATGGACTCCTATACATTGGAAGCATAAACATAAACATCAAGACTATAATACAAGATAATCAGCTACCTCAAGGGTAGCACTATTCATCCATCAATAGATCCATCTAGACATAAGTACATCATTCATCACATCAGCCCCTACCCAAGCTCTGACTCGTGGAGGAGAGTAGACTAACTACCGGGGTCTCAAGATAGAACAGATCGAAGTTATGACAATGACTTTGCCCGGCAATAAACAATGGCTAGGGTTGACCACTCCATCCGGCCTCCCCTGCATACTACCTATGCAGATAGGGCTAAATCAGGTCGGAACTATAACTCCTGCTGGAGACGAACCCCTTTGATATCATTCAACGCTGATATCTGTAATCTCCCCGGGTCCGGATGAGGTAGGAAGGGTTGCATCTTCCCTTCCCCAAACCCCTGGTTTGATAGGTGGCTAGAGGATTGTGATGGCACACATCCTTACCCCGATCGAACTCCCCAAAACAAGAGCCGTGCCAACACCGGGCAACTCTTGAGGGTCGGGCGCACCATCGACTCCAAGAAGTGTCGACTCATACTGCCCTCTCAAGTGACCGGGCTATAAGCCTAGCTCGCCCAAGTCCCTAGTAGCCACGCCAGTAAACTCCATCTATCTTGCCAATCGACTCTATTGTGAGGTGCTCAATCACTTTATAGCCTCTATAGCTTGGTGGGCTCTATGCAATGCATCCCATATAATAGAACTAAAGGATCTAAACTAAAAGCATTGTCTACACAAGGCTACTAGATCTCTATCCCCATTCCCAATACAGAGGTGCAAACATGATCGACCAACATCGGAGATATCCACATAATATGATAAATAAGAAGAATAATATCTAATCCTAATCACATCATCTAACTTTACGCTAGGGTTCATTGATTAGGTTCGGAGATCCAAACCGAGGGTTCTAGAATGCCTCTACTAGAGATAACGAGATGCTAACTCAAGTGGAATCCTAACTTCCGATGATCCACCAAGGAAACTACTCCAAATACCTACCCTGAGGAACTTCCACCCCGCCCCCCGCATCTCCATCACTCAGAGTGGTTTGGGGTAGCTCACTCCTTCCGGGATATGAATGTGCCCCGAGTCGCCTGTACTATGCAATGTTGTAGCAAACAATTCTCTGACCGAACTTTCGAAAGGTAAACGGTGGTTCCAAGACCTGGAGCCAAAAATGGTCTAGAGTTAGGGTTTGGCCATTAGTAAGTTAGAGTTGCCATGTCATGCCATGTGGCTCCAATATGATGCGCCCATGTGGCAGTTCACCAAGAGGGATGAAGCTATGTGGGAATGGTTCTATACCTAAGGTTGGCTAAGTTATGTACAATGACTTACCCATGCTCCATTCTACATACCAGGTATATGAGGCTATTAAGGTAGGCTTATATGGTGGCTTGACGATTTAGAACCTTATTGAAGGACATTAACCTCCAATACTTTAATTATAACGATAATTGTAAGGATATACTTACATACTTATAACAAAATTATATGGCAATAGTTCATCATTATAAAAGTAAATAACATAGTATCATAACAACATGTTTAGAAGTTTATAATTAAGCACAAAATCTATAACTCTATTCTTCCTCGATGTGCTCCTTTCTCTTCAGGCTCCTCCTTTGGCTGACTTGCAATACAATACATCACGCTAGTTTAGTTAAAAAGTTATGGTTTTAAGGGGACCACCCCCAATTGTTTTATCCTCCGCCCCTACCGCCCTTGGATTAGTAGCTCTGACAAGCCTTTTGATATTGATGTCCAGGACTTCAATGTACCCATCTACTATTTGCCCTCTCAGAATCCTTGGCACATTCTGCCTTAGTCTCATAAATTCTTCCATATATTATGCCACTGACAGGTTTCCTTGATCATGGCAAAAAAACTGTTGTATTTGCCTGCTTGTATAGGAGTGAACATAGTGCTTATGGAAAGCTTTTGTCAAGGTGTTAAACTTATAATTGTTCCTCTTCAAATTTTGTTAGACTTTTATGTGAACCCTTCCATCATACATGTGTCGGCCCAATAAGTTTTGCCCACCTTGCCAATATCCTTGTCCTTCATCCCATATGAATTCCCAAATTCTTCCATCTCAATCTCATCAAGTCATATCTCGCCCCATGCCTAACCCGCCCTTCCCCCAAAACCGCCCCCATCTTACGAAGTTTTCTAGAGGTTACTCATGGCACTATCTTACCTTCTTCTGATAATCTTTTGCCTTGTGGTTCCTATGCCTATCATGAGAGCTGTTTGATTCACTCTCTGAACTGCTATCTGATCCACTATCTGGACTATTACCTGGACTGGAGCTCGAAGGGCTAGGGCTTCTCCTATTTCTTCTCTTCATTTTTTTCTTCCTAATTGCTACAGATGTTGCCTTCTGCTTCTAGTTGGTCCTCCCGACCTCTTTTGGGAGATGGTGGTGGTGGCATTGGCCCACACCTTTGAGCTCGCATGAGTGGGGTAGCCCATTGCACAAGTTGTGCCACCTGGTTACTACATCCGCCTGCTGATAGCATCCGCAGATATGCCCTCTTCTTCCTCGTGTTCCCTCGCTAAACAAGTTCCTAGATTGCCGGGCTATGCTGATTCTTATGGACCCTCCGGAGGCTGAAATGAAGTTTTAGCTGCAAGTATTAATCAATGCATGCTTATCATTCAAAGATATATGTTATTATGATACTTTTATGTTTATTTATTTCAAACACAAAGGAAATCAAGATAAGATGCGAGGAGTCGATTAACAGAGTGGAAAAATAATGGATTAGGCAAATGAGAGGACTTAGAAGGTGGGCCAAAGACAAAAGGAAGAGAGACAAGAAGGATGAAGTAAACCCAACAGCCGAGCCGAGGAACAATGCAAAACGGGAAGGAGGGACAGATCAAAAGGCGAGGGAAAGCAATAATCGGATGGGGTGGAAATGGGAATGATCATGGAAACCACGGGAGGAGGTAGAGGAAGGGGCATGGAAATCAAGAAATTATAGTAATCTTTTGGATATATAATCCCCGAAATGTCAAAGAAGGATTAACGAATTTGAAGGCGATGATGCAAAGAAGCTTGGCGTAAATATGGGACTATGATGTGGTGCAATCGGCGTAAACATGGAACTACCAAGTAAAAAGACTACCACAAGTAATGGGGTACCAATTATTGTTATTATGGAAATGAAGAAAATGGAATAAGAGATTTTAACGTTAGCCCCATCGGACATGTGACACTTTACAACACAATGGGAATTGTGGTGGGTCCTTCCCCACCAAAATGGGAATGAAGACCTTGGGTATGGCGCTTTAACGCCTTACCAGACCCATGTTATATACTCTTAACAAAATATTAGAAAAGAAGATAGTAGAAGCATAAAGGAAAGGAGAATGCATGGTTGTATAATTAACATTATTAAATATAGAAAATTTTTCTTAATTGTAGTGTATGCAAGAACCAAATTCAAGGTGTCCAACTATTTATGTAGATTGAAAAACTATAAATAAATGGAAGCACATGCGAGAACAATCCAAAATGGTATCATACACGAAAAGTAGGGGAAAGTAGAATCTGAGAGCTATTGGGATTTGAGAGGATAGCGTAAAAGCTGGGGAAACAAGGGGGATGCTCATTGACATATGACAAGGTTGATATCGGCAAATGGAATAAGAAAATGGAGAGGCTCGGAGGGTACAACCGTTAAAACATATGCGTGTAAAACTATAGTAGATTATATACCATTAGACCCAAACTCGACAAAGCCAAGTGAAGGAAATTAACTTACTAAATTGGCCCTCAGAGGGAACTAAGGAAGACACGCACCAATCATGCTAACCATTAAGGTCAATCCATAACGAAATACTATAGGAAGATGAAGATAGCTAGATAAGGTATAAGTCGGGGTCCGAATAAAATAGTATATTTTAAGAAAAGGTGAAAAAGTTGGTAAGAGAAATAAAATGGGAGGGGAAACAGGATCAGATATGGATAAAGCATGAAATCCTTCCATATGGATACATATGGAAGGATTCAAAATGGGAAGGGGAGCATGATAAAATTTAAAACGACAAAGTGGTATGACCAAGTATGTATAAGGGCTAAAAGGGGTCAAAACTTTGGAAGGGCTCGACATAATATACTAAATTTGAGAAGAAATATACAAGCATACTACAAAAAAGAAAGGGAAGCCATTTATAAAAGAGCAACAAGAGTGAAAAGTGTATCAGATAAGTAGACATCCAAAGGATTTTTGGAAGATATTTAAGAAGAGACAAAAAAATGTGAAAATAACATATCAAAGGATGTAGGAAAAAAATTCAAATCGGCTTTATTTTGGAGTAGAACAGATACAGATACCAGGAGGAATAGTGGAGAGGAATTCACGTAAAAAGAAAATAAGGAAAGCAATATATAGGTTAAACGTAATAATAAAGCACACGACCTGCTAGGGTTCATGACAAATATCTTCAAAGCACGAGGATAGAGCCTCATAATAGTGGTAACTCAGATCTTTAATGCAACATTTAGAGGTGGTCTACGAACAAGTCGAAAGTGCAATAAGGTCATTTTTTCGCCAAGGGAGGCAATCTCCTCAACTAGAGAATCACAAGATAATCATGGTTAATAGTGGGATGACAAAATGGTATAGCAAGGCAATAGTGATCAGAATTACAGAATGGGCATAGGCAAAATAAAAACAGGCTATAGAGCAAGCAAGATTTAGACAAAATCACTTCACAATCGATCACCTAGTAATATTATGAGTTCCGATAGAAAGAATGAGAGCATAAACTACCATATAATTCGTTGGTGGCAATTATAAGGCTATATGAAAAAGTAGAGGCAACCATGAAATTAGGAGACGAAGGCATAGAATGTGACATTGGAGTCAAGCAAGGATGTCCATTATCATTGAAAATCTTTGGACTCTATATAGATGCATTAGGAGAATTTATAAGAAGTAACGATGGAGATAGGCATGCACCAAAGGTGGGGAAACCAGAGTCCCAAACATGTTATATGTAGATGATTTAATTCTGATGAAATTACACAGAAATGAATTGGTGTAGATACTAGAAGAATGATATAGGTCAATCAGTGGAAAAGGCAAATGAATATAAATACCTGAGGTATAAAACAGATTTAAGGAGGACTTGGAACAAGGAATGGAGGAGAGATTGCAATAAAAAACTATTATGGGATGCAACCTATATGTGTAGAGCATAGTATATGACTGGGGAATCAAGACAAATGTTCGGTATGTCTATAACGCCAACAATATTGTATGGATTGAAAGTGTGGGGGCATTTCAACAATGAATTGATTGGAGTCAGAAAGGTCAACAAAGCACTTCTGGTCTAGAGAGCTCGAGATAAAGAAATCCCCCTTAACAACCAACACATAACAACCATTGACATTAACAACCAACATATAACTACCATTGACATTAATTAACACAACCATTGGGTCCAACACATTTAAATTAAAATCCCCCTTAAACCCCCTTTGGTTTGGGTGCATATTCACACGGGATGACTCCGGCAACGAGAGCCGCTGGATAGGCATATTCACCCCTTATTTCTTAATCTACAACCAGACGTAAAGTTCTTCGCTTGTGGGGTATGCAAGTACAAAATTTGCTATATCAGATAACAAGATTCGCAAAATATTATAAGATTTCGCTTTAATACTATATGGTGTTGATTTCAGACGCGTAAAAAAAATACAATTATGAGGGCTCGCTGCCCCACGCCATCCCCCCGGTGAATATGCACCCAAACCAAAGGGGGTTTAAGGGGATTTTAATTTAAATGTGTTGGACCCAATGGTTGTGTTAGTTATGTGTTGGTTGTTAATGTCAATGGTTGTTATGTGTTGGTTGTTATGTGTTGGGGATTTAATTTTTATATGTTGGATGTTAATGGTTTGTGTTGCAAAAATTTTTGCCCCTTCGGGCCTTAAGGACGCCCCCATGTGACAAAAAATTTTAGAATTCAAACCTTAAAAACTAGAATTCATTTGAGGCTTTCATCATTGTAGCTTTTGAATTTCATCACAATAAAACAAATAGAACATAAGTAAAAGTTACCATAAGGTAGAGCAGATTGATCCCATTATTCGAAAGTCATAAAGTTTGCAACACGATACACAAACATTTTTCAACCGGAATTTAACAAAGAACCTTTGGCTTCCATGGATTCTTGTGGTGAGATGCCTCCATGGATTCTTGTGGTGAGAAACCAAAGTAGGAAACTTTTTTTTGTTAGCACAAGGATCTAGAAGCCTTGAATTTGCTTAATGACTGCCTTCAAAATCTAAAAAATGCATGGTAATTTTTGCAAGCTTCATTCGAATGAGCCATAAAACAATATCCAATAGCTAACTCAGATTAATCAATTGGTAGGATGTGAAAGCCTACCAAACCCGGCCGAAAAATTGCTGTTTTAGCATAGACAACTTAACCAAACATATCCATATCATACAATATCAAAAGATCTCGGAGAGAGCTTCCCAAATAAAAAAAATCATCTCAAACAGAGCTCGGATTAAAAGTTATGATAAGAAATGTGTTGTCACGGGAAACCTGCACTACATGCGCCCTTCAAGCCCTTCATGTGCCCATTATGACACCACACACATAATAAAAAAGAGGGCTTTTGTTGTGAGCCATTGGTTGTCGACCATTATGCACCACACGCACAAAAAAAAAGGGCTTTTATTGTGAGTCATTGGTTGTTGACCATTATGCACCACATGCACAAAAAAAAGGGCTTTTGTTGTGAGCCATTAGTTGTCGACCATTGAAAAAAAAAAAGGGCTAAAATCAATGGCTCAAATGAGTGCAGTCTAGATGTACGATTTGTACATCTCAATAAATCATAGGAAAACCTTAGTGAAAAGCGCACCCCCTGTTATTATGCTACATATTTGTGTCGATTACCTTGCATGATATTGATACCTTTGAAGTATTGGGACTGAAAAGATCAATATCATTCTTGAACAGGAACATGATATATCAATCATGACACATGCTAGTTAGACGTTTTTATAGATGAATCACAAGCAATGACCAGATACAATGAAGGAGGTTAGATATCAAAACTCAAGAATTGGACTAATAAACCGGGATGTCAACTATAGAGAGAAGTAGAAAGAAGAATAGAATAGAATAGAATTGTTTTTATCGTCCACCTGAGACCAATCGCCTATGGGACCTAATACAAAAAAGCAGTCACATTATCGCCCGGATTAAAAACCCCCCGCCAAGGGTTTTCGAGGGAAACCGCGGGCAAGAATAAGACGGGCCGACAATGATTAAATGGTTGATCGGGGCATATCTCGAGCCCTCAAGTCCAAGATTTTGAATGTATGATCCAAAGGAGCGCACCAAGTCGTGTCCAAGAACATGTGTAGCGGCTCATCGTCCAATCAATCGAGCATAGCGGTCCGAACCGATCATATGCCGCAGCTCGAAAGTGTGACACTCATCCTCAACAGCCCCCCGCCGGGCAAAGACCGACAAACCCTATTTTGCCGTGGCTTCCCAATCCATCGACTGCCTCAATACGGAGATGGTGGGCACTGCGGCGAATGGAGGCTATATGCCCGGCGCTTTTTCATGGGCAGATGTGAACGAGGTAGCGCCAGGGCCTCGCTCTAATGTGGGATTTATGTGCCGCTTGTAATGTGTCGCTTTTGACTTGCTCCGTGGCCCCGAATCCCAAAGCTTGCCGGAGAAACAAGCATCAAGGTAACATCTCAGCCGCCGCGACCGCTCTGCTTTCACCGGATGCACATGTGCTCCTCGACATTCCATCGAAGTTAGCCATCGTGACTTTTTATCCTTCCAACAATTCTTGAGTCGCTGTGGTCCCATTGCCACCGCAGATAAGCCAAGCGCGGTAGATCATCATCATCCATATTTACCACCTTCCGAAATAGATGATGTGTCTATCAAGGGCCGCCGCTGAAGTGGCGTAAAAACCCGTCTCCCGCAACAAAATCCGATATGGGACCGTGGATTTCACTCCGAAAGTGCCCGCGGCTAAGAAGGCCCTTCGCGACTGTTCCAAGTCGCCCAAGTAGCAAGGGCCACCATCGGGCCCTGCAGACTTCAACCCCCGCATAAAAGAACGGGCTCTACCAATACCCCAACAGATGTGCCTCGATGTCCCCAATCATATAATTTCGCTTCAGTGGTTATTGTTCTGCATTTTGCATTAAAGTGCTTTCCAGCCGGCCGCTACACACAACCTTATGGAAGTATCCCAGCATAGTGTAGAAGGAAACTCCACTCTCAGATACTTGTAGGTGGGTGTCACCTCCACTTGTTGCCCTCGATAAGTGAATGAAGGGGGCCTTGGATGACGCGAGGATGAGATTAGGACCACCTTAGTCTTGGCCGATTGACGCTCATGTCTCGCGGGCCCGCGTAATGTATCCAGAGCATCTAGGTGAGACCGCATATCCTCCTCGGAGGTGAGCTAAGAGGTCAACATCGTCTGCATAGATGAGTTGCCTGAGGACCTGATGCAAAAGTTGGGTCCCGCCACCCCCATTGTCCATGAGCCAGGGTTCCAACTGGTCAATGACAGACCAAACAATGTTGGGGAAAGAGGACATCCCTGGCGGACCCCAATACTGCTAGTGAATGGTTGTCCGCCATCCGTGATCCGCCCGAACAACTCTCAGACAACCCAGATAATCGTGATTTTGCATATCGACAGGAACCTCCAGTTGCCGCAATCTTTCCCACAACTTTTCCCGAGGCACAGTGTCAAAAGCCTTCGCAAAGTCAACAAAGCAACAATACAGGTCCCGCCGACGGTTTCTGCTATCCTCAACCAAAGTCCTCAATGTGAAGATATGATCAATGGTTGAATGCCGGGGTCTGAATCCTGCTTGCGTGAGAGCTCGCACACCTGTTGCTTCTGCCCTACAGAGGGAATCATCAACCACCAGATCAAAGATGATCAAAACTTGGTTTGAAAGACAACCAGATGTCAAGTTCGAGCTCTATCTGAAAATTGTAGATCTAGATGGAAGTTTTGGTCGGCCAATATACACCGACATCAGTCTATTTAAGACAACCCAAATAATACTATACAGGTTCTGAACAGGAAATCACAAACTCTAGATAGAGAAAGGAAGATGGCAACGCCCAATAATACAATGAGAGGCCAGGTTATGCACACTATGGGATATAAGAAATTGAGGACGAAAGACACGTTTAAAACATATGCTCGACTTTGCAGGAATAAGGGAGGGAGCATTTAAACTGAAAGGCGTCAATAGAAAAAGGAACAAGAGACATTGGTATGGCTAATTAGACAGCAGTAGCCATTACGGAAATCCTTAAAAACCACGAGCACAAGTATAAAAAAAAGCAGCGGTCCGATAAATCACACTGATCACACAGGCATGAGCATATGCTGTAAGGGTATAAAGTGGGTATATAGATAGCAAAGGAGTGATATTTTTTCAATATTACGTTTTTTTTTTAAATCATTTCCTCACTTTTTCGCGGATCAGAACAATGCCAAGTTGTAAAATGGCCAAAATTATTATGTAAAACCGGTGTTAGAAGTTGTCTATTCTATTATTCTACATATGGGAGTCCTCAAAGATCTGCCAGATAGACACATGGTAGAGAACATCAGAAAGTCTAACCCTTTTTTACAGGTTATATTTTTCAAAGACCAGAATTTTTATAGGTTATATTTTATAGGTTATATTTTGTCATCATGGCTGATTTCTAGCTCTAAGACTATGTGTTAACCATAGTCATGACCAAAGCTTTCGGCTTTCAACACATAGCAAAGCGAAATGCAAACTTGAGAAAGCAAGTAGCAAAGCCATTGATCATGAGGACAACCTTTCAATTGCCTTTGACTTTGAATTTCTAAAGCATTTGGTTAAAGAGATGTTTGAGTCAAGCCAAAGATCCGCCCAAGAAGGCTAACATTAGGCCGGATAACCTCCCCCAATGCTAATAGAAGGTAAAGGGTACTTAATATTATAAGAATTATGTAAGAGGACATGCCAACAAGCTTTCAAGATCCCTTTGGACTTGGCAATGTACAAAGATTTTTAAGTAAATGATCTGGAAAGTCTTCAGCCTTAAGCAATTGCTAACTTTTCGTCCAGTTATACCAGATCCTACCTTGATGCTAATGGACGTTTTGGCCGGATGGAGAGCAAGGCTACCCACGTGACCAGGATCACTAATGATGGAAGAAGAGGAGTGGAGAAATAGAGCGAGGAGGTAACCTTTTCAAAGGAAGACGAAAAGGTTAAGGTCACTAATAAGGAAGACTCGGACGTGGAACAATACGTCGACACTCCTGCACCACGATCACATCAACAGAAAGGAACAAATTTCATGAGGAAATGACAAGATATTTGCTTCAGCCTTCAACCCAAAGATGTCTACTTCATCAATAAAGACCTTTCGCTCAAGTTGCCAACAAGAGAAGTAATTATGGGTAAGGTCATACTAGCAAATGAATGAATAACTATGACAACGAGTAAACTTTCCAAATCTCAAAGCACAAAGTTAAAGTCATTTGAGCAGTTGAATGAAGCTAAAGATAAGCATGTTGAGCTAATCATAGTAATCCTTGAGTCAAGCACAACTCAAGTGGACGATGAGCTTCCTCAATAGATAAAGGAATTTCCCAAGAGTATATGATGACCCTTTTCACATAAGATTCTGTAACGGCCCCCGCAGTGGGAAGTCGAATGTGAGATAAAGCTTGTCGAGATGTCAAGCCAATGGTGAAGCTACCATACAGACTCACAAAGTGCAAATTACTTTAGTGTAAAACTCAACTAAGGGATCCATTGAAATCCGGTTTCAGAAGTTTTGGTTGATTTGTTAAGGATGTGCATTGATTACATAAGGTTAAATAAGGATGCCATAATGAATAAATATCATCTTCCTAGACAAAGTGACCTCTTCGATCAACTATAAGGTGCCAAAGTATTCTCAAAGATCGATCCTCGATTCTACTGTCATGAAATTCACATCAAAGAGAAAGACATATCATATAATCACTTTGAGAATGCAATATGGCCACTATGAGTTCACGGTCATGCGTTTCGAATTATGCAACATGCAGCAATGTTCATGCAACTAATAAATGACATCTTCCATGATTACTTGAATAAATTGATAATCACGTTCCTTGATGAGATAGTAGCATATTCCAAGTCCATGGATCAGCATGTGATGGATTTGAGCCAAGCAATTTGACGTTCTAAAAGAACAAGCTCTAATAAAAAAGGAGCAATTGCTCGCTCAGAATATCAAGTGGGGAATAGCTTCGCCACATAGTTGGAGCTGATAGCTTATCCACAGACCCTACCAAGATTGAGGCAATTGAGAAATGGCCAGCACCAAAGAACGACGAGATCGTGAAGGACTACTCTAGCATAGCAGCACATTGACATGTATGACAAAGAAGAATGTCAGGAAATAGGACAGTGTTGAAAGAGAGAAGTGCAACAACCCATTCAGAAAGTTGAAGGAAGCACTCATAATAGCATCAATCATGTCTCTGTCTGACTTAGAGAAGCCTTACGAGCTAATCACCAATGCTAGCAATGAAGAAATCGGAGCAGTTCTAATGCAAGAACACCAAGTTATTGCATATGATGGGGCCAATTATAAATACCCCATACATGAGAAAGAACTCCTAGCCATAGTAAGATCCTTCAAGACATAGAGCCATTACCTTTTGAATACATTTCACATCTTCATAGACCATAAAGGACTGGAACAATTTTTCACTTAACTAGTCTTGAGCATGACAACGAAGATGGTCAAAGATGATGCAGCCTACTTACAATTTGAGATCACCTATAAGCCAGGCAATTTGTCTGTTAATGTTGAAACACTCTCACGATTGCCAGGTGAAATGGAATGTTTGGCATTGATGGTTGTTTCCAACGACACACATTGAACATCATCAAAAACCAAATAGTGAAGCTTAAGGAGCCAAGTGCAAAAGGACCTAACCGTTGGCTATAGGCTAGAGGAAAGACACCTCTACTACAAGGGCAAATTAGGCATACCAAATGATAAGAAAGTCAAAGATCATATCCTCTATGAATTGTGTGATATACCAACAGCAGGCTATCCAGGATTTGACCGCATGTACGTAGCTATAAGAAGAAGTTAGTTCTGGCCAGGAATAAAGAAGTGCATTATAAAGCATGTTCAACAGTGTATATGTAGCAAAATAACAGGGGGTTCCAGGGGGATTTGATATAGATATAATTCTTGAAACCATAGACCATATCCCTAAAACAATTCAATGGGTTACTATTAAAAAAAACATGGATTTAAGATAAAAAATAGTCACATTAGCAGGCTCGAATCCCCGTATTTCATATTCTAAAACCTTAAGCGAAACCGTATAGAGGCTCGATATACTATCAAAACCTTAGGCAAACTCGTATTTGACATCTTAAAATCATAGGCGTCCCCAATCATAAATGAGCATAATCGAAACGAGAGGTGTCCAGAGGTTTCAACATACGGCCACGGGCCGTAGGATCGGCGGTGATCCGGCGACTATGGTAGTCGGGGTGCACCTCGTTTAGAATATGTGGCAAAATAACAGGGGTTCCGAGGGGATTTGATATAGATATAATTCTTGAAACCATAGACCATATCCCTAAAACAATTCAATGGGTTACTATTAAAAAAAACATGGATTTAAGATAAAAAATACTCACATTAGCTCACTGGTTAGATTGGTTAAAGTAGTCTTATTAGGACATTGAGTTATTTTTGGTAGAGGCTCAATCCCCGTGATTTCATATTCTAAAACCTTAAGCTTAAACCCATTATAGAGGCTCGATATACTATCAAAACCTTAGGCAAACTCTCATTTGACATCTTAAAATCATAAGCGCCCCCAATCATAAATGAGCATAATCGAAACGAGAGGTGTCCGTGAGGCTTCAACATACGGGCGATGGGGCCGTGAGGATCGACGTGATCCGGCGACTATGGTAGTCCGGGGTGCACCTCGTTTAGAATATGTAGCAAAATAACAGGGGGTTCCAGGGGGATTTGATATAGATATAATTCTTGAAACCATAGACCATATCCCTAAAACAATTCAATGGGTTACTATTAAAAAAAACATGGATTTAAGATAAAAAATACTCACATTAGCTCACTGGTTAGATTGGTTAAAGTAGTCTTATTAGGACATTGAGTTATTTTGGTAGAGGCTCGAATCCCCGTATTTCATATTCTAAAACCTTAAGCGAAACCGTATAGAGGCTCGATATACTATCAAAACCTTAGGCAAACTCGTATTTGACATCTTAAAATCATAGGCGTCCCCAATCATAAATGAGCATAATCGAAACGAGAGGTGTCCAGAGGCTTCAACATACAGTCTGGGCCGTAGGATCGACAGATCCGGCGACTATGGTAGTCCGGGGTGCACCTCGTTTAGAATATGTAGCAAAATAACAGGGGGTTCCAGGGGGATTTGATATAGATATAATTCTTGAAACCATAGACCATATCCCTAAAACAATTCAATGGGTTACTATTAAAAAAAACATGGATTTAAGATAAAAAATACTCACATTAGCTCACTGGTTAGATTGGTTAAAGTAGTCTTATTAGGACATTGAGTTATTTTGGTAGAGGCTCGAATCCCCGTATTTCATATTCTAAAACCTTAAGCGAAACCGTATAGAGGCTCGATATACTATCAAAACCTTAGGCAAACTCGTATTTGACATCTTAAAATCATAGGCGTCCCCAATCATAAATGAGCATAATCGAAACGAGAGGTGTCCAGAGGCTTCAACATACGATCGGGTCGTAGGATCGACAGATCCGGCGACTATGGTAGTCCGGGGTGCACCTCGTTTAGAATATGTGGCAAAATAACGAGGGGTTCGAGGGGGATTTGATATAGATATAATTTTGAAACCATAGACCATATCCTAAAACAATTCAATGGGTTACTATTAAAAAAACATGGATTTAAGATAAAAATACTCACATTAGCTCTTTGGTTAGATTGGTTAAAGTAGTCTTATTAGGACATTGAGTTATTTTGGTAGAGGCTCAATCCCAGTGATTTCATATTCTAAAACCTGTTTAAACCGTATAGAGGCTCGATATACTATCAAAACCTTAGGCAAACTCAGATTTGACATCTTAAAATCATAGGCGCCCCCCAATCATAAATGAGCATAATCAAACGAGAGGTGTCCAGAGGCTTCAACATCTGATCGGGCCGTAGGATCGGCGAATCCGACTATGGTAGTCCAGGGGTGCACCTCGTTTAGAATATGGCAAAATAAATGGGGGGTTCGGGGATTTGATATAGATATAATTCTTGAAACCATAGACCATATCCCTAAAACAATTCAATGGGTTACTATTAAAAAACATGGATTTAAGATAAAAATACTCACATTAGCTCACTGGTTAGATTGGTTAAAGTAGTCTTATTAGGACATTGAGTTATTTTGGTAGAGGCTCGAATCTCCGTATTTCATATTCTAAAACCTTAAGAGAAACCGTATAGAGGCTCGATATACTATCAAAACCTTAGGCAAACTCAGATTTGACATCTTAAAATCATAGGGCCCCCAATCATAAATGAGCATAATCGAAACGAGAGGTGTCCAGAGGCTTCAACATACCGGGCCGAGGATCGACAGATCCGGGCGACTATGGTAGTCCCGTGGGTGCACCTCGTTTAGAATATGTAGCAAAATAACAGGGGTTTCGGGGATTTGATATAGATATAATTCTTGAAACCATAGACCATATCCCTAAAACAATTCAATGGGTTACTATTAAAAAACATGGATTTAAGATAAAAAATACTCACATTAGCTCACTGGTTAGATTGGTTAAAGTAGTCTTATTAGGACATTGAGTTATTTTGGTAGAGGCTCGAATCCCCGTATTTCATATTCTAAAACCTTAAGCAAAACCGTATAGAGGCTCGATATACTATCAAAACCTTAGGCAAACTCGTATTTGACATCTTAAAATCATAGGCGTCCCCAATCATAAATGAGCATAATCGAAACGAGAGGTGTCCAGAGGCTTCAACATACAGTCTGGGCCGTAGGATCGACAGATCCGGCGCCTATGGTAGTCCGGGGTGCACCTCGTTTAGAATATGTAGCAAAATAACAGGCAAAAGGATAAAGAACAAGCAAATAAGATGCCCAACGCATCTACAACCACTTGAAGTGCCAATTCACAAGTCGGATGTTTGTTCCTTAGATTTTATCACAGGATTGCCCAACGACAAGGAAATGGAGTGATAGCATCCTCGTGGTAGTAGACTCGCTATCCAACTCGCACACTTTATATCATGTAAATCCATGATCATAGCCTTGAAAATAACAGTGTTATTCGTCATCAATATCTTCAGGTTGCAAGCATGGTATGCAAGTGTCCGACCAGATTCTAAGTTCACAGAGAATTTTAGAAGGCTTTATGCCAAATAGTCAACATCAAGTTACACATGAATATGGTATCACCCACAAATAGTCGATCATACAGAAAGGTTGAATAGAGTGTTAGAAGACATGTTAAGAATGTACATATGGAATAAGCTAAAACAATTAAAGTCATACATATATTTGGCCGAATTCGCTTATAATAGCATTAAGCATTCCGTTATGGGTATGACACCTTTCGTGCTAACATATGGATACAAATGCTTAACCCCATCAACATGGCATGATCCGGTATCGCGCAAAATTTGCTCCCCGACATGGAAGCCAACACCAAGGAAGCGAGGGAATGCATACTTAAAGTGCAAGCAAGGCAAAAGGCTTATGCAGATAAGTATCACAACACACAGACACGGATTTTGAGAAGGATGATGTGGTATGGTTCAACACTACAGTCAAGAAAGGCAAAATTTAGGATTGCAACAAGAAAGAAGCTAGCGCCAAGATGGGCAGGGCCGTTCAAGATAATTAGGAAAGTGGGAACTTAGCTTACGAGCTAGAGCTTCCTCCACATTTAAGAGTCCATAACGTCTTCCATGTTAGTTTCCTTAACGTTATGTCTAATGGAGCAATTCTATTGCAGGATCACCATCTTCTTGAACTCAAGGTGGAGAACTCCTTTTGGAACTTGAAAGTGTACTTCAATCAAGGGATACGATGGTAACAATGAGAATGTTGTGCAAGGAACACTTGATAAAGTGGAAATTTGCAAGTGAAGAGGAGGCTACTCGGAAAAAGAAAACAGATTTGAAGAGGAATTATCTCACTATCTGAAGTCCTAAACCAAGGCAGCACGCAATCTAGACAGTATATTATGACTAAAGCTATGTTATAGCTATAAATTGAAATCTTGGGCCAACTTTTCTAAGGATAAGGTATTGTGTAAATAAAAAAGTTTTGTCGCTAGTTAATCTTGCTAGATGAATAATAATGTGGATGAGGACGTCATCCACCTTCTTTAAGGGTGGGAGAGTGTAACACTCCTTGTGCTTGTACGTACATTATATGTACAATGCAGGATGCTACATCACTATTTCTGGCCTATGGACCAATGTGGAAATCCCATTAGATGATGTAGGAAGGGGACATATTCTCCAGACATCTATGGATACCATGGGATAGTCCAAATACGCATCTCTATGAATACTAGTTATGGTGCCCGGCGTTGCCGGGCTTAGTAACAATTAAAAGAGGTGTTTGTTTCATTGCTAGCGGGAATAGACAATGTGGCCTGGATGGCGCAAGGGTAGTCTAGAAGAACTTTTTGAGATTTATTGACATAGAATTCAATATATATATTTTGTGTATGTGGTATTTAGGACTTGAACTTGGTTATCTTATATTGGATCAAGTACAAATACTGACAAACTAATATTGAACCTGAAGATAGACTTATAATTTATGCATTTAAATGTGCTCTTGCTTCAGATAGTTGATCCTCAATTTTTGCTAAAGATAATAATATAGGATCATAGCAACTAAGGAGGATGGTAAAGCAAAATTAGACATAATAGATATCATGAAATGTCTAGGCACCTTTTCTATATTTGGAATATAATCGTAGATAAATAGGATATTTTGCGACTTATGTATAAAGAAAATTTGTGGCTCATTATATGTAATGGCAATGTTTAGGTTAGTGATAATGTGTTGGAGGAGGGAATTACGCCTGGTAAGGGCCTGGCGAGGGCAAAATTGCATGCTTCTACGTAACGTTTAAGGGGGAGGAAATTTTATGCCCCGTGGCACTATTATTGACCACAAATTCAAGGAAATGTTGCCCATCCCTTTTAATATTGCACACAAAGACAGCATAGGTTTTAATCTAGGTAATACATGGGAATTTCCTCCTCCCTAACTATACATTTTTGTAACTTGACTTTTTAAATTATATGCGATTTGAAGGAACGGTTATAATTGTGTCCCATCCATCTAGTAATCGAATTAGATTCTTTTTGTTTTTATTATCCCCTCCTTTTATAATCAATTCCCTTACAACTTTAATAACGCAAAACAACCCCCTAGCCAATGTGGGCACTATAAACAACTTTTCAATCTTGAGGCGAGCACAAATATTAATTGAGCAAATTATTTGATTTGAATGCACTGTTATTGAGTTCAACTTTTATCATTAATATGATTAATGAAAGAGGAAATGCCATCATAAATTGTGTATGAAAGAGATAATTTTGATTCACGAAGCAACAAAGTCTTGTTTCTTGCATCCAAGATCAATTTACCTCCTTCAACGCATGAAATAATAATCTTACGACTTGAAGCACAAATAGTATCTGAGAAGACCGAAACTCAAACATGTGACTGTGATTACTTTAGAACTAAGAAAATCATTTACTATCGTTTTTGAAAATAGCATTCATCCCATCATAAGCTCAAAATATTGCTTTATATTTTAGTTGAACCTAGACATTCTCCCTTGAAATAAAAAAAAAAAAAAAAAAAACAATTAATAGGATCCATTCTCGGTATCTCAACAACAACTGTTTCCAGCTCGTCTCTCCTTTGCCTGGAATGCCTCTAAATCAACTCGTTTCTTTTTGTATACTCAAATGATGGACTACGGATTTACATTGTACCCATACAATACCCATAATCTTCAAATGATTTGAAAAGGGCTCCATAAAGATTTTTCACAGCGCAGATGATAAAGAAAATAACTGCCTTAAAATTGTATCATCCGTTGTTACAGCCAACACAAACACCTAATTGAAATTCCAGAGCTGGAGCAAGCTTATTTTCACAACAATGTTGTGCTGACAGAACATAGAAGTGCGGGCTACAAACTCCAGAGAGTCAAAATATGAGCTTGCAGCCATACTTGCATACATATATGACTTCTAGCCAGGACAACATCTACATAAACAGATGCAAGTGTCCAATGCATGCTTGCAACACATCAAGTGTAGAGTAGACAAAACATAAAGGATGGACAAATCATACTATTCCTGGCAAGCTCATCCATCTTATAAGCCCTAGCCTTCTGTGTTCAAACCATGCTGACAGAGATATGCTAGGGTAGTACCTTGGTTGGTTGCTGGATATGCCATATTAGATTCAAAGACCTGCTCACATTTCCTGCAAGTAGTATAATGATACAATGGTGTAAATCAACTCGTTTCTTTTTGTATACTCAAATGATGGACTACGGATTTACACAGTACCCATACAATACCCATAATCTTCAAATGATTTGAAAAGGGCTCCATAAAGATTTTTCACAGCGCAGATGATAAAGAAAATAACTGCCTTAAAATTGTATCATCCGTTGTTACAGCCAACACAAACACCTAATTGAAATTCCGTTTGGAGCAAGTTTATTTTCACAACAATGTTGTCTTGTGTAACATAGAAGTGCGGGCTACAAACTCCATAGAGTCAAAATATGAGCTTGCAGCCATACTTGCATACATACACGACTTCTAGCCAGGACAACATCTACATAAACAGATGCAAGTGTCAAGCATGCTTGCAACACATCAAGTGTAGAGTAGACAAAAAATAAAGGATGGACAAATCATACTATTCCTGGCAAGCTCATCCATCTTATAAGCCCTAGCCTTCTGTGTTCAAACCATGCTGACAGAGATATGCTAGGGTAGTACCTTGGTTGGTTGCTGGATATGCCATGTTAGATTCAAAGACCTGCTCACATTTCCTGCAAGTAGTATAATGATACAATGGTGTAAGTATAATGACTGAAGCATCAGAGTCCTCGAAGATCTCAACATTTCTATTGTCAAATGCAGCCACAGTTATGCTTGTTTGGTTTTGGTTCCATAAGTCAAAGATCAACAGTCTGAAAAACGTTCCCATACCTAAATATCAAAAAGAAAACATTAAGAATGTACACTATTTGAGTCATTTCTAGTCAACTAATTCCAAGTGCATGCTTAGAATTTGGCCATGGAGGCCCCAAATTCCAAGTGCATGCCTCTGATTTGGCCTTGAAGCCCAAGGCTACAGTATAATATAGAAAAAAGCTTTGATACAGAAAAAATTTCATAATATAGAGAAAAAATTACAGGATCTATATTGCTAGGCTGAAAGAATCAGTAGAAAAACCATGCCACTGTTGTGCAATCAATCTCATGAAACTGATCCAAAACAAAATGGAAATCCTTTGACATTCTATAAATATTGAATTTATTTTGTTCAAGATTACTCTGCTTGGAAGATACATTTTCTTAGTGGCTGGCCTAATCATAGTCAGCTAAATCTGTAGAAGCCAAGTACATTCATTAGGATAAACATCAGTTTAGAATAGAATAAATAAATGGGATGCACTTTCTAGAAAGAAAATTCAATGATGTCCACAAAAGGAAGGATTCCAAACGCTCAAATAAGATTGGAGCTAGATAGCTCCAAACAATATTTGAGGTTCGAAAAATAGTCATAATAATGAGTTGGTCAAATGCAGAATTGCGTCTTGCATACATTGGCACCATTTGAAATTTGTGTAAGGGCTCTTACCTATAATATGTAAAAAGCAGACTAACTTGCTACTAACTTGCTTTTGTGCTCCTGAACTCTTAGAAGAGAAAGAAAAAAAGATTGTCAACGAAAATGTAGAGCAGAAAAGAAAGCGCATGTTACACGTACTCTGAAAATAAGTCTTAAAGAATACATTCTGTTATTCACTGTATTTTTATAGTATTTGTAGGTGTCTCATCTAAAAGAAGCAGAAAACAAAGTTGAAACAAAGGCAGTTATCATTTGAACAGAGCTTGGTTTTGAAAAGCAACTGCACCTTCATAAGATGGGTACCTCGTTGATACCAATGGGTAGATAGAGCAAATTGGAGTTGGATATAAGCAATCTCATCCTTCTGATTTAGAGGATTTTTTAACACCAGAAAAATAGGACAACTAATTAGTGATCTGAGAGCAGGAGGAGTTAGAATCTATATAATAGCCTCTTGAAATGCAGTCAATGATTTCATGTCCCTATAATATGCAGACATTTCAAAGGGCAACTATAGATACATTATGACCATACTATGGATCTGTTGCTCTATTGCAAACCAAGAAGTATACGTCATCACCACATGCATTGATGCAAACAGATGAACTAAAGAAACCACAACATTAAAATCTAGAAAACAAACTTCTATAGGTTGATGGTTGAGAAGTTTTTGTCCCCTACATAACAGCTTATTATTTTGCCCTAATCAATCAATTCCCTAACCCTTTTTCTCAGAAGACATCAACATCTAAAGATGGCTATAACTTGAAAACAATTTGCCAGGCCAGTCTTACTTATTATAATTGTTTAAATGAGTTTCAATCTTACTCACTTGTCTGATCTAGGTGGCAGATCTGTCAGAAGGCCAGGAGACGGATTCCACTAACACCGACATGGTTCTTGCCATGCAGATGTAGACCAAATTCTGAGGCTATCACATCCAGACTGAGCACATCCACCTGCAATAAATTTGTGAGGGTTACCAGAGCTGTGTGTCCATGCACCTAAAGGAACATTATGGCTTATTACCATCTAAACCAAATGGTTTCAATACCATTGGACCTTCAGGGATGCAAATTGGTTTCAAATGACGACCTGAAATATTAAGAACAATATTAGACATAAACCATCAACCAACAACCCAAAACCAAGATATGGACCCAGAGCAACACCTCCAATGCAAGTTCCATCCTGAAGCTACAGCTGGTTGCAAAATGCATTGACCTAAGTAGACTTTAAGATGAGTTGATCTTGCTGGGAAGAATTCAGTGGCGGTGAATCGATAAAAGGAGAAACCTTGAACCTGCCGAAATCTGCAAAACAAAAACACGAAATAGTAAGAAAAGAAAATGATTTCTACTCCTACAGTACCAAGCTAAAATTTCTCAAGCGTTAGATCATGACACAACACAAATTAGGAAGTTATACCTGCACAACCAATATCGATCTTGCTTGCAAGATGCGATGCAAACTCTTAAGCTAGCAAAATGCTTGGAAAAAACGTGGCTGTGGTCCATGCCGAAAAAATTGGGGAAATCCACAGCCGTAATGAAAACCACGTCCGATTTTTGGAATACCTGGAATTGCCGGATTCGGGCGAAATCAGAAAGGGGCACAAAATTGAAACCCCAAATCAAGGGCAAAAAACTTTCCCCGATTTTTGACAAATCGGAATTATTTTCCGGCATCTAATTCCCTCGAAACCTTAGGAAATCAAAATAAGAAAAAATTCCAAAAAGTTTTCGGAACCCCGGAAAAACCAAATTTAAACAATAGGATTAGATCATTTTATCTATCTTTTAAATTTGGTTTTTTCTGGTTTAGTGAAAAACTTTTTGGATTTTTTGTTCCGGTATATTGCCTAAGGTTTTAAATCTTTTAGCTGCCGATAAAAAATTCTGGTAACCCAAAAATTGTGTATGTAGCTTTCGTATGATTTGGGAATTCGAAATTTTGGATTATTTTCATTGAGGATTCGGCATGCATGCCACGAAAGCCTTGGCATCTAGAATGCATAGATCCAGCTCTAATGGAATTGCGGCCACTCCCTGGCTTACAACGCCTAATCCTTGACGTCTCTCTAGGCATTTTCTCTGTGGGCATGGCTTAATCCGATACTAGATTACCTTTGTTAACATGGTGCAGGTTACAGACATGTAGCTTCAATTTGCAGGTTAGGGTTTGTGATTTCTTTGTTTCTAACTCTCTAAGCGGGTTCTTCTATAGTCTCTGTCCTTTTCTTGCCAGTAGACACTGCTGGCAATCAAGATCCGTTCTAGGTTGTGCTGCGGAACCTGTATTTCCTTTTTTGTTATTCTTTTGAGGAACCCATTCATGGGGTATCGTGTTCTCAGAGATGTCCTGTACAGTAAAATCGCTGGAGTAGTAGGATATTGCATGCTATCTCTTGCTTTGCCGTTTTTGACTTCATAAGATCCCCCTGGGTTCTTCAAGCTCTTCATACTTCATCTTTGGAGGATTCTCTTTCTAGAAGCAGGTAAATCGTCAAGTATTAGATTTACATATTATCCCTGATATTCAAAATGTGCAACTGTTTGTAAGTGCATGTGGGTGCTAAGTTTTAGGACTCAATGAAAAGTTTTAGATGCTTAAGCTGGAATAATACAATTTCTTTCTGCTCTGCAGGCGAAAATTTTATGCATCCAAATGTGTCTTGCAGATATTGGATTATTTTAAAGAGAACAAGAAGAAAAACAGTGGTGTGATTCTGAGAATGCTCATGGAGAAGATGAGAGATTTTAAGATTTAAGGACACAAGCTTCATATTGTTGGAGCCCTTGATATAGTTGTAAGAGTACGAAAATTTTTGTTTTTCATCGTATTTACAAAGCATAATCAATCTTTGTAGCAATTTGTTCTTACTGTTAGATGGATGGCAGACTAAATGGCACACCTCAAAATTATAGTGCTCTACCTCAATAGCCAGAGCGCCACCTGATTATACTTACACTTTAAGGTACTTTTTATATGCCTCCTTATTTGATTTTGAGATATCTATCTTTTAAATTTGGTTTTTTCGGTTTAGTGAAAAACTTTTTGGATTTTTTGTTCCGGTATATTGCCTAAGGTTTCAAATCTTTTATATCTATTCGATAACATTATAATGCCACATTTATAGATTGGAAAGCCATTCTTGGAGGAGACAAGGACACAACAGCTTTGTCCATATATCCATCTTACCTCAATATCATGTGCTGCAAGAGCAATTATGCCTTCCAAGGAAATTGTTATGGCAACTCTAAAGGGTGTACCCACTTTAGTTGCCAGCAGATTTTCTCTATCGATATCAAAAGCCTAGGGACAGTCCTTTGACTTAAATAGCTAAAGTATTTGTTGCAGCTGCTTGATGGCATGGTTTTGAAATGATGCATGTCTATCCCTGGTATGATGATCGTCTCAGGGATAAGATTTATTTACCTATTCATCTTGGTCCCGAGTTGGATAAAATGCACATGGGGTTGCTTGCCTTACAGTTTTATGCATTGTTTAGTGTGTTGATTTCGAGAATATATGTTTTGATCAGGAACAAATGCTTCGGTCACTACTGCGAAAGTTGGATCTTATTGTGGTTTTCCTTTGTTCTCAATGAAGTTCATCCATTGTGGCATCTGTAAGCAGAACTATCTGCAATGTTGTGGAAGCGTCTAGAAAATGAGGCCAAATGTTGGATCTAAGTGAAGCATCAATTTTTCTAAAGGTCAGATCAATCTGATCCATGTTCTTCCTTTGTTATATTGCACTAATCTTTTCTTCTATTTGACCTTTTTAATTGCAGAATGTGCTACAAACTAATGAGAATGTTAGACAGATAAAGTAAGGTTCTTTGAGATCTTCCGACTTCAAAGGAGGTTATAACAAAGATTTTTATTTCAATTGTTTGTCCCTTGCAACCTATGTTCTGTTCGATCCATAAGAGATTGTAGACATAATACGGTATGATAGTGTTCATAATGAGGTATCTATATGTTTGTGTAGGGTACCAGCCAGATTGTGTAGTTGAACAAAACTTCTATATTATCCAACACATGATGTACTCCAATTGCGTTGGAAAGTGTTATCAAATGGATAAGCACCATCTTTTTTTGCGTTTTTTGACGATCTGCAAATGAGAATGTGCCCACTAGAAATGGTGGGCAAAATCAGCCTGACATGCAAATGAGATATTCTGATGATTGACTTTGAAAGAGAAAATGCACTGGCAATCCTTGACAAAGTTCATTTTCTGTCCTGGGCAAACCTCTCTATCTTTCTGCAATGTCCTGGCATTCCTTGACAAAGTTCAAGTATCCTAAATTGGACAATCCTACTTAGGCATCTTAGAACACTCATGATTGTTATATAATTATATGCAGGACAAACAAACCGTCCGTCCATTATTTTTTAATGCCATACGTTCAGCATACCATTCTACTATATGCATAGCTACGTGGATAACAGAATGTGGAATGTCCATTTGCAATTTGTGTTGTTTGGCACACATGGCATGCCTACCACTTGGTGAAGGAGCTTCTCTACATGGAGGTAGCATACCATTCTACTATATGCACAGCTACGTGATAACAAAATGTGAAATGTCCATTTGCAATCTATGTTGTTTGGCACACATGGCATGCCTACCACTTGGTGAAGGAGGTTCTCTAGATGGAGATGGCATGAATTAGCCTATGGATGTGCGAGAACCTCCTCAATGAGTAGCGCTATAAGAACATGTTAAAGCGTGGTCAAGATTTGGAAGTGTTCTATTAATTTAATACGTTAATAATGCTAAGTTGGAGAGCAGCACTATAGGTTGGGAATGCAACATCTTCTTGCTACAAAGGAACAACTACCCGTATGTTCTCGAAAATTCTTTGTTGAAATTCACCATGTGTTTCTCATGAAAGCATAGATGCCACTTTCAGTTTTTGTTGAGTGGATATGTTTTATCGCAAAGGTATAAAAGCAAATACAAGGCAAGTTTACATGAGTTCAATGACCAAAGATTTGCCATATCGTCATCCTCTGTTCAAAACATGGACATGGTATATCGGGCCTTACTTTATTAATTAGTTGATATATGTGTTGATAACCATGCCATGATTATAGATATTTAAAAAACATGAAACATGAAACATGAACCATCAACTATCTTGATTGAGACAATGACACTCTCAAAAGACAATGGAACCTCTTTTATGGACACACGCCATTGCATAAATGCAATATTTGATTAGTTTATCTCAAATGATATCCATAGATTTGGCATATATGCCGATTTCATATATTTTATAGGACTTAACTAACATAGTATGGCTATTGAATGAGTATGAATGCTTAGCTTAGCTGACAGGCATTGAGCCCCGTTACAACTTATTTACATCCAAGATCTACATGTTTAAAGTCTGCATACAACTTATTATCTAAGTGGCTCAGGTACATCAAAACACAATTAGTTTGATTTGCAATTTCATCAACTATGTGATGGGGTCCAAAAACAACAATCTTTTTTGATAGAGTCAGTTGATTAGGATAAATTTATAGCTTTCGTTCCTTTGGAACCGTGCTGAATATTTTTCTTCCACTGAATTACTGGCCTCTAGAGATAAGATAATCTGGATAATGCCATATGAGGTAAACATTTGCTCTCTTCAACCGATAACCATATTCTGCCTAACCTAGACTCCTCCATCCCTTGCGACCAACAAAAAATAGTACAAGAATATTCACGATTGTCCATCAACTACGCTTCATCTGGCGGCCTTCCATTATCTATTACATGATATCTTAATTACTAGACGATTTGTATTTTTCCATTTCCCCAACCACCAAATTAGTTGCCATGTGTAAATTGACAAATTTTAATACAATACACACCATTGCCATGGTTACAGCAATTCAATATACATAGCATCAATATTTTGCCTATACGTAACGTAAGTATGTCTACAACTTCATCATTGCCTACGATAGACACATAAGTATGCCCGGCAACGCCGGGCACCCGTTACTAGTATGCTTTATTCACGTTTTCCTAAACCTTATAAATGCCTTTTAATCTATCCTTCATACCTTTGACCACTCTCTCCTCACGACTTGTGACCCAACATCTCTAGCATCATCTTAGCAGCTCACGCTTTGCCATAGCAGCTTACGCTTGAAGCATGGACACCTCTTGTTTAGTGCTTTATCCCCATTTGCATTTTACTATCGTAGTCCATTTCTGGACCAATCAGAATGAAGTCTTAAGGCTAGATGGATGTTCTAGATGTATGTTCTTTCTGTAGAAATGAAATAAATGTACGATTTTATGCTTAAAGACTCTGCTCTACTCATGCATCTCATGGAAAGGATATCGTAGTTAGAACCTTCTCCAAAGGATTAGCTTGCATTTATTAGTATGCTCCTAGTTTTAGACGCCTTGAACCTCCTTCGGCTCCCAAGCAAGCGCACATGTGATCTTACTGGAGGATTGCCACAAGCTGTGTAGAAGTGTCCTGCGAGGGTCTAGTCCAACTAGCACCGATGAGCTCCTCTCGCTAGTTGCCGATGTTTGGAAGTGCCAGGGGGATTATGAGAGAATACTTTGTCTTCTTGGTGCTCTCTCATAGCTTCTATCATTCCGCCTGCCATTGAATACCTTTTTATCATTTTTTTTTTTTAATTTCTATCCTAGCAATTGAACATCCTTCTCTAACTATTTCCAACATCCTGTATGAAATTCCTAAAGGTTTATTTAAAGGAATATTTTTTCTTTGTGTTCTGATCGTAGTTACCCTTCTTGTTCTCTCATCTAGAGGTGTGAAGCCTACATGCCTAGCCATTATTAACTCTAAACTCTTTGCGTAGTTCTCCGCTTCCCTTGGTTGTTGGATTGCAATTTTTGACTGGTCCCTTAAGTTCTTGCCGCAGGCCTCCAATGTATCCCTCTACTGCTTCTGGCTTTGGAAGTGCGGCATTCTAGAGTCTAAGGCTCATGTAAGTGCGTGTATCTTCAGACACAGACTTGTTCCCTTGGAATCGCCTCGCCAAAGATTATCTTTGCTCCATCATGAAGTCCTTTGGGATCCAATCCTTTCTAAAGGTCTCAAGGAGTTTCTTACATTTGGTAATTCCTTCCCTCGTTGTTCTTGTTTCTACAAGATTTCTCCACCATATGCGTGCTGCATCGCTTTATACTCTTGGTGGGATCAACTTGATTATTGGTGCAAAACTGTTGCACTTTTGTAGCAAATGTTGCTTTGGAGTGCAACGCTCAAGAACGTGATCGTGATGATATGGCTCTCACGGATCTGTTTGGTGATCTCGGGTTTCTTTGCTCATACCCTACAAAGTTACAAAGTTTTAAAATTTTTCCTTGTTTTCTGCACCGTTTCGACAATCAATAGTCGTATGTCATGTTGACTCATCGGTATAATAGGTTCGAGTTGCTGTGTGGTGTTGTTGTCGTCTCATCTCTGTTGGTACATTATGACTATATTCATGTAGGTGCCATCTTAAGTCTAAATAAAATATGCACGCATGCTTCATGATTGCTATGGTTTAAGCATGATTAACATTAATATGATACTAAACTTTGATAATTAGATATTGACTGTTTGTCTAATTAGTTAGTTTGGAAAAGATTACATTACTCGTTCCAAAACTTTGTGTTAATGCTTCTTTTTAGTTGAAGCTATCAAATTTAATTCCTCCAAGAAATAATTTGTATTGACAATTATGGCAAAATGTATGAAATGGTCGAGTTGCTCCCGCAAAAAATCAAGTCTTTCGTGGGCTCGCCTTGCCGCTTCAAATCTTGGTAATCCATGTTGGGAGATGCTACAATGATGTCGAATAGTACTCTCATCTCTTTGCCATATTAATTAGCAATTCTCATTAATTATATCCTTACTAACTTTGCTAACAAAGTTAATTAATTATGGTGGCGTGTCATACATTATATGTAAATGGCCTGTAATGTGTTGTGTCACAGTGAGAGCTGGGACAACCAATAGTGGGCCAACATCTCTTCCACATTGACTTGGATATGGAGGGATGGAAACTGGGGAGATGATTCCGGGGGGTACTGCAACCGGCGAGAGTCGGGAGCGTGTCCTGGGATCAGTGACCCAGTTACATCCCTCAACAACATGGCAATTGGGTCGGCGATTCCGCCTCCGGAATGGAAAGCGGCACAGCAATTCCGCTCAAGCGATCACTTGCAGGTAAGAATCAAGCAAAACTCCCAGTTGCCATGTTGTGGCGGCCTGGAAGTGGATCGCGGATTCCAGACCCGCTCCCAGCTCCTGCCGGTCGTGGGGCCCCTGGAATCCGCTTCCCACATTCCATGCCGCCATACAACATGGTAACTAGGGATTTAACTGCAGGTGACCCGTTGAGTTGAATCGTAGTGCCCTTTTTCATTTCGCAGACGAAATGTTATCCCCAGTTTCCACGTTATAGTTTATATCTTGAAAAAAGGCTCGGAAATTAGGATAATACACGTCAGTTAGGTAGGGCATTTACGTATAGCACAAGAAATTGCAAAAATAAAATAAATTTGCCGCCGCAACAAATTTGAGGTTCAGTTTGTGGATAGAAAAAAGGCAACGGTTGGCCGCCATAGAGCCACCGGCGGCAGACGTATAAAAATCCCAAGGGCAAATTTGACCATACAGATCTGTATGGCCTCTCCCCTTTCTTCCGTTTCGCTTTTAATTTGCAGCTGACCTACGGAAATCTGCCCATTTGGGCTTCTTCTGGCACTAGAAACAGAGCTTTCCAAACCTTCGCCACAGTTTCTGAAGCAAGACCCCGCTTTGCTCAGAATTTGAGCTTGTTTGAGATATTGGGGGTTTCTGCAACAGCTTCTGCAAAAGAATTGAAGGCTGCATATAAGGGTCTTGTTCGCCATTACCATCCAGATGCAGTCCGCGATGATGCGAAAGAAGAATGCACTCAGAAGTTCTTGCAGATCCATGCTGCTTATGTTACACTTTCTGACCCTGAAAGCAGGGCCAGATATGAGCTAGAGCTCCAGCTTAGACACAGGCAGAGATTTTGGGATGTCGAACATCACGATGACTTGGCAGAATGCCATTCCTGGAATTGTGGGAAGAATTGGGAAACAGATCAATGCTGGTGAGTGAGCTCAGTTTAGGCCAATTGCAAACTTAGAGTTATTTGCAAAGGGCACCACTTAAAACCATTCTTATAGCCCTCCAAACACGTTTTTTCGTTGTGATTGAAGGATAAAGAGTACCTTGTACATATATGAAATGTTTTATTCAATACATGTGAAAAATGCTTTTACCATTTGGATCTCAATTACAAGACTGGTTCAGTAGGATTTGGCGTAAAATCACTTCAGTTTCCATGTCTAGTTGCATGCAACAGCCATTGGCCATGTTAACATTTTGCTTTACTGCAATTTATATTTAGGTACCTAACTGAGCATATTTTCTTGTTGTAATTGAAGGACATAGAAGCAAGGCTTGAGAAGAGCACTGCTTTTTTGGCATGGTAAGTGAGCTTCATGTGTTGGGTAATTGTGAACACGACATCTTTTTTTATCAGCAATACAAAAAAAGTGATTGCAGGCCTTGTTTAGATGTGAATTGTAAGAACATTTGCAATCTTTATTAGTGGGAAGGATGTGTTGTGAGTTTCTCTTTGAGGTCAAATCTTATTTTCTTGTTGGTAGGTAGTTAAACATATCTCATATAGAGACCAATGAATGCTGGTTTCTGAGAATTCTTGTATAACTCAAAACTTTGGCTTCAGTTCATCCACGGAACGCAGGGAAAGAAAATATCTATGTACATCACTAGAAGAAAAGAAGAAGGCAAATTGGCAAACAGAGTGGAAGTGTATTCATAGTTTTCCCTCAAAATCAGAAAAGTTGGAGGCTTTATGGTCCTGTTACATAGCAAGTCTTCTTGTCATGTAGTATGCAGTTTGTTGAAGCTGCTCAGCATCAAATCTCTAAGCCATGGCACATAGCAGGTCATGATAACCATGGTTTTCTTGGTCAGAGCTTTCTTCCCTCTGCAGGGCAACAGCAAAGTTCTTCGTAGCAATGACTTACTTAGAGTTGGGCAATCCCTGATTGGACAAGAACCGCGTTCTCAGTCTTCGATCAAATGGCAATTTATTGTGATTTGTGGCCAGATGCTTTTGAAGGGTTCTCACTCTCCAAAATAGATGCTTATTAAGCAAGGCACCTGGGTTAGACCTTAAAACCAGCATGGTGTATATTTCCACTGATTCTTTGTTATCAAAGTAGAGCTAGACTTATTGCCAAGAATTGCTCAGCAACAAGAGGATTGATCTTTCTTGAACAGAGATCTCCAGGAGATTATTTAGATGGAGTAGCAAATAGGCTCGAGATTCAGCAGGAGAACCTTGAGTACAAGCTTCTTGTTTGAAGCAGGCACCAAGATGCTCGTGATTTTTTTTATTGCCCTGTCTTTAGTTTAAAGTAAAATTAGCATTGGTTATTCTGTATGCTGAATATTGCAGCTGAGAAAATCAAGGATGAGATTGCACTCAAGAAACGTTAGACAAATCTTGTAAAACCACCTGCCACTGGGGATTAACTCCAAATATTGATGAAGAGGAGCATGATGACAGCTAGTAGATCCACTGGCAATAGTATTTTACTTTGGCATCTGAGGAACAATCCCCCTGCTCGCTTGAGTACTTTGCAGAAGAGTTAAAGGCTTCATGCACAGGCATTCAATGTCCATGTTGTCGTGTAGCAGTGCTGTAAGCTAGAGTCCAGAACACCAGTAAGTTTATAGAGAGGCAGTCAGTCTGTTGGTATCCAAAGTCCAGAAGTTCAATTTTAGGGGAGACATGTAGGATGGAGATATCAAAAGACAGAAACTTGGCACAAGATTGCTACATCCCTAGAGGAACCAATTGCAATTGGTACCAGAGGTCCCAGAATCACAATTTTAAATTCTCATACTTTAGATCATAATTTACCTTTGATGTACCTCAATATGTGCTCGAATGGTTAACCGTGGGATCATACATAAACCTGCTTAGAACATTTACAGAATATGCAATTTCGGGTCTTGTTATGGTCAAATAGAGCAATTTTTATTTAAAAATGCCTGCTTAACTCCAAGCAGCATAAAAGTTTTAGCCAAAAGAGAAGTTCGTCTCTCCTGCATGGTATCGGTCAAACACGCGCACTTGAGAAAGAACAAGTGTAAGTTTGCTTTGATGGAGTACGGCAACAAATGAGGCATTTATTAAAAACGATATTTTGAATTTTGGCACCTGGAACACTGAAAATTACACGGCAGGATTAGTAGCAAAGAGGTCGTGTGCAAAGTGAAGACATTGATTATGAAGAAACTCCCGCTTCAGTTATAAGAATTGTTCCTGCATGGGCAGCAAATAAAAATTGGAAGCATGTCAATTGGTCCTAAAAAAAATGCTTTCTCTGAATGGAGATTGGCATGGAGCAGCAACCACAGGGATTTGAAAATCCAGGTAAGTCTAATTATAGTTCTAGAATTTTGTTATGACTTTAAACAAGCACTTCATGCTTGGCATATACAGATAGCACGGATGCAAGAAGAGTGGCGCTTTATGTGCGGCAGATTGGAGGTCAGGTTTTGATTATCGTGATCTATCGTGGATGATTTCATCGTAAGTTAAAGAGGTAAAGTCTTAGCAAAGAAATTGACATGACAGATTTGGACTGCTTCATTATGTTCTTTGCACAAAAGTCTGGCAGCACCAATATTACAGATCGCGACCATTGGCATCTGCCAATGGAAGAACACTTGAAGTGTCTAGAGCTATAAAGTTTGATCAAGGCATTCAAAGTCAACTTGTTACAGCATTGATTTACTTGACCATAACTAGGCCCAAAACAGCACTTTGTGGAGGTGTTATAAGTTTATTTCTGCTCGCAGTGTAAACTCCTTTTCCGCAATCCCGCAGCAAACCATTGCAAAGCAGAAAAGCGTGCCTTGGAAAACATCAAATGTACCATAAATTATGGTCTAAAGTATGCAAGCAATGGAGAATTTATGCTGCAGGAATATTGTGATGCTGAGCACGGATGATGTGAGGCTGAATGCATGGCATCTATAGTAATACCATTTTTAAAAATCAAGGCTGATTTTTCTCGGAGGAGAATTTGCACACAAAAGATACCGTGCAAATCCACCTACTGTATCAATTTGCAGCACTTTGCTAGTAATTATTTGATCATAGAAAATCCTACTCTGGAATCTTACTATTGAATCACTACTGTAGCAGAGTTGAGGCTTTATGCACGACATTGAAGAAAAGCTAAGCTCAAATTCAAGGACAAATTCGTTAATCAGAGAAGTGGGGTTTGTTATCTTGTGACATATTCCTGGTTTAAGAGTACTCCATTCAAATTTTTTAGTAAAACCAAATTAGAATTTTATTTTGGGTTTGAGTTTGGATGAATTTGAGCAGTTTGGCGTCTCGCTCTAGTTCCAAAATATCCCTTTTTCTTGCCTCAGCTTCTTGCAGAAAAGATTCTTCCACTCCTTGCTTTGCAATGGTGAAATAGATTGTTTCAGAAGTTGAATTTCGTGATTGGTTTAAGATATTAGAGCCTTAGTGGTCTTGATGTTTCTTTTGCCTCGTTGCTAATCTTTGTTGGGCGTTTTGAATTTGAATTTGTTTGGAACAATTTATGGCTATTATGTTGCCAAAATCAGAAAGGGTATTTTTGTAACTTAAGATTTTGCATAGTTGTTGTGCATATTCGTATGCAAATACCGTAGAAGATTATGCTGGCACCTTGTGGATTCCAAATAGGGGAATCTAGGGCTCGAATTTGTGCCTACGTTGGTCGGAACTGGCTGTCTTCATGTGGTCAGCAGATGGGCAGGGCGCAGATGGCGAAGGCGGCGCTGGGTATGTGTCGCTGTTCGCTATAAGTAGGGATCGCCTTGGGTCTTCGCAAGTATAGCTCCGTGTTTTCTCGGCCCGACTTCAGCTACCGAGAAGCCGTCTTTGTTGCTTGTTTTTTTTCAGGTGATGTCTTTGAAGAGAGCAAATGAGGAATGAGAAGGGAGGAATGAGAAGGGTGTTGCCCCGCTTCCGTGCTTCCTTCTTCGAGCTCGCTGAAAATTGGGTCTTCTTTTGGAGAGCCTCACATTGGAGGGCACCGGTCGGGTCCTTCTCTTGGTGGGGAGGATTGAGTGCCATAGATGTGAGCGTGGCCTTGGATATATTCTGGGCAAGATGTGCCCACAAGCTTTTATGATGCTTTGTTGGTTTTTTAACCGGAAGATGTTTGGTCGAGCCGTGGCCATGGAGCATGGGCGTGGTGCAAGTGTGGATCACTTGCCTTTGCCGTGTTGTTTTTTGAGCCCGATTCAAGAGCCCCAAGGCCATGAATGATGCTATAAAGAAGGATTTTAATTGGGCTTCAAAGACAACAGGCATGATTCTACTATGCAAGGCCCTCGAGAACTGTCGCCTTCATTGCTTTGAAGGCATGATTGGGTATTGCACGAAGGATGTTGGCAAAGTTCACTATGTCTGCCACCTGTATAATGTATAATGTTAGTGAAGCTGCTATTGAGAAGGGAAAAGACACGGTGGTTTGAGATGGGGGCTGGTGATAGGAAGAGCCTTGTTGTTCTTTCTTGTTGCTCTTGACAATAAGAATCTTTTGAATAGAGCTGCACACTTTGTCAATTACCATGGATGCTAGCCTGTTGTATACCTTAGCTAGAATGATTCGATCTGGGAAATTTACTCTGTCTAGCTCCTGGATCATACCTTCAAACACGGCTCATATCAATGAGCATGGTGTTCGAGCAGCTTGGAGAGTGTTGCTGAATCCTAGCCACTGCATGCCGTCCGACATGAGGACCATCCTATTTGGTTTGCCAGCAGGCTTTGTGCCAGTGGAAAGGAATGGGCCTGGGCATATTGATGCTATTCCTGCTAATGAGGAGGATAATAATTTTGAGGACATACATGATGCTTCTTACATTGCTGATAGCCCTGATGTGGTGATACTTGAGCCTGGTGTGGATTACATCCCCGTCCACATGGGTGATCGTATGATGGCCATTGGTTGGTAGAGTTGCTTGGGTGTTGATTGTACAGTTCAGTTTTATTGTTTTCACGTATTTCTTTGTTGTATAGCTGCAGGAGTAATGGAGGGTGACCCGGACCCAGTTCTTGGTGTGGAGCAACCAGTTGTATCCTTGCCACGGTCTTTCACTTCATCTGCCATAGATGCATCCCATCCCGACCCCGTTGTGTATCCAGCTGAGCTAGAGGCAGCGTTCTCTGCTCAAGAGTTTGTTAACAATGTCATTTAGGTAGGCACCGAGGCATAGGGATTAAAAAGATCACTCAGGTGGTGCTCGAGGCGGCACCTCGGGGGCATTCTACATGTCCATTGATAGTGCCATATCTGTTGTGGAGTGGGAGCACTTGGGTGTCCCAGTTTCTGAGTTGCACACGCTGTGCTCTCATATAAGCCTTGCAAGAGCGTTGCTTGTTCAGGAGATACGTCAATTAGATGCGGTCATAAGGCATGCAAAGAGTGGTTCAGCCATGAACTAGTTTTCTTATGTGGTTTGCTGTTTATGTTTTGTTATTTGTATGTGAGCTTGTGATCCACATTGATGTGGATGTTTATTGTAGTGCTTGCAGGAGGAGCACGTTGGTGTTGGGGAGCTCAACTTCCTTGGCTTGGTTGAGTCTCCTTGAACACATTGTACAGTTTGTTTTTAGGTAATGCATGGTTGTATGCGAAATGTTGTGTTAATAATTGTCATTGAACTGAAATCACTTTGAGATCATTTGTGAGGTCGCTTTTTATTGATGTTTCATGGTAGCACTAACTTGTTCGATGTATTAGTGGGCTTCGTCCCTTGGGCATAGCAGGCATCCCTTGTGTGGGATGGTTGCTATGCTTGGATGAGCATGGGAATCATGTTGGGGTTCGACTCTCTAGGCTCATGGTAATTTGAAAGTCATAAGTCTTTGCTATAATTATGTGGCCGAAATCAGAAAGGGAATTATGCTGCTGGAATATTTAGTTCTCATGAATATCGAACTATGGGATGGTTCTTGTGTTAAAGGGGTGAGTCAAATGGGATGTTAATTTAGCATTGTCAATCAACAACCCATTTGGCTACTAGTTGAAAATCATCTGCTACTTATTTATTCATGCTTGTGGTGCTATTATTTGGCACGCTTGTATATGCTCACAATGAGAGTTCAGGGCACTAACTAGTTCACTCATCACCCTCCTTTTTTAACTTCAATTTAGCCAGGACATAATTTCTAAATCTACATGCCCAACAGTAACTCCAAAGTAGCATCTCGCATAGAGCTATGTACTTTAGACTCTTTTAATAGCTTACATCAATGCATCTTGCATCCGAGTGACTTTAAAATCTGGGTGACAAAATGAATATTTCCTGTGCATTCCTGTCATAAATGTTTATCTAACATCAACGGCTTCAAAAGCAAAAAGTCTTCTAATTCATTTGTACTATGATTTTCTTTGTTATAGTCATCAGGTTTTGAACGTTATTGAAAGTCCAACATCAACTGCTCTTTGCTTCCCAATGGCGACCACTCTACCCTAAAGGAAGTGCAAGCCAATGGGGGAATTTTAAGTGTCCTTAAGTCGTATTCATGACAGCTTTCTTTCACAGAAATCCTGGATTTTGCCCGTGGGGGCTGTTCCAGAAGCTTGTTAAAGAAAATGGGATGAAATGGAACAGTTTGAGCAGTCTAAAGCATGCAGGTACACATCAACAATCAGAGACTGCAGCAGGGGCCAAATTTCCGATGCTGAATCGATCGCTGTTGATGATTTGCTAAGACAGTGGTGTTGCTTCGAAAAGACATTTTTTTATGATGGCTGCAACTACTTCCCCATGCATGTGCCACTGCTCTAAGCCATCAACAGCAGAGACCTCAATTAAAAGACATGAAACATTTTACAGTTCATGATTAACAGTACTGACTTTAGCTTACCAAATTTTTCGGCTTCCAAATTTCTTGTATAATTAGAAAGGCATAATGTTAGCTGACGAAAGTGCCACCATTGAGTAAATAAGTGGCCATTTGTTCCACATGAAGGGAAATGGTAAGCACTCTGCAGACTGTTTTCAAAATTTAAATATTCACTTCAAGCATCTGGTCTGAACCCCAAGCGAAAGAATAAAGCAAGCACCCACACGAAGAAATGCAGACATGAATACTTACCTCAAAAAGAATTCTCCAGTTCAACACATGAGTAATCTAAGATCATCTCACTTGTTCCTGTCTGGCGTCCTGAACTTCACTTCCAATAACCTTCCAGAAAACCTTAGCCTGATGAATGGCAATATCAGCAGTTCGGTTTCCCCTTGAAAGCTCTCGTGTGCACATTAGTGACTTCCATGAGATCATGGACTCCTACACTTTAAACTGGTCATCCTATTCTAGGTTAGTCTGGAAAGACATACACCCCATACATATTTTGCTTGCGGGAAAACTTTTGGTTTTCATGCTTTTCCAAGAGGCATGCATGCACAGCAGATAAAACTACTCAGAAACCTGGAAGCTAGTGGCCAATCACAGTTATCCATTACTATCATGTATTCTAGCCATAGGTCTCAGAAACGCATCCACTGGCATGATATGTCTTTGCTCGTTAGAAAATCTTTAAGCGTGCATAAAAAAACCTATGCAAGAGGGTGGCAGCTAGCAGACAATTTGAAATGCATTGAAAACAATCCCATACTAAGAAGCTTCAGTAAAGTCATTTGGAAGAATTGGTTTTGCAATCCATCAACTAATTTACTGCATATATCTCATGACAAGGAATAGTTCCTTTCAAAGAATTGTCGACCATGATAGACATGGCTATTACCCCAATTCCCCAGTCCATTGTTTTTTACTTCCTGAAATAACAAGACTAGCATGAACAAACACATAATTTGATGCAAAGACTTCATCTATTGATTGCCATTAAAATGCAAAAATGGCCTCCTTCCACGAGTAGAACTTCTTGAAATGAGAGAGTATATGCTTGTCAAAAATCCAAGTATTTTGATGCACTTTGGACATCCTTATCTCCCGGCCACTACAATTAAGTACAACTTTTGTTCCTGGGCTCAATGTAGGGGCAGAGAGTCTCCAAATATGCAAGGGCATGAGAAGTTTCTAATGCTGGAATAATTCCCTCAAGTCTGGATAGTCTTTGGAATGCTGTAACAAATATCAATAACCAGTATCACTTTATGTGATTATTTTTCAGCATGCATAAAAAACAAACCTGCAAGGGCTTCATTGTCCGTCACACTGTAGTATTTCTCTTGGCCAAAGGTCTTTCAAAAGCTATGTTCTGGTCCAACACCTGGGTAATCTAACCTACAAGTACAAAAAACGTTTTTCTTGCTTTATTCAAGTTATTGAGATTAGATGCAAAATAGAAAACATTAGCATACCCAGCACTAATAGAGTGTGGCTCAATAATTTGCCCCTCATCATCCTGTAATAGGTAGCTCATAGCTCCATGCAGCACACCAACTTGCCCTTTGGTTAAGGTAGCTGCATGTTTTCCACTTTCTATGCCTAGACCAGCTGCCTCTACCCCAATCAAACGAACATCTTCATCACAAATAAATTCATGAAAGAGACCCATGGCATTAGAGCCACCACCAACGCAGGCAATTAATACATCTGGTTTACCACCCCATTTCTCTAAAGCTTGCTGTCTGGTTTCCTTCCCAATAATCGCATGGAAGTCTCTAACCAGCATTGGATATGGATGAGGTCCTGCAACTGATCCCAGAATATAATGAGTCGTTTCTACATTGGTCACCCAATCACGAATTGCCTGTGATGTTGCATCTTTCAAAGTAGCAGTGCCTGAGGTAACAGGCCATTTACCTAGAGTAAACATGAATGAATAAACACTGCAACATAATAGCAAAGCATGTATCAAATAGCAGTTCTACCTCAGCTCCTAGTAATTTCATGCGGAAGACATTCAACTTTTGCCTTGCCATGTCTTGCTCACCCATATAAACAACACATTCTAAACCAAACCTGGCACAAACAGTAGCAGTTGCAACTCCATGCTGACCTGCTCCAGTCTCAGCTATTATGCGCTTCTTTCCAATATGCTTTGCCAGTAGAACTTGGCCAACTGCATTATTGATTTTGTGAGCACCAGTATGATTAAGATCTTCCCTCTTCAAGTAAATATGAGGTCCTCCATACAACTCTGTCAATCTTTCTGCAAAGTATAGAGGTGAAGGCCTCCCAACATAGTCCTTCAAAATGCCCTCGAGCTCTTGCTGTAGATGTTCTGAAATTAGCATACATGAAACATATTCTAAATCCTTCACTTCTATGGAGAGAATGAGACAAACATATGTTGAAATCAAGTTCTAGATATACTATTCCACCCTGTATGGCATTACGCATGCCATTTAAGACACCCAACCTTACAATTAGGCTGAAGCAGCTCGCTAATAAAGAATAATCAGAATGTATAAGAAATCATCAAAATATGACTTACATTGAACTTATCACTGACAGAAACAGAACGATAGGCCTCCTCCAAATCAGACAAAGCTCCCATCAAGGTCTCAGGCACATACTTTCCACCGTATATCCCGTATCTACCAAAATCATCGGGCCGAGGAAGGTCCTGAATTTTACTCTGTTGTACCTCATGGGCCAAAGCGGCCCGGCATTTTCCAAAACTGAGTGATTTAGTGTTGGGATTGGGATGAAATATGCTACTGGTGAGGAAGGCGGATTGAGGGTGTGATAGAGAAAGAGCTCCCAGCAGTGCCGCCATGGTCTAGAAATCTAATGTTGGGCCTATGCTTCTGGCCTTTTAAAGGCCGCCACCACGTAGCCTAAAGCCTTCAAAAATTGAACCCGTAGTCGACACGTTTATTGTTCTAATTGTCTTTCATTTTCAGGAATGTGACAACTTAGGTCTATCTTATTTGCAGTCTTTTCTAGAGTCATTCAGCTTTTGAGTTGCACCCACTATTTTTGGGTTGCCTTTTTTGGGTTCACATCATTTCAACACCTGCGTTAGGCAACGTTACAAGTTGGCTTGGCTGCCGCCGATCTGTGTTAGGGGCCGTGAAGATCCAATGTAGCCCTCTGTTCTTTTGTTGTGTGCTTGTTTCTCTTCTTCCGGGCAATGCAGATTGATTCGAGATGAGTTAGATCGATGTAGGCATTAGTCGGATCTTGCAGGAGATGGCGAAGGCACGACTCAAATATTGATTTGCTAATGAACATAGTAGAATGATTACTGCTAGGACTAAAACCCTGCCCTTTTGGGTTTTCAGGGAAATCTGCACAGTAATTACCCGACTACGGCATAGCCATAAAAATTGCCACATTGGCATATAATCTAAATTTTTTCCACAGAATAGTGAAAAACTACTCTTCTTGTCTCTCTTCTCTTAACTCCACATAGCTTCCTATTGGTGGGCGTCTCCATACAACATTGACGCAACATTCTGCAAACACAAAAACCAAGTATAAATTTCTAATTCCACATACCAAGGAGCATATAAATTATTAACCTTAATGCATCATTTCCTATATTAATATAGCAACAAGACTCTCTAATTGCCCCAAACTTTAATTGCACACCATACGATTAGACCATGCACCATAACTAACATGACCAATATCGCCAACCAGCACACAACCGATCATTCACTAGCACTGCACAAAGACTAATAACCAAGGCCAACCGCTAAAGATTTATAGAGATTCGGACACCCATAGGCCTTCAAATTTCATGGTGCTCTTAAGGTCATGTGTATCAGTACATTTCTTCAGCAGATGTGCGAGCCCTCACACAAGCAGGCTTTAGACCCCGCCACTCAACGATTGACCATATCTTCTGCTGCGGCATCGATTGAAGGCAGTAGGAACCATCTGGGGACTTGTATTCTTTGCTTTGTGGACTTTGAAGGCTTTTTGATACGGCCCCGGGAAAAGCTATGGGCTAGGCTGCGTCAGCTGGGGCTGCGCTACTGCGCAGGAGAATGTCATATCGGTATGAGAGTTGTTTTTGGCGTGATCTGTGTGGGCCAAGCATTCACCGGTAGTTCGAGTCCAAAGGCCGCCACCTCTCACCAACACTTTTGGCCTCTACATTGATCGGTTAGAGCCACGGCTTCGCGAGCATGGGGGGATGGCATACGGCTTTTGCACCGGGTCATCATGACTCATCTATCGCGGATGATGTTGACCTTGCCCACACCCGAAGCTATGGATCTCCTCACGGATGCCCTAGACACATTAAATCCCGGGACACTCTGGTTACATGCAGCGTGAATCGGCCCAAGACCAAGGTGGTTCTCATATCCTCTTCCACCCCACCCCACGCACTCACATGTCGGGGGGACCGCTGTGGAGGTCGCCCACCTACAAGTACCTAGGGGTGGAGTTCCCTCCTCGCTATGTTGGGAGGTCCATCCGCTTATTGGGTGACAGCTAGGCCGAAAGCGCTTTATGCCATCTGAACAACATGGTCACGAGGCGAGCTCTATGATTGGGGCCATGATCACATCTGTTTGGAGAGGGCAGTGAGCCTGTCCTTCATACGTGGTCGAGGTTTGGGGCCGTGCGTCTCTTTGGCGACACGCAGAATGACTGGGACGAGTGAAAAGGCATTTTTCGCCTGGACACTTGGGGTGAAACCTTGAGTCCCCTATCGGTCTGGCTGGGGAAGCTGGATTCTTGCAGCGCCTGGAGCATTATGATAGACACATCGTGTTGGAGGGTAAGAGAGATCGGTGGTTTGCAGATGGAGGCGTCTGCGGGAACACGAGTCGCGTGGCAGTGTGGACCCTGGCCCGTCGTGGCGGCCTGCGGGAGTACTGACGGCGTGCTTCCTTGGCAAGCTCACGGGACCCCGGCTCTAGAGCAGGTCAAAAGCGGCCCATTACAAGGAGCACATCAACCCAGGTGTTGGCCGGGGCCCGCCTAATCTTCTACCGCATTCCTGGGGTTGCCCGAAAAGCGCGGAGACTCATTGCCTCCATTCATACGAGGTGCCCACCATCTCAAGCGGGGAAAAAAGCGTACTAGCGGCGAGGGAAGGTCATGGTGGAAAATCCAGAAAATGCATAGGTATTTGAGACCACTAGGATAATGTGTTGGAACATAAATTCTATTAGTCAGTATAAAATAGATGTAGTAGATGATTTATTTTCAAATGTAGATGTTTTGTTCTTCTTAGAAACTTGTGAAAATGAAGAAAAAGGTTTACCGGACATACATGGGTTTACTTGTTGCACTCCGTTTGGCACAATAAATTTGGCGCCTAAAAAGGACATGGCGGGATTGCATGCTATGTAAGGTCGCATGAAACACACCGGTGAAAATAATGAATGAGAGAGGATCATTGCCAAAAGATATCCGGGTGGAGTTACAAGGCCGAAAGGTAAGATCTTTGTGGCGGGATGTTACTTTCCGTCGAGAGAATCACCAGTTTATGACTCAGACCACCTGGATCGGGATGACCCCTTTTTTTTAGCTTAGAACAGGATGTGCTTTCATTGCTGCCAGATGGTGATGTTCTCTTATTAGGAGATTTCAACGGGCGCATTGCTACCAAACAAGCAACTATCGCTAGCATGGAAGGGGATCCCGTATGGGTTGAGATGCTTGATGATAAGGAAGTATCCCGGGAAGGATGGAGTGGGAACCACGGCAGATAAGAATAAGATGGCCTACACCCCAAGGCAACCATGTGCTTAATATGTGCGTGGGCTTGATTTATTGGTTTATAATGGCAACAACGAGGTTTCCGTGCGGTGTAAGTGCACATGCGTAAATGCAAGTGTTGTTGATCTCGTTCTTGCTACATCCCGGTTTGCAAAAGGTGTTACATATGTCTATAGGGGAAGAGATGAAAAGATCTCGGATCATACAACCGATAACGGTTGTGTTAAGCACCAAGAATTACACATGCCACCGTGCACGTTGTGTCTCTAAGCCTCGTGACACGTATGAAATTATATGAAGAAGTGTGAGGCAAGAGCCTCCACAACAAATTGGCCCAGCGACACTGATAAATTAAGTGACAAGATTGCAGAGTTAGTTCTAGATGTTGCCACCGATTGTTTTGTCTCACGCAGTAAAGATGAAGGGGGTTGCCATGCAATAGTTGGTTTGATGCGCCTTGTAGAGCAAAAAGAGAGGCATTTAAGGTGCAAGGGGGGAAGATAGACAAGAGATTAAAGAAAGAATATTTTGCACTCACGAAATAAAAAAAGAAAAGTATGTGTATCGAGAGACAGCCAGGAGCTGATCCGCGACACTATAGCGCATCCCAAAAATTCTGGAATGAGCTTAAGCCTAAGATGAAGCAGAGACCCCACTGAAACCATGGCTTTAGTAAGCCAAGCGCGTAAAAGTCAGATCCACATGCCGGAGGCCAATGCCTGGTAATATTGACTTACATGGGAGGTAGGCTGGTGCTTTGATTTGGAAGACTTAGAAGAAGGGTTAAGTCATCTTGCCAACCGGAAAGCGGGCCGATTCAATTGGGGCTGGTAGCTGAAATGTTCAAATGGGCGGGTAACTCAATACATGTTGCATTGTTGTCATTAGTTAACAATGTTTTTTGCAAAGGGTTTCCTCAAGACTTGGCGGTGAACAGAAGTTATCCCCTTGCATAAAATTTGGAGATGAGAATGATCCCGAAATTACCGAATGATTCTCGGTTAGTAGTTTATATGCCAAATTATTTCTTTGCTATCTTTCAATTGTAAATTGAGCTTTGGGCTGAAAAACATAATGTTAGAGCCAATCGACGAAGGGCTTTAGACCAAAAAGATCTGATTGATCATTTGGTTACTTTTATGAAGCTATGGTTGATTCGGTTAAGGGTAAGAAAAACCCCTTTATGCTCTTTTTGTTGATTATGCTAAGGCATTTGACACGGTATCTCGTAGTAATTTATGGAGAGAATGGAGGCCCTAGGGGTACCAATTGAGCTTAGACATGCAATGAAGATACTTTATGATAAAGTTTTGGTACAGCTATCATCTCCCTACATTGAAAGTCTTGCGCAGATGTGGTAGAAAGTAATATTGAGTGAAGCAAGGTGCCCATTGTCGCCCCACACTATTTGGCCTATTCATAGACCAACCGCAGCTTGGATGTCCGAATATGGCGGGGAGGGGACCCCATTGTTTAGCCGTTGCTCTTATATGTTGATGATGTTGTTCTTCTTTCCCGTTCGCTGGAAGGCATGTACATTTAGATGCGCTGGCACATTTCGCGGGAACGTAAAAGTATGAGGGTAAACATGTCAAAGACTAAGATGATGGTATTTGGGACAAATAAAGTAGATCATCTTAAATTCCTCTATCATGGAGAACCGTGGAAATTGTCACCTCATATAAGTATCTAGGGATACATGTGGACAAGGGCATAGCTGGAACTCGCCGTTGAGCATAGAGTAAATGGAGGCCTGAAAAGCACTATATAGCATGCAGTAAAAGTGGAAAAGCGTAAATATGGGACTTTAGCCCTGGTTTACATTATATCGAAAATCTTGGTCCAAACAGGTTTTGCTCTATGGGTGTGAAGTATGGGGGCCGGGATTATCAGAGAATCTCGGAAAAAGGTTGAAAGAAAGTGAAGAAGTTCTTGAGAACGTAATTAGGTACTAAAGCTCAAACTCCATATGATATGTCGCTTGTAGAGTGTGGCATGATGCCACTAGAGGTCAAGCCCTATCGTAACGCTTACATATCTCTAAGTTGCTATTTGATATGCCGGAAGATAGCTTACCAAGGCTAGCATTAGAAGAAACAAGAGACAAGGGATGGTACTCAGATATTAGGGGAATGGATGAGGAAATGGGGATGGACATTCATGGTATAATGTGAGAATAAGGGCAATCTAAGAGAGTGGGTGTATGAGCACCTCATTAGAAGAAGCCGGAGAGTCCAGGAGACAAAAAAACATTTCTATAGACAAGATATAAATCCCACTCTCCAAGAGGCCAAATACCTCAAGGAAGGTGTGTCTTTTGGCGCCGCACGGATGATAAGCGGGGATGCGGCTTAGCTCCCATAGGCTTGGGGTTGAAGTAGGACGTTGGAGTAATATTCCCCATGAATTGAGATTTTGCAAAGTATGCAATATGGGAGAAGTAGAAGATGAATTACATGTCATCGTAAGGTGCCCGGCCATACTTTCGGGGATTCGAGATAAGTACAATATCCATTCAAACTCTTTGGTGGAATTCTTTGATATGCCCGACATCACATTGGGAAATACTTGAAGGAAATATTGATCTGAGAGAGAACAAGTTAATGAGTATTAAAGATTGTAATGTTATACATGATGAGAGATGGGAAGAGTCTAATGCATTCTTGTCGGAAGATGCATTAGAGGATATCTTTATAACGTTGAATATGTACATTGATCGTCTCATAGACCTGGTGGTCTACAGACGTAATAAATACAACATTTCATTTCATCTCTCTCTCTCTCTCTCTCTCTCTCTCTCTCTCTCTCTCTCTCTCTCTCTCTCTCTCTCTCTCTCTCTCTCTCTCTCTCTCGGTGTGTGTGTTCTACGTAATCCAATGGAACGAACCGCAAATACAATACCCGATCATTTCCTTGTGGGTTCCTTTAAACCCCATCAGGCTTTACCGGGATGCAAAGAAACAGACAGCAGGGCATGCTTTGGCTGGGATACCACAGGGCTGGGTCGGAATGAATGGATGGGAGATGCAACAAAAGGGCCATGGTCTGTTAGGCACAGGAACAGTGACAAATTCTGGACTCTTTGGGGGAGACATAGTTGTCGGGCAATTGCTTACAGTAATGATGAAGATATTGGATTCAATGGAACAATCTAGGAAGGAAGCTGAGCAAGCAAGGAAGGAAGCAGCAATACACCAGGCACAGATGCTGAAACTTTTGCAAGGTATGAATGAGTCTCTGCATTCCCTAAAGCACGAGAACTTTGAACTGAAACAACAACTAGCGAACATTTCGGAAGCAGCACCTATTAGGAATGAACCAGCTAACCCAGTGTATAATAGCAATGAAGGTTTTCAAGAAGCACTCTCCCCAATTCAATTAACTCGACGGCATGATGAGTTATGTAAGGTCCGAGAGGCGAGGCTCCAAAGAAAATGGGCGGTCTATTGAGGAGGTGGCGCACTTATTCTTGATCAGTGGCCTCAGAACCCCTGGTTAGGTTACGTCTAAGCGCACCAGTAGTTACGTCTAGTCGCTTCTGTCTGGCTCGAGTCTACGTTTGCTCTGTTCTCATGTATTTTGGCATTGTTTTTGTTTTGCTTGTATTCCATTGTCTATAATGTTTCGGGCTTATGCCCCTTCTTCTGTATTGGGTCCCATAACCCGATTGGGTTTCCGAGGACGATAAAATATTTATCTTATCATATTCATCAGCCCAAGAGGAGATTTTGTTCTCCAACATAGATGCAAAAAGTTTAGCAAAAACATTGCTTACCAAGATTTGTTCGATAGTTCTTCACTTCATTCTTGCTTCCAGATTTATAGATAGGAATTGTTCTATTAATACACCAATCATCTCAAAAATTGCCCTTCAAAAGGCATTCATTGAGAGCATATGGAGTTTATCTCCTCCCCATTTAAACAATTCAACCGAAAGCCTGTTTGAATCACTAGCTTTGCCATTGTTCATTTTTTGTAAAGCACATTCCACATCTGCCATGGTGAATATTTCTTTAGACTCTCCTTCAAACATCATTTGCTCTACTTCAGGAGTACTATAGAGTTCCTTTATCCAGGTCAAAAGGTCTTCTTTTGAGATGTCACCTATTGTCCCCATTTTTTTTTTTTTTAGCGATACCAAAATCATTTAGGATCTATCTTTTCAATGTGCATCATACTTTCCTGATGTCTCCTGACCAATCCCTTTTTTATGTTTAATCAACGCCCTATAAGACGGTGAAAGCTTGCAGGAAATCAAATGGTTGAGGTCTGGTCTGAATCTGACCACTTATTAACATGGGACTCCTTTTATATTGAGTTTTTTGAGCGAAATCTTGCTGCTACTTTACCACAAGCTACTGTCCAACCTATAGATGTCTGTATTTGGCTTGTTAGTGATCGAGATATAGAGCGACAGCTGATAAAATCGATGTATAAGTTGCTCCTGGATGTTGATTTCCTCTACCTGCTGCACACTGCTTAAATCATTCTACCTTCTTTCCCTACTTGATATCCTTCTACCTTCTGCATACGTGCAATTGGGCTTGGGATACTTTGTTGCAATCAAAGATGGTTGTACTTTAGTGGCAAATTCTTCACAGATGCCTTTGGGTTAATGTGTTCGTCCACAAGATCGACCGTCACATATCTTAATTGTGTTCTTTGTGCAAGCATCGAGTCAAGACCACTAACGTTGTTGAGGTCTAGACAAAAATGCAGAGCCATGCCTTTCATTTGGGTTATTATGGTTAATTTATAATCAAAGAAGAGTTTATATCTTTAAGAACCTGGATATTCTTGATGCTCATGTCCTTATAAGATGCAAAAGATAGAATTATAAAGGCTTATCACTGCTCTATACTTTTCCTGTGCCAAGCAGCACCTAATTTTTGAGGTTTATATGCAAGTCCCTACTTATGTATAGGTGGATTGTTACATTCAGTGTGTTATGGTCATCCTTTGAGCTTTTATTCCCACTTGTGCTAATGTATTTGTTTCTATTATGGTATTGCGATACAATCTGTCACCCTTCAAGAAAAAAAAACTAGTGGACAAATATAAAAATGAGAAATTTTTTCTTTTTTTTTCCCTCTCTACAAACAAACAAACAAACAAACAAACAAACCAAACAACAACAACAACAACAACAACAACAACAACAACAACAACAACAACAACAACAACAACAACAACAACAGAAACAACAACAACAACAACAACAATTGCAAAGAATAACAAATGCAATAGCAAAGAACAACAACAACAAAGAAGAAGAATAAAGAACAAAGACCAATAGTAACAATAACAAATAAAAAGAACGACGACGACGACGACGACGACGACGACGACGACGACGACGACGACGACGACGACGACGACGACGACGACGACGACGACGACGACGACGACGACGACGACAACAACAACAACAACAACAACAACAACAACAATGCAACATGCCATTTCAATATAAAATTGTAGCATAGACTGGCTATGCCAGGCTTGAGTTTTTATCTCTAAGGAAAGCACATCTTAATCAAGACGATGTGGCCCGACAGTTGTTCTCTGAAAAAATCAACTTCAATCTACGTAGAAAATGCTCTTCTCTTGAACATCGTTATTATGGGGGCATATACATGCAACTACTATAAAATCAAATGCCCATCGATGGTGGACAATATCTTTGTGCAAGAAGAATAATCTCTTCGCACCAATATGTAGCACAATAACTGGAGGTTCCAAGGGGATTTAACATGGATGTAAAAATGACAATTCCTGAAACCATAGACCATGTTTCCAAAATCGTTGAATGGGTTGTTATAAAAAAAACATAGATTACGTTAGCTCGCTAGTTATATTGGTCAAGGTAGTCTTATTAGGACATTGAGTTATTTTGTAGACGTTCGAATCCCCGTATTTCATATTCTAAAAACTTAAGTATAGAGACTCGATATTCCATCAAAACCTTAGGCGAATTCATATTTCATATTTCAAAATCATAGCTGCCCCCAATCATAAATGATCATAAGCGAAACGAGAGGTGCCCAAAGGCTCCAACATACGATCTGGGCCATAGGATTGATGGATCCGATGATTGTGGTAGTCTAGGGTGCACCTCGTTTAGAATATGTAGCTACAGACTATGCCAAAACTTGACTACCTTTTTAATCTCGATTCAAATGGGAGGCCATCGGCTCTTCAGATTATCAAAGAAAACTAAGAGCAAAGTTCATCATCTCTTCAATTGCAACAACTAAGAAATTCAATTGCATACATGCATAGTATATCAAAATGAGGTGTGTGGTTGAAATTTTTCCTTCCCGAGTGAATTCATTTTTATGGCAAGTCCTATGATAAATAAAAGTGTATCTAAATCCAGGTCTGACATGAGCCCACTATGTGTACAAGGCAAAGAGTCTTTGAAACACTGCTTAGTAGAGTGCATTGACCTGCAAGTTGTGTGGGTTGTGGTGTATGGATACCTTCATTACCACATTAATGACTGGGACCTCCTTGTAAAGGTATATCTCCGGCAGAATGGACAGTCTCAAAGCGCATTGCTTTTTATATTGTCAAATCATGGCCATTATGGGTCATTTGGAAGAGGCATAACCCTTTTACTCTAGCGAAAGGTGCAACATTACATGATCAGAAGTACACACTCAGAGATAGGCTGAGAAAGTTCATGTGTGTGTTTGAAGGTAATATTTCCTTCATATGTTACTCACAAAAACATTCATCAAGCTACCATCATAAAAAAGAAGTCATCTACATGTCTTGTCGTAGAAGGGCTACCTCTTCTGCAGACTTGTTAAGGAGGGTACCTATTTGGGGATTTATAAAGTTTACTTATAAATGAAAATTCTTTATCCTCTCAAAAATGAAAATATAAATAAGGTCATGCATAAAACACTTATAATAAACTTCAACCATTGAGATGTTATTGGCATGCAGATCTTGATCTTTATGATCCGAATTTTTTCTAACACGTTTAGTGTGCTCTACATGGACAATTAGACTACAAAATATTCACAAACCTGGAATAGTAACTTGGTGAATTTACTACCATGTTATCTTTTGAAACCGAGTTGCTCGTTTATGTATCATTACTTGGGCGGATGCTGTTATTAGATTACTAACAAAATTATCTTCAATATAGTTGTGCATTTGCTTATTTAATTAAAGCATGGACATGGAGTCTTTGCAGCATGATGGTATACGTATCATAATGCTGAGGATCATTAATGTTGGAGGGACTAAAGATGCTTCCAAGTTTAGAGGGCCCAACCACACAACTATGCTATGACTACAGGAATGCAGAGTATTTAGACACAAGTGGATAAGCTTTTGCGTTTACATTGTTGGAATTTGAGTGACATTCCCTTTAATAGAACGTTGAAGGAAGTATGTGGCCAAAATTGAAAGCATATTGCCATTGATTGTAGCCGAGAAGTGGTGGAGATTGTTGGGACCGGGGAGTTACAGTTTGGGAAGGCAGGGAGTGCAGATTCCGAGAGATTCTTTTTAGGGGGGAGTATTTTATGCAACCAAGGGATTAGAATAGAAAAGGGAGGTACAATGTGAGGAGGACACTCACTTTCTGGGCTAGTCATAGTCGAGCGAGGGGAGCCATTAGAGGGAGCATAAGCAGAGCGAGTAGGGGTAGAAAAGAAAGGGGGGCAACAAAAATAAAAACCATTGAAGGCAATAAAAAATGGGGCCCCAAAAATTCCCTACAAACACGAACACATGATATACACCATGTTGACCGCCCTACAAAAGCGATTTATCAACACCGGCCGTCGTGCTTTGACCCCGTGTTCCTTTTTTTTAAAAAAATAAATTCTACTTTTTATAAATCTTTTGACCCCATGTGGCGCTTTTTTACACCGCGCCCTAAAATAAGCCCACCAATGGCCACCATTGCATGCGCGCATGCTATCTCCGGGCCCATTTTCCGGCAGCAAAACTGCGCCGGCGGTGATTTTTTAATGTCGGAAAGCGACCTCAACATCTTTGCGTCTTGGCCTGGAAATAAGCCGGGAAAGTTTTAGCTGCCGTCGTCGGTGCGTTTTCGGCGCCGAGAAACTTTTTGCTATGTGTCGGACTTTGCGTGTCAGTTATAAGCTTTGGCTTATGTAATGTCCGTTGAATAATGCCTGTGGCAGGTTTTTGAGCTTTTACGTTTACAACGTGTAAATGGATCGATGATTTAAACAGTGCAATTCTCTGACGGATTCAAGCTCCAGGTTCGAAGGCTAAAAAGGGATTGTGATCAAATTCCAGCGTTCCGGCTCCAGTCGAAGCAAAGAAGATACACTGAACAGTATTGAAAAATATGCAGAAACAGAAGCGTAAGTCCAAACAAGAAAAACTCGTTAATTTCGTTTCAGAGGCAAGATCGATGACGAAATTTCAAATGCAGGCTCTGTCAAATGAGGGAGCTCTGGCTATGGCGCCGGATTCCGGATTAGCAGAGGCAAAGGGCAAATGATCTGGGCCGTGGAAACGAGCGGTGGAGATTGTGCAGACGTGGATTAGGGTTAGGGCAAAAATGGGTCACATCGCACCGAGGGGCACGCGTGCAGGAGTGACGTAAGCGCATGCTATGATTGGCGAGTCCAGCAGTTGACGCTTTTATGAGGGGCGTAGTGGCGCGTCGACATGCGCACGTCTCCAGGACATGGGAATATGAGCACTTAATTTTTTGGCCAAAAAGAGGAAGGTTCCATGAAGCAGGCCTATCATTTTGCATTTAAAATTTGCACCTTCTCCATTTGTTTACTCTTCCTTGATTGATGCCTTGAATCATGTGTGCTCATTACACCGCTTTGTGCCCATGCTTGCCATGGAGGGGGTAAGAGAACATCCTTATTGCCAAGTTGGCCCCCAAGGTTTCACTGAATGTTTGCCACACGTGACATTGTTCGTCCCCAAACATAACGTGCTATCATTTTGCTCAAAACAACATTGATCTATGTTGTTTTGATCTATTCAAGTTGGTCCATCTATAATGATCTACTCAAGATGATCCTTCCATAATGGGTATCAAAGTGAACTTCCCCAAATAGGCCAATCTTATGGTGTGGCGAGCGAAGCCGATGGGCTATCCTTGTAATCGAATTGCTTTGAAAGGATTCCTTTGCCAAAATGGGCTAGTCCTTGTAATCGAATTCCTTTGAAAGGATTCCTTTGCCCCAGGGTTGTAATCAAATTGCTTTGAAATGATTCCTTTACCCGAGGTGGCCCTGCAATTGCAACTAGCCCTTAGTTTCACATCATAGACTTTCAACAACCATTTATAGAAAACATTGCCTAGCATGCATATTGTCATTGCCATAAAGTTGTGCTAAAGAATAGCATGCCATTCTTGTTAGACCATGTTTAGATGTCTTCTGCAAGGTTATGTGTTTTTACTTGTAGGGGTTGACTCGGTCAATCTTTGATCTCTTTGAGTGAATGTGTCAGGCCTAACTAAAATACTTGTTAACATTTATTGTGTCGTTACAAGGGATCAAATTCCACGCACAATTGTCAATGGACAGTTTGTTTGAAGTGTGATTGGGGCCGTTTACTATTGACTTAGTCAATATAAATCAAAACTCACACATGGGATGAGGTGTAGATGTTGAAAGTCAATTGGATATGCAAAATTCAATGTCCCTAAGCTAGAGAAGGTAAAACTAGGGCCATGAATGCGCCATTCATAATCGTTCTAGTAGCATGATCTCACCAAAAGAAGAAAGAAAGGATTGGCCATAGGCCAAAACTCATGATACATACACCTACCAATGGGCCAATGAAAACCAAAGGAGACTTTTGCTTTAGGAATCACAATAATACACAAACATGTGAAGCCCTTATAATCAACCCAACCAAAGGAAGCCCAAAAGCTGCAAAATAGCCATGCTCAACAAAAAAAAAGGAAACCCGTAATGGGAGGATCCGACGGTCCGGATTGGCGCTCATTTCTTTCTTTATGTGCGCATGATGCGCCACGTAGTGACCGGCAGCATACGGTTGACCGCCGTCTTTCCACCGGTGCGCTGCGGTCATGGTCCGTACTGGCCGTACGGGGAGGGATAATGATGAGAAGGCGGGCGTGTAAATCTTTGCCGGTAAAAGAGTGCGGGGCCCGCAGGTTCCCACGCTCAAGCCGCCCTTTTATCCCGAGGTCAAAGGCCAGGTGCCTTGGAAAGGTGGCCCAGACCTCCAGCGTGGTTTTACGCGTGATCCATGCCTCCCCACGCTTCGTATGTATGTATCCCCCCATCATCATACCCCCATATCCATTTTACGTTTTTCCATTAATGCTCCATTTATATACCCCCACCATTAAAACAAAACAATATTAAAACATATCAATGGATTAAGCACCCCCGCCCCCACATGCAAACCCTCATCCCCCTCATAACTCTTAAACCCTTTGGCGTGCAAACCCTTATTCCCCTCATAACTCTTCCAACTTCCCATGGCGTGCTCATATTCACACTTGCATTTCTAGTCCAATCTCGTCTATATATACCCTATCATTATTTTATCAAGCATATACTTTCTAACTTGAAACTACAATCTTAACTCATCTGCATTGTATGTAGTAATACTTAGCCCCTATGTTTTAACTTATTCTGCTTTTACCAAATGTGCATGAACAGGGTCATATAACTTCCAGATATGTATGGCGGCATGGAATCTGGGGAGCGGATTCCAGGGAGTCCCGCGACTAGCAGGAGCTGGGAGCGGGTCCTGGAATCAACGACCCAGTTCCAGGTCGCCACAACATGGTGACTGGGTCGCAAATGATTTGCCTTCAGATTTACCTTCGAATTACCTGCTGAGCGGAATCACCATGCCATTTTCCATTCTGGAGGCGGAACGAGCGAGCCTGTTTCCATGTTGTTCCTCGCATCACATGCTTTGTGCAATGTCTCAACAACGTTGTGTGTCCATGAATTGAGTTGGTTTATAGAAATATGTAACTTGGAGTATGGCTCACCTGAAGGTGGTTCCATTCTAGGTTGGGATATCAAACATATGAATGCAGTGTTTTACTACCATATGGTATACCCTCATGTCATTGACTTATGTGTGTATCTGGGATCTTACGTTAAACCATGGCTCCAATGTACTTTGTTTTTCAAGAACATATAACGGACAAAGAAGATAGAACTATGATCTTATGCAGAAGCCTATCATCTACTTGAAACTCTCATGGAATACAACAAAAAAAAGAAGGCATAATGGATTTCATTCTATGTATCATTGTATACGAATCTCTATGAGGTGTGTGTTTTATGACATGTTTTATAGAAATATATTTTCGATGTTATTTATTTACTTGTTGTTCTCGTTATTTTGTCAAATTGCACAAGCTGTATAGGGATGCGAAACCATTCAATTTTCATCATCAAACTTTTAGCATTTTAATTTTATTTAGAAATTTATGTATTTTCAAATTCTAGTTTCCATTCTTCACATGGTTTATTTGCTTATATTTCTTGGGTTCTATTCCATCATACTGTCCAGATCTTTCTCCCATGTCATCACTAAAACTATTTGGTGTATTTTGTCTAAAGCACATTAATCTAATATACTATCAATAAGATTTGAAGTGTTACGATTTCACCTTTAGAAGAATAAAACAATATAATTTTGGTGCAAGGATCATAGAAATACAGCAGAAACCCCATAAATAAGATTTAATTCATCTCAAGGTTGCCTACAAGGTGGAGAGCAGGTAGCCGCATAACTGCATGCTACCCATAAAATGAACAAAAAAATAAGGAAATATCTAGCTATTTGAACATGGGCCTCAAATCGCAATAAGAGCAACATACGTACCTGACGAGGGCTTAGCAACGAGATAAGAAATTCCATCTTCCTAGGTTTGAAAAATACCCTAGTGATCAGCCCTCACTGAGGGGCTTCGCATAGGCTCCATTGATTTGAATCATAAAGACCCATAAAACCCAGAGAAAAATATACTGAAGATAAACATTTCCACCATTGGAGAATACTCTTCATTAGGCTCCCAACATCTGTACAAGTTAATCCCTTAGCATTGCCACATGTTCAGCCCTCTTTTATTGGTATATTTGTAGATGCTAGAGTTTCAGGTGCTTCTTCTCCTCAACTTTTTGTCTCAATTGCCTGTATTGTAACCTCGATTGTGGTCTCATCGCATACCATTATGACCGCATCTTCTTGTGTTGTGGGTGGTGGAGGTTTAATTGTGCAAGAGATGATGTCTAACACATATTAGAGGTTCTTCATGAGTGGTGCCTCAAATGGGTGGAGGTGGCATTGGGGACTTGTCAGGGCAGGTGGCACCTCCAACACATGTTGGAGGTTCTTCAGTGCAAGCAATGCCTCATGCATTAGTTGATGAATATTCTAGACAATTCCCTAGTTTAATGCAACCATTCAAACACAACTTAGAATTGATACAACTCCACTGGTAGATTGTTCAGAATATTAGAACGATAATAGACTCAATGGTTAACTTCTCTCGTAATGCATACGAAATTCACTGTAGCAAAGAAAATCCTATTTTGTGTTAACCATTTGCAGAATCGATTCAAAACTACTAATCGATTCTCACAGTTGTGTATGATTTATAGATGGTGGCTCCGTCGGTTTTGCAACCGAGGCAGTTAAGCCATAGCCGAGATTCAAATCAAACTTTGGCTCGAAATCATTCGGCCACAAAGCCAACCCTAAAAGGCAACACATTTATTCTAATATTGTTTCTTATGTTGAACATCATTGTAGTTTTTCGGCACCATTGAAACCTTGAACCAATATTAGAACCATTAGACCCCATAATGATCTGATCATCTTCAACATTCCCTCTTCAGATCATTATGATGAAATAAGACTGATATTATGTTCATAAGTTATCTGTGATCCACTTCTGTAATTAGGTTCCCTCTGAACCACATTCTCTGCACACGAAATTTCTATAATGTACTCCCTCTGTAGACATACTACCTACATATATTCTGTGCTTCACATGCATATGAACTATCAAAGGAATATCACCTGCAACTTAAGTTCAAGCAAACCTTCTGCTTAATAAATGTCTGTAACAACTTGCTTGTAATTTCAAAAACTTCTTGCAGGCTTTACAACTGAACTATCGCTCGTGTGATAACTTGTTCAAGATCACTTGCTAAGTTGTAACACCAAGCACTCGTTTGAATTTGCTGAACTTAATTTGTGATAATGCATTGTAAAGATGTCAGCAGCCTGTTCTTGTGTGCTTATATATTCAACTGTAATATATTTTTGAGCAAACATTTCTCTTATGAAGTGCATACTAAGCTCAATATATTTGGTTCCTTGATGAGAACTGGATTTCTAGTAATGGCTATACAGTTTTGGCTGTCACACAGCAGTATAGTTGGACCACTTTGCATGATGCCAAGCTCATTTAATAGTCTTCTGGCCCATATAATTTCCTTGGCTGCAAGAGTGGTTGCAGCATACTCTGCCTCAGTTGTAGACATGGCAATACTTGATTGAATTTTGGATTTCCATGCAACTGACCCTCCTCCAAGTAATAGTGAAAATCCAAAGATTGATTTTCTATAATCCAAATCAGATGCCCAGTCTGCATCACAATATCCTATGAGTGCCATACTATCTTAGAGTAGCAAATACCTTGTTCTTGAGTTCCTTTGAGAAATCTCAACACTCTTTTCGCTGCCATCCAATGCATCTCCCTTGGATTGTTTGAATATCTATTAAGCAAGCTTACAGAAAATGCAATATCAGAGCGCGTGCAGTTAGACACGTAGAGCAAGCACACTATCAATTCTCTATATGATGTACCTTCCATGTCTTCAAATTCTGCTATTGTTCTAGGGCACATCTCTTCTGAAATCTTATGGCCAGAAACTAGTGGTGTATCCACTGATTTACAAGATTCCATGCCAAATCTTTTCAGCATACCTTGGATGTTTGATGTCTGTGTAAGAGTTAGCTTCATATTTGCTTGATCTCTATGCACCTCAGTCCCTAAAAAATTTCGAAGTTCCCTTAAATCTGTCATTTTAAACTTGCCTTTGAGCATTGTTTTGCATTTATTCAAGCATGTCATGGCATTAGCAATCATTATGCAATCATCTACGTACAATGCAATAATGCAAAATTCATCTTCATGTTTTAAAACATAAATGTTCCCATCAGTTTATAATCTTTCCCTCTAAGGTATTCGTCCATGCAAATATACCACTGTCTATTGGCTTGCTTCAATCCATATACTGCTCTGTTTAGCTTCCATACCATGTCATTTTCAGTTTCAAATCCTTGTGGCGGTTTCATAAAAATTTCTTCATCTAATTTGGCATTCAAAAAGGCAGTACTTACATCCATATGATGTATTTCAAGATTTTTAGCGTTAGCAAAAGCAAGTAGCATTTGTATGCTGGACAATTTGACTATTGGTGAGAAGGTCTCGTCATAATCCAATCATTTCGCTACCAATCTAGCTTTATACTTCTGTCCTTTACCATCTAACAGACTTAAGTTTAAAAATCCATTTGTTGTCCACAATATTCTTTCTTTTTTGAACCCGCTCATAAGTGTGTGTTCTTTCAAATGCATTCATCTCTTTTTCCATAGCTCTTTTCCATTCTTTTGAGTCTGCTACATGCATAGCTTCCTCATAGCTAGCGGGCACATTAGTTTCTAGTATGGCCATGATATTGTCAAATTTCATTTTCACTCCTAAGTCTTTTGCTTTTTCCCTCTTCTCCTCTTCCAAAGAGTTCAGTTTCAATGTGTAAATCTGCCTTAAGTTTTTCAGCTTTAGTTTTCCTTCTCCTCTCCTCTTCTATAGGCTTATCACTGGGGACTGTAATTTCCACATGATCAGCTGGTTCCCTTGCTGGATAATTTTTAGGGTTCTCCTCTTCATCAAGACTGTCATAATCTAGGTCAGCCATTTCCTTTTCATTGTTGATTTGATCTGATTTAGTAATTATTTTTTCTGATGCTTTCTCTCTATTACCATATAGTGTCCCTTCGTCAAAGGTTACATCCCAGCTCAGAATTAATTTCTTTTTCATATGCTCATATAATAAATATCCCTTTGCTTGCCCGTCATACCCAACTAGATAACCCAAACATGCTCTATCATCTAGTTTTCTTCTAGTTTCCTTGGCACATGAGCATATCCAGCACATCCATAAACTTTGAACAATTCAAACGAAGGGTAAGTGTCATACCACAAATGATTAGGCATATCTCCATTTAGACTTCCTGATAGCAATTTATTTTGGATTTTTACTGCAGTCCTGACCATCTCCTCCCACAAGAAATTTGGCAATCCAGCATGTTTTAGCATGGCCCTTACTGCATTTAGGATAGATCTGTTCTTTCTTTCAGCAACCCCATTTTGTTGAGGGGTATGCGAACAAGTGAGTTATCTTCTTATTCCATTGGTTAGGCAATATCTGTTGAATCTGCAAGAAATGAATTCATCACCCCTGTCAATTTTTAAACATTTGATTTTCTTATTTGTTTGCGTGTCTGCTTCAGCTTGAAAGATCTTGAATGCCTCAAAGGCTTGGTCTCGTTTGGGACAATTTGCTTTAATATGACCATATTGATTGCACAAAAAACAAGGTCCAATTTTACCTTTGTCTCCTCGTCCTCCTGCATATAGAGTTTCAGTATGTTCATCTTCTTCAATTACTCCTTTTTGTTCAAGCTCAGTTCTTATCATAACCTCTGCTTGCTTCTTGTCCTTGGCTACATTCCTTACAAATGTAGATAAATGGTCAAATCTAGAAAATGCTCGTGATATTGACAGTACCTAATATTTAGTGGTTATTGGAACTCCTGCATCATTCAAACCTGCTATGAGATTGTCAAATTTTTGGAAAAATTCAACAAGGTGATCACTTTCATTATACATGAGCTTCCTAAGCTCCTTTTCCAATACATCTAGTTGAGAAGAAGTTTTCTTCTCATAATTTGCTAGCATAAACTCCCACTGTTTTGGGGTCATACCCCTTAACTGCAACAAAATGCATTAGAGTTTTTTTTAGGTCAATTAAGGGCCCTTGCTCGATGCCACGTCAAAAAGCTCGCGGCCAATGGGGAGCCGAGCTTGTACAAAGTTTTTTTACCGAGCCTTGGTTTCTCCATTCCAGGTGTCAACTGCACGTAGCTTCGGTAATATCCGTGCCTCTAGCTTCGGGTGTCAGATTACACACGTAGCAATTATGACCGTTAGCTCCCGCCCTCAATTCTTGCTCAGGTATTTTCTTCAACAAAGTTTGCGCGAAGATCGATTGCCCGTGCCAAGGGAACTTCGATTTGCTCGGCAATAGCTTCGACCTGCGCCAAAGTGAGTTTCGACCACAAAAAAGCTTTGGTCAAGGTAAAATCACCGAGCCTTTCCTAGTATTTCGATTCCGCTCCACATTCTAATTTGAATTCTGTGACTTTAGATGGCTACAAGCTCTATCACAATCGGAAATGACTTTGAAAGCTTCGTGGTGTCGACCGGGAGCTTTATTACACTCCAACCTGGAATGACAGGTGAATAGCGAGTCAAAAGATGCAGGAGAAGTGATGTTTCTACACATTGGAAGGTTTTGGTGGCCGGTTTTCGATCAGGCAAAGAGATATTTGTACAAGCGAGTCATGTATACACTCCAACAAATATGGCAAAAGAAAAAATAAGTATGCGAAGAACTTTTCTACGGTTAGAAGCAAATTGTAAGTATGTACTTCTATGCAATCCATATCTAAATTAGTTCAGTTACTTATCCAGTTCATTTCTATTCTCTCAGGTTTGTGTATATCTGATGTGTAGAACACAGTCTCTTCACAGTAGTGTATTCCATTGCTTTCACCAATATATGGGCTCCTTGTTGTTCGAAGGTAGCATACCAGTGCAGCTCACAGAAAAGGGGTATATGGTTCTGGAGGTATGAATACTCTCCACGAAGATCCAAGCTTATTGAGCTTCCATTGCCCAGCCTATTCGAGCTATACTGCAGGCCTCTGGATGCCACTTCTGTCTTACTAGCACGGAGTAAGTTGTCACAGGAAATGTTTACGGCATTGAAGGAGAAGGGAGGTTTCTGCAGGCATGTGAAGACAAATTTAGGAATTGATTTGTTCATTGCCTTATTCAAGATGTTTACAGTTCCGACAGTCGGTGGCTAGTTTTTTAGATAGTCTATTTCTTAAAGGTTGGAGTGCTTGACTTCATGATGGAGCTGAATCTACTGAATGCAGGATAAGTCAAGACATGGTTCGGTTCAGATATTGCATCTGTATATGAATCTATGTAATATCAATATAAGTGACGATTAATTGGAGATTGTATATTGATTGGAAAGGTTTGCTTTCAGTGTAACATAAAAAATTAAAGTAGCTACGATGCAAAAATATGAATATCATAAAATAAGAAAGTGTTGTTCTTTTAAATCAAGCTTTGCAAGAAGGCTTGCCAGAAACTTGGGCTGTCAGTAAGGTCGTACCAATTTACAAAGCAGGTGATAAGCATGACCCTTCTAATTATCGCATGATCATGGTAAGTTCCATATTTTCAAAGCTCTTAGCCAGTCTTACTGAGAAGCAGTTGACATCATGGGCAGAACATACTGGTGTACGTGCTGTAGGACAGGCAGGCTTTCGTCCATGCCATTCTACAATAGACCATATTTTCACATTGCGCATGCTTATTGAACATAGTCGAAGTTTGAAACAAGACCTCTATATATGCTTTGTGGATTTTACTTCTGCTTTTGATACAGTACCACGTGAGCTTCTTTGGCGGCGCTTGCGGTGCACTTGGGGTTCCACAAGATCTTCAAAATGCGGTTTATCGGCTCTATGAAAGGGTTTTGCTAAATTTCCAAAGATCGTACTCAAATCACTAGCAATATTGGAGTTCGGGTTGCCCTTTATCTCCTACACTCTTTGGCTTGTACATTGATCAATTGGAAGAATGGCTTGATAATCATGGCGACGGAGGTCCACATTTGGCACACTATATCATTAGGCAACTTATGTATCTTTGATGATGTTTCACTTCCGCACATACCATTTGCTAGTATGCGCAAAGAACATTTACATGCTCGCGGTTTACGTGGAGAACACAGTCTGCGTGTTAATCGCAAAAGACCAAGCTTTTGGTAGTTCAAGCTTTCGTCACAATGTTCCCCTATGCACTATGATAGCCAGCGGGTTGAAGTTGTAGATAGCTACAAGTATCTTGGTGTAGAATTACGTAAGAACACACTTTGGGAACGATTAGTATTATTACCAAGCGGGTGGTCTTTGGATGGAGAGCACTCTATGCAATGCAAAACAATTGTTTTTCGCGAGAAATTCATGATTGGCCACGGAAAGCCCACTTGTTTTGAGCTTTGGTAGTGCGGTTTTTCTTGTATGGTTACGAAGTGTGGGGGCACGCCATTAGTGCTAGTGCTTGGGAGAGCTTGGAGCGGGTGCAAAAGTCCTTTCTCACTTACAGCCTTGGAGTTAAAACAATGGTGCCCTATCCTATTCTTTTTAGAAGAGACGGGTTTTGGCCTCTTCAACATTACGCCATGAAGCGCCATCTCCACTATATCCGCAAGGTGCACCACATGGATGATGTTAGGTATCCCTGTTCTTGCACTTGCCATGGGTGAATCTCCTCGGCGTTTGAAACGATGTTGGAAAGAGCATTGCACTACATGGTTTGCCCGTTGGGGCTGTGCAAACAGAGCAACTTGCTCGATGATGCTTGCCGATTCGATCCCGAGCTTTTGCAACAATATCTTAATGGTTTTTTTTTCTCAAAAGATATGGGGACGCATTACTTTGGCCCAAGTGGCTGGTCATTATCATGCACACATAAATCCCACTTTGGCACCAGGGCCCCAAGCTTATTTGCTTGCTTCATTGTCCGGGAACAAGCTTGTAGCTATTGCATCAATTCGCCACGGGGTCCCCACAGTCTACGGATTGAGAGGTAGATGGGAGCGGCCGCAATTGCCGCTGAAGCGAGACTATGTGCACTGTTGCGATTCCGCCATGTGTTATTGAAGATGAAAGCCATACTCTTCTGAGTTGCCCTGCTTTTGAGATAGTCCGGAATCATTTTTCGACTTTAGCATTCTATTCCACGCTTCCACAACTTCTCAGCGCACCATCTGTGCATGACTTGGCTTTATACATACTTGAGGTTCTAGATAAACATCTGCAATTATTGAGCCCTCGGTAGTCATTATCTAAGCTTGTCTAGTATCATCATTACTGCAAAGGTTTTTCCCTTGAAAACCTTTCGAGGCAGGGGTTTTTTAATCCTAGTAGTAATGATTGTACTAGCCCATTGTATGGGTCCCATAACCTATTGGTCTCCATGGACGTTAAAAAAACTATTCTATTCTATTCTATTTTCGCACCATAGGCACGGTGCGAAATTATGTATAACATAAAATATGGAAGACGGTGCGAAATTCATTAGAGGTTTGATGGGATCACTTAAGGGCGCAACCCCGATGCCAGCATGGAAACCCACTAGGGTTGAGGCCTGAGACTCTAGGTTTCTAATGAACAGGTTGTAGATTCAAACCTGTATTTCATTAACAATCTCAAGAGCATGGTTACAGTGCGCATTTGCCATATCCATAACCAATGGTTACATGCATTTCGTACTGTGGCTATTATGCAACACTTTATTTCTTTCTTTTTAGGGCGTGGCTACGGTTGTCATGTCCACAGCCCAATGAATACATGCATTTCGCATTGTAACCATTGTGCCCTTTTTTCACTTACCTTTTTTAGGGGAAGTTAGTTCTGTTGTGAATTTGCCATGTCCACAACCCGACGGATACATGCATTTCGCACTGTAACCAAAAAAAAAAAAAAAAAAAAAAAAAAAAAAAAAATTGGTTACGGTTATGAATTTGCCATGTCCACAGCCCGACGGATACATGCATTTCACATTGTAACTACTGTGCCCACTCTTTCATAGTCAATTTGACAATAACTAACGAGAGACTACTTTTGAACTCACAAAACACTACTCAAAATTTAATGAAACAAAAAGAGTTGTCATTGCCTAAATATCAATGTTAATTGCTCTAAATTGCTGAAAGCATCCTCATTAACTTCCTCCCTTCAATTGAACCTCTTCTTGTATGGCAGCTATAAAAAAGAAAGTGTTGTTTTTGCACTGTAGCCACGGTGCATAAATGTGTATAACATAAAATATGGAAGTGTTATTTTCGCACCGTAGCCACGGTGCGAAATTGTGTATAACATAAAATATAGAAACGTTATTTTCGCACCGTAGCTACGGTGTTAGTCACTCTTGCATATCAAGCTGCTACTAAGGCACTCACCTTCAAACTATCACAAATCAAGGTGTTGCTAAACGAGAATGATAAAGAGTAAATCAGATAAGGCATGGGAGTTGTTTAGCACATGGTATGATAATATAGTAGAGAAAGAATGGAATTTTCGTCAGAAGCATCCAAAAGAGTTTGAGGAGGAGATAGAGGAGCTAGTTGATGCAACTACTGTATACAATAATTTTTGCCTGACAGTAGACGTTATGGTAGAGTGTAACAGGTTGCATATGAGGGCATTCTTCATAGCTTCATGGCTAGAGCTGGACCTGACCTGAAACCATGTTATGTGACTGATTTGCCTTTACTGAGCATGCAAGCTTTAATTAAGATATTTCTGAAGGCTGATCAAGACCGAATTAGGAGGTTTTTGAGGAGACTACCTGCAGAACTGTGCAGGAAAAAAGGCAACGAAAGTTTTTACAGCGTAGATATTATGTTCAACACATACATGATTTACAATAAGTCAAACCAAGATGCCGGTTCTTCAAGTGTGGAGGTCGCTCAGATAGAATGTCCTGCCTCACCAGTAGAGGAGCAAATAGATCCTGCAGAAAAGAAGCTCCTACTGGAAAACGAGGAGAATGAGGAGGTATTGGAAGAGGAGGTCTCTGAGAAGTTGGCCTTTAGCCCAGAGGTCTATATTCATAGCTCCAAAAGCTCGCAATGCAACTTCATCTATTGGTTGCTTCCAAGTGAACTTATTCCTATAAGGCAGGCATCCTTTTGGCAATTGCACTCTACATTGACCATCGGAATTAGTTTGATCTTGAAACAGAAGTATTAGAACCAAGAACACTCAAAGGAATGCAATGACAACTTGGAAACCAAATACCTTTGCCATTGACGTTGCAAAAGATCGAGAACCGGAGCGGAGCTTAGAATTAGGAAGATTCTTGCCAACAAATAGAGCGAAATTTGCTGGCAAGAATCTGCCATAATTCGAATTCAAACAATGTTTGGGCGCGATGGCAAGGTCGTTGGCAAGGTCGTTGGCGCTCGATGGCGCGATGGCAAGCTCAATGGCTGAAGCTCGATGGTGGGAAAAGGAAAATCTTAGATGTAATCATTAAATTTTGTGGTCATTAGGAAATAATGATTGCAAAGTTAGGTACGAGGTTAGGTTCGGAGGGGGGGAAGTTAGGTTAGGGGAGAGTGAAAGTTAGGTATGGAGGGGGGGAAGGTAGGTTCGGGATCCTACGTGGCTGCCCCCCCAATATACTCTTACAAGGCCCTTATTTGACCTCAAAAAAACTCTAATGCTTAAACCCACCTTGCTGCTTATCACACTTCTAGCCTCCAGCAAGCATGATCTTGTAGACACTTCCATACTTGAACTACTTCCATTCTTGTAGGAACCCTATTAGATATAACCGAAGTAAATCACTGAACTAGATTCTTTGGCACAAGTTCACCATCCAACCAGGTTCAGGCTTGAGAGCACAAGCAAGCAAATTTTTATTGTTCTACCCAATCCTTGAGAGCCTGGTAGAACAACGGTTCTATCCTCTCTGGGTTTTGTAGATATATCAAAAGACTGGGGAAATGATTTGATATAAGACAGGAGTTATGACTTATCTAGAAATCAGTTTTGTTATCAATATTTCTTGGATTCTGGATTATGCAATTTCGCTTCTGCTTATAACTTCTCTAAGGTAAGGAACCCTCATGATCTGTTCCCTTCTCAACGATGCTTATATACTTGCTTAAAAGGTGCAGAGTCTGATATTTCAAGAAAAAGATGCAGACTTAGAGATATTTTCAAAGAAAAAGGTATGGACGATCTTTGACGAATCTTTTTGGAGCATTTCAACCTTTGTGCAACCTATTCTAACTATTCCCGGACAGTTCTAGAATAGCACCTACTTGATCGATGCTTCGAGTCTATGATCCATTATCAACCAACAAGGATTAATTGTTAATGCTTATCTTGATATGCTTTATTTAATGGTGTAACTTTTTAACGGATAGAAATGGGTAGAAATTCAGATGTTTGTTTGGCTAGTGGAAAAGCTATGGCTAATGGGAAGGTCGTGCCTACTTGTGCTCATCCGTCAAGTATCCTGAACTACTTTCCCAAGCATGTGCCGTAACAGTATGCTTTAGTTTTGGAGAAGATACATACTTTGAATCAGAGCTTGCAATTGCCAATGCATTTATTCCATAGTGAACATTAGGATAATTTAGGTTGCTGAATTTCTTATGATTGATGGACGGTGTGACAGATTAAGTACTTTTGTTTCACAACTAAAAGAAATGTTTGGAAATAATAATGCCTATATTGACCTGTGGCTGAGTGTTATAGATCATGGTAAGATAAGTTATTATCACTCGATCTGCTTAGGTGAGGGCATGATAATCAAGCATCGATGAAGATATAGAAGCCGTATGAACGGTCATTTGAGTTAAACTGCTTTAGTTTTGATGTTTATTCTGTTCTATTTTGTTTTTTGTTTTTTGTTTTAGGTTTTGGTGTGGTTTCTTCTAAGGCCATGCATTGCCTTATGCCTTGATAATGGTGCCAAGGTGATGGCAGCACCATTTTTTTGTTGTTATTCCCGTGTTCTTGTGCTACTTGTGATCATTATGATGATTGAACATTGAGTTTATAAAATATATGTTATTTGATTGTGCCAAGGGGCATATGTTATGATGCTTCTAATTTGCGGCTTCATTTCAACAGGTGTGAACCTCTGTCATGCCTATTGGAATTATACAGTTTAAGTTTTGGAGGGCACTTTAATTCAATTGCAATCTATTGTTATTATTTTTTTTTTTTTTGAGGGTAAGGTTATATGTAATAATAAATGTAGGAAAATTATGTACAACATGAGTAGAGAAGTAGTTACAGGAGTCACAGCACATGTACAAAAGGGAGCATCTCCTCGTCTTCCCCACTGTTTGGGTACTATAAGGGAAGTCACTTATCTTCACCAAAAGGCAAGAAAATCTAGGTATTTTGAGATGTTTGGTATTTTGAAATTAGGGATCACAAAGGGATGGCCCAGATTGCTTGATCCTTAGCACATGCCAGATTATTCCCGTGAACAACGGTTACGATAGCCATAAACCAAGATTTAACCATAAAGCAGTATTGGATAAAAAAAAAATATTTGTGCTTAACAAGCTTTTCACTAACAGATTGGATTTCAAAGGATAAGCAAAAAAAAAAGAAAAACCTTATTGCATTCTTTTTAGAAAATTGTATTCGTTGGCAGATGAAGTTACATCTCTTATTTATAATTTTATCAAGTGAATTTTGATGGGGTGGATTAGTGAGTTTCTACTTACTGCCATGGAAAGAAAAATTATTGATTTGCAGGATGGCACCCTCTATGGCTTTCGAGACCTGTCAGGTAAAATATGATATTTTATGAACACTGCCTTTCTCATTGCTCATTGTTTTCTTTTCAATTCAATTAGTAATACGTTTCTTAAATTGAGTTCTGTCCTTGCTTCTTTTTCTTTGCAGTAGTAGTATTCTTCTTAAGACAGATCCAATTGACACCCTTTGCAAAGTTACATCTGGCATTAAGATGTGCACTACTATGCTTCTCTTTTCCAAGTTAAATTTGGTGCATTTCAATGCATTCTCTTCCTCCATTTATGTGGTGTTTCGCACTTTTCTGCAGTGGCATTGTTCTTCTCAAAGGGAATTGCAAATTTGTTTGCAAATTGTGGGGGGAGGGGGTTTATGATTGGTCGCCATTGTGGATATGATCAACTTTGACTCTGTTGAGGTGATAGCTATCTGAATTCCTTTGCACCAACAAGAAGAACCTTTGATGATGCATATCAACCCTTTGGCTAGCATATCAACACCTCAATCAAGCCAACCAGAATATGACAATTGCAGCCCCTCTAAGTCTCTAAGATCAACAAACAAAAGTAACAAATACAAAGGCATGCTAAACATCAAAATAAAAATACTGATTATATGCAGCAGACATTGAGTAAGGTATTGAGATTTATTTCTCTAATGGCAAAATGTTGTCCAAGCAACCTTTCACATGTGTTCGCAGTGCAGATTTCCAAAAGAACCTCCAACATGCGTTGGGGGTTCGCCAAACAAGCTAATGAAGGGGAGCAAATTATTGAGGCATTGATCCTAGAAGAATTAACTAATGCCTAGCCCATCTTCCCCTCTATGTCAATTCACTTCAATGTAACAAGAGATGGCACAATTTAGATGTGATTTGGGGTCTGAATTGGCTGAATGTTGTAGTGACCTTGAAATTCTTACAAGTTAAATTAATGCCAAACATGCAAAGCTTTAGGATGCTATCAAGGATGCAAAGTTGGAGTTTGATGCTTATATAAATGTGGAGCACTTAGTGGTTGATATAAATAAACAACGGTAAGATTTACTCAGTCACATTTTTGATGTGTCTACTAGTTCTAATACTTGAAGAATGTTTGATATGCAAAGTAACTGAGCTTGTTAAGGAAGTGACTGATCGAGTCGATGCATACTCTTAATGCATACCCTTAATACATGACCCTTAATGCATACCCTTAATGCATGATCTAGATTCATACTCTTAAAATAACCCTTAAAGTTGCATCGAAAATATCTTGTTTAGATTTATAATATAAAATACCTCTCGTAACATCTCTACTGGAAATTGTCGCTTCTGAATGTATATAACCTTTGCATCATTGAAGAAATTAGAGAAACCCTTGCGGATTTAAGGTAGGTGATATGACCAGCAATTTTAAAGGGCTGGTAATATTGCTAATCATAACTTATTGCATAGGTTTTTATAATACTTTGCTCTAAAATGTCTGTGGGTGTTGATCAAGGAGGTATAACATTTTTTGATGATGCATCACAATGTATTGTGCCTTCTTGCCTTTGAGAAAAGCTCTACATTGTTTAATCGCCCATGACCTGAAAGTGAGGTCAACTATCTACCAGTGTTTAAGGTCCGTATATATTCATCATCAAACCTCTTATGTCGAGAAAAGATGATTGAATAGGACGGGCTCATTATGCGTCTTCTCCTAAAACTGCGCTCTGCAACATGCAGAAGGACCAAATTGTCAGTCTATCAGTTAGAAGTTGTAGAATTCTCAATAACTCTCTTGGTTAGCAGCTAGGCACAAGATTTTGCTTGATCATAATTCAAGTAAAGCTGAGAGCTTGGAAGATAGCTTGGTATTGGGTCTACTCAGGTTACCATTCTATCTCAAAGAAGAGCAGTTTATTTTCTGAATCCATATGTGCTGTCTGTTCCCAATTGTAGATGCATGAGAAGGTATAGATCTTGCTCGGCTACAAGCACATAATCTACAGCATTGGAATTGCCACCCGATTTTCCTGTCAACATGGCCTAGAGGAGGAAGATGGCCAATATATGAGACCATTGCAGATAAGCAAGTCAAAGATATTGCACACTGAAACAATTGCCTTTTGAATAGTATGACTAGATGGGCACTGTCTTCTGTGTGCATGGCCAAAAATCTTTGAACGTTTGAAACTGCAATATGTCATCTGCCAGAAGGTCGAACTCTATCAACTGTTCTATCTCTATGCGTGCATTGAAGTCTCCAAGTGGCATTACATGCTCCAATTATCTGTAATGATGAATTTCATTATATAGATCGACATATGGAACTAACCTATCCATATCGGAGCACATATGGCATTGTGTGAAATAACATGCCTAGTTTATGCAAGGAGACTGAAGGTATCAATATACTCTTACAAAACAAGCTATTCCACCATGCCTCCGGTTGCCCCTGCGTTCATTAAATTTTAAATAGTGCTGATAGTCTGGCATATCTACTCTTCAACCAGCGTTCCATGTTTCCATATCCCTCGTTCCCATGCCTCCTCGGAAGGCCTCAGGTCACCACGATGTGACCACTACATCTATGTTCTTGTTGGTTCTTGAGCAACTTTGCAATCTCCTCCGTGCAATGGGCGGATGTAGTAGCATTTGTCATTGGGTATCCTTGGGGTCCTATTGCTGCTCAACCTGAGTTGGTAGACTGTCTGTACTGTCTGGTAGAGGAAGGAGTTTTTCTTACTTGCCTTTGCTGTGCAGCACATGACTCTCTTGCTGGACGTATTTTAGACAATCTAACATGTGCAATAGCTGGGTAGACTACGTCAACCTTCAATGCCTGGAGCTAAGAGTTTAGTTCTTATTGTATCATCCCCTGCCTCTCCTATTCATGTGTGCAATGGGGCAGTTGCTCATGGAAATCCGCATGAAGTTCTTTCAAAGTAATGTTCTTGCACAACTCATGTATATCACGGTTCCGATGGAAGAAGATTACTTTCAACCTCTAAAGTCTAGAGGTCACCCCTGCATCCTTAGTATGTTTTGCTCATTTCTAGCGTCCTGTAGGGCTTCACCCTCTTTGGGCATCCTTATTACTGGAGCTCTTGCAGCCGCATGGGGATCCATAGTGGTCGGTATAGAGCCCTGATAGATTTTGTCATGCTACAACCAACAATTGTCAAGCACTATGAGAATGGTGGCAAAGAAAAAAATGGACGCTGCCATTGCCAACATTTGTCAAGCCCCTATGAAAAAAATGGCAGAGAAAAGATAGACCTCAAACAAAACTAGAAAGAAATTCTCAATTACATCTTTTCAAATAACTATATTTTAATTGGAAAATATGGCAATGTGGTTTAGGTCAATATCATCTATTATGACAAAGATTGCATTGTATTGACTATACAACCACAATATTCATATTTTAGACTCTTTATTATGATAATTTTTTGTAGCTTTTGAAGTGGGCGGGTTGAAAGGAACTTCATCATGAGACCTACCACATATTTGACTATCCATCCATATGAATTAATGTGTTGGCAAAACTTTTATCGAAAGATGCTAGCTAAATGCAACAATTGTTATAAAGGAGGGTATAACTCACTCACCAATCAAATGTTTTGAACAATCTATCCATGCAATGATTATGTCTCTTTTGATAATACATAAGAAGTTGTAGGCAAGATTATAACATGGATTTTAATTGTCATGGACAAGTAGGAAGTGTTACTATAGATAATTCCCTCAAAGTGGCTTGCCATGTCAAAGTTTTTTTTGAAGGTTGTCATTTATTTCTCACTCTCATCTCTAGTACATTACAAATGTCACTATAACATGAAAGCCATTCCACTACAAACCGCGGCATATATCACTGTTACATGATAGGTTTTGGGGCCCAATCATGGGATCAATATTATCTAATTGGAATCTATGATCTCAGGGCAATGGATTTTGAAGTCCCCACTACTAGAACTGCTAATGTCAAAGATATAATGAGGAATAGAGTCAAGGACTCAATAATCTGATGTACCTATAGTTGAGTGTAAGGCAATAGCTTGATTTGCTGAAATGATGATAGCCACAACTCCTATGTCAGATCCACTAGATTTTGAACTAGAGGTGAGGGTAAGGCAACTGGATTGATCCATTAAAGCCACAATAGAGACGACTCTTATGTTAAGTTCTATAAATTTTAAGTTAGAGTCGCGGGTAGAACAAGGATAACGCAACCTGATTGATTTGTTAAAACCAATGTAGAGATGGCTTCTACGTCTAGTTCTTTGGATCTTAAGTTAGAGTCAAGGGTAAGGGAAGTTGATTCATCAGTTCAAGCCTTAGTTCGAGAAATGTCTTGGATCGAACCATCAACTTTCCTACTGTTGCGTTTATTTGCATTGGTGCACATCGCCTCAGAATTGAAACAGGCAAATGGGGCTGCGAGGAGCATTTTCAGATGGGAGCCATTGAAGATGAATTCCACACTCTTCGAAGTTGCCCAATGTTTGTGACTATTCTAGCACAATATTTTGCTTGATTAAACCTAATCAACTGTGTGTTTGCTCTTACAGACACCGGCTGTAATGATATTATCATTCTATGTCGTGGAGGTTCTCGACAAATGAGATGAAATAACTCATGCACCATCACGTTGATATGTACAGATCTACAGTTTTTCGACGAGTCTATGACTGCTAAGGTTTCTCCCTCAGAAACCTTTTGGGCCGGGGTTTTTAGTCCTAGACAATAATGGCCTTGCTATGCTCTCTTTTTTGTATTGGGTCATGGTCTTCAGGGACGATAAAAGTCAATTTAATATTATTCAATTCTATACTTATCTCGAGAGCAATTTTTGGAATTTCCAAAGGACAAACCATTGGGAGGTAAGCTGGTAGAATATTCTATTTTGCACCATTGGATGTACCATTTTGATGGTGCAGATGGGAAAAACCCTCAGTATTATTCGGCGTTAGTCCGTAGGGATTAGGCACCATTTGACCTTCCAATCCTAAGAACGCCTGCTAAAGCTACTAAAACTTTGGTGGAGGATGACAATCTTCTAATGGACTCTGACCAGAAGAAGTGGAAGCTGCATAAGCTTTGCTCCGATAGATTAAAGCTTTGCTCCGACATACGATGGGTATAAACATGGGATTGATTTTGGTCAGAAAGCCAGCTTTATAAAGGAAAGGGCTGTTTTAGATGATGGATTATGAAACGCAGGGATTGTGGAGGTTTGAGGGTTGCAAGATTGAAAGAAGAGTTCAAACCCTGTCTTGTGCAACTATCCTTTGTTTTCTCTGATTAATAAACTTTTTGGCTTTCGTCCTTAAAAAAAAAAAAAAAAAAAAAAAAAGGGATTGAAAGAAATTAAGATCGAATCGAATTGAAGAGAAGATCAAAATTGCTTGGAAACAGGTCGAAATTGCATGCAGAGTGTTGATTGGGCCTGAGAAATGCCGAAAAAGGAAGATGAAGGCCAGAAACAGAGCTCTGGTTTCCTTCCATTGGTTATTCATTGTCTAATTTGAACCCATTTGGGTCATGTTCTTTTGCTTATTAGCAAACAATATTTAATGGTAATAAACTCCAAGAGAAAAATATAAAAGTTATGGAAATATGGATGTAGCATGAATCGGTCACTCCAGACCCATTTGCAAACCCAATACGGGCATTTCCTTTTTACCAAGGGCAAAGCATACCTTCTTCGAGGGACCTGTGTTTTGCTTGATAAGCATTGTTGGTCTTTGCAATTGATGTTATTCAGAGGTCCTTTGACTCTTTTTCTTGCAAGCATTGGCCTTACTCCACTTCTGGCAGCTATCTATATATGTAGGGTTTACATTGGGAGGGCAAATTCGGCGGTGCTGAGAAGCGGTTGTTTAGCTGCTGAGCCTAAAATTTTCAGCCCGTTCAAAAATTTCAGCCCTCGCAGGGTCTATATTGCGAAACTGAGTTCTCAATGCTGATTCCGCTGGAAGTAAGCCACAAGCTATTTCTACACCATGTGAACAGGCCTATAGAGGCTTTGCAAAATATCTTTAGCAACGGTGCCGAATATAGTTTGTTTAAACCATGCAAAGAGATGGCAATGGACATTGATTGTATATGTGGAGGAAACAATACAAATAAAAGGTTTAGGCTGAAATTTTTTGGCTAACATTTTGCCTAGAGAAGGGCAATAACGGGGGCCTTACGAGGCATAATGGACGAAGGAGGGGCATTACGCTTTCCATTAAAAAAAAAACAATAAGAATAAGAAAATAGAAGGACATGCATGGGGATGTGCGTACATGACATACAAACAGATGCATGCATGGAGGGCGGACCCCAAGCAGCGGATCAAAAGGAGTTAATTAGCTCCCTATTTGTGGGCCAAGAGAGCTCGATCGGCCACTCTCTTCTTCCACAAATCCGGCGCTGCTTCAAATTCGTCTCTCAAAATCCTTTCCGGCACTACTCCAATTTCTTCCATTCTAAAAATTCTCTTCAAATCCTTGCGTTTTTTCTCCGGCGCTCACCCATTTCGCCCAAATCCGGCCCCCCATCCTCCCCCGGAATGCTGCCCCCAACTGCTCTAGCTTTTTTCTCGTGGCACCCACCGGATTCAGCTGTGTTTTAAGCTCAAAAGCCTGTTTCTGGGCTTTTTTCTGTCGATTCTTGGTCCTTTAGTTCTTCACCACGGGTTGAACCAAGAACAAACGTTTTGGGCTCTATGGGTACTCCTCAGCGTGTTTGGATGGCCTATTTCCTCTCCAGCTAATAATTTCTTTCTTGCGTTTCATCTTTTCGGGCTCAAATCTGTCATCCCGAAGCTTTTTTCCATAATCCGAACACAGAATCACTCTGTTTTTCCTGTTCTTCATAGCTCGGTCAGATTTTTCTGCCTGTTTCTTGCTTGTTTCTTGCACATTGTGATCCGTTTAGCAATAGAAATCGGATTTGGGTTCTTAGAACAGGGATTTGAAAAATCGCACAGGGAGTTTGGGTATTTTTCTAAGATCAAGAAAGAAGATATGATGGGCCTAGGAGGAGGATTGGGAAAAAGATCTGGCGCTACGTATTATTCAGGCAATGCTGCAGGCTATCCAGTTTCCACCTCCAGGATCATCGCTTGTTTCCAACCCCTCCACGAACGCCAGGTATAATGCAGCAATTTTTCGCTCTAAATTTCCATTTTACCTCATAGATTCATCAGCTTTTGCTCATGGGCTCCAGCGTTTTTTCTTTCCGGGTTGAATCGTCAAATTTTTTTTAATGGGCAGCGGTTTTTTTTTTTTTGATTTGGATCATCCGTTGAATCGTTTTTTCCACCTGACGAGTTGCATCAGATTCTTTTCTCTGTGGGCCGATATCTTTTTTGATTCTGTCTAATCGTGGATCATCTTTTTTTGTCTGTGCAGGCAATTTACTTCCGTTCCATGCTCAAACCCATTACGTAGATTAGCCGGAATTCAATGTCGATGGAATGTTCATAAGAAGTAGGAGGAATTTTGTGCTCCAGGATTAGCAACGGAGAAGTCCTTTTGGTTGGATTTCGACAAAGTCCGCCATAGCTCTTGATCTTTGTAAGTTATTTTTCTCCTGATCAGACATCATTTAAGGATTTGGGTTTTACATTTGAACAGTTCGATTCTTATTTCTGAGTTTATATCCGCAGAATCGTGCATTTTTTTCTCCGATCTGGTGGTAAATCATGCAAATGCCTTACTCTGCATAGGCGATCCGGATCACTGGAGAAATTCTGAGCCCCTATTGTTTCTACAATTGGGGTTTGAATCAGAAGGGCAAAAAAATCAGAAAAATCGATCGGTTCATTGCAAGAGCAAACCGATCTAGCGCATGGCAAATCAGGTCGAAAATCTGCCGCCCCAGATGATAAATCTTTGGGGCCATTTGTATTGCCAGTCTGCAGCAATACCCAGCGAGAAACGGTTTATAATGTTCGATCAAACAGGGGATGAGAGCAGGGTATTTTTTCATCCATGGGATATGAAAAACAGCTTCCCTGTGAATCAAAATTTGCCTCCTCAATCTGCCGGAGCTGGATTCAATCCGTTTCTGGAAGAGAAATGTGCCATGGCGTCGGCGATGGCAGCTCTGCAAAGCATGAGGAGCAGCAGAGGCAGCTCTTTTACGCTCTGCGAAATGGGTCCTCTGGAAAAAATGGCTATGGCGGGATTCGGTGGAGAAAAAATGGCTCTGGCAGGGATTGGGAAGATGGGCGAGGAGAAAACGGCGATGGGTAACGAAAATTTCGCCCGAAGAAGCCATAGCCGGAGCTTGGGAAGAGGGAAAAGCCATAGCCAGAGCTTGGAAAATGGTTACGGCGAAGAGGAAGAAGGGAGCAGCAGTTTTATGCAAGAAAATACAGAGGATCTAGAAGCTCTGCTTAGCTCCGACGATGAGGAATCTAGCACTGGGCATTCCCCCAGCGATCTAACTTGCCAAAACCATGGCTGCGGCGATGAAGAGGACGAGGTGGGTTCTGTCCAAAAAAGCTTTCGCTGCAAAAAATTTGACAACGGGGAGGTCAATTTTGTCCCCAGCCATAGCCGTCCTGCAGCGGCGACAGAACCCAAATCAGAATCCCTCGTTTTCTGCGAAACGGGTACTAAATCTCCCGTTTTCTCGTCAAATTTGGCCGGCCCGGCCATATCTGAGACCTCCAGCAGCACCGGAGTTGGATCTGCCATAGCCGGCAGGGTTAGGAGCGAAAATTTTGTGCGAATTCCGGTGGCGAGGTCGAGCGGGCTGCTCAAGAACAGGGCGGCTTCGAGGAAGGAAAAGATTAAACAGACTGTGAGGCTGCTTAGAAGCCTTATTCCGGGTGGGGATTGTATGGATGCCTGTGTTGTTTTGGACGAAGCCATCCATTACGTCAGAGCTCTTCAGCTCAAGGTCTTGAAGCTCGAATCCTCCAAAAACTCCAAATCCTGAGCCCCCATTTCTGATGCATCTAATTACCCTGTCAATCCGATGAATTGCATCTGCATTCCACTAAATCTGCACAGTTTATCCCTGTTTTGATCTTCACCCGATCAATTTTTTTTCTCTGCTGCAGATTTTGATCTGTAGTCACAGTGGCAGATCTATATTTTTGTGGATTCGAATATGTAATAGTCGCCTTATATGTCATGTTTTTAGCCCAGATGAGATCTGTCTCAGATTTTTGTGCAGATCTTGTCTTTTTGGTGATGGTTTATTTTGTAACAGGAGGAGTACAGCTCTTCCTTCCTATCTATGTAATAGTTTTCTATATTTTATTATAATATGAGACCAATGTTACTTTCCTTTAGAACATAGATAGAAGTCTTCTCTTTTGGTAAAGATGTATCCCCTTTCCTTTTCAAAGTCTTCCTTACGCCTTTTTCTAAAGGAAATTTGTTCTTTTTCTTTTCTGCTTGTTTATATTATATTTTTCTGCAGGTGGAAATTCCTCGAGTTTCCCCTTCCTCCTTCCTTCGGCGCCTGCCTGAGCGCCTGGCTGGGCGCCTGCCTGAGCGCCTGGGCACCTGTTTGGTCGCCTGGGTGCAGTGAAGGGTGGCGCCTGCGAGGTGCAGTGATGGGTGGCGCCTGGGAGTGAGCGTTTTGGCCTGGTGAGGATGCACCTCCTTTGAGCGGTTTCCTGAACGCCGCCTTCCCTGCGCGTCTGGGTGATTGGAGTTCGGGCCTATTGGATGCGCCGGTTTTCAACTTCAGCGGTGCCCTCAGGGCCACCGCCTTCTTGCAGGTAGCTGCTCTGTGGGTTTAGGGACTTGACCTGTTCCTGGTGGCAGCTCTTATGGTCTAGTGGTTTGATCGAGCTGCTTCAGTGGGTCAGCACCAGGATCTTTGCACCAGCATCTATTTGCTCTGGTTTTATCGAGAAGATGGAGATTTAGCGCGTGCGTAAGCTCGCACCAGTCCTCAGCACCCAGCTGTGAAGAGGTTACGGTTCGGAGGCGTTTGGTGAAGTTTTGTTTGTTGGAGGTATGCTTGTTGCTTCTTGCAATAGCATGGATTTTTGGATATGTAGTCATCCTGGCAACAGTTTTTTCCCATGTGGTTTTTAATCTGGGCCATGGTGATTATACTTTATTTTGTAAGGGCTTCGGCCCATGTTCTGGTTAGGGACTTCGGTCCCGTCTTGTACTTGTGTCCCATAACCCGATTGGGTTCCGCGGACGTTAAAAATTTTTCCTTCCTTCCTTCCTTCCTTCCTTATGATTTTCTAGTATTTTTTTTTTTTTCCTATTTTTTTTCTTCCTTAAATTTATCCATTTTTCTTTCCAACCCAAGGGTTTTTTGGTTTTTGGTCTCCTTCCTTTGCCTTGTTTAGAATTATTGGATAAGGTTTTAGGCTGCACATTAGGCTTGCTATTGCATGTAGCCATTTGTTTTGTGCATGCTTGTCTTGCTGGTATTAAAGAATGGTGTGGTGTTGCTTTCCTTGTTTGTTGAGAATGACTTTTGCTTCTTGATTTTTGGGTTCTTCTTTTCATCTAAGTCCTTTATTCTCATATCTTCTATGTGTGGCATGTGTTGCTCCCTTCTACTTTCTTATAATTCCAGTTAAAAGATTGCGTGTATCTTTACGAAGTCCAGTTCTCCAGTTGTTGTAGATATCTCTTCCCATTGACATCCATCGGCTCGCCCTGAAATACCTATCAAATTCATGGCCCCCTTCGTCTTTAATGTTTGGATTGCGCTAAAAGTTGCTAGCTTTGTTCATATGGTAATAGCCTCAACATCGCCAGTATACCATGTTCTTAAGAATACCAATCATAGAGCTTGACTATTACTACAAGGGTTAAATTATGATCATTTGTGATGAGTATCACCTTAGGGATTCATTACCTTCAATGAGCAGGTATCACTGTTAAGTAGGTCTAATCTCAAACACTCATACTAGTGTTGTCTTGTCATAGAATAACCTCAAACACCCATACTAGTGTTGTCTTGTCATAGAATAAATAATACTGTCTCATTCTTAATGTTACGGAACAAGATATTAACACTCTATATTGCTTGTATTTGTGAATAGAGGAGCACAATACCTGAAGCTTTATAAGCCCAAGGTACTATACACCTAGGTAAAAGTATAATCTCAACATCTCAGTAGACTATGTTCTCAAGAACAACAATGATAGGGCTTGACTACTACTGCAAGGTTAAACTGTGACCATTTGCAATGACTATGACAAACTAGGGATCCATCACCTTGAATGAGCAGGTGTCACTATTAACTACCTCCAGATCTCGAATACTTATACTGGCATTGTCTTGTCGTAGAATAAAAAAATATTACCGTATTCTTAACTGGTGAAATCTAGATGTATGCTACTGAACAAGATAACACTCGTATTGTTTGCATTTGTAAAGAGAGGAGCACAATACCTCAAGCTTTCCAAGCCCAAGGTACTATATACCTAGGTGAAGGCATGTGATATTTGCGCTACTATCTCCATCAAACAAATAACAATTGTTGTGAATATAATAAGATGAAATGGAAGACAAAAGTGTGGTAAGGAAAAAAAAAAATATGGAGGGAAATAGGTAAAACTCTATCCCAAGCTCAAAATAGGTATGCACCAAATTGTGGCTCATGTAGAACAATGAAAATGACATAAGTCCTAATGTAGTGGACTTTGATGTGCATGCTTATGTTGATCATTACTCTGCACCATGTCAATGTTTTGCACTTGCAATCTTAGTTTTTGTTTCATACTCTAATATTTGCATCCAACAAAAAGAAGTGCTCCTGACCAGCAACTTTAGGCACTCAAAATCAAACATGAGCATTTAAGCAATAATCTTTCAATGGACTTCGCAATCAAAGGAAAATCCTGGCAATTGAAGACTTCATTATAACGTTGTATATTTTTTAACATTGAATAAACATAAAATTACTATTCTCCAATTTATAAAATGACTTAATCAACTTAAACTAAAATGTTACGTTATAACTCTACAACTGTAGTTGCCTATTGCCTTATGTTTGAGCATATACATGTAACTTGGTAGAATTTTGTGAAAACATGGAGAACCCTGAAGTATGATGTGTGTGATATCTAGCTTCTAGTAACGAGTCTAGGCTACCATATTTAAGTTTTACAAGTTTGATATAGGTGTTCAATTTATCTAGTTGCAGCTTGCAGTTGGAGGAGGTAAATTATGTGAATGTAGATTAAGCAATATATGTATATTCATGCTTTCTATACTTTGCAAAGAAAATGAACAAGAACATGCTTGACATTATAGGCCTATAGGCGCTCTGAATTCCAAACTTGAAATAGAACTAGCAATTATAATAATATGCAATAGCTGTTTCGTCCATTTAGCTCATTTGTTATTTTATTCGATCAACACGCTTATAGATATTTTATTTCAATGATAGCATGCCAAGCACTTTCTACAAAGTGCAAGCATGGGATATTTGTTCGACTATCTCCATCATTGAAAACCACGAACATGAAAGTGAGACAAACACACGCTTATTATAGAAAAAGAATGCACTTCCAAAAGAACAAGGCACCTAGAAAAGAAAATGGGTAGGTAGATGAATATATTTTTACTTGAAAGAAAGGGATTCAAAGGTAATTTTGACAGCCTCCTGGGTTTATTATGCGCAGCTCTTGGTGATGATTGCATTACGAATTGCACACTAGTAAATCTTTCTTTGATATTGCTCTCCTTCTTTAATTCTTCTTTTCTATTCAAAGAAAGGATGATAGAGCTAGGAAGGTGTTAGACCCATGTGCAAAAACTTTTAATCTGATCATGTATATCGACTAAGGGTGATTTTCCACTACAGTCTTAAAATAGTATTATTACGTGACTCCAAAGGAAAAAATGTGACACATAATCAATGTTGTTTTTCCACTAGAGGATGTGTTTCATAGTCTCAAAAAATGAGGCACCACAAAATACAAATATTGGTGGGAATGCCATCGCACTTATTATTCAAGGTATAATTTGTGGAATATTTCCTCGTCCTATTTTTAAAGTAAAGCCATATATTAGCTACATACCTCATTAGCACTTGGAGGTTAGTGTCTAATCTTACACATGGCTGTTCCTACAAATTCCATTTGGAGAACCAACCTATGTGTTTCTCCTTTCAACATCTTTCAGATATTGTGGACCTATGCCGCGATGTAATTAAGATGAGCCTTCAATGTTAATAATCTAGACTTGGGCACTCAAAAGTCTCAAAATTTGCAAATGCTTTGGGACAATCTTTTATTTTGAATTTTTGGTTAAGGTTCGAGCAAGATTTTGCTTAAATGAAGTGATGATGACCAATATGACTGATTCAGACTTTTTTATTCCAGTTTGGAAGCGGTTCAATGATGAATCCATGCAATAATGTTACGTAGGCCGTCCAGTTTCTTGCCAGAAAAAAAGGTTCAAGATAGCATATTCCATGGGCATGGGTGAAAAGAGATGTTTGATATATCAGACATCCCCCAGACTTCTCAGTGCAATGTCTTCAGGAGGAGGAGGAGAAGAAAAAAAGTTTATAGCGCTTGTCTAGTATCTAAAGGAAGAGCTACCTTTTACTCTAGAACCTAAAGCCTGCCTAGAACACATAATGCTCTAAAAACTGTATAGGTTAGATACTTAGAACAACAAAGTGCCTAGGCACTATGGATTGCCCCAATACCATTTGTTGCTTCTATTGAATGTATATATGTGGAAACTGGAAAATAAAATTATAACAAAAATTAGCACGACTAATATGTACGACAAGGGCGTCCGGCCAGTAAACATAAACATGTACGATGAGGGTGTCCCTATGAGGCTGTCCGACCAACAAACATAAACATATACAAGGATGGTGCCCCTGCAAGGCCGTCTGACCAGTAAACATAAACTAGCTCGCATTTGTCAAACAGTCGCACTGGCCCCTTAACTGTCAACCCCCCATTTCATGACACATGGCAAGATTCTTGCATTGGGCAACCGTCTGTTTATCCTATCCTGATGTACAGCAAAATTCTTGCATTAGATAAGCTTGTTTATCCTGATAAATGGTTTAGTTAAAATGGAAAAAATGGATTCGATTACATGAAGTAAGCAAATTGCAATCAATGGTCCAGATTTTTTTTTTTTTGAAGGACGACAATCTGTTACCAAGAAAAATCAAGATACATACGAGAGGACTATGACATGGAACTCAAAACCTAGAGTTCAAAATAGTCCATTAAGCAAAATCACCCATAAACAATGTATAATCAAAGTCCTTGTGGCACCTTGAGGCGTTTAATATCCTCATCACAATCATCATGTTCTACCACATTCAAATGATCATCAATAGAGATCATATTATCATACCATTGAATAATATGAGGTGGAATAGCCTCATGAGATGACATAATATTTATTTCTAGTTGCCTTCTTCCAATTGACCTATTGCCATGACTCTTTAGAGCACTGAAGATAAGGACCATCAAGCATAACAACCCTAGAAGCACGAGAAGAAGAAGCATCAACTTCAGGGAAAAAAATAAGAAACTTCTAAATCCAAAGTGGTGAAATAGACTTGGCTAAAGTATGCCAAAAGCTAAGATGAAAGCTTCTAACGTTTAGCTAATCTTTTCAAATTTTGCTACCATGGAAAAAATTAGTGGCTATATATAGCCAAATGGCGATTTTTTAGGGGGTCTAGGCAATTTTTGCGGCGAATTTTATGAAGAGAGATTTCTTTTGAAAAAATAAAAAATAGCCATAGTTAAAACAAGTACTCCATTATTTTTTTAGGATTAGCCAAACTATTTTCCCCCTTTTCCTTAAAGAAAAAGGGATTAGCCTTTCTTTATATTATAATATTTATATATTAAATCATTAATAGCCAAACAAAAATAGATTCTTATTATAGACTTTTACACATCATCAGTGCACATATGCATCTTCAAAAAGGAACTGTAAGAGATGGCCAATATCCCTCTAGATGCCCGAGTTAGTTGCATAACATCTTCCTTCAAGGGTTAGAGATAAGTGTAATTTGATCACCATATCTACAAGGTGTCGTTGCATTGAATGTAATTTAGACTATGGATGTTATAAGCTAGCTTGTGAGGTTCTATTAAAAGTTTTTTAATATTATTGTATGTTCGTTGATTGTTAATTATTATTTGTAATTGTAGTACAATTATCTAAAGCTACAGAATTTAATTTAAATTTTTTTCTTTTTCTAGTTAAACAAGGTGCTGCGCACGGAGGGTTGCCCTCCGGTGGCCTGAGGGTGTGTTTGCTTGGTTTTCATTTTGTTGTTTTTATCTTGTAAAGCATCAACAACAATTCCAAGACCTAGATATGGCACCTATAGGAATCATCCCATATATGAGCATTGATGCAGGAGGTACGATGCAGTTTCTATGGTTTAAGTTTGGACTGGTGGATGGCCAAGACCAAGAGTGCTAATCTAGAATTTCATTAATAAGGTGTAAGAATGGTATCAATATGATGTAAGAGTGCTTGAGCCATAACTTATTGTCCAGATGTGTTGTTGAATTCCTATAGCTTAAGTTTGAGATGTAATCACTTGCACAAAAATTAGTTGTAGACGGTTGGTGTGATAGTCTAGGCGGAGGGGCTAGGTCTGTCTCAGAAATACAAGTACGCCTAAGGCTTTATAATATGAAATACAAGGACTTGGACCTCCACCAAAATACCTAAGGTTTTATAACATAAAAATACGAGGACTCGAACCTCTAGTAAATGATTCAATGTTCTAATAACATTGCTTTAATCAATAAACAATGAGCTAATGTGATTGCTTTTTTCTATTGTATCTATTTCTCTTATTATATTTTTCCTTACAACCCATTCGATTGTTGTAGGAGTATGCAAATGCAGTAAAAACGCAATCAAAGAATAACTTATGCTAGCATATCGTTTTTGTGGAACTTGGTTGCTATACTTTGCTCTAGCTTGATGCATTCTTTTTGTGTGTTACACCTTCAGGGGGGTTGCTTTTAATTTGGACGTTTGATGCTTAGGTTTGAGGTGCCTGGTTTAGACATGTAATTCCTTATAAGATAAATTCCATACTTGTTGATCTTTAGCATCTGGCTCACATGTTCGGACTCAGTCTTGTTTGTTTTATTGTGGACCCTAGCGTATGCAATTGGTAAGTTATGAAGATGACCTACACTTCAAGAGTTCGTTGGGCAACCAGCTTCAAGCTTTATGTTTATCTTCTGGAAGAACAGAACAGCCAGCATTTCTTGTTCCTTTTAGTATAACCCAACTATTGAATCAATGCAATACATAGAAAAATAATAACCAGACCGTTCTGCTCATGATGTCTTGATCCGTCATAAGTAGTTGTTAATGGTCTCGCTTAATCCCATCTTCAGATTTATATGCTTAAATATATAGCATTCTTCTTCACTGATTTAGATAACCCATAAAAACTATCTTCTTTTGAATCCACACATTTTAGAACATAAAAAATCATGAGTTTCAGGAACAGTAACCCCATGCCTCAATCGCGACAAAGCCATTGCCGATGATCTTCAATGAACTTAGTTTCATATTTTTGAAGATTGGGCCTTTAGCTTGTCAAGATCCTCTGCATTGATCACATAAAGAAAAATTGATCTGGTTTCCTTTTATACATCTTAAAAAATGACTTCAAAAAAAGTTCGTGTTAAATGGAGTATAATTCAGTGTTAGGAATTTGACAGAATGAGGGTGCTGATTAAGGGCAGTCATATTCATTTAGATCTAAAAAGTTTAGCATCTGAGGGCCGAAGCAGTCATATTCATTTAGATGTAAAAAGTTTAGCATCTGAGGGAAGAGAACATACTCTGTTGGCAATCCAAGGCCGCTTTGATCTGTGTTCGAAAAAAGACGTTTCCCTATCTTCTATATACAGCCTGCATAGGACCATAAAAATTTGAAAAACATATTTCGTGTTGTAAAATATGCCAACAAAATTAACTAGTACTGACATAATTAAACAAAGAGCCTTTTAGAAAACCTGCCTGACGGATGTGAAGGATAGACATGGTACAGAATTTAATATTAGCAGAAAAGGAACTGGCCTTACCCTTACTGATGGCAAACTGCTATAGCAACTTGTAGTGTTTCAAGGTTTCAACCTACAGAATTTGAATTGTATTACAAAACATGTCAATACTAATAAATTTTACCATACCCTTTACTATGAAAAATGGGAGCTCATTTCTCTCTGAAAAGTGACAAATATAATCGGAGATTCAACATCACAAATCGGAGACGTACTGGTGCATCTATGGCTCCAAAGAACTTGTAAGCTTTGAGATCTAGAGAAGTTGGCAAGAAAACCGTGCTCATGAGCAATAACACGGTAAGCTTTTGCAAAGCATTGATCACCATTCCTACAAACAAGTGAAATGCCTTGCATGGAAGAGAGGGCCAAGAGAGCAACCGCATAAGATGTTCACATGGACTACTTCTTTTAGAGATACATTACATCTTTTGAAGGTTCCATTCCTCATCACATCCCTAAGGCTAAAATGCCAAAGTAACGTATTATTATATAGATAACCCACAAGGGCAAACCTTACAACGATTTACGTACCCAATTGTTCCGGAAGCTAGGGAAAGACTTGTTCACCATGAAACTGTTTAGTTTTTACATGATAGAATGCCAAAAAAATGTCAACTTTTGTGATGCTTTATACCTCAATTGCGTTATCATCCTTATGTTTAGCTCGGTAGAGAACCGGTGACCATCTTGGCGAGATGTCGAAACCCTTATTTTAGGTTTTTGCTTGTTTAGCAAATCAAGGGACACATTCTTGCTAAGCATAAGTGTGGTTTGTGAGTCGCATAAAGAATCAATCTGTCTACCTTTAAGTCTTCATCAAGCTTTCATCAATGGCATATCTCAAAGAATGGCCAAAAAAAGAGTTGTATTTTCAGAACTTGGCGGACCTAGCGAAGTGTCATTCTCAAAAAAGAAAGGGCAATTTGTCTTCTAATTCCTATTAACGAAACATGTATTGGTCTATTGACACAAAAAGCTAACCTTTTAGTCTTAAGGAGGCCACCGCGATATCCTTCAAAATTGTGAGCTTGGTTCTCTTTGTTGTGGACATGCCCACCGCATTTGACAAACCCTGCATGTGGCATTTTTCCAATATCAACACATTTATTTAAAATGACAAACTGTCATGATGCTTCCAGTTAAAAAGAAGTTCACGAAAGCTTGAAAGGGGCTCAAAATTTTACCGGCGATCTCTTGCAGATTGATCAACTCCCGATACCATAAATACTGATTGCAGAAAGATTTTAGCATTGGTAGCTACGTGGGCCTGAACCCCGCATTGCCATTGACAGACTGCAGATGATTTCTTGATTTCCTCACCTCCACCTGCGAATATCACAGCGAAATTCCAAAAAATGAGTGAAACCCAGGAAGCCCCAAATGCAGCAAACACTTGAGAAGATGGATGGAGCAGCTGAAAGAACCATTTTAAGAGCCCAAATGCTACCGCATGCTTTTAAGATGCAAGAAAACGTCATTCGGTCTGGATTAAAGCCCTCCTCTTGCATCTTCTCACATATACTTACTGTATACTACTGGTGCAGTTGCTTGGCTGGTGCTGCTGGTTCCACCATGACAAGGATTTAGGTGAGATCTCCCTACGCCGGAGCAAAAAGCGAGGGATTAGGGCACATCAGAAACTGGTACCAGCTGACCGAGAGTTTACAGGAAATAAGAGGTTTGGAGCAGTCACCAGCATATTCTAGGGATATTCTAGCATATACCTAGGATATGCCAAAAACCCACATAAACAAGGGTTTGCCCCCCTAGGGGCAACCCAAAAAATAGCTAAGTGAAAGTTTATAGTACATAATTCAAAAGTTTCGCCAAGTCCAAATATATATAAATGTAATAATAATAATAACTTTAGCCAAATTTATATCACAAAATACTGCAAAATTTTGAAAAATAGCCAAACTTGAAGAATACAAAGAGCAATAGGTGCATTCGATGGTGCTGAGGGCAACACCACTAGAACTGGAGGTAGAGCATCTTCTATAGCCAAGGAATGCAAAACAACCGGCAAAGGTTGATCATGAATAGATGAAGAACTAACAATGGGAGCTTGAATGTGAGAAGAAGGGGATGGTTGAACAGATGCTTGAGATGCACGAGGACCTCGACAAAAGCTAGCAAATGCCTCCTTATCAGGAAACAAGAGAAAGCAATTATTCACATGAACAATGGAAAAAAGTGTGGCTAAGGGACAGGTTCAGACCACTAATAACAAGATTGAATCTATAGACTGAATGTTGAGACATGCATTCAACATGGAAGTTGTTTTTGGTCAAGAAGGTGGTCAAGTATTAGCTTGACTTGGACAACATTTGCTTGCTAGAATTAAGAAGATTCAGTTTGGAAGTGTGGCAATCTTATGTCAGCAAATAGTATTTTAAAGATACATGCACGCAGGAGCGTAAAAACTGTAAATAGGACATGAAGTAAATTCCATGATGGTTGCAAAGCAAAACCGTATAGAGGGATGCTTCTCATAATTTTTTAAAACAAGATAGAGGCAACAACTGAAGCAATTAATACTCAACTAAATGAACTAACTTTTATATCAGTAAGTGCCTTTGTATAAATCGTACATGGTAAGATGATCCATGCTGAGCTTATTTTGATGGGCCCTCCTTATCCGAAATACATTTAATATTTATAGTGACGGTGCAAAACTATGATTATGAAAGGATATTTCAAAGAATGCCGCATGGGAAGTCTCCTTCTGGATATCTCTCATTGCACTATATTTCGTATTTGATTTGAAGAAACTCTCCATTAATATGTTGATATGAAGATCAGTCTACTAGAATCTATACTATCAATTCTAAGCTCTAATATATTGAGCTCTATTTATAAGAAGAGTTTGTAGACAGAGGAAGTGAGCTAAAATCTATAGGCATTGTCCGTTCTAAGTTTGTGGAACTGGCACTCATGCCAGCCAACATATCATTTGGTAAATGATATGTGCATCTTCGAAATTTAGATCATGCACTAATGTGCTGATAGTAAGTTAGGTTAATTTGCAGCGGAGAATACAATAACATCAGTCAATAGCAGGTGTGCACAGCAATAGGAAGACTTTGAGTAAATGGAAACTTCTTAGTTTTATCTGCATAAAAACATCATCTTGGGGAAGTAGCTGATGCCAAGTCTTCTGATGCTTTTGTTGATTCTATTAACTATCTATGATAGTTTAGGAAAAAAGGAAACTTCCTTCTTTGCTCTTAGGGAAAGGTCATGGCAAGAAAACATTGCTAAGGAAGCAGTGACATGCACTAATATCTCAAATTCTGCTCTCCAATTACCACTCTCACTACATGTTGGCTCTATACTTTTCTGAGGCAAATAGAAATTCCAAGCCAGATTAACTTCTCCAAATACTTCGATGATGTTCACCAGCATTCAAAATTGCTTCATAATATGCCAATTTTCTATTTTGCTTGGCCGTAGGATGCAGAAATATGAAATTTAATGGTAGAAATTATGCCACGTCAATTTTTACATGACGTGGCAGTCAAGTGGACAAGCTAGAATTTCAGGAATTGTTGTAGGATGGTTAGGCAAGCCTGCTAATGATTATTTTATTTTTTTTAACCAAAAAATAGGAATAAAAACTAGCAGTAGGGCAGGCTTGAGAAAAGGGTAGAAGGGAGTTGAAGGTTGCTTGCACACATTAGTTCCTACTCTAATGATATGCATGTCCTAGATTCATATGATTTCCTTACGAATGGAGACTGGTTTCCTATATGCATGTTTCTGAATTTGTGCATGGAAGTGCTTTGCTTGTGTTGGCTTATTGATCTATCAAGAAGATTAAACTCTAGTTTTAGATAGGAGAATTTACTTTGGGCCTTATGGATAACCCTATTTAGAAGATATCAAGTCTCCTTGCCTTTGTTAATGCGTCAATTCTAGGGGAGACAGATAATATGGAAAGCTATATTTTCACCATGTGCAAATGAGTTACCATGTAACTGATCTTTTTGCCATGCCAAAAAACTGTTTCTCAAATAAAAATTCAATGGATCTATGCTTTCACAATTATACAAAAAAGTAACACTATCATGTCATTTGTGAAGCTTGGGAATATAATTGTTTGACGTTATTCCTTGACTTTGCATCCATCAGAAGGATTCTCGAACTAGATTGCCATCTCCATGCCCAAGGGGAGGAGAGATAATATAGTGTAAAGAAGACCTTAATGGGAGTGCACACATGCATTGGTATGTGGATAAGGATTTAATAGGCTTGCTAAGGATGAGTTAAGCAAGCCCATTAAATGTTTTTGCAAAATTGTAAGAATGTGGATGCAAGAAGGGGGAAAGCATATAGTGATGTAGTCCAATTGGCTCAGGATCAATTTTAGAATGTTGAGCAATCTCGTCTACACTTAGCAATCCTTAAAAGAGATCCGTACTTTGACCAGCAATGCAAGTTCAAATGATAAACTGAAATATTTGTTGATCTTCTGTTTTCGCTCAAGCCCATTTAGAGCATGCAATCACATATAACTTTGAAGACTATAGGGCTGAACTATATATTTTTGTGACTTATATAGAACGAAATGTAACCAAAGAAGCTCTGCAAGAAAAAGCTCCAGCTGCCAATGACATTAGTCTTATACTGAAGAATACAAGGACGAATAAGTTTTGTCTAAATTATTGCTAAGAAACCAAAAGTTAAAAATGCTGATGAAAATGATCTTATTATTTAACTCATTTTTTCAAGCAGCCATGGTATGCTTCTCCATTATCTTATTAAAAATAATCCTTGCATTCTCAAATCTATGCATGTAGTATGCACCTTCATAACGTTGGTTCCAACCAAAACATCAGACTCTAATCCAGTAGAGCAAATTTGAAATTACCTTCGACGTGGGCACCCAATGTGAACCTCCGTGGCTACACATCAAATCCCATCTTTTAAGAAAAACTTAAAGCATTCTTCCAATGCCACCATTTAACTTGACTTACATCATAACCATGACATATCTAAAAATCACAATCGTAATTTTGTTATGCTTTGCAAATATCTCAAAGGAGAAACCCTTTTTTCTCCTTATTGTCTGATAGCTGTGAATAACAAGATTGTGGGAGATGTCATAATTTTCTTCCATAGAGGTTGAAAAGCATACATAATATGAAACAAAGCTCAGCAATTAGATCTCCAATAGTAATTGACCACAGGAGTTCTGGCATTATTTCAAAAGGAATGTTGCAGTTTTGCATGCAGGAAGGAGCAAGAAGGACAAATCAAAAGCCCATCATGTTCTTTACTCTTATTATCATATGGATATGGAAGTATTGCTTTTGATTTCCAAATTTCTACAGCCGTGCATAACTCATAGACCCCAAGCATGCTCTACTTTAGTTATAGTGAAATATACTACAACACGCAGCTAGAAGAAGACTTACGCACAAAACTGCATGTAGGAATATTTTACTTGAAATGTTTAGGTAATGTTATAATAAGAGAATTTGACAAAACCAATTCAAGTTGCAGTTGTGTTGTTGTATTACATAAAGCATCATAGAATCAAGTACATAGCAAGGGCACCTGGTTCTTACATAGAATGTGTATAAACTCGTTTTGAGGGCCTGTCACATATATCTTGTCATTTACTATTCCAGAGGACTGCTCTTGTGCACTGTTACTAGAATCTTTGATGCTTTAGAGCTCTACATATTAAGGCATGATGGGTACTCGTATCCTGAAAGATGGCAAATGCCATAGGATCATGTGAATGAGAAAGCAACTTCCTAACCTTGGCACCAGGGCCCCAAGCTTATTTGCTTGCTTCATTGTCCAGGAACAAGCTTGTAGCTATTGCATCAATTCGCACGGGGTCTCACAGGCTACGGATTGAGACAGGTAGATGGGAGCGGCCGCAATTGCCGCGAGAAGCGAGACTATGTGCCTGTTGCCAGTTACAGGTTATTGAAGATGAAAGCCATACTCTTCTGAGTTGCCCTGCTTTTGAGATAGTCCGGAATCATTTTTTGACCTTAGCATTCCATTCCACGCTTCCACAACTTCTCAGAGCACCATCTGTGCATGACTTGGCATTATACATACTTGAGGTTCTAGATAAACGTCTGCAATTACTGAGCCCTCAGTAGTCATTATCTCCGCTTGTCTAGTATCATCATTACTACAAAGGTTTTTCCCTTGAAAACCTTTCGAGGCAGGGGTTTTTTATTCCTAGTAGTAATGATTGTACTAGCCCATTGTATGGGTCCCATGACCTATTGATCTCCGTAGACGTTAAAAAAACTATTCTATTCTATTCTATTCTATTCTTCCACCTATTTCATTTAAGATTGTAGATAGAAAAAAGTAGCTGTCTAGATTTTGGAAGAGTAGCCTGCATCCAAAGGTAAAGAATTATTTTTGGTTTGAAAGACTACAACTCACATACTTCCCATGTCAATCGTCCAAACAACCAGCAGACCAAATGCATATTTTTTGGATGTCCGAGATTGCAAGAAATAATGGAATAGAGGGTTAAGAATGATCACCAAACATCTTCCTGCATATTGGTTGGAGTGCATCATCCTACCTGGTCATATGCTCCTGCCATCTATAGCAGCTGGAATGCTGCAAAATAAAATGCCGCTGAAGCAATAACAATATTCAAGAGAATCTAAAGAAGATTCCTTTAAGGTAGCATCATGTGTATTAACAAAGCCAAGAGTCTAGTCAATCATCATGTCTCTGATTACAATGCTAGTTGTGGTAGGCTTAATGAAACAAACACAAAGTCATTGGAAAACTCACACATCACAATTCTCTTCATTCGAGGTATGCAAATTACCTTGCAATGTGGCAGATTGTCAGACTTGGTACCATTTTAAATGCCAAAATAATTAAAATGCAAATATAATCAGATTAACACAAGCCACCAAGATCCTTGTTATTCCCCTTTCCTTAAACATGTCCATCCATGGACTGTGGGATTCCATTGTGACAAGGATAAAAAAGAAACTATTACTATATCCCTCCACTCTCTCCTTGGCAGGTCGGGTGGAGATTGCTAATTCTGTAATTGCCAGTACTCGTGTGTACTTCTCCTCGTCCATGGTAGCAGATAAAGCTTCTTATAAAAGTATTGAGGTGGCAATAAGAAAGTTCATTTGGCAGGGATCACATAAAGTAGCTTGGTCTGATATTACCAAGCCCAGGAAGGATGGAGGTCCTGGGTGTAAATATTTCTTCATTCAGGCTCAGGCTTTGGCTGCTAAAATGATATGCAGGGCTATTTATTCCACAAATCCTTCTCCTGCATTGAAGTTGGTTCAGTATTGGGTTAAGGAATCTCATCCAGTTGGGAGCTCTACCCTTAAGCACCAACTCCCAGACTCTGCTTTTTATCGAGTCACTCCAAAATCAGGTACATCTAATAATGAGAAGGATGCTTACTACATGGAATGAAGCAGCTCATTGTTTCAGACCTCCTGAAATGGATGCCAGATGTCAAGAGATTAATATGTTCTGGCACCCCATCTTTGTATCTGATGATATTGGATGGCTAGTGTTTAAACATCCACAGAAATACATGCAATGGTATAATGTTGTTATTTGGAAGGTTGCTAATCTAAGAGATAATAACAGATGGCTGAGATGGGAAGAGATAAAAGTTAAAATCAAGGGTTCCACTATTGATAAAAAAAATTATCAGACCTTAATGAATTTTGTTGAACATCATCAGGACCTGGCTTTAGCTTCTAATTGTTGGTCTTTAAACAAAAAAGTTGGATACGAAGTCAAAGCTATTTACAATGGACTCCGAACCAGCGGCCTTCTCGAGCTACTGATTTGTGGCACTGTAATGAACGGCAATTAGCAACCAATTGTGCCAAAGGATGGAAGATATACATGGCAAATAAGATAAAAGTTTTCAGATGGCTGGTGTTACACCAAAGTCTGCACACAAACTCGGTCAGAAACAAGTATGATGCTGGACCCAAAAGGAATGCCCTCTTGGATATGGAGTCAACGAAACTTCAAATCATGTTTTTGAATGTCCATGGCTAGAGGAATTCTGGACTTGGACTTCACAATTGAATAAGGGCTCCCCTGGAGATCTGAGGCAGTTCTTAGAATCTGACTCTAAAATAGTTGCCACTACTAGAGCCCTATGCTGTTGGAGTATTTGGAAACACAGAAATCGGATTGCCGTAGAGAAGGAATAACCCAATGTCATATGGCTTAAAGTGTGTTTGCTGAGTTTATTAACCGATTCTACCATGGCTGACAAATCGACCAAAGGGAAAGGATATGATAAATAATGGGATAGAATTGGGAAATTCAAGGGACGATTCAATTTCTTTTTTTTTATTACTAACTGATGCTAATGGTTTACTTCACAGAAGACTGACTGAAGCTGGAGGCCCCTCTAGATGGGAAGAGGACATTATGACCAGAAGTGATTTGGCTGATACTATGATCATTCTGAAACAGGAGGTTGTACATGCTATGGCATTGCAAAGGATGCTAAACAAAAGGGAAGTCTAACTGTACAACAATATGAAACTATTCTTCATGCACCTCTTCCATAAATGGCAGCAGAAGAGGGAGGCACATGTCCTCTTATTTCTGGATTTCACATCTTACTCCATTAAGCAGTTGGATAAGATGCTTTGCATGTTTGGCAACACTACAGTTGAAGATCTTACAATTCAGGACTTGATAGAGGTTGCCAACCGAAATATATAGCTATATAAACTTGATCTAAGCTTTGTTTAAATCTATAGTCTAAGTCACAAGCATTTTAATGCTTAAATTTTGTAGTATACTTAAACTGCTAAGGGATGAACCATGACCTGCAGTCTCGAGGCCCCATCTAAGACTAGCCTCAGAGTGAATTATTCACTCATTTTCTTTATGTATCTTTTTTAAATAAAATATAAAAACTCCACCTTGCCCTCAAAAGGGGAAGAAAAAGGGTTTAAGGGAAAAAAAAAGTTCAAAGCATACCCTTTGGTCTTCATAAACTTTTATCAAGCTTCGTGATCTAAACTTTCCTTCATATAGGGAGTGACACCTTAAATCCCATAAAAAACATATACCTTACATGTATTCTTAAGCAAGATAGCCTTTATTATAGGAAGAATTGATACAGAATAAGTTCAATCACTAGAAACAACTTTACATAGCCATTGTTCTGTACAACAGCTTAAGACGTAGCCAAATATGCATGTGCTACCATGGTTGCTTCCTGCTAGTCTTTAGCTTAAATTGTGAGATGACATTAGCAAAAAATGCAATAAACTACTCGAACCTGGATAATATAATTTCCTCATTGGTCTATAGCAAGGAAACATATAGCTTGTAAAATATCCTCCATCCAAAACAAGGCTCTTCCTGCAAGCTAAAACCTTAAGCCTGCCTAGAAGCTCTGCGTTATCAAAGCCCTAACAGAAAAGCGAGATGCAAGGAGCCTATAATCATTCCAATGCATGTCTCGAACAACACTGTGAGGAAAAACCCATTCTTTGAACCCAAAAATACCTTGGAAGATCTTAAAACCCTCAGAGAACCCATTATACGAGGTCCACAACACACCCACATAGCCAGAGGAAGCTTGGCGAAGATGTCCACCATCAGTATCACACTCCCTGATACCTATCAAAGTAAGGGGTCAAGTGCGCGAACTCAAAGCCTGCATAACTATAAACCTTTCAAGCAAAGAGACAAACTAGCTTTGGATAGACATGGAATTTACCTTTGTGGATGGAACTGGTTCTTGATCATCAAAAATGACAAAGGAGGGGCAAAACTAGTGGTTTTGTAGTCGGATCGAAGAAAGGGAATGTTGTTAAGAGTTAGATTCAATGAGTTTTATAATTTTTTTAACTGTTAGATGCTAAATTGTTAGATCTGATGGTTAAGACAATGACATGTAAGAAAAATATGATGTGGCGAACCACGTGGATAGGCTAGAATTTTAGCAATTCTTGTGGGGGGGGGGTTAGGCAAGCCTGCTAAAAAATAGACATTGCATCGCAATGTCTCCGCCATGATAGCAATGTCATGCATTATAGCAAACATATATAAAGAAGAAGAAGAAAAGAAGAAGAAGAAGAAGAAGAAGAAGAAGAAGAAGAAGAAGAAGAAGAAGAAGAAGAAGAAGAAGAAGAAGAAGAAGAAGAAGAAGAAGAAGAAGAAGAAGAAGAAGAAGAAGAAGAAGAAGAAGAAGAAGAAGAAGAAGAAGAAGAAGAAGAAGAAGAAGAAGAAGAAGAAGAAGAAGAAGAAGAAGAAGAGATTTTAACGTCCACCACGGCATGCTCATTGCATTGCGGCGCCATCACAACAAGGACTGCGATGCCTTGATGCAACTTCACATCTCGTGTGATGTGACATGGCAAAGATGTGAGGAGCCTACATCAGTCTTTTTGTAGTTGTATAAGGTAATTTTTTCCAATAATGATTAACTACACACGGAGCTGCATCCATCCACACATGCCAAAACTAGAGGAGAAAAAAGTAGAATAGAATAGAATAGATAAGATAAGATGAATTTTTACGTCCACGGGAACCCAATGGATTATGGGACAAAAAAGACTATATGACGATATAAAGCATGGACAAAGGCCAAATAATAGAAAAGGGTATGTAGATCCAAAAATCAAACACAACCAATAAATAGTATTCTGCTACTTAAATTATCTGGACATAGCCAATGCAAGGGTTAGAAGGCCAATAGTCTAGAATAATTGCCGTGTTTTCCATGTAGACTGCCCGTGTCTTTTGTAAGCGTGCTTCACTTCATGTAGTCAACTGCGGCCACCATAAAACTGAACTAAAAGATGTCAAGAATGATTAGAACATGCAACCCCACCCTAATAGTGCATGGCATCAGTAAAGAGGTGCAAATCTTCATCTACATATAAATGCTCTACTGCCTCTATTTCCGTAACTGTTATGATAACCCGTATGATGCATAGAATCAGGGTTCTGGTGTCATAACACTTGGGTTCTGGTGTCTTGGGATTATTCTATTCTACTGCGCATTGTGGAGATGTTTCTACTCCTCAACATAATGTTTTTTTTTTCTGTGGCTGTAAATTTGACTCTGGGGCTTGCACCAATACATTAATTGTCCACGCAGATCTCTGTCCATAAGAGCCAACAATCCTTGTGACAGATTAATTGTAACAATTTTGTCTATCTCCAAATAGGTCAAAGTCATGGATATGTTAGTCATACATCGCTCATAAATTAATAATATGTACCTGGTCATGAAGTGTGCAAATGTTGGACTTGTATATTAAAGTATGCGAGGGAGACTTGTGGCTGGTTTGTTCATCAACTTTGGACTCTCTCTATCATTTGAGCATCTCGGCAAATCTTTGCTAATAACAATGAAGTGCACTGCATAAGCCTATTCTAGCAATGGCTCATGAGAGTCCCGGGGATTCATCTTTGTTGGGTGTATAGAACAAACATATGCATGCAACTATAGGAGATTTCTTCGACTATTTACACATATAATTACCATTAGTATCACTATTTGAGATAAATTATACATTTTAGAAGTTAAAACTAGCTTTTGAGTTAACTAGGTATCTCAATGCAAATTATGTACATTATAAATATCATAGTCGGTGATTACGCATAATGATTGTATATCACAAAATTTTATTGCAGTCAGAACATGTATTGCCACAAGCTCTTCTCTCAATATAAAACTTGATACTAGCCCACATTTTCACATTATATCAAGGTTTATTGATGTTCAGTCTCTTTTGTACTTTATTCAAAACTTCAACAAGTATGTTACGAATTTGTTCTTTTTAAGTTAGTGTAATTTGCACTTGCAATTTTTTCATAAATGTTAATATAAAAATATGTTTTCTTATTTTGTAGGAGCTTCATAATTGCTTTTTATCTTCTTTATTTTTTTCTACAATGCGCTGTATTTTCTCCTATAAATACCAAACTTTCTCTTAAAACATTTCGCTTTATCGCATGTTTATATCTATCTATAATTTTTATAGCCTCATTATCATCTGTAGAACTATTTTTTATTTGTAAATAAATATAAGTTTAATATTTCTCAGACAACTTTGTTGCTAAATGCAACACATTTCAATTTTAGGTTGTTGCTAAGTGCACCTATTTTAGGTTGTTTCTATTCTCTTCTTCTTCTTCTTCTTCTTCTTCTATTCAAGATGCCTTTAAGACAAATCATTTTGTTGAAGTTAGAATAGGGTCCTCCAATATACTTGTGAAAATCACTTTGGATACAGGGGGTAGGACATCATAGATTATAAGAGTGGAATTATACGTTAACAAATAATGTAGTGAATATAGCAAGCCGTCATCAAAACTATATTTGGTACCTTGAAATTGGACCTGTCTATAATTCATTGAAAATAATGTTTTTGCAGAATTTATGTCGCATTAAATTAAAAACGGAGATCAAAGGTCAAAATTTGGATGATGCTCTACATAATTTATTTATAGGGTAAGTTTTAAACTTGTCTTTCAAAGTGAATGATAATTTTTAATAATGACATTCAACTGCATGCTAATGTCTTGATAGGCATTCAATCAAGATATAAATTAGGTACCACAAAGCTATTTTAAATTACAAAGCTTGTAATTATGTCAGATACAAAGTTCATAAAATATTTATTTTCAAATGAAAACTTATGTTTATAAGATATTAATAAAAATAAAAATGTTAAAACATATAAATAAAGGTTATAGAACATATATGTAGATATACATGTCCAATAAGTTGAGCTCGTGGTTTTTATATTACCTTTTTTTTTTAACTTAAAATTATTCAAAAATTTATTTATTTATTTGTCATCAAGTTATTTCTAATCAAAGTTATCTCAAAGTTATTTCTTAACAAAGTTTTTCAAACCAAATCTTTTGTAATATTAGCTACTTATAAGAAGAAGTCAAACATTTATCGTAAAATTATTGATATAGGATTTTAATAAAGATTTGTCAAACCTTTAATCTTTGGTTCTTATTATGATGTTATATTTGTTTTTGAAATTGTTATGGGATATCTTCTTATATTATAAAATTATAGCGTAAGTATGTATGTCATGCATCAAACATAGAGGGCTCCGGATTGTACCACATGGCATGCCAAGTGTATTTTTAATGCCAAAAGGTCGTCCATCCATAGTGGAATGAGCCACGTGAAGGAGAATCTTGATCCAGAATGAGGTAGAGGGACTATTGTAGAGCTCGTAAAGCGGTGAAGTAAATGAATTTATCTTGCTTTGGATCTGCTGAATTAATTTTTGAAGTTTTGTTTACTCGTCATTTGCTAGATTGTGGCCTTTTCTTCATTGCATTGTCTTAGCGGTCCCCCCTTTGGTGCGGTATTACTTTGACACGCGGTTGGACAGAACAACGAATTTGTTATGCTCTTATTGATTCTTTAGCGGGAGTGTGAGGGACATGGAAAAAATTTGTTATGCGTGAGGGACATGGAAAGTATTTGTTCATTTTTAGCTACGACTTATGGTCAAGCTAATATGTTATTTCAAGTTGTTATGTTTGTCGGTGGCTTAATCATTGACTGTTGTGATTGTTGATGTCGACAAACATGCAAATGTACCCTTGTTTACAAGTTATGCATGCGATTCGACACCGTTGGATCGCCATTTTGGGGAGAGAGGAGGCTATATATACGTTGTTGGGCTCTTTCTCCATTATCGGTGTCTTCTCACAGCAGTGTTTTGGGTCTTAGTTCCACTTTCCTCCCTCTTATTCGTTGGAGATTTGCCATGTTAGTTACCTTGTATGCTTTTCTTGTTATGGCGCTCGATGCTTCTCTTGGTGTGGTGGTAGCATCTAATCTTTTGAGTTCATTCTTTTCTCTGGGTGTTCGGCAATGCTTCTTAATTTTTTCTATCTCTAACATGTTTTTTATCTCGCATGAGAAATCTTTGGTTGGCAATTGTGGGCTGCTGCTTCCGTCGGTTGTGTCAAGCATCACTTGCTGCTTCTTGTTCTATAGTTATTTTGATTGCATCACCATAGCATCTTCATATTTGTTATTGTAGGGCTTTTCATTCTTTATCATGTTGTTCAATTAGGGTTGCATGTTTTTCTCTGGATTTGACACCAGGTTTATCACTGTGACTCTAAACCCAAATCAAAATTTCGTTATCTCATATGCTTTGATCGGATCATCAACCTCTTCTTTCTGTAATTGTAATATAGCTATGTCCTTTATTTGCTTGTAGGCTTTTTTTTCATGCTTTTTCATGTTTTCTCCGTTGTATCCCGTTTGTCTTGGTGCGTGCTTCCTGACATCAAACTTCTTCCTCTTAAACACATCCGTTGCCGTCAATCCCTGCTTGTTCCGCCGTTATATTTTCTCGAATTCCTCTTTCCCTGTTTTCCCTTTCGCATGCTTCTTTGCATGCATGCTTCTTTGCATGCTTCTTTGCATGCTCCGCTTCTTTGTCGACCTGTGCATGCTTCTTTGCATCCTCTGCTACTCGAATAACATATATAGAACGTAAACTGTTTATTATTAATGCTTATGGGTAATAATGGTTAGCATGCAATGCTCTTTAACTTGTGGTGCCGGGTTCAAATTCATGTGTTGACATAGTTTATTTTCTTTTTAAGTACATTCGTTTCTATTTCCTTTCGAATATGTTTTCTTTTCGAGTATATTTGTTTCTATTTTCCTTTTCTTTTTGAATACATTTGTTTCTATTCTTTTGAATATATTTTTCTAATGTACCTTGTCTTTTTTGCGCCATGGATGTTTGTTACCAACTTAGGATATTGTGTTTTATTGGTTTATACGTTTTTTCTATAGTAACGTGATATTTTTCACCCACATATGCTTGACACCATCACATTTAGATATTGTTTCTTACTATCGTTGGTTTATACTAGTTGATACTAGTTGGTTTTTACTATTGAAGCCGCCTTAAATAGTCTACTTAGATTGTTATAGTCTATTATGTTTATAACACCTCAAACTTGGTTTTGCTTAGAACTTATATTGGTAGCACCTAAGCCTAGTGTTGACTTCTTTAGCATTTTTAATCTTGATGAATTGTTGTCTTTATTCCCTTTCCTTAATGTATTTAACTCTTCTTTTCTTCCTTTTTAGATCCACCTTACCTATTGTTCTACACTATCTTCCTTTTGTGCCAATACTGACTTGATATCCCTGTCTCATCACCCTAGGCTTTGAAATGGAAGTTCTCTTTTGATCGGCCGGTTTTCCCCCTCCAGACGAGTCTCTCACCAAAATGCATGCGATTCGACACCGTCGGGATGCCATTTTGGACGAGGCAGGCTATATATACGTTGTTGGGCTCTTTCTCCATTATCGGCGTCTTCTCACAGCAGTTTTTTGGGTCTTAGTTCCCTCCCTCTCCACCCTAAGTTGTGTACATTCATGTTTTTTTCATTTTGATTTGTGATTCCATATCGCATGGCTCGCGTGACCAGCCCCTATGTATTTGAGAGGTCATGTTGTTTTCAGATATGATATTATGTCGCGTGGCTCGCGTGACCAGCCCCTTCTCTTATTGGAGGATTGTGATTTGTCATGGACCAGCCCCCTTGGGAGGCTTCGCCGAGCCGGCGTGATGGCTTCTATTTTTTGAGTTAATTGCTTCTTTTTATGTTGTTTCAGGTCATCTCATCCTATGGCGACTTTGTTACGTTACTTTTCTAACGTCTAATGCGTTCTGTTTGTTTTCTTTTCTCCTAAGTTTTCAGGTGATCATGGCTATAGAGTGTGAGATGAATCGTCCGAATTGCGACCCCATCTCGTGTTTCCACGATTTTTTCCTTAATGATATCAACTTTGACGGCCCGGGCTTTTCTTCATCGGGCGAAAGTTTATCTTTAGGGTTTTCCTCGAAAACCCGAAAGGGCGGGATTTTTCATCCCGGTGATAAACTTTCGCACGTTGCCTCCTATTTGCCTTTCTTACTTTACGTCGCCTTAAGGGGCCTGGGTTGTTCCTATGGCAGGTTCCCTTTATGATTATTAGTGGGTAGTCAGATTGCATTGGTGGACTACCCTACCCTCCACCTTAGATATTTTTTCACAATGTTTGTACACTGCTGTGACGAAAGATATGCCTATCGGTCGGTTTTCCCCCTCCAGACGAGTCTCTCACCAAAATAGATGGTTGTGGTGATAAAGATGTTGCAAAATTGAAATTGGTCTGTCCAGGAAGGTATTTAAAGGGGTTATTTGTTCCAGGAACTAAACCCTTTGTTTTACTCAAGACCTTGAAGGTTAGTACATTTCATTGGCATGCTAAGCTCGAGTACATCTGGGGACAACAAGATCGCAAAGATATACAACGCTTGCAAGAAGTTAGTGGCCCACAATGTTGCGAGAAGTATGGGAAGGATGTTATCACGGAGGAGTTAACAATGTCTTGGAAAGGATGATATCTAGGGGGAAGCATTGCTTGAGATATAGTTGAGATTGCAACAGATTGTTTTACATAATCCTAGAAGGGTGAAGTGCATTGCCAAGTCCCTCTCTTAAGAAGGTGACGGATCAATTGCACCAATGACCTGTAGTTGCACTAATCGGCAAAAAAGTCATTTTTTTTTTCTAGATTCATGCTATCTTTGGGTGCTCGAAGAAAAAAGTGGCCTAAATTTCAATTTTGAGATCCTATTTTAGGGCCAAAATACGTAAAAATGGGCCAAAATAAAAAATGGAGGTGCCATTTTCGGGCATAAAACTGGAAAATTTTGCAAAAATTATGCAAAATGTCAAAAAGGCCGAATACAAAAGATTCACGAATTGTTCAATAATTGAGATCTAGAAAAGGCACAAAAAACAGTGGTAGAGAGAAAAAGAAGAGATTTAAAAATGTATTGAGCCTATATGCGCATAGCGAAGCTACTCTATAAAAATTTTTACCTGTTCATTGCCTATGCGCGCATAGCCACTCGACTATACAATTTTTTTTATTGTACAAATCTTATGTGCACATAGGTTCAGTATGAATTTTATAATTCACGAAATATACACCGTAGACTGAGGACTATCGTGCATAACATTTTATTCCACAAAAATTACAATGAAATATGAGGTCTTAGCCTTTACTGAAAAAAAAAGACTATAGAAAATTTTATAGCCATCAAGAATCTATAAAATGGCATTCATGACTATACATGCATATTAACACATACAAAAAGTTTCCAGTCGAGAACCTATGCGTGCATATCCAGCAGCTATAGTACCCTTAGTTGAGACCTGTCTTGGCGCTGAGCCATAACAATACAAAAGTTTCTCCTCTTCAATATAGCCACTTGCTATACAATAATTCACCTATTCAGGACCTATGAGCACATACACTCAATTAGCTATGCTATTTCAATTTTAATAATTACGAAGCTATGATGTTAATAATTATGAAGGCTATGCTAGGTATCTATGAGATCTCAATTCCAGAACAAGCTCTCATAGAGTTATGCCCGAAGGTGCCACCAGAGATCTTGCCAATAATGTGTTGACATATCTTATTAATCCACGGCCTCTCATGAGTTGTCCTTGATCGCATCCATGAAATTTATAGCTTAACTGTTTTGAAAACGAATATAAGAAAAATGTTTGCACTATAATACCCAAACAATTTCTATTTGCATTTTTTTTCTAAAGAGTGCCATCTTCATTTGATGATATCACACCTAAAATTATTGTCACAAATACACTAAAACGGTCTATCGACCCTACAAGGATTGCGGTACATTAACAAAATACAACCATTGCAATTCCAACAAATATGCAATAGCAATAATTCTTGAAATTCCCACATAATTAGCATAATTAAAAGGAGTGAGAGAGAAAGATAGATCTTGCCAAAACTCCAGCTCAGCAAATTGACTCTGTCAAAGAAAGGAAATTTCTTGACCTGCTTAATGTGATCATTCCATCCTCTATTGATAATATGGATGATTCTATTGTGGCCCCTCCTGGAGAAGATGAGATTTTCAAGGTTCTCAGGTCCTTTGGCAGAGGAAAGTCCCCTGGTCCTGATGGCCTTCCAAGTGAATTCTATGTTCACTTTTGGGATATTCTAAAATATGATATCCATTTTCATGGTTACAGGTTTTTGGGAGGCCAACTTTTTACATCCTTCAATCTCTGCTGGTTTTATTTCCCTCATTCCTAAAGTGGATAACCCATCTACTTTCTCAGATTGGAGGCCTATCTCATTAACCAATACCTCATATAAGATTTGTGCCAAGATAATTGCAAATAGAATCAAAGTATTTCTGCAGAAGAACATATCTCTTTATCAGTCAGCCTTTCTGCCTAACAAATTTATTTTGGACAACTATATCACTGCTATGGAAGGTCTTCATTGGAATAGCATCTCCAAACAAAATTGTGTGCTTCTTAAACTTGATTTTAAGAGAGCTTTTGATACAGTGAGATGGGATTTTTTTTATCTTGCTCTCTCTAAATTTGGGTTTCATCCTAAACTAAGGCTGCTGATTCATGGTTTGAATGCTTTTTCCCATTCTGCTATCATTATTAATGGCTCCCCCTCTCAATTCTTTCCTTTATCTAGAGGAGTCAGACAAGGTTGCCCCCTTGCCCCCTACTTATTCCTGATAGTAGCTGAAATGCTTACAAAGATTGTTCTTCATTTTAAGGAGCTTGGGATGATTAAGGGACTTAAATTGCCTAATAGTGATGAGTCCCTAACTCTTTTCTCAATATCTTTGATGATACCTTTGCCTTTTTTAGATCTTTGATATCTCTAACATTGATTTCTTTCTTGATATTATCAATCAATTCTCGGTATTAGGGGTCCACCTAAATTTGGCTAAATGTGTGATCATTGGTGATAATATCCAGCCAAACTTTGCTAATCTCAAGGTTGTTAATACTTATCATGCCTCCACTCTTCTAGGTATGCCTTTGTCTCTCAATCCTAATCTTAAAGGCTTATGGCAGCCCATAATTGACAGAATAAGGAAGAAGCTAAATAATTTTAGGGGTGGATTATCCTTTGCTGGTAGATCTATTATTGCAAATTACATTACGGCCGGCACACACATTTATTTTTCTTCTGCTTTAGTGGCCCCTAAGTCAATTTATTCTGAGATTGAAAAGATTATCAGAAAGTTTATTTGAAAAGGTTCTCATTTAGTAGGATGGAATTATGTTACCAAGCCTAAAAAACATTGTTAGTCCTGTGCCTCACAGTGCAGGACTATTCATCATCTGACGGACAAAGGTCGGGTCAAGGATCCGCGGTCGGGCGCGGTCGGTCGTCAAAGGCCAGCCGAAGACCAAGCGGCCGGAACCACGCGGTCAAAGCACGGTTACGCTACCAAGCGCCGCTTCGGACAAGTGGCGGCCCGTCACCGCGTCGGCGTCGGCGTGATTCGAGACGCCGGGAGGCACCGCCGGCATTTCACCAAATCGAGGCCTCCTTCGAGTCGGGTAGAAATCGTTAGGAGTGTCTATATTGGGCCAAAGGCCATTGTACTATATATATGAGTAGAGCTAGCACATGAGTTTTTTAGATGAGTTTTGAGTCTTGTCTCACCCAGTTTTTCTCTCGATCCGGTTCGCGAGCTCATGTATCATCATCATTGATATCAAGGAAGTTTATCATTGTTGTCTCATTGTTCTTTGTTTTTTCTTTTCCCTTTCCTTTGTTTTCTTACCAAATCCCGGCGTGACATAGTCCCGGATTCTCTATTAGATCAAGGGTCCTCCACGGAGTGTCTTCGCGAGGAGTTCCCGAACCGGACCCCAAACAGCATCGCCATTGCCGGAGTACGATTCGATTTTTTCATTACATTCGCCATATACGCGCGAAACTTCAGCGCCCGGAAGAACTCCTTTCCCGGGTGGCGTCTGGCTTGGGCGCCATCATCGAAGGAAGCTGTTTGCGACATGTATGGATCTGCTTATGACATTGAGGGAGGCCACATTCGGTCTAGGGCTCGGTCGGCGCCACCCACCCCTCGTGTCTGTCTCGTCCCGGTTCCCCGCCTCAAAGCGTGCAAACATTGCTCACGGCCTCAATCACCTCATCACTCACTATCAGGGCCCTATCGGGGCTCAACCTTCTCAACCTTACTTTCATACCCCGAACATGCCTACATCCATCATTCTTACGGCCATCGCCTCTGCCTTCCCAACCATCATCTCCTCGGGGACGGGCGGGGATATCCACATGTCTCTTTTGCTCCTCCCGGGAATTTCCCTTCCCTACATTTTTCCATAGCTCTTCCTGTTTTTACAACCTTACCAGACCTCAAAACCAATGATCAAGCACCTCCGGTACCTCCCCCTCGGTCACCCCTTCGCCGGGGTCTTTCGGGCACCATGCCACCTCCAACTCCACCTCAATATAATCCCTATCGGTTCCTATCCGGTGAAGCACTTTCACCTCTACCTTCCGGACCCTTAAGTTGACTTATCCCACCTTTGGCAACATGAAAGGCAAACCCTTAGACCAAAGTGCTCGGGGCCCACATGGAAGAATTTGAGGCTCGGCTGTCCTAAATGGTCATGCACAACCTCAACTGAAATTCCATATCTTTTTCCACCACAACTGCGTGGCTCTCCTCATCAATGGCTTATGTCCAGCAAAGCCCGCTGGAAACAAAGATTGGTCGAAATGAAAGCGCTTTTTTTTCTCACTATGGAACCATGGATGATGATCAACTTCATCTCAAACAACTCAATGACCTTCAACAAGAGCCTGAGTCCGCCGGGGATTTTGCGGTCGCCTTCACATCACCTTTCGGCAAACTCAAGGAGTGCGACCGCGAGCGGATCTTGATGCGGTTTCTCCAAGGACTTCCTCCGGCTATCCGACTCATGGTGAATACTGGCCGAAGACTTTGGAGCGGGCTCTCGACCTTGTCAATCAACTTTCGGTCAATGTTTCCTCTCGTGGGCGTGGCTCTCGGGGAGCTCCCTTTCATTCCACCGATCATGGTTCCGCAGGCTATTTGTCCAACCTCAACCGTCAATCCGCCTTGATCGGATCGGTGCCATATCACGCAAACATCAAGGCCACTTGGCAAATGAGTGCAACTCCACCAATGGCCATAGCCGCCTCATTTGTAAAAGATGCAACATGTGCAATCATGCCCGCGGAAGAGTGCACTCGCGGTCATCCTACACCTTTCCAACAACAAGCTGGTTTATCAAGTGCAAACAACACCTCGGCAACAATGCTAATATCGGCGCGCAACCGCTGCGGGCTCAACCCAATCAACTCTATCGACAGCGGGAGCAACAGCGGGGACCCAACACCGCCCCCCTTTTGAGTCCTTCTAAAGCTCGGTGTTATCAGCATCACGAATGGGATCATACCACCCGCGGCATGTCCTCAACTTCCCACAAGTTCAGGTGCGGCTTCACGGCACCAATCGGACCACCTCGGTCCGCCTCGCGGCTTACCAACTTTGGATTGCCAATGGCAAACAAGGCCCGCGTCCGTTCTTGGGAAGCCACCTCGGCGCCTCGGCAATCACGCTATCAACCCGCTCCGCCAATCAACCTCGGATGGATCAACAAGCACGGGGAAGAAATTTTTGGGGCTCTTAATCCTCCGGTCCGGTAGTCAAATTGGGTTGGTTTGGTTTCACGCTTGACCGAGCGTCCGTCCCTTAACCATTATTCCTAATGGCATGCAACACTGCCTTTGCGGTTGACACAATCCCTCATGAAGAGGACAAAAAGGTTCACTTTGCACGACTTGGACAAACTCATGCCTTATGTCATGCCTAAAATGCGCCAAAGCATTACGAACCTCATGCAAGGCTGGCAGAAGGCCGCCGCGTTGGCTAATGTTCATGCCACCACGAGCTCGGCCAAAGACAAGATGCACCTTCCACATCTCAACCTCCGGCTCTCGGACATACCCGAATATTGCTGCGGAGGTCGACTTACTCAAAAAGTTCTTTGCTTCATTACCGCGCACTCCGGCGCAGGTGGATCCGAGATCCTTTTTCTCATGTACCTCACGGAACTCCAAGAGGGCTGGCAAAAATCAAAATTCCCTTAAGTTTGGCAACAATTTTGAAACTATGTCATGCTCTCAAGGACCGATTACCACTCCGACCGTTTTGGTTGGGGCTGTATACCTCTACACCCCGGTACATGCCACGATTGGGTAATCAACAAGTCAATCATGTTCAAATTGGCGGAGGTAATTTGTCAATCTCATCGCGGATAAACTCCGCCAAACAAATGGGCATCAAACAACTCTATGGGTGCCCCATATGACATCAAATTGGCTAATGGCCATATCGCGAGACCTCAAAGGCGTCACACCTCTTCTTCACATCAACATTGGTGATCTCAGGATTCCCCTTAGAATTTGGTGTTTGGAAGGCTAGAAGATCGGTGATTATGAAATGTTGGTTGGTGAGACCTTTTCTCCGTCAAGCCAAAAGTATCCATTATTGGGCCGCGGATCGGTTAGTCATCACCGATGGTCACCTCAATGCCACTATGGACTTGAAAGCAGGTAAAATCATTTGGTTGACAATGCTGAACCCCTCTCTCTCCGACCAGGTCGAGGGATGCCCGGAATATCTATCAAGTTCGGGCTCCACTGCGAGTGCGCCTCGTCTGTCATCCTACCCAGAATATCTTTGATCCTTGGGGAGAAATGACTCTTGATCGGGGACCAGGCGTGGTTGCCTTGCTTGACCCCTACGGCTCCTTGCAATCGCATCCAGCGTGTTGATCACTTTTCGGATGCCGAACTTCCTCTGCTCTGTTGATGTACGGTTGTCATGCGGCAACCTTTGCTTAATGAAAATCAGCAACCTCTCTTTTTCACCACGGGCGCCACTCATCTGTCATGCTTCAACCTCCTGCTCATATTGTCAAAGACACGGAAGTTATCCCACATATTGGACTCGGGAAAGTCGAGATTGTGGGCGTCGGCAACAATCGGCTGTCGCATTCTTTGCCAATCTTCCGACACCCTATCGTCCACGGGACCGTCACACTTTTCAAAAGTTCAAACACATTTTAGCACGGAGCTCTGAGACCCGGAGGGATCAACAAAACCTTGGGGGAACTCACCATTCCTACCAAATCGATGCGTCCGGTATAGCAGCGGCGATACCCGGCTCAACCCCAATTACGTGATCGCGTCAAAGCAAGAAATTGACAAACTCCTTGCTGCGGGTTTTGATCTATGAGGTCAAACATTACGAATGGGTGAGCCCCATTGTCATTGCACTCAAACACAATGGAAAGATCCGTGTTTGTGTGGACTCCGGAAACTAAATCAGGCCCACGGGCGTGATCATTTTTCCACTTCCCTTCACGGACCGGGGTTGGAAGAGGTCATTTGGACATGAGATGTACTCCTTCATGGATGGTTTTTCTGGCTACAATCAGATCTCAATCAAAGAATACGATCAACTCAAGACAACTTTCACCACCCCGTGAAGTCACTTTTTGCCTACAAGGTGGTTCCTTTTGGATTATCAAACTCTCCATCAACATTTCACGCATAATGCTCTCGGTTTTTCATGATTTTATGAAGGAAAATCCCTTCTTGCAAATTTTTCAAGATGACTTCTCGCCTCTGGTTCCATGGCTGACCATTTGAATAAATTGGAACTCGTCTTTCGAAATGCGATGAGTCCGGCATTAGTCTCAATCAGAAATGCACCTTTTGCGTCACCGGGTGTTACGTTAGGACACGTTGTCAGCAAAGCGGTATCACCACGGATCTGCCAAAATCGGTTGTGTGCTCAAGGCTCAAGCACCAGCCAATATCAAGGAGACATGCTCTTTCACGGGTAAGGTAAATTATTACTCCACCTTCATTCACGGACTTGCGGCAATTGCAGATCCCATTCATAAACTCACGGGTGATGAATCACACTGGGCATGGAATTCCCGGCGGATCTTTGCTTTCCAACGATTGAAGCTTTTTTACTCGGCCCCGGTTCTTGTTCCTCCTCAATGAGACAAGCCTTTTTCACGTCCATGTAGATGTCTCGGCGTTAAGCTATTGGGCTGTTCTTTCTCAAAGAATATGATCGCTGCGACAAACCAAACCGATATGCCCGTGAGAAAACTCAATCTGGGGCGCTTCTACTCTGCTATAGGCGTGAAGCCTTGGGTTTAATCTTACGTGTCCAGCGCTTCCGTCACTATCTTTTAGGCGGTCGGATCAAATTCTTTGTTGACCACCAAGCACTCCTTTATTTGATCAACAAATCGCCCACGGGCGCATTGCTTTCGTTGGGTTCTCTTACTGCAAAATTTGCACCTTTGAAATTGTTCACAAAGGCGGGCAAATGTCATGTTGTCGGATTATCTTTCGCATCCGCGGATGATCCCTCCACGGGGAGTCTCGGGCGCCTTTCACGGCGGCTCAACTCTTTACGGTCACGGCAGCGCCACATTGGTTCCACAACTTTCAGTGATATCTCCTCGCGGTGCTCTTCCCGGAGGGCGCCCGCTCTCTCCCGATAGCGTCAATCCGTCGACACCAATTTCTCATTAAAAGTGACTACACCATGGTTGCGGGCCATCTTTACAAAGGGCAAGGATACCATCCCGTATTTGTGTTCTCCCTCATGAGGTCCCGAGATATTGTCAGAAGCCCATGAAGGGCTCGGTGGTGGTCATTTTCATGGTGACACCGCGGCCGCAAAATCCTTCTTGCGCGGGTTATTTTTTGGCCCACGCTCTTCAAAGGCGCTCCGCCCACGCCCGCCGTGTGATGCTTGTCGGCGTGTGGGAAGGCCCCGCCCGTGGCGGCTCTTCCATTGGCCGGTCATGCGCCGCCACTTCCTTTCGGCAAATGGGGGATGGATTTTGTGGGACCCATTGATCCTCTGCGCGGCACACGGGTGCTTTCGCTACATTCAGTTCTCGCGACTATGCTACCAAATGGGCGGAAGCTTGCGCACTTCCGGACAACACTTCGGCAAGCCTGACCAAGGTCATCTATCGACCAAATCATCCGCGTTTTTTGCCCCCCGCGAGCTGGTCGGTGATAGAGGTGTCCATTTTATCAATCATACCATCAAGGAGCTGACGGATTCTCTCTTGATACATCATCACAAGAGCACACCTTACTATCCTCAAAGGGAGCGGTTTGGCTGAAAGCACCAACAAAACTTCGGTCACAATTCTCAAGAAAATTTGTGGCGCTTCGCCTGTGATTGGCAAAACAAGCTTTCTCTTGTTCTTTGAGCTTACAATACTTGTTTCAAAATAGCTACTGGTCACCTCCTTTCAAATTGGTTTATGGTCAAAAGCTCTCATGCCTTTTGAATACATCCTTCCAACTCTCGTTTTCAAGCGGCTCTGACCCATAATCCGCTTTCTTTGCACTCAAAGAAAGGGTATCAATTGGAACAGTTGGATGAACTTAGGCGTGATGCTTACATTCATGTTCTTCATGGACAACAGTTACAAAAGTCTTTACATGACAAACGTATTAAGACAAAAACATTCCAAGAAGGTGATTTAGTTCTTCTTTATGATTCCCGTTTTAAAAATTTTCCGGGCAAGTTAAAGTTTCGATGGCTTGGCCCTTATCAAATTGTTCAAGTGGTGCAACCCAGTGTTTTCAAGCTGGCTGAATTAGATGGAACTCCCTTACCTACACTAGTTAATGGCTTTCGCCTCAAACAATTTCATACAACAGAAAGTGACACTCAGACAAGGATGCTGTTCGGACCAAGACATGATAGTGACTAACGGGAGGCATACTTATATTATATAGGTGGAATTTTTTACAAAATGTGGGTGAGCCCATCTATTTCGCTATAGGCTATGGGCCCTATTTACAAAAAGCAGGCTCGAGCCCTATCCACTAAGTCCTAAGAAGAAAAACCCTCTACTCGGGTTGGGAGAGGAGGTAATCTGTGAGATGTGGTACGGTTGTGCTTTCGGGTTCCGGCCGGTGCAGAATCACCTCCATCCCGTTGGTATGGGGATCGGCATGCTCAGCCATGCCCGGCACACCACATCCATGGCAATGCCCGATTGTGGCACCTTGAGAGGTCGAGCGATCCATTTTACAAGTAATCTACTCCGGACAATTAGGCGGCATAGTGCACTTATCATGCAATCCGCCAGCGGACATCTTTGGCGCCATCGGGTGTCTTAACCCGCTCCACGTTCGTCTTATATAGCCAATCGAGGACCTCCACATGCCGGCGTGGACCAATCAAACAACCCGCCAACGTGGTTTGCAATGCAAAATTTGTTTCTAAATAGAGAATCTTTTCTCCGCGCATATCTAGCCATGGTACCTTCGACACCTTCGTTTTAATGATATCCCGCGCCCGAGTTGCCGGCATTAAATGACATTCTTTCTTTTCACACCCCGTCGAACATTAATGTGCGTCCTTTCGCCCGGTTGTCACATCCGATCATTCTCACGTCTCATCTCCACCGTTCCTTGCTTCTCCCTTTACCGTTTGGGGACTTAGCCAAAATTTTGCCTTTCAATTGCCTCTTTTCGCATCTCTGTCGCGCTGGCATCATCAACGGTTGCCATTTCGCCCTCATCATGCCCTTCGCATCCACTTGCGCCCTAAAACCTTTTCGTATCGTGCGCACAGTCTTACATTCTCCCGCTCCCGCCCTTTGCATCCGTTTTTCGCCTCTTATGCCATGGCTGCACCAAAAATTCCTACACTTCAAGCTACTGCTCCGGGATCCGGCTCTGTTCGAGTACATCTTTCTTGGCGCCCACCTTTCGTGAAGCCCTCGTTATGTCCAAGTCATTGAAGTCGCGGGCATAAAAGCTTTATGAATTCTCGCCAAATGGAACTCCGCCCCAAATCCGCACAATTGCAGCGGTTCGCCGGCTCACATCGTCAACAGCCCGAATGGATGCGCTCTTTTGCGTGGTCGATGGCACCACCATTACCCGCTTTAGCCCCGATTTCTGAGGTATTCCGTATTCCTTTGCAAGCACCTTGTTTATCTTGGGGCGCTTTTACGGGGATATAGATGTGCGAAGTTTGGCGCTCACGCTTATCAAGCAAACATGCATCGCGACCAATATTGCCAAGTCCCATGACACTTTTGTTAAGATTTTTGTGGCGAAAGTTACTTGGGTATTCTATCAAGAACACCCATATCAATAAGCCTTTCTATAATCGGTGATCACGACCATCGCTCCAACCACCACGTTGATTATTTATTTGTTGTTCTACGCCTTCTTCAAGAACTAGGCCGTATGGGGCTACCCCTCCTACGTCCTTTGAAGTTTGGGTGGGTGGCCATCTTCAAGCCATCATCTGCGTTTTACCTTCCTCCATCTTACACGTTTCTCATGCTTCCACTTTCAGTAGTCCCTCCATTCCTTCCTCAAAATCGCGGGTTGGCACTTCCACCCTTCCTCTTACGGTCATGTCCATGAGAACACCACGCGTCATCTTTGTCTCCTCTTCCTCTACGAAGCGAGGCCCTCAAGTTCTCATCATGTCTCACAAAGCGTCACAAACCGCGGGCAAATGGGCCCCTCCACCTCCATCCTCTGTACACGTATCAATACCCGCCCGGGATGTTCAAGCTGCTTTGCTCTCAAGTTACAAAAAGAATCGGGGCGGCTCTCATGAATGGGGTTCAGCGTCCCTAGAGGCTTAGATGCGGAGTTCAAAGAGACCTTCGCGCAACCTGCACAAGTTCAAACACAGGCCCAACTTCAAGAAAAGCACGCGGCTCTATTACCGGCCCATTGAGGATCTAAAGGCTGCCCAAGATCAGCATGATGCGCTGGCGATCAGCAGCCGGGCTCAAAAACCACCATTCAGGAATTGTTGGAGCAGGTCAAGGCAAGGGAGACTCTCTTAGTTGACAAAGGATAAAGGACATTGCCAAAATTTGGACCTGGCGTATACAAAGCTCTCGGCATTACAACCTCCAAGCCTAAGACCTTGGCGTGGCGGCTCAAATTGCCTCTTTAGAAGCTTCGGCTTTCCGCGGCCGACCTCTAAGCTCCGCCTCTCAAGATAAACTTCGAGGCTCGAAGCGAAAATTATTGATGATGCGAGATTGCCGCGCTTGACTCAATGTTCCGGGCAATCTTCTTCACATACCACGCCTTCTGAACTTGGGTCCGTGATCCCCACGCCTTATACATTGAAAAGGAGGGCGGATCCATGACCTTGAACAACGACTGCAGCAAGCTATTGGTCTGGCTGATGAGGCCCGGACCAAGCAAGAAGGCTACGTTACCCATAAGCCCTCAACATCTCGTTGACTTCCTATTCCTTCAAGTTATCTCGTTATGTGGTTTGCCCGCCGCCACCTCTTTCTTCCGAAGTGGTATCGCGGTGATGGACCGGTTGATGTCCACTGCAAGCGGGGATTTTCTTCGGATCTGGCGGCACCTCTCCATTGAAGACAAAGGTTTACTCTGCGCCCTTTTAGTCTTTGACCTCATTCCTTTGTGAAGATCCGGATATGATCACCTTCCGCGTTGTTGACCAATGGTGCATTTTCCATGACTTCTATCTGGATACGGGGATAAATTTCGTGATGGGCCACATCAGAACTTTTGGTGACTCAACGGTTCAATGGTTGCTTTTGGATAGCAACCCCTACTGTCGGGATCATGATAAGACACCGCTCTTCATCAAGAGTACATGCACGAGCTTGCTCATGTTTTTACCTCTATGTAAGCTGAAGTCTTTGCCGGCATCTGGAAGAATCTTTGACATCCGAGGATCTTCCCTTTGCCCAAGTCTATATCGACACTTGGCGGGGTTACAATCAGCTACGTGCTCTTTCGGATAGCAAACAGTTCCCACGGGTTGGGATAGCCCTCTGTATACTCGGCTCCACCTTCTGCCTTTGGGACCATTGGTGCAAAGCTCTTGATCCCGACCTTGTCCATGACTTCGAGGGGAGGGCTTCGGCCGACGCCCGGGCATGGCCCCCCTCTCCATATGCTTCCACGGGTGTCCCTCCGCCCTCGATTCCTCACCTCTGATTGGCGTCTCCCCCTTTTTGGACCAAGGTCATGGATGGCCACGCCGGATCGACTCGCCTCGGATCTCGACGGATCTCCGGTGGGATCCCGATTTGTCGACGCGCCGCGGTTGGGAGGATAATGCCACCTTGGACACTACGAAACTTGGATCTATATTGCAAATGGCGTGGTTGGCAGCGACCACGATGCTATTCATGGCCTTGACACCTTCTTGCGAGAATCGCCGCCACCTCCCGGAACCCTTGATCACATCGTCGGGGCTGGTTTTACGTCGCTCTCAAATGTATCCAGTCGGCTCCTTAAATCGGCGGCGTCCCATCTTTTTGCAGCCCGAATGCAAGCGTCGGTGTTTTCGGTCTCGGTTCTACCTACTCATGGGTACCCGGTTTGTTTCTTACGAAGCCCATCGCCCTTGAAGACATAGTGCGCTCTCATTTCCTCCTTGATCTTTGATCGCCCCTTGGGATCAACACTCCCTTTGCTCTTCAAATCCATTCGAGGATCTCATAGGCACTTACCATAATGGTGTCCATCCTCATTCCCGTGAGGATCACTTTGAGCGCGGTTTCCCGCCGAAACACTTCCTCCTTTCTTGGTGAGTGTCGTTTGGTTGGGGGAGTGTTAGTCACATGCCTGACAGTGGGACTATTCATCCTCTGACGGACAAGGTCGGTCCAAGGATCCAAAGTCAGGCACAGGTGGGTCGTCAAAGGCCCAAAGACCACCAGAGACCACCTTGGTCAAAGCACAGGGTCGCTACCAAGCGCGCCCGCTCCGGACAAGTTGTTGACCAGTCACCTCGAGGGCACCGGAGAGGCGCCGGCATTCCTGCAAATCAGGCCTCCTTCGGGAGTCGGCACCGAAATCGGTCGAAAGTGTCTATATTGGGCCAAAGGCCATTGTACTATATATATGAGTAGAGCTAGCACATGAGTTTTTAGATGAGTTTTGAGTCTTGTCTCACTTCATTTTCTCTCGGTTGCGAGAGCTCATGTATCATCATCATTGATATCAAGGAAGCTTATCATTGTTGTCTCATTGTTCTTTGTTTTTCTTTTCCCTTTCCTTTGTTTTTCTTGCAAATCCCAGCGTGACATAGTCCCCGGATTCTCTGTTAGATCAAGGGTCCTCCACGGAGGGCTGTCTTGCGGGAGTTCGAACCTGAACCCCAAACAAACATGGTGGTCTTGGCTGCAAAGGATCTTTATCTGCAAGCTTGTGCTTTGGTAGCAAATACATATGGAAGTCCTTCATGAATAATGCTGGTCCATCCTCTCATTTCATTGAATCTTGGCTTTCTTGCTCTCACCGGTTGGCCATCCTACAATTGAGCATATTTTACGATTCTTTTTTAATGTTCTCGGGCTGGTGCAAATACTTCCCTTCTTATGAGGAACTTCATTATGGCTTGGAATAAAGTGAAATCGCCTATGAATATGATGATCCTCAAGATCTTAACTTGCACATGACTATTTACGGAATCAATTAGAAGAATCATCCTAATAAGGTTCTTGCCTTGAGACATCCAAAATTTATAAGAAATGGTGCGATCATGGTCTCCTTTTCCTAAGTGACCTATACGAATAATAAGCTCATTTCTTGGACCAATATGAAAAACTTAGTTCATGGCACCTCTAGTGACAAAAGGTCTATTGCATATTAAATTCGATCCTTCCTCGGGCTTGGTTAAATAGTGCTATCCCTAAGGCAACCAATTGGAGCATTGGAGGTAAGTGTTTGTATAAGGTCGATCAAATTTATTCTTTATTATGTATGACAATCCTTCCAAAAGCTGGTCTCAAATGGTCTATCACTATGGATAAGGCCAAATCACTTTTTTCATGAAGTATGGAACTCTTATTGCTTCTAAGGTCAACTTCTTTATTTGGCTGCTAGCCAATAAAGCATTCTAATACAACTTCTTTCCTCGGGAATGTCAATATTTACGCCTTGTGCCGGCTTGATTGCAATTTGGAGGAAGATCTTGAACACATTTTTTTATACATCCTAAAGCTCAACCCTTTCTGGTCTTGGTTTGATGTAAAGTTGGGTCAGTTTTTTCCTAACAAGATCTCTGGAAATTTGTTGTCTTATGTTCAAAATGGTTGTACTTTTGCTAATACTATCATGTTTATTGCTCTTTGGAATATCTGGAAGGCAAGAAATAGAGTAGTTTATGGCAAAAAGAATTTCTCTATTTTTTGGATCAAATTGCACTTTCAACTTGATGTTGAGTCTACTGCCTCAGCACACAAAAGGAAGCTAACTGATAAATATGACAGAAAATGGGATTCTGTTGGTCATTTCAGGGGGTCTTTTGATTTATTTGTAGCCAATTTCAATGTTATCAATTCTAATTCTGCTTTTGGTGATGATGTTAGCCTACTTGAAGAAATGTAAGGAGAGCATGGGTGAAATGGATGACAATCTCCTCAAAAAGGATGTTGACCTTGACCTGAAACTATTCTTCAACAAACTTTCTGAAAGTGAAGAAAATTTGGACACAACTATAGCAAGAATGTTCTGCAGAGAAGTGATGCAAGTTTATAGTATGTTTGATTTCCTCTCCATGTATAACAGATACATGACTGAGGTACAATTTTCAAGATTCAGGGAGCAGTACTATACTCACAGATTGTTGGCTGATTTATATGGCTCCTTGTTTTGCTTGAGTGTATCTGACCTCTCTTGCTTGGATAGCATTGCTGAGCAGACTGCTGATGGCTACACTTTTGGATCTGCTGCCTCTTTCTATGCCTTCTTTAACTCTAAGCTTGACTCCCTCTCACTTCAGACCCAGTAGCCTTATCCTTGCTTCTGGCTTCTTGCCCAAATCTGCTGAGACATTAATTGCTCAATGGTATCTCCTAATCTGGCAGAATTTTGGTTGGTTTTCCTTTTAGGTGTTAACAATATTTACTGGCTAGGGTCGTGATCTCTCCACATTTTTGAAGACTATCACATTTTTGAAGACTATCTCTACTTAACAGTTATCCTTTGACCAACTCAGCTCATTTCAGGATCTGATTTCTATTTCATGTACTCTTGATTGTACCTCATTGCATTATGTTGGTGGTTTATGGTTAAAGATCTTTGCTATGCTCAAATCTGCTGATCAAGGCAGACCTATGTATTGTGTTTCTTGATTAATGGAAAAACCTACTCTTACTCTAAAAAAAAAAAAAAAAGGATAGATCTTGCAAAATTTAGATGAAGATTTTTGCTCCTTTGGTGTTCTTTGCCACCAAACTTGTTGCTTTAAATTTCAGCTTTTCCAACTTGTATAGTTGAAGTGAAAGGAATTCAGAAAGAAGGGTAGAATAGTATATCGCAACTTAGTTTCCAAGACAAGTACCTACAAGGTAATCTTCAAAAGGTTTCAACTCATTCTCATATTCTCCCAAAGCATATTTTTCGTTTGTTCTGAGAGAATGATCAATAATCTTCTAATATTCAAACAATCAAGCCTTTATGATCATATAGATGTCACAAACAATGTCAAACATTCCTTAAGCTATAAACCATTAATTATTTCATTGTTAAGGCAATATCAAATAAAATACTGCAATGAAATTTCGAGCAACTTTGATCCTTGATCGTGTTCACCATACGTCTATTTACTTGCGATTCTTCTTATGTATTCTGCTTGAGGGACCCTTTGCAATCTTGATTGATCGAATCTCAACCTTGGAGCCCACACAGTTTGGTGTTTGCTAGATCTGTGTTTGAAGAACCACTGCTTCATTCCTTGAGCCTAGATCAATGGGTTTACTATAAATAAGCATATATTTACAACTTCAATGGTGCAGCCAGGTTAACAAATCATAGCTTCGATATTCAATGAACCATTAGCTTTATGCAAACTTCTTCATGTTTTCTACATGGGGCTGAAGCTCTACATGCATTCCATTTGCCCACGAAAAGCGCGGACTCATTGCCTCCATTAAGCACGGTGCCCACCATCTTAAAGCATGAGGCCGGTTGAGGTGGATTAGGGGAGCCCAGCGGGCAGACTCGTAAGTCTTCATCAAGCGGGTGCCATTGAGGATGGGTCTCACATTTTCTAAGTTGCCCGGCGTTGATTGAGATCCGGGCCGGTCGGCTTCCTTGAATGCGTGGGACTTCGATTCGATGTGCCGGTCGATGCGTGCTGCGAGGTCATTACATTGGGAGTACTAGATCTGACTCACCTTTGCCTTTGGCTGCTGTTGTCGAACCTTCTGGTCGCAGTGCATAAGTGTAATATATTTGTGTGTTTTGCATTTTGCACATATTGAAACGGTTTGTCGGCGGGACAGTTGTTGCCACGGTTTCCTCGAAACCGCCGGGCGGTTTTTAATCCGGGTAGTAATCGGCTTGCTGCCACTTTTGTATCCCTTAGGCCAATTTCAGATCATCCCAGAAAAACATGATCCTTTTCTTTGAATATCTGCAATGCATTTCTTGCGCTTATAGAGGTGGCTTCAATAGTCAAGCGTACCATCCCAATTGAATATTTTAAAATATGATAGTTTTGGATCTGGGTGTAGCCCTTATATCTCTTAGTTGTTCTTAGGATTGAAACATATTTGTCTGTTGGATTGATTTCTGTACCATTTCTAATTAAAATGTTAGTTTCATTTCAATATGCAGATTATCTGTTGGTTTAATTCTATTTTCTCCAAACATTATAATAAAACCATTTCTGCCATGCATAGTCCTTTTTGGTTCCCTATTATATTAGTGTACAACTTAAACACAACTTCCATACTTTATGTTTGCCAGATTTTGGTTCCTTTCAAGCCACCTTGGTAGGACAAGTTAAGATGAAAAGGCTTGTTTGAGTTCAGACCAGGAGCCATGCCATCAAGGTTAAGCGCAAATGCAATATCAACCTAATTAGCACCGGTAAATACATTAAACAACCTTCTCATGGGCTGCTGGACGGGACCTTTTCATATATTAAGCGGTTCGATTTGGAGTTATTTGGACACATCCTTGGTTATTTTGGTGACGGCTGTCATTGGTGTATTTAGAACTACTACCTAGACATTTAAACCTTTCAAAGAACTCATAGTTGTATGTCCTTATTATTTCAAGTTATGTACCTGCCATCTCTATTTCTAACACTTTTAATCCTTAACAAACTTTTTTTACTTCACCTGAGGTCCCTTCATCTTGAATGCTCTTCGAGTACCATTCACTTGTTTTAGTGAGCTAAATTTTTAATAGATGACATTAGACAATCATTAGTTTGTCTGGTAATGTTACATGTTTAATCATTTTCCTTGAATCCAGTTACAATTTTGACATATCCATTTTTCTTATTAAATCATTTTTTAACAATTATTATTTTTATAGTTTTTAACAAGCTGAATGGGAAAAAAAACTTCCATATTTAAGGTCATTTAAGTTGCTAAAATTTTTAGTTATTTGCTGTTAAAGCCGATACCAGGTCTCCCATTAATTCCATGTAAACTGGATTACAAAAAAAAAAATGCAGTGTGTATGATTGTAAAAGTCATGGATCTCCAAATCAAAAAATTTCCTAATGCTTCTTACCATTCTGTCTTTGGCCATTTTTACAATTGGAGACTAAATTATCATTCATTAATCAAACTCCTTTTTGTCTGATGTTACATCTCTGCTCAAGGTTTGAAGCTTTGTATTTCTTTAAAACAATCTTGGACTTAACCTTGAATAGCAATTTTTTCCTAAAATTGATATATTGCACAAACGGCTGTAACTTTTTAAGTGATGTTATTACAGTTTTCAATGATCGTCTGGTACTATGAGATCATCATATAGTCACTGGTTTTGTAAGCAAATTAAAGGATTAGTAATTATTATAGATATATTGTTAAAAACCTGCCATAATGAATTTCAACAGGGTGGTGTTAGAATGTTTTCCATTGGGTTCACAGTACAAGCAGCACTCACAGCATTCTCTTCTCTCTACCATCTTAAAGAAACCAAAGCTGTTTTCAGCAAAGTCAACAATTTGTGGCTTTTATTTAGGAAGTTTCTGTACAATATTTAGAGTGAGTATATTGCATTGTTTCAATGGATTACAATTTGTCCTTTTACGTTGATATTCAGTCTGTATACCTTTATGTAAAAATCTGTGTGCAGCTGGTTTTATTTGAATGTGATGTACATTGGTGTGGCTTTTACCTTGGTGTACAATGTTTTTCGTCTTACCTTGGTCTTGTTCTTGTAATTTGATAAATTATTTCTCTAACTACTAATCAATTTTTTCCTATTATTAGGTTCAAATAATCTATATGTTTTCTCCATCATATCCAACTAGATATGTTAATTTTGAATCTACCATCTGAGATTTATTCCCTGGTGGCTGGAATATGGACAATGCTAGGAGCTATACCTTAAATTTATCAAAATGATGGAACTCTTCTTTGTATGCAGCCATAAACTCATCACGCCTACACTTGGCATCTTGTTTTGAATGTATATATCTCTTTTTTTAGTGCTTCTTCCTAAAAATGTTTATTTTACAAGACATGGCATGGTACTTTAAAGGGGTTCTATGTTCTCTATTCTTATTCTTTTGTCACAGTATCAACCATATTTTGTCTTTTATCCTTTGTCAATACAAAAGATTTTGAATTGCTTTGAGATATATTCTCCTGTTCAATCTCAAACACTTCATTTTTTTGCTTCAAATTAAATTTTTCTTACTAAAGTGGTCTATTCTTTAAATACTTTTAATGCTATGTTTTTAGATGGTATAAATTTTGTCTTCTAGAGAAATCAAATATGAATTTAATAAAGATTTTTTCCGCATTTCCTTTTCACGTTGGGTGGACAGCAGATGTTATTCTAGGCACCAAATAGGCTTATTTGGCGAGTTTTTCCATTTCTTCCCAAAAGGAATCCTTTTGTTTTTTTCCCCAAAGAAGCATATTCAAAACGATACAAAGTTCTTTTGGTCCGCTTGTGTTTACTTTCAATATGTCCAAGTCTGTTCAAAAGTTTAATATTGTTCATATTTGTATGACCAAAATGTTCATGCCACTTTTTAAGACAATTCATTACATTCATTAATCATTGGAGTTTTGAAGCATCTAGCTCAAACAAGTCACCAACTCATTCAAGAAAAAAACATACTTTATTATCTTTTCAATTGTTACACATTGTTCAAATACCACACATATCCCAAATCTACTAGCCATTTGTTTTTTAAATCGATTTTTTTAAAGATGGTACACAAGTCTTTTTTCAATCTCTGAGCTTCCATGAATAATCAACTAGTTGCATTCATAACATTTTCCACTTAGGTAGTTCCATCTCCTAGGTGTAATCCTTTAAACCGGCCGCTTGTCATCCTTTCTTGTAAGTAGCTTTGATTTTAGATTGTTTTTCACCTGTAATCTAGAATGAACGATGTTTTAGCATTCATTTTCTTTTATTTTAAATCACAAGCAAACATATTGCTAAGCTTCTTCTTCTCTATATCATATAATCCTAAAATCAACAAAATTAGTGCACTGAAATTTACCGTTTCGCCTAATGCCTCTATTTAAACTTAATGCTGTTAGATTTTGTATAAATAATGACATCTGCCTAATCTTTTTGTACTTTGGGCACTTAGCTGTTCATGGTTTATGCCACAAGTATAGCATGTTCTGGGATTCCGCCTCTCTTTAACAAAAATTAAATTTTTCTATGTCCCAGGCTTCACAACAACCATAATCCAAGGTCCTATTTTCTTTTCTTTAACATCACCATAATTTTTCCTCTTTCTACAAATACAGTACCCTTTTATCATCATTGCTCCTTCTTGAACAGACACATGCTGGATGTTTCTCTATCTCATTCATCCAATTTACCCTGAATTCTTTCTAGTTTTGCCATTGTCCTGGATTTTCTCAGAGAAGCTAAACCTTCCATGGTTATCAAACATTTTTGAAATTGTAAAATCTATGGCTAATGGACTCTGTAAAAAAGTTTTATTTTTTTCCATTATTAGAGAATCAAATTTATGAAACATTGATATGAAATTCTTGCCATCATATCTCATTTTCGACCTTCTTCTCCAAAAAATCAATAAACAAAAGATTTTTCCGATATGTATATTGATTAAATATTAATAATGATCTCAGGAGTCAAATTTTTAACATGAACAATTATACTTGGAGCACTGATACACAAAATAATTGCTTTAGCTTGAGTTTAAACCTTCACTTTTCACCATCAACATAAATTAAAATGATTTGATTTCCCCTTTGGTTTTAATAAGTTGGAGCTCCGCATTATTGTAAAACAAGTTTTGGAACTAAGTGAATCAGCAGCTGTGACCATCTCAAACAATTATGTTTGATTCATCACCAGCAACCTATTAGGCAATCCTTCAAATTGCATACCTCCTTAACTCTTTCCTTCCAAATCAAAGCCTTTCAACCCCTTTGAACACCTCAACTGAGCTAAGAAAAGTGGTCCAAATCTGTTGACATTGTTTTTCCCCAATGATACCATCAAGAGAATGATCAATAATCTTCTAATATTCAAACAACTGTTTTTGATCATATGTTTATATACAAACAATGTCAAACATTCATTATATATACAAACCATTAATTATTTCATTGTTAAGGCAATATCAAATAAAATACGCGAATGAAATGTCGTAAACAACTTTGATCCTGATGCAAGCATGGTTCACCATACGCTGATTTACAAACGATTCTTCTATGGGGAGTTTACAACAGACCACCGACGATTGCATGATCCAAAGATCTCAAAAGCCTTTAGACTAGTTTAATGGGTCCTAGAAACGGTGGTTTCAAGAACCACTGGGTCAATTCTATGGCTCACACCGAGCCTAGGTCAATGGGTTTACGATAAATGAGCATATATTTACCATTTCAATGGTCTCAGAGGGTTAACAAAAATAATTTCTGATATTCAATGAACCATTAGCCCTATGCAAATAGCTTCTATGTTTATTATAGTTACTTTGCAACATAATAAAAGGAAGCCTATCCAAATGAATGCAAAATGCCCTGAAAATTAAATGCACAATCAAATCCAAACATGCAAAATTAAAAACCTTAAGAGGAAATTATTATAGAGGAGTCTCAATTAGTTGTGCTGTATTTGTTATATCCATAGCATCTATAAGAAAAATCTTAAAACCTCCTTATTCAGCAAGCTCACAAGTAAAAGCCGTAAAGTCATTTTAAGAGACCATTGTAAGAGACCATTCCTGATGAAAAAACACAAATATAAATATTTAAGAGCCCTTCGACAAAAACTAGGGCTAACTACATGAAATTTACATACAAAATTGTTTGTGACCAATCTATATTAGCTAATTAGACCAGATTCTGTAGAGAAGTCTTATGAAAAAATTTGTTTTATCATCCGAGAGAGTCAAATTGATAATATGAACCTTAGTATTAAAATCAAAGATTTAAGTTGAAGAAGAAAGAATAGAAATATCATGCAAAATATCTTAAGCCGGTATACCTAGAGTTAAATATTTGTCGATTATGTGCAATAGGAATAATTTAAAACAACGGATTTAGGATTTTAGACCAAATTTTGCATCTTGAAGAAAAAGAACCCCATATTACTGTTTGTGACAATTTGTTAGCCATGATCATATTATTACTAGTTAAATCTGTTAGTAACAAATACAATATCTTGGCAACTGAAGAACAAACATACAATTACTGCATTATCTAGCTGCTGAAAGAAGAATATACATTTACTAATTCAAGACCATGTGTTGAAGCTTTACGCCTAACGTTAAATAACAACTAATGAGCAAATGGAAGATTTGCAGTAATAATTAAGATGTGTCATTTACCTATGTAAAAAAATCATGGATAAACAGAACATTAAAAACTTTTTCTAGCAACTAAATTTAGCTCATTCACAGTTGAGGAGTATCAATTTGAAAGGAAAGAACACTACTCACCATTCCATATTTGGTTTTGTTTCTGTTGACATGTCCATCAAGTGTAATATTTTGGCTCAGACTTATTGGTAAATGGCTCAGAAAAAAGGATGTGATCATTTTCTTCTCAAAGCTTTGAAATATATTATATTGACACATTAATAGAAGCCACTATGTTCTCAAGTATTTGGTAGACTTTAGACTTTAACAATGGACAGAAACCTAACTGACAAGGTTTTAGGTCTAAGTAAGATATATTAGCAAAAGATGATGACCAACAAACTGGTATACATTAATTGTTGGATAAAATAGCTATTATTACTGTAGTAAGTTTGGTCATTTTGCATAATCACGAAGATTGTAAGATTTTGTTGCAGCATTGCATCAAAAGCATGTTTTTCTTAACAAAATTGTGTATTTTACACACAAAAAACAGCAACGAAAAGCATTTAAAAATTTAAAAGCATTAAAATGCAGATAATATTTTGCCACATTGCCACATATTGAATGTATTAAATATTTTAAAGGGTTTTATTTAGGTATTTGCGACAAAGTCAGTGGCCTAGCAATTAGATGGCTGAGTCAAAACACTTGGAGCCTATTGGTGGACCTGTTACCTTTGGTTGGCGAATGTCCTAAACAGAGACAGCCTAATCAGCTGCACCAAAGTATTTTTAAACTGGTTAAACTGACAGAATAATTGACAGAATGGTTACTATCACCACTGCATGCACAGAAGCCCAGTCAAATAGGTTGATTGTTTTGACTACTAAACACACTCAATGATTGCAGAAACAAAAGAAAAAATCATAAAAATGTTCCAACATGGATCGTTTGACTTTTAAATAATGACAACGAAAAAAACAAGTAGAGACCACTGCAGACTGCCAGTTCCCAGACTCCAGTGTTGTTAGGGCATTAGACACAAAGGACCAAGGATTCAAAAGCCAGCTGTAAAATACAAATAAATAAGCAACATATTAAGCTTGTCTAGTGATAGTAAAAAGAAGGTGTTTTGTAACCATTACATGAAGGTAACAAGTGAACCACTCAGAAGAGACATTGGTTGGTGACTGACGCTGGAATAAAATTCTAGTGTAACATAGGAATGGGCTGTACCTGTTTGAATGACTGTCAGCCATGCTTGCTGATCATCCTGCTATCATGATCTGGTAATTTCTTTTGCTTGGCTTGCTTCTTCTCAGCCGAATCTTTCTTTACGAAACTATTGAGGGCTATGTAACTAGGGATCACCTTCCTCATGTTTAATCTGCCAGTGCGATAGAACCTCTCCTCTAGAAATTCAATCACCAAATGACCACACACCCTAATTAAAAGATGTGATTAAAACTAAACAAGTATATTTACATAAATAATTAAACTACACAAGTGTTTACTTAAGTTTTGTAGCTTTAGATGGCTCAATATAAGTCTGAGCTGTTTCATAATTCCTGAGCAAGTTGTGATGTCAAACTGTAATACTTTTGCCGGGAACACGCTGCCTGCATCTGTAATGGCAATATTGGAAATAACAAAAATAATTTTATCAAAGATGACAATGTTATGATGGCTACCATGTTATGATGTCTAGGCAATGTCTATAGATTGATCACACTGACACCAGTTCATGTCACATGAGATCTTACCAAAAGCAGGATCCTCAGCATAAATAAACATGAACATTTTCTTCCAGCTGTGACCTCAGTTGATTTCAAATCTTCAGGCTGAAAACAGAACATGAGCATCATTTTCATCATTTTACAACTAAAATAGATTTTTAATTTTGATGATAAATGATCAAAATAAATTTACCAACTTAAACTACTTTGCGCCAAACTACAATTGGATTATATAAAAGTTCAATCAATCAAAAGTGAATGATTGCATAATTAAAAGTTATAAAATGAAAAGAAAGTGAATATGACTGGAAAAAGCCAAAACTTGTTCTACATAAAGATAACACAGTCATTTTCTAGATGAAGATTTTCAAATACTTGTATGAATGCTGGAATCTGGTGGTCTTTCCACTGTCGTCAAAACCCTCTCCCCATCCACCACAACACGCCTTCAGTGTCAAGGCCATCAATTATCCAACTACGGTCTCAGGATGGAGACTTCCTGTGGCGAGGTCATGACCTTTGGCTGTACGCTGCTCTGTGACATCAACATTTTCCTGGTGAAGCAGAGATCAGAACAATTTCTCTCAAAAGGGAAAAAAGTAGTAAGTTACAAAAGCATGACAACTACAAAAGGGATGATGCTAAAGTTTCAGGAGCAACCAGAGTTGCTGGTGATAAAAAGTGTATAAATATGTAAAAAAATTTTCCACTGTTTTTAAAATTACAAGAAATGCATCCTTTTAAAAAATGTGGCTATTAACTATTTTGACTAGTCAAAGAAAAAAATAAAAGTCAAATTTAAAGCCACCAACCCATGATATCACGGTAAAAATGTTTCCCTTAACATTATTGCTCTATAAGGTTTAAAGGTTAAAGTTGGAAACTATAACTATTGGTGAAATAAAACAAGTAAATGTAAGAGAAACCTCAGGATGAGGATCTATTCTGAAACTGTACATGAATGATAGAAACAAATTACAACTGCGTTTACAGTTTTTAAAATTTTATTTTCACATAGATACCATGAATATAAAACATCCACAAATTCCGCACTGATTGTTTTTATCAATATAAATTGCATTTAAAAAAAATAAAAAAAAGCCAATGCTAGGTTGTTAATTATATAATCATGTGGGGCAAAAAATAAACAGAAAATATGTTTACACATCCTCGTTGTCATCTGGCTTAACAACGTCATCTTCAGTCGGCATGTCTCCATCATCTTCAATGTTGGAACTGCCTGTTTCTCTAACAACTGTTCCTTGGTGGCAGCATCAACAGTCTGACATCAACCTGAGAATCTGCATCATGCATGCTGGTACTCTTCCAGAGTCACTCTGCGGCTCTTGTCTTCCATGGGCTGCTCCTGGGACTGTTGTAAAGTTTTTCAGCTGGCTGTGTTCTCTTATTGCTGCCAAGACTTCTGTTACTGTCCTGACCTGACCTGGGTGCTTCTGAAGTGTTGCTGCCGACATAAAGTCACAACAATCAGTAATGGGCAACAGTTAAGTTTATGAGTCTCAAAGCAACAATAAGTCACATAATAACTGATTATGTTTTCAACTTTGTGTTTTACTTTTAGTAGTATGATATCTGAATCTTTCATTCTTAGTGATGACTATCTCATTTATTTTATTAATGGATAAAACTAACCTTTTGAACTTGACCTTCTATCACCTGCTGCTGCAACCTCTGACCTTTGTGACCTTTCTGATCACATCTGAACAAGACAAACTGGCACCTTCCTCTGAGAGATGCAAAAAGTTTATCAATATATTAAGTGTATCATTCAGTTGACTATTGTACAAATTTAAATTTTCTAATCAACATGCTTTGCATTTCAAAGTCCATTTACACAATATGAATAAGAAAGCAAAACATATACATTTAGTTATAGAGGTTTAAAAAAAAATTATGAAGTTAATTGACCTATTTTACAGATATTACAATTATTTATTCTATATCACCAAATAAACAAATGATATATTTCATCAATGTGAAATAAAGCTTTTGACACAAGACAATAAAATACTTGTTGTGTCAAAATTATTTCTTCAAAATAATGACTGCTATTGTTGGTTAATAAATCTCCATAATAATAGCTGACTTCAGGATATAATATACTGGCCCTTTGTTGTCTCCTCTTTTTTGTTGGACTACTATGATTTGTTTGGTGCATTTATCGAGTATTGGTCTGATTGTGAAGGCTGGGAGATAGTTCAGAGAGGTCAGCAACATTGCCCAAAGACTAATCCCAGTTCAGACCCCGATGTCTTATCTTCATTTGCCTAATTTGAGATCAAAAAAGAGGGAATGATATCGGAAGGAGCAACAAGCAGGCTTAAAATGAACAGATGAAGAAGAGTCTATTATGATGGATTATATTGAGAATTTAATAGGAGTATTTAGGCATAGATTAATCTATATTGATGCCATCCAAAAGTCAAAGAGAGCAATATTGTACGGGAAATGTTTGAGCTAATGCTAAATAAGCCATTGTTCAATTGTCTTGCCAACATTAGGTCTACATCTACAATGAATCAAGCTGACCTGGTCATGAGATCCACAAAGATGCCCATATCCTCCTTTTCAAATCTTGGAGGTCAGTGATATCGATTCACATGTCCAATCTTTGCTCCTCAGTGAAGCAAATAGAGAGGATAATGGTGAGAAAAGCAGACTTATTTCCAACTATTTTATATGATGGTGCAATAGAATGGAACAATCTAAACCTTAATAACCTTCCATCATTGATCAAAGTCACAACAGCAAAAAAGACAAAAGTGCAAAATAAATTTATGTTATCAAAGAAAGTGATGAATTTAGTGTTAAACTGGTTCAATGAAAGCCCGCAGCTATATTATCATTCTATTTCATTGAAAAAGAAATTTCTACTTCAAAAAATGTTACCACACGCCATTTAAAAAAATGGAAAAAATTGCATTTTTTAAAAACAGTTTATATAAATTTCAGAAGATGGTCTTAAAGCATAAGCCGGGAACAGTAAAATGACAAATGGAATTCACAATTATCAACTGTGGATTTTATTTGGTTGTTATGTATTTTTGCTTCCAATCAATAGGGATTCTACCCTCACTATTGTCATTCAATGCCTATGTTAAACTTTAAGGACAGGGGTTGTACTCACATAGATTTCTAAATCATCTTTGTATAGTTGGGACAAATGAATTGTTTGTTTGTAGAGAGGGAAAAAAAAAAGAAAAAAATTTCTCATTTTTATTTGTCCAAACAGTTTTTTTTTTGAAGGGTGACGATTGTATCGCAATATATAATAGAAACAAATACATTAGCACAAGTGGGAATAAAAGCTCAAAGGATGACCATGGTACTTCGAATGTAACAATCCACCTATACATAAGTAGGGACTTGCATATAAACCTCAAAAATTAGGTGTTTTCAAGGGAAAAGTATAGACATAAGGATAAGCCTTTATAATTCTATTTTTGCATCTTATAAGGACATGAGCATCAAGAATATCCGTGTTCTTAAAGATATAAAGGATTTTGATTATAAATTAACCATAATAACCCAAATGGTGGTATGGCTCAAAATTTTGTCTAGACATCAACAACCTTAGTGGTCCTGACTTCCTATGCTTGCACAAAGAACACAATAAGATATGTGACATGATCTTTGGACGAACACATTAACCCAAAGGCATCTCGTGGAAGAATTTGCCACTAAAGTACAATCCATCTTTGATTGCAACAAAGTATCCCAAGCCCAATTGCAACGTATGCGTAAGGTAGAAGGATATCAAGTAGGAAAGAAGGTAGAATGATTTGAAAGCGGCAAAAGGTAGAGGAAATCAACATTTTGAGCAACTTATACATCGATTTTATAATTTTGTATATCTCGATCACTAACAAGCCAAATACGAACATCTATAGGTTGACAAGAGTTTGTGGTAAAGTAACAAAAAGATTTCGCCAAAAAATCAATATAAAAAGGAGTCCCATGTTAATAAGTGGTCGAATCGCACTGACCTCTCAACCATTTGATTTCCTCGCAAGCTTTCACCGCCTTTTAGGGAATTGATTAAACATAAAAAGGGATTGGTCTGGGAGACATCGAGGAAAGTATGATGCACATTGAAAGATAGATCCTAAATGATTTTGGTATCGCTAAAAAAAAAAAAAAAATGGGGACAATAGGTGACATCTCAAAAGAAGACCTTTTGACTGGATAAAGGAACTCTATAGTACTCCCAAGTAGAGCAAATGATGTTTGAAGGAGAGTCTAAAGAAATATTCACCATGGCAAATATGTGGAATGTGCTTTACAAAAAATGAACAATGGCAAAGCTGGTGATTCAAAAAAATTTTTCGGTTGAATTGTTTAAATGGGGGAGGAGATAAACCCATATACTCAATGAATGCCTTTGAAGGGCAATTTTTGAGATGATTGGTGTATTAATAGAACAATTCTATCTATCTAAAATCCGAAGCAAGAATGAAGAAGAACTATCGAACAAATCTTGGTAAGCAATGTTTTGCTAAACTTTTTGCATCTATGTTGGAGAACAAAATCTCCTCTTGGCTGATGAATATGATAAGATAAATATTTTATCGTCCTAAACCCAATCGGGTTATGGGACCCAATTGAGGAAGAAGGGGCATAAGCCTCAAAACATTATAGACAATGGAATACAAACAAAACAAAAACAATGCCAAAATACATGAGAACGAGCAAACGTGGGCTTCGAGCGCATCATTGGTTTACTAGAGCGTAAACCATGTGCGCTTTAGGCGTAACCTAACCGGGGGTTCCGAGGCCACCGATCAAGAATAAGTGCGCCACCTCCTCAATAGGCCCCATTTTCTTTGGAGCCTCCTCTCGGACCTTACATAACTCACATCATCATGCCTGAAGTTAATTGAATTGGGAGAGTGCTTTGAAAACCTTCATTGCTATTATACACTGGGTTAGCTGGTTCATTCCTAATAGGTGCTGCATAGGCTGTTTCCAAATGTTCGCTAGTTGTTGTTTCAGTTCAAAGTTCTCGTGCTTTAGGGAATGCAGAGACTCATTCATACCTTGCAAAAGTTTCAGCATCTGTGCCTGGTGTATTGCTGCTTCCTTCCTTGCTTGCTCAGCTTCCTTCCTAGATTGTTCCATTGAATCCAATATCTTCATCATTACTGTAAGCAATTGCCCGACAACTATGTCTCCCCCAAAGAGTCCAGAATTTGTCACTTCACCTCGCGCCCCTATGGACCATGGCCCTTTGTTGCATCTCCCATCCATTCATTCCAGGCCGATTTAGTATCCCCAAAGCATGAATTTTGCTGTTCTTTGCGATCACGGTAAGGCGCAGAGGGTTTAGGAACCCACAAGGAAATGATGCAGGTATTGTATTTGCCGCTTGCTCCATTGATCAACAGGTGTGAGAGATTTTGAGAGAGAGAGTTCCATTGGAGAGAGAGAGAGAGAGAGAGAGAGAGAGAGAGAGAGAGAGAGAGAGAGAGAGAGAGAGAGATGAAATGAAATGTTGTATCAGACGTCATCAGAACCACCGGTCTATGAGACTATCAATGTACATATTCAACGTTATAAAAGATATCCTCTAATGCATCTTCCGACAAGAATGCATTAGACTCTTCCCATCTCTCATCATGTATAACATTACAATCTTTAATACTCATTAACTAGTTCTCTACGGATCAATATTTCCTTCAAGTATTTCCCAATGTGATGTCCAGCATATCAAAGAATTCCATCAAAGAGTTTGAACGCGTACTTATCTCAATCCCCGAAAGTATGCCCGGGCACCCACGATGACATGTAATTCATCTTCTACTTCTCCCATATTGCATACTTTGCAAAATCTCAATTCATGGGGAATATTACTCCAACGTCCTACTTCAACCCCAAGCCTATGGGAGCTAAGCATCCCGCTTATCATATTTGTTTATTCGCCAAAAGACACACCTTCCTTGAGGTATTTGGCCTCTTGGAGAGTGGGATTTATATCTTGTCTATAGAAATGTTTTTTGTCTCCGGGACTCTCCAGCCTTTCTTTCTAATGAGGTGCTCATGCACCCACTCTCTTAGATTGCCCTTATTCTCACATTATACCATGAATGTCCATCCCCATTTCCTCATCCATTCCCTAATATCCGAAAGTACCATCCCTTGTCTCTTGTTTCTTCTAATGCTAGCCTTGGTAAGCTATCTTCCGGCATATCAAATAGCAACTTAGAGAGATATGTGTTGCTCAGATAGGGCTGACCTCTAGTGGCATCATGCCACACTCTACAAGCAAAGATATCATATGGAGTTTGAGCTTTAGTACCTAATTTCGTTCTCAAGAACTTTTTTCGCACTTTCTCAACCTTTTTCCGTGATTCTACGGATAATGGTACCCCCATACTTCACACCCATAGAGCAAAACCTGTTTGGACCAAGATCGATATAATGTACGCTTGGGGGCTAAAGTCCCATATTTACGCTTTTCCACTTTTACGCTGCATGCTATATAGTGCTTTTCAGCCTCCATTTACTCTATGCTCAATAGAAGTTCCAAATTTATGCCCCCTTGTCCACATGTATCCCTAGATACTTATATGAGGTGACAATTTCCAAGTGTTCTCCATGATAGAGGAATTTAAGATGATCTACTTTATTTGTCCCAAATACCATCATCTTAGTAGTTTTGACATGTTTACCCTCATACTTTTTTGCCGAAAAATGTGCGGCGCATCTAAATGCTTACGCATGCCTAATCGAGCGGGAAAGAAGAACAACATCATCAACATATAAGAGCAACAAACTAAACAATGGGGTCCCCTCCCCGCCATATTCGGACATCCAAACTGCTTGGTCTATGAATAGGCCAAATAGTGTGGGCGACAATGGGCACCCTTTGGTTTCACTCCAATATTACTTTCTACCACATCTCAAGACCGCTCAATGTAGGGGGATGATAGTCGTACCAAAACTTTATCATAAAGTATCTTCATTGCATGTCTAAGCTCAATTGGTACCCCTAGGGCCTCCATTCTCTCCCATAAATTACTATTTAGATACCGTGTCAAATGCCTTAGCATAATCAACAAAAAGAGCATAAAGGGTTTTTCTTACCCTTAACCGAATCAACCATAGCTTCATAAAGTAACCAAATGATCAACTGTAGATCTTTTTGGTCTAAAGCCCGCTGTTCATTGGCTCTAACATTATGTTTTTCAGCCCGTGTGCTCAATTTACAATTCAAAGATAGCAAACAAATAATTTGGCATATAAACTACTAACCGAGAATCATTCGGTAATTTCTGGGATCATTCTCATCTCCACTTTTATGCAGGGGATAACTCGTTCTCACCGCCAAGTCGAGGAAACCCTTTGCGCCAAAACATTGTTAAATAATGACAACAATGCAACATGTATTGAGTTACCCGCCCATTTGAATATTTCAGCTACCCCAATTGAATCACCGCTTTCCGATTGGCAAGATGACTTAACCCTTCTTCTAAGTCTTCCAAATCAAAGCACCTGACCTACATCCCGTAAGTCAATATTACCAACATTGGCCTCCGCATGTGTGATACCACGACTTGGCTTACTAAAGCCATGGTTTTCAGTGGGTCTCCGCTTCATCTTAGGCTTAAGCTCATTCCGAATTTTTTTGGGATCTCGCTATAGTGTCACGGATCAGCTCCTGCTTTGTCTCGATACACATACTTTTTTCTTTTTTATTTCGTGGAGTGCAAAATATTCTTTCTTTAATCTCTGCTTATCTTCCCCTTGCCCGCTTAAATGCCTCTCTTTTTGCTCTACAAGACGATCAAACCAACTATTGCATGGCAACCCCTTCATCTTTTCTGGCAGGAGACAAAACAATCGCTGGCAACATCTAGAACTAACTCGCAATCTTGTCACTTAATTTTCGTGTCCCATTTGGGCCAATTTGTTGTGGAGGCTCTTGCCTCACACTTCTTCATATAATTTCATACGCATGGAGGGCTTAGAGACACAACGTGCCTGGTGGCATGTGTAATTCTTGGTGCTTAACACAACCGCTATCTGGTGTATGATCCGAGATCTTTTCCATCTCTTCCCCTATAGACATATGTAACACCTGTTTTGCAAACCGGGATGTAGCAAGAACGAGATCAACAACACTTGCATTTTCGCATGTGCACTTACATCGCACTGAAACCTCTCAGGTGCCATTATAAACCAATAAATCAAGCCTCACGCACATATTAAGCACATGGTTGCCTTGGGGTGTAGGCCATCTTATTCTATCTGGCCGTGGTTCTACTCCATCCTTCCGGGATACTTCCTTATCATCAAGCATCTCAACCCATACGGGATCCCCTTCCATGCTAGCGATGACAATGCTTGTTTGGTAGCAATGCTCGCTGAAATCTCCTAATAAAGAGAACATCACCATCCGGCAAAGAATGAAAGCACATCCCGTTTCTAAGCTAAAAAGGGTCATCCCGATCCAGTGGTCCGAGTCATAAACCTGGTGATTCTCTGGCGGGAAAGTAACATCCCGCCACAAAGATCTTACCTTTCCGCCTTGTAACTCCACCCGCATATGTCGCAATGATCCTCTCTCATTCATTATTTTCACCGGTGTTTCATGCCCGACCTTACATAGCATGCAATCCCGCCATGTCCTTTTAGGCGCCAACCTTTATTGTGCCAAAACTGAGTGTAAAAAAGTAAACCCATGTATGTCCGGTAAACCTTTTTCTTCATTTTCACAAGTTTCTAAGAAGAACAAAACATCTACATTTGAAAAATAGATCATCTACTACATCTATTTTATAACCGACTAATAGAATTTATGTTCCAACACATTATCCTAGTGGTCTCAAATACCTATGCATTTTCTGGATTTTCCACCATGACCTTCCCTCGTCGCTAGTACGCTTTTTTCCCCGCTTGTCTTGCTTCCTTGAGGATCTGCACCTGTTCCTTGTACTCTTGAAACTGGTTCTTAATAAGATCATCATTGATCCAGATCTTCTTTCCCTTGAGCATGGTCTTCTTTTTTAGTATATTAATCTTGTCTTCCTTTGATCTGAATTTGACAATAATGTGACGATCCCTATCAGTTTGCTTGCCAATCCGAAATGCATCCGTAATGCTGAATCTATCACCGCCAGTTCATTTTCACAAAAGCCCGAACAATGTCTTTGGTCTTTTCTCCTGGTGCGTTTCCGGTATGCCAATCAAACGGATGTTCAATGCTTTTTCTCTCCTTTCTTGCTCTTCTATAAAAGGCGATAATTGCTTTTGGATTCCGAGATGTCCTTTTCTTCCCGCTTTTCTACATCATCTTCGCAATCACTATCTTCACTCAAAACCTCTTGCTTGAAAGCTTCAAATTCTCGCTTTAATTCCTTCTTGAACCGCTCTAATTCCATTATCATATAGCCGACATTTCTCCACTTCGCTTGCACATGAGCTAACAAGAAAGATTTCAAATCACTTACCATGTTTTGGACAGAGGCCTCCATTGATGTCTTCATAGGCGGGGTTGAGAATTCCATGGCTGCCCTCATCCGCCAAGGACATCTAACAGATCTTGCTTGGTCTTTGTACCCTCCGGGGCCGGGTCGGTTTTCTCTGGAGCTTCCGACTGTGGAGGAAAACCAGGTTCCTCGTTTTTCTTGATACTTCCGGCCCCCCTGCTCCGACACTGAAGTCCGATGATGACCCAAAGATCCTCGGTTCCCTCTTTTTTTGTTTCGCCAGTCCCCATCTACAACCGCTTTTTGCCATTTGTCCTACTTTTTACCGTCCTCAGATACAGTCGAAAAATGCCAATTATAGACTGCCAAACTGAATCAAAAGTATTGATGTTATACACCTTGAAAGAGCTCGAAATAAGCTTTCCAACGAGCCCAACCCCAAGGTAACCGGGCAATCTGACCGAGAGAGAGAGAGAGAGAGAGAGAGAGAGAGAGAGAGAGAGAGAGAGAGAAGAAGAAGAAGATGAAGAAGAGATTTTAATGGTTTTTTCGGGACATGTGACACTTTACAACACACCCCTGCATGGGTCCCGCCCCACCACTTTACATTGCCGGCGGGTCCTTCCCAAAACCCTAGCGTCAGAGAGAGGGAGGGAGGGAGGGAGGGAGGGAGGGAGAGAGAGAGAGAGGCGTCGGCCACATGCGAGCTGAGAGATCGTGAGAGATGAAATGAGAGAAGAGATTATGAGAGTGATGCGAGAGTCCACTATCTCGCATTGAGAGTAAATTCACCCCTAACTGCTGTTAGGGGCATTCCCATTATACGTGGCCCATTAGATTTGGTCTTCCTCAGAATTTTTTTGAAGGCCCGTAAAATATTTTTGGGTTTAAATATTCCGGTGGGTCTCTAAATGCAACAGAGCAGTTTTCTTGTGTTGATCCATTCCTGCAGTTTTCCTGTGTTGATCTATTCCTGTGATGCCTTAGAATACTTGTGATGGCTGATAATACCCTGTGATGCCTATTTCGACTAAGAGTCTACTAGTTCTGGATGCCATAGCCTCTATTCCGACACAAATCCAAGCAAGATGAGGAAAGATTGCAAGTAGAAGCACGTCTGTGGAATGGGTCCAAAATGAAACTGTGCATGAAAATAAAAGCCCCGACGATTATTGAAAACAGGGGATGTGACATTTATTTCGAAATCTGGCATGGTTTAACTGGCATGGTTTAATCCGGCATGAATATAGATCAGCAGAAGAACGCATGGCATGATTTAACCGGCTTGTGGATTTGGGAACACATTTCAATCTCTGCCATCAAGATCATGTATTTATATTCAAGAACAAAAGTTCTGGACAACATAGCCTGTAAGTTCTGGACGCCATAGCCTCAATCATGGCATGCATCCGACCCTTGTTCGAAAAAATAAAACCATGATTCTGTTTTTGTTCCTGCAAAAGAAGAAATAGGAAAGCCCGAAAATATGCTTCAAATAAGTGGGATTCTTCTGTAAGCCGAGAGAATGGCTTTTATTCTTCTTCTACGCTTCTGCCATAGCCATGCTCCAAATACAAAACCCCAAAGCGAGAGATTCATAAAGAGATCTGAAGCTGGTAATGCTTGATTTTTGAGCTTCGGGTAGGCACCAAGCTCCAACAAGCTCTGAAGCTGGTAATGCTTGATTTGGTCGTCTGCCATAGCAGTCTCTCCCCTGCGCTAACAGGGGATCCAAAGACAAAAAAAAAGGGACTCCAAAAGCAAAATCCGGCCAGCTAGTTTATCAGGTTTTCTTTTTTTCCCTTAACGGGCTAGTTAAGGAACGAGATTATTTCTTTATCTTTTATATGCAGATAAATTATCTCTTATAGCACGAGAGATAAAAAATTGCATGTGGCTGGAGAGAGAGAGAGAGAGAGAGAGAGAGAGAGAGAGAGAGAGAGAGAGAGAGAGAGAGAGAGAGAGAGAGAGAGAGAGAGAGAGAGAGAGAGAGAGAGAGAGAGAGAGAGAGAGAGAGAGAGAGAGAGAGAGAGAGAGAGAGAGAGAGAGAGAGAGAGAGAGAGAGAGAGAGAGAGAGAGAGAGAGAGAGAAGCGTCGGCCACATGAGAGCCGAGAGATCATGAGAGTACTCTCGCATTGAGAGTAAATCTGCCCCTAACTGCTGTTAGGGGCGTTCCCATTATATATGGCCCATTAAGTTTGGTCTTGCTCAGAATTTGTTTTGGGCCCGTAAAATATTTTTGGGGCTACATGTTCCGGTGGGTCTCTAAATGGAACAGAGCGGTTTTTGTATCTTAATCCGTTTAGCTCTGCAATAACACCCTCTGCGATGCCCTAGAATACCCTGCGATGCCCATTTTGGTCAAGAGTTCTAGAAGCCATAGCCTCTATTTTGGATTCACAGCCGAGGAGAGGCTTTCTGGTTCTTGTGGTCTCTATTTCAACGAAAATATTTCATTAATTCCCTGCGTCGATTATAGGTTTTTTTGGTTGCTCTGGATTTAGTACTAAAACAGGTTTTTGGATTTATCTAAAAGAAATGAGGCCGAAAACCCCGATTCTATGAAAAAACACCCTATTTATGGAATATAATCCTGTTCAGCTAATAAAAACTTGATCATTTTTATGCCCAAAAGAAAAATAGTTTGAATAGCTTAGACAAAAAGTGAATAGATAGAAAAGGAGCTTGAATCGAAGGTGAAAAGAAGGGAAATATCTTGATATGGTCGAAAGAAATTTGGGAGTTTGGGTTTCTCTGCTCTGCTCTGCCGAAATAATCTCTGCTTTGCCAAATGATTTATGGCAATGCCTCACAGTTATGGCCGGCAGACTGCCTCACAGTTATGGCCGGCACAGCTATGGCGTCTGTTACAATGGCCTTGACTATAATGGCTCTGTTACAATGGAGCTTCTGGACTGGAATCGACTGCTCCCGTGGACTGGAATGGTGCAAAGGAATGATGCAGCTTGCGGTATGATCTTTCCAATGGGAGTTACAAGCACATGGTTGACTGTCAGATAACATGTACTTTGGTGTTAGGTCTGGACAAAACAAAATTTTATTTACATCCCTATTTGAAGTTTTAGAATGTATTAAACATTGATGAGCTATATTTACAGAACTAAAATATATCTTGCTTCCTAGACTCGAATTCTAAGTCCAAAGTTCAGATTTATATTAGTTCTATTCTACAAACTTCATACAGTAATCCAAAATTCTGATCTACCATATTTATACTCTTGTAGACTTGATATTATTAATCCAAACTTCTGATCTGTAATATTCATACTTGGATAAACTTCAAATTCTTATTCTAAATTTCTGATTTGCATTATTTGTATTCCACACATTGTGTATTTTAGTCTTGATTCTATCTAATAAATCCATTTAGCCTTTATAGCCTTACATGCGTAGCCTGGGTAACGCCAGGATGGATATGTGTCGTGTAGTCTTTGCCTTGAATGAATACGGAATGATGTAATTGCATTGATCTGTTAGTAATCCTGGTGAAGATGTGTCGAAGAAGGGAAGATCAAGCAATCTGGAAGAGAAGATGAGGAATCGTTTATCAGCTGGATCTTTTATAGGAACAAGCGGGAGCGTCCAATCAAGGATTTATGAAGGCCATTATGTCCATTATGTGCATGCAGAATTTGGGATCAAAACCAGAGCCATGCAATAATAGTTTTTTATTTTTTGTGTTTAACTGTAATAGGCCTATGCCCAATATGCCATGTAATATGCCCAATATACCATTCAGTATACCATACGTATTCCATAACATATTTTTGACCCATTAAGTATTTCTAAATATTCCAATATGCCATATAAGATGCCCAATATGCCATATATATTCCAAATATATTTCCAAACATTCTAATATGACATATGTATTCCAAACATTCCAACCATTTCCACCCATTCTTTGCAAGAAATGTCCATTAAAAACATTATGAAATTTTAACATTTTCTCTCTAAATAAGGCCTGGATATGCAAACGTCAGTACAAGATCGGGTAGGGGTATGTAAAAATTAAGATAGTCCGTAAGTAAATCTACGGAAGGGGGCTTGGAAACTGGCTTTTCCTATTTATGTATATAGGGGCTAAAAAGTCGTATACAGGGGTTTTCTGGTGACCCCTTGCACGCAGATGAGGTACCCCCCTATGCCTAGGTGAAATCTCTGCGTGTAAACTCATCATATTAGGTGACCACCAACACATTGGAAAGAAGCCCAAATCACTTGGGTGCCAAAGAATGGAGTTGCAAATCTTGAAAGCATGGCCCAAATATATTCCTTCCTGTGTTGCTTCATCCACAAACATACGTCACCACAAAGAGCATAACAATAAAGAAATCTACTACATAATTTATGTTTCAGAACAATCCATCGTGATTATTGAAAAATTATTATGAGATTTTGCCACGAATTGTGCTACGCAAAGCAGAACATTAATATGAGATAAAAATCTGAAAAAAAAAAAAAGATATCAGATATGGCGCATTTGAGGCCACCTCCATCCCACAAGCAAAGACCCTAATCCACATGCTACCGCCATCATCTAGCTCCACGCGACCAAATTTGCCTTAAAGATCTGGACACCTAAATTGCTTGTTCTAGAAGCTTGGCTGAGGATTCAGAAGCCTCTGATTTTGTTATCACACTAGCTCCTCCCAGCAAATTTGCTGCAAATCTGATTTGTCATGGCAAAGCAACTCTGGCAAACACAAATCAAATATGTTCAAGCAACTCTGGCGAATCTGACTTGTTCAAAGCAACTCCAGCAAGCAACTCCACCTGTTCATGGTGATTTAGCAAGCGGACAAAACATTGGCAGGGGAAATGCCTAGAGAGATACCGCCAATGCCAAACGGCTCAATTTTATTTGCTCACTCAAATTCTTCTGAAACCCTAAAATAAAGTAAACGTGGTTTTCCTTCACTAAAGAAACCTCTACAAAAAAATCCAAACCATTAATTTATCAAGATCTTGCTAACAAGGGCTTGAATAGTAATATGTCGAACTAGTAAAAATGTCACTGGCCTTTGAGCCTACCGAAAAAAAACTATGTCAGTGCATTTTTTGTATTTTGCTAGAAATTTCTGATTTTATTGCCAGAAAATTGTTGAATTTTTCTTAGAATGGCCGGAAATTTTCAGAAATGAGTGGATTTTCGGAGAGGAACCGCCTTGTTTTTTAACCGTGTTGCTGACATAAAAACATATACGATTTTAGCATACCAATATGCAAAATAAACCTTTTCTTCCAAATAAGGATCGAAAAAGTGGTGGTTCAGTTGGAGTTCTTATTTTCTGGTTGACTCTTTGTATGCTTGGAAAAAGACTAGTGGCAAAAATAGTGTTTATAGGTAAAATCCAGTATTTTTGAGCTTTAGGATATAGAAAATCCGATGTACACTAACATACACCAGCAAATTTTCTGGTTATATCTCAAATATTTTTCGAGTCCTTATGGCTAAATCGTGGCCCTTCAGGCCAACACCAAAATGGCATATTCCACCTGAAATTAAATCCTAGCCACTAGCACATCATATACCCTCATCTATAACGCAAATCTGAAACTAAACACAGAATTGAATAATACAGATATAAACTATACAATTGTGCTGATGTCATTACTTCGCCACCATATTTTACAAGCAATCACTATCCTAAACATAACCAAGCAACATCATGCGTATATGATCCAGATTAATCGATACGAAATCTGTGTCCACAAGACTCGGGTGCATCTGGCAGTCTAAAGATATTAGCAGGGTCCTCACATTCAAATGAGACGTCTGCCTCATATTCAGTGTGTGCATCATCCCAATACCTATGTCTTCTCTTTCCAATCCCGTCAATTGGCTTGATGCACTCACCTAAGCCAAAAATCACACAGACCACATCCTTAGTAGAAGCAACATGGGGCTTGCAAGCAACTCTCCATATAGCATGGATGCAGAACTCGCAAAACTTGAATATGTCTACCTTTTTTCTTAAATTTGTGATCAATCTGTACTTGAGGTTTCAGCCTATTTGTAGTTCAACTGTTATCAAATTTGTAACGTGTCATTATGTGGTGAGTTTTAGGGGAGGGTGCCGTTCTTTCATCCACTCCCCTTCAATGCCCCACATTTTGCCCATTAATAGCCCACTTTTTACCCTTTGATAGCTCATTTTTGCCCTTTAATAGCCCACCTTAAGAACTATTAAAAATTGAGCTAAATGCATGGTCTATTGATGGGCACTTGTGGTCCAATGAAGGTCAATTGTGAGTATTTAGTGGTCTATTGGAGGGCTTTTGGTGGTCCATTGAAGGGCATTTGGGATCGTGCCAAAATTACCATACAACTTAAAATCTTTATGGCAACCTTCCAATTTGTCGAAACGACTCGTGCTTAGTATCAATTGAAGGTTAAGTTTTGAAATTTCATAATAGTATTTCAAAATAAGAGATTCAAAAAAAATAAACCCATCATAATAAAGTTTTTTCGCTTAAGTGGGCGGTTTATAAGCATCCTCCCCTACCTGCCAAACCTGTAAACCGGAATTTAAGTACCCAAATGTAATTCCAAGGAATTGGCATAGGACACGTGGCAATTGGAGATTACACCACCAAAAAAAAATTGACCCAACTACTAGGGCCAGATTCGACTTGCGGCAATGGCACTTCTTTAAAAAATCTCAACTTCCGCTTCCTTTTTCAAGAGCGACGATCTGTGTGATTCCATTTGGGGCAGTAGGTAGTTTCAAATAGATGATCAAGATTGCTCTCTCACTTAATCTGCGGCAAGATTCGTCTGTCACTTAAAATAAATTCTAAAGGACAAGGGATCACCCCTGCCAATTAATCCAGTGTTTTGGAGTTAAGCGGGAGTGTTTTTGGTTTTCAGGTGAGTGTTTTGATAATTGCTAACTGTTGCAATGGAATTAGATGGCAAGCGTCAATTATGGCGTGTCGCTCCAAAATTATTGAGGCTTAAATGCCACTCGTCTATCTTCCAAAAGCGAATCTGGCCCTTCTATTCGGTGCATTTATTGGCTCCCCATTTGGACTTGGATTCCAGGGGGGTATTTGACTCGTGGAAAATGCGGTATTAGACTCGTGGTTTTGGCATGCACACTTATTCCACAAGTCGAATACCCCCAAAGTTAAAACTTATTCCACAAGTCAAATACCCCCAAAGTTAAAAAAATGTTAACAGATAGGCTCGAACTCGCACAAGGAAGTCGAAAATCAAATAAACTAACCATCTGCACCACACAACATTACTACAATAAAATTAATTCTCATATTATAATAAACTGTAACTAGCAAAAATGCAGGATTGAGGCAAAAGAAAAGTTAGAGAGGGAATGATGTTACGAAGGAAATTAGGATGTTGTCAAATACAACACGAGGAGAAAAGACCAATGGAAGGACAACCCATCTCATGTGTGCGTATGCCTAATGCTCTAAGTGTAGGTTAGTCGAGGTTATTAAAGGAAAAATTTCTCTTACATTGCAAGAGCACATATTCGTCTTGATGCATGTAACTCCACCTATGTATTAATATATAAGTCAAACCATGAATTAGTGCATGAGCTAGCTCATGTCATTGATGGTTAAAGCAAAACATGTTAATAATTGATGAATGCCCTAATGGATGTGTTGAGCTTTAATTAACATAGTGATTTGTAAAGATGCCGTTTACGAACACAATTGAATACTTTTCAATCCAGTGGTTCAATATGGTTTCAACAACATCGTCACATGAAGCTATAAATTAGTTGGCATTGACTATGGATTTAAACATAATTGGTATTGTAAGGTACATTTCCAGTGTCAAACTCCACGCTTAATAGATATTACTATTTAGAATCATCATATGAATGAATGATTATACAATATAACATAAAGCTCTCAATAATGGCGTTGAAGGACAAATTTAGACCTTGTTAATCTTATTCAGGATAGTTATCTACTGTAGACAACTCTTCACCTTATAGTTTCAGAGGTAAGGCTAGGATTCGCCATCTGAAGGACAATATGATGCAACATAAAATCAATGGGTAGGAGCAACAGCCATAGGAGCAATGGGTAGCCCATTGTGCATGCTACATTGTACATGGCCTATTAATGTGCACAGCATCATGATTACTACTACCAATTGTAAGTTGTGGTAAGCACTCCGGATTATCACAAAAAAATTGCACCATCACTCATCTATCAAATTAATATATGGTTTGTCTTATTTTAGCATGTAAAACATGGTCACATATTCTTGTTGAGGGTGTGAAGTTCCTCAATCTTCAATGTATACAGCAAGCATTGACATGATATCTGTAAAGGAGGAACCAAATAAACAAATGTTGTTATGGAGTAACTTGATCAATATATGTTGTTTTGCTCCGAACAATCCATCCTTCATAGAATATATTTAGCAAGTTTGTAAGATCAGCTCTGCTGTCTTTAAAGTGATTCGGGCTCTGACAAATGGCAAAAATGCTCAATGACAACCATTTTGCTCATCTTTTCCGTATCTGAATATGTCATCCAGGGCAGAACTTTGGAGGCCCTATAATAATGCCATCCAAAACCCCAAATGCAACCTCAAAACCAGAGATTAAGCAGTGTTTCACATTGAACAGGGTTCCTTAAGCTGTTAATTTTGTTGATTTATGAAATTCAACAAAAATTCTACCTGGTTATCCGCCTCTTTCACAATACTTCCGCCTCTTTCACAATACTATGGTAACATGCTCACTATGTCTAGGAGTTTCAAATGCTTTAGAGTTCGACTTCAAAGGTGAAGGCCTTATGCATGATTAAATGGACACCACAAATATGATGGATACATCACAACGTCACATTACCATGAGAACATCCAGCTTTCAATGAAGCTATTCAACATGTTATTTGTTTTAAATCCATACAAGACTTGAATCTACCTTCCAACTTCACGCTTTAATACTTCTTTATAAACAGTGCTTCAAACTTTAAATAAATACCTCGATGATATCGATGAATGGATGCAAGAGATGGGACCTGGACCACATTACCATGAGAGAACCTTCAATGAAGCCAATCAACCTGTTGAATTTACCTTCCAACTTCACGCTTTAATACTCATCTATAGACAATGCTTCAGACTTTAAATACCTCGGTGATGTCAATGGATAGATGCAAGAGATAAGGCCTACACATGAATATTGGATCTGCGAAAACAATTTATGTTAACCTTGCTCTCTTAAAATAATTAGTCAATGCAAAATCTAAGGTAAGGATTGCAGCTTCCATGCGAATCCGGCAAAAATGAAGGTGAATAAGAATAAGAATCAAATAAAATCTTCAAAATAGAGCAACAAACCTATGAAGCAACTTCTTCGTTCTACTTGTCGAAAACCCCTGCTGTCTACTGGACTTTAGACTTTTGCAAGCTTTGATCTGGAGTAAAGCAGTGTTTAGTGCATTAGAAACCAATGCATACATTTAATTTAACATGGCAAGGTGGGCTTTGATTCTGCCTGCATTGATATAAGCTTTGAGCCATTTTGCCTCTCCTGGTTTGCAGTGTGGATCAATGCCGTGTGGATCTAATGTAAGATTGTTTGAAGCAAAGATCAAGCATGAATGAATCCAATGCACAATTTCTCTAAGTTCATTGTTTTATCTAACTTGAGTACAGCAAGGGCATTTCCCTTGTCCCTATCTGGCATTTCCCAGAATATCAAGTTTGTACATGGCAGTGACTAGCTTTTGTCTCCATCAATAAAGAAGCGTACCTTGTTGTCAATGCTGTTGCAGGCTGTTTCCATGTGGTCACACGTTTCCCAAGATCCTCCATTCTATGCCAGCATATGTATTTGACAGCAAAGAAACACATTAGCATGATAATGTGGAAGCCAGTCTTCTACCGGGATTTGCCTGAAGGAAATCTTTGTAAATTTATTGAATGCTATGAAATCTATCATAAAGTTTAAATCTAGAACAGTAACTTATGTCTTGTTGAATCCGTGATACGTTAAGAAATGTAAATGAATGAAAAGAATCTGAAAAAGAAAACAAGGATATGATCTGTGCCTTTGCTGAACCATGTTTTCTGCTGTAAATCCGCCATGGCTACTGCCTTAAAATGTTAAAACAGAGAAGGAATTAGCTATAGAGCCGTTTTGCATCCTCCCGACATCTCCTGTGAATGCAGCATCTATATTATCTGTTCTTTGTTGAAAACCTAACTAAGATAGATTAAGAGCAATTAAAAGCCAGAATCCTCCAAGCATATTAAATCGGCCTGCTCTGGGCTGAAAAACGACTGGGTTGAGGCTTAACCTGCGAAATAAAAAGAAAACAGAGTTATGGAGAGATGAAATCGGCCATAATCCTGCCGATTTGGCACTGCCATAGCCAAGATAGGTCTTCTCTGCCGAAAACCCCATTCTACCTGAATCTTTAACCTGTAGAACAAAAAATAAAACCAAGGAAAAAAAGAGAAGGACTGTCGATTTGCTCTGAGAAAATCGGATCTTGTGCCCTAGCCAAAATCTTTGCCATATCCGGTTGCTGCTAAAACCGCCGGATCCTGCCATGTTTGTGGATCAAATTCCATTTCAAGAACTCTAGAAAACAAAAATATTCTGTAGCCTAGCATGCCGTGTAGCAGGCGAGTTGATCTGCCATAGCCTGGATCTTCCTTACCATGCCCTAACACAGAGAATTTCTTGGGTTTTCTAATTTCCGTGGCCGTAGGATTCGAAATTAGAGAATCGGATGGCTCAAAATAGTTTTAGATGACGTGGCACGACACGTGGCATAGCTAAAATCGCAGGAAAGTGGGCAGCTCGGGTTAGGTAACCCTGCTAATAATAATTATGCGTATTCGGCTCGCGGTTTTTTTGGAATCCAACCCCTTTCGGGAGCCAATATTTCCCTCGCCTTATATTGGACGTAAAACATGTCTGTAATTCTTCTTCTCCGTGAGGGCATATGCTCAAGAATCTTCCCTGAAATGTAAGGAACAAAAACCCAGTGTCTAGACTCTGCGCAAACGACCCTAATGCATTAAGTGTCTTCCTGGATGTCCGTGCTCCGTCGTCTGCGCCTTAGCTCCTTCTCAGGTATGGTATCACTCCAACTGATCCTAGCCCTGTTGAATCTCCAGTTGTGGGTGCTTCGTTATTTTATTTCCACTGGACACTTTGTAGACTTGTTCTGCTAAACATTAATTTGGAACTGCCTGAATATTAAATAGCAAGCTCTGGCCTTACAGTTTTAGGGAGAAAGTCTTTAGGAAATGACAGATGTAGATATCTCCAGGAGATGATTGTTGATAGCCACAGTCCAATCACAGACGCAAATAGTTACATCACATTGTAAAATCGTGAGTTGTCAATCTGACCTGAAAATTCTTTGGCATATGCCTAAGTCATCGGGACTATGTATATGAGTTCATCTTCTGGGCATACTTTTCATTTAATCGCGAGTTATGATGAGGATTTTCCTTCAAATCTGTAAGGTTTGTTTATTTGGTATTGACACCTCGTTACCTCTTTGACTTGTATGTACACTGCTAAAAATTTTCAAAACATTGGCAAGTGAAAGCCCTATCATCTTATTAGAGTAAGACACTTACATCTGTGGATAGCATTCGGATGGTGCAGCTTTTTGAGATAAAAGATGGAATTAGAAGTTTGCAGCCAACATAACTTTTGTAATTATTGATATATTGGAGCTTAGAGAACTTAGATTCAAGATATAAAGAGCTTTATTTCTTAACTTAGTTATTTGTTCGATCCCCGTGTTCACCATTTTCCAACATCCAGTTCGACCAGAAACCTCTCTCTCTGGCATTAAACCTACGTTTTGCATCACTTATGTATATCCTGTATTCTTAACAATCACCCCTTTCTAATTACCCTCTTACGAACCACCCCTTCTTCGCTATCATCTAGTCAAAACATGGTTAAATTCAAAAACCTGTCGTGTTTCAGAGATAGTTTGATGCCCAGCCTAAAACTTGGAGTTGCGGCTGAATTGGAGCCTGTCATGAAAGAACTAATTGGCACAGGCATACGAACTGCCCAGCTTGAAGGTCATGACAGTAATTTGATTCACTCCTTAACTGGGTTATTATCACTGTCCATGTGTGATTGTTTTTGGATAACTTGCTTACGTGGAAACCAGAAGGCATTGAATGGATTTTGGAGATTGTGCAAAACGGAATGAAAGTCTGAAGAACTATATAGTGTGATTATGTGATGCAAAGCATTTTGTCTGGTTCATCTCTTTATAACTGTCAGTGATGAACACTGATCCCGTTATGTTTTTAAGCATCAATCTCTTGTTAATGAGCATCATTCTCTTGTTAATTGGAGATTCGACGGCGAAGATTTTCTATTAGGGCTAAAGAAAATTGACATGAAGAAGAGTTATCTTTTCTTTCTTTTACTAGAGAATAGTTTTGTGGAGACAATTTATGCCTCCAAAATTGATATGCAGATGTCTTTCAACTGTGCTTAATGGCCATGTCTAGGGACATTTCCAATGTTTTATTTCTTGGCATTCAAACTGCGATCGAGCAAGTTGTCTTCATCTTTCCATGACATGAACACTTTTTAGCATAAGAGACATGTGCTTGTCTCGCAGTTGTGTGCCTAAGAGGCAACTTGATTGCAATACACCTTAAAATCATAGAAGGAACTGATGTTGGATTTTGCACATTGTATCCTTTCTATATTTACAATTGGACTGATTTTGTGTTTTTTCTATTATAATAGGAAATCATAACAAGTGTGGTGTAGACTAAGATCAGTCGTTTAAAAGCAGGATTGTTAACTTAAGTCCTTAGCAACTTTTTGATCTTTTATCCTTTAGCTGCTTGTCTATATTTGGAAATCTCGGCCTTTGATGAAAATAATAACAGGCGTGATGTGATTGAGCAGTGCAAGTAAATTGTTTTAGCAATGTAAACATTTGGAACCACGTTTGTTCTTTCCAGAGGCCTTTCTTGATAAGATACACATTTTCATTGTACATGTTTTCCAGATAATGGTTATTATTGCTGATGGAATGTAGAAACAAACAATGTGCAGGACGGTTGCATGGAAGGTCGACTGCATATGGGACATGCAAGAATGACTGGGAGAAATTTTCCCTTTCCAAGGCGTTTTGCACGAGGTCAGAAGTCCCATCTATCATTGAGCAGACTTTGAACACCATCAAGGAGCCCAAGGATGAAACTGGAAAGAAGATTGGTTTTGCACCTTCCAAACGGCATAATCTTGCAATGCTCTTTACTTGTACTAAATGTGACACTCGTTCTGCAAAGACAATGAGCAGGGATACATATGAAAAAGGTGTAGTTATTGTCCGTTGTGAAGGATGTATGAATCTCCATCTAATTGCAGACCGCCTCGGATGGTTTGGGGAACCAGGAAGCATTGAAGACTTCCTTGCTGCAAAGGGTATAGAGGTCCGGAAAGGGTCAGAGGAAAGTTATGAATTTACTGCAGATGATGTAATTGGGTGGTCTGGGAAAAAGTCTGCAGACTAACCCTTTGTAATGTGTTTATCAGGTGACAGAGAGAAGAAAAGACAACGTTTTATATAGAGTTAGCTCTTCGTTGTTTTATCTTTAGATTGGCATTGGCTAATAAGTCTATAGCCCTCCAGCGTTTAATCTTACCATACTTTTATTACCATACCATTGGCAATGTCTCTTTTATTACGTTTTACTACCTTTCCTGGTTCACTTTTCCTATATTATCAGAAATGATGATTAAAACACTGCCTATCAAGAAATGATGATAATCACCAACAATCGACGATTGCAGCAAGCATATGTCATATCAAGATCCCACTGTTGCAAACCGTTGGATTAAGATGAGTTAAATTAAAGGACTTTCTAGGCTTGGAGGTTATCGTGATAATTCTCTGGGCCTGGAGGTTATCATGATAATCTACAGAATATTCGGAATTCTGCCCTTTCTACTGAGCAAGCGTGGAGAATGCTCCATCCAGTTCCTGGTTTCATGAGATTAATGCGGGATTCTACAAGTGAGATCTGTGGATATCTGCCTGTGGGTTTTAATAGAAGTAATTTTAAGACCCACAGGCCAGAGAGTACCGAAATTTCAGATTAAGGGCGAAAAAATAACGCAGAAGTCTGGGTCTGGGGATTATCTGCCTGTGGGCAAGCCTCCGAATCGTTTTAAAGTGAGAATCTATTATGACCAACCACCTTGCGTAGACAACTTAAGCAAAAGCTAAGCATTGATGAAACTTTCCGGAGTTTCTGTCCATTATAAGGGACAATTGTCTTATATGAAAGGACTGCCATGACAGATTCAATTCAGCGACCATGGGTCCTGGAAGTTCTTACCCGGCATGGAAATGGATTGAGGTTCATCACAATTAATCCAGTTAGATGGAATTATTCAGTTTTCATGTATTATGGGCAATGGGAACTTTTCATTAAACATGCATAGTATACAATTACTATTGTTGACGTTGTTAAACAGAGGAAACTGTTTTCTGGACAGAGTTGCAGTCTCTTGGTCTTAGGAATGATGTTATAGCCTGTAATTACTTTCCAGATTAGTATCCACATTTTAGTCCTTTGTTTGAGAGAAAATTTTGCCACTGATGTTTGTACCTTAGTAATCAAGTGGGATAGAAGGCCTATAGGACACATCATCAAGCAAAGCACTAGAGAATGACGTGTTTCCACATTTTGTTGCAGTCCATCCAGAAAAACATGCCTGTAGTTCAGACATGAGCTACATTATACACAGCTTCTGGGAACGTCTAACCAATTAGGAGAAATTAAAAAACAGAGAGGCGAAATTGGGTTGGGGGAGAGAGAGAGAAAGAGAGAGAGCTTACCTAGCCACAAAGAGATCAACTGCAAGTAGATGCATCCAGGCTGAGGCAACCGTGACAGTACTCTTGAACATAGTCGAAATTCCTTGAAGCTGCAAATCATTCGCCCTCAGAGACTCTTGTTTGAAACATAGATTTTTCTGACATTACATTACCTCTGGAAGCCAGTATTGGCTTGCAAACATCAAACCTAGCGTCTCCCTTGTCCAGGAAAGAGAGAGAAGATATATGTAAAGTGTTCCAAGAACAATGTAGGGAATGTTACTCTTCACGATTTTTTCAGTCTATAACATCAAAAAACAGAGCTTTGTCTTCAGCTAGGAGGAACATTTCAATAGCTTTATCAATTATGGAGGCTTAGTCATCACACACCCAATTCCACCGTGGAGCAAATATCATGACTGTGTAAACTGGGACAACCAGGGCTGTCCCAAATGTGAAAAGTGCAGCCGCAGTTTCAGCATTTGTGTACCCTGCAAATGGCACTGTAAAGCTTGAATTTAGAATCAGCACATTACTTTATTACAGTTCAGAAGTTGTTAGCTTATATTGTTTCAGATCATATTAACGTCTGTTAAATTCCAACAAAAGGAACAGCATTCAGAAGAGCCTACCCTCCATTACAAACTATATTTACAGCCTAAAATCAAGTCCTCAATTTCCGGGAGAAGATCCATTTGTCTAAATATACGTCAGATCAAGAGCTTGTATTTCTGCTCATACAAAGATCCTTTCTTGACAAGCAGTTCTAAATTGCTATGTACCCCTACACTGATAGCTTGTCCCCAATGGCATTCACAGCTTTTGCAGAACTTTTGCTGCAACGCCAAACTGTTTGCAAATGCAAAGCTTTTAAGCAAAAATAAACTTCTGTACCGCACTAACCTACTTGAGATAAACCAAAGGACAGATAGCAACATTCTTGTGTAGTTGCTCCCAATGACAGGTTAGAACAACTAACAATCATAGCTCTTCATCAGGACCCATGTAAAAATAAGAATTACTATGGTCCACTTAAAGAGAAGTTCAATTACTTCACTGGGGCACCTTTCCAAACTGAGGCAATAATCTTTCGTTCTTTACTCATAACAATGGAAAGCCAGTAGAGATAAATCATAAAGATGGCTATGTAGCTTCACTTTGCTGCATAAAATTTTGTCCACTTACTGATAGCAAAGTGAAGAGAGAAAAATATGTCCTCAAACTTGAGACATTTCAAACAATGACAAGAAGACTTAAAACTCAGACGCAGACATCCGAACTTCTAATAGTAGTAAAAATTCCTTGGCAAAAGTTACATGATGTCTATCACAAGCAGCATCATGTGCAATGAAAAGCGCAGCTGCCTCCAACCTACAGGTTATCTTGAATAAACTATGCTAGTCTAACTTCAAATATGGAAAAATGGGTGGCAAACATGAGCATATCCGGAGATTCTCCAATAACCAATTTCAAAATCATTAAACTTAAGACTGTCAACACTTACATGAACAAGCTACAATCACAGGGTGGAACTATGTAAGTCCACTTAAATGAACGTAACAATTTCTTGGGCATGGCTCTTCCTGGAATTCCTTGAATATGACTCATATGAAAACAGTGAACCGCAAAATGTCGGCAGTTGTATAGGCAGGAAGCCATTCATCCAAGAAGAAATACTATTATCTTATTAAATGAGTTGACCCAGGCAGTTTCTTAATTCTCCTCATGCTCATTAAAAATGGATGCGGTATGGTCCGCGGCCTATCAAAGTAAACATCAATAGAAACTACGTATAAAAATCCGTTTGATGTTTTCCATCCATCAGGTGGTCTTTGAAGAGTGGACCAGCACCAGCAGGCCAAGTCCCAACCCATAGCTTGAGAAAACAAGATTCCTCTGTGTTAAAATGCTTAATGCTATCCCAGGAACTTAGTAATCTAGATAGAATATCCTTTTTATGCTGTCAAGGTTCCCAAATACTTGAAACTGCAACATCTAAATACCAGATCCCAAGCTTTGAGTTTATTTCACCTGATGATTTGTAAACCTAACAGGTCATGGTTAAGAAACTGCAAATTGTCTTCATATATGACTGTAAAGTCTTTTCCCCGCCTAATCCTGTTAGTAAGATTAGAGTTTCACAATGAATTTTCTGGCTTTATGCTCTGAATCATCTGTTTGCAATCCACCGCTTTCCTTCGCATTGCAAAAGAAATTGACCATATTTCTGAAGCACCATAGAGCATTGTATTTCTCGGTAATACCACATATCTGGTGTGCTCAGCTTGCACCACTCACATTATCACTTATGGATCCCAAATGTGCCCTGAACTCATCCTTCTCGTTGCCGTGGAAACTTTTTTCCCATTTCTGAGGTAGTACTGCCACCTCAAAGCCTTACTTCATTTAAGACAGCCACTGTTATACATTGACTTCTACACCCACCTACTTAGTGTTTATAAAATAATAACACTATAAAAGGAAAGTGCTTTCAAAAACTTCAAATAGTATGCATTCAATACGAAGGAACAAGAAGCCAACAGTCATCCAAGTGCTTACATGCAGCAGGGCTTCGAAATCTTTTATAATTGCTGAAACTAGAACTTGATATTCTCGTCTCTAGACAGATAGGCAAGGAACTTATAGGATTTTGTATCTGCATTCTTCTTCTTATCAATGGATTCAAGAACAAACATTCATTTTGTATGTTTAGGCTATATTTCCTTTGTATTGTAGCCCTTACTAGCCAATAAGTTGGGACACTATATCCCTGCAGATTTCACATCATGTTAGAAACCTTTCGTTTCATATGTCTACCTTCAGTAAAACCACATAACGTAGATAAAAGAAGGATAGCTGGATGCAAATGACAGAAACTCTTACTCTAAAAAAAACACATTGGAAAAACAACACATATATGTCTACCAATACTGTTTTCCGGAAAGAAATACATGATGAAGGTGACCTATATCGTTTTGCAACGTAACACCCACTAGATGTCCTTCTCCCTTCATTTTCACATCAGCATAGCATACATGTTGACCCAACACACATAAGACACGTTAACCACTTTCGAAGAAGCAGGCCAAGAAAGACCATTATTCTGCTACTGCAACACACTTGTTGTTAGATTATGCTGTGAATTGCCATATATTTTGCCGTTACATTTTATCAGTTAGACGTTTTAATGCTTTATGCTGGTACTGTGATCTTCAAAGGGCCAAATGAGAATGCATATGCATAGCAGCCCGAGTCAAAAAGCTGGCACAAGCCTTAACGTTCTCTTGGTCAATGACAAAGAGAAACAAGTAGATCCGGTACCTTGCAAGCAGTTTCCTCTATTTAAAGCCTATAAAATTTCAAAGAGTGGCTGCTAACTAATTCAAAGCAATCTGTTTCTGTCTAATGCAAGAATGACGCACCTGTAATGAGGGAGAAGCCATCTTGTGAGATCTGATCATGAATACTGTGCAGAATGGTTTAGCAAGCAAAGCTGATAATGCGCATAAACAAAATGCAACGTCAGCTGCCACGTAAAAACAACTTGGAGATGCATTCTGCGCTCTCCGCCAATGGGATCTTGCACATGGCGCATTTTCATTTCCAGGAACATCAAGATCAGCTTTGTCTTTTGTTCATTTACGCGGTGTTCTTTCTATTTACTTCACTTTCTTTCTTAGTGGACGATAAAAATCATTCATTCTTTCTTTCGTTTTTTGTATTTAGGGTGAGATTCTACTACGGCAGTTCTTGGTGTGGCAGTTTACGTCCACAAATCAGGAAGAGCTATCTTACAAAATGTCGGAGGAGCTCAGATTCCATTAGTGACAAGTGGCAATTTAGGTTTGGCATTAGGCTTGGTTTAGTGTATAATTGCCAAAAATGCTGCTCTAACTATCGGAAGATGAGGGCTGGGAGTTGGCATTAATGGCTAAGTTTAAGTTAATTGGCTTCCGCTGTGTGGAATCTCACCCTTACCTTGCATTCTCTGTTTTTTTCACCTACTATTCCGCTTTGTTTACCTTACATTCAACTTCGTTTACCTTATATTCCGGCCTACAGAATGCATCTCAAGTTATTTTCACATTTCAAGAATGCTTGTTTTGTCGAGATTCGAGATTAGAGACAATGCCTGCCGCCAAGGCTTCAAGATTTTTCATGCCCGTAATCTCAAAGAAAATAAGAATTCATGTATAGTACAAGCTCATTTAAAGAGTTCAAAAATAGCCTTCTTTATTGGATACGATTTTATGATCAGCATTATTCTTATGTAGGGTTCACATGGATATGTGCGCCCGACTCTGGGCTGACGAGTCATGGTCAGCGCTGACTGTTTTATTCAGCCACGCATTCACATGCGGCCATGTGTTTTTATCATCAGAATTCCCACCGCCATTAAGCTAATTTAAAAACAATCGATATTCCCTGAAATCTTTATCTCCTCCGGCTTGTTCTTCAAATTACTGAGTTCTCCATGGCTCAAGATCATCCTCCTATGCTCAATTGATGGGGAGGATGATTTCGAGCAACTATTTCAATGCATCATACAGATTATCTGATGTTGGCTGGGTGTTCTCTTCTCTATGATCTGCCAAACAACCTGAGAGTATTGGGTATATCCCAGGCAAGAGGCGTTTTGGCGTGATGTTAGCTCTTCCTTATGGCTAGAATCAGGATTGGCATGTAATTTTAATTTCAGACGTTTTTATAGAATGTCTGCCCATAATTTTGAGACTTTACTAAAGCTTGGGGCTCCTCATATACCTGAGCCAAATCCAGAAAATCGTGTGAGAGAACCTGTGAACAAGGCACAAGCCCTTGCTTGTGTAGGATTCAGGTTTGCGCACAATAACAAATGCTTTATTTGTGCACAGTTATTTGGCCTTGAGTCTCAAATGTGCACAAGTACACGAGGATGATAGTGGAAATTCTTGCCACTGAGCTTAGAAATGAGTTCATTAGAGCTCCAGACGGTCACAGACTGCAACAAATAATACAGGACATTGAATCCATATCAGGTCTTCCACAAGTGGCTGGGGTGATAGATGGATCTCATATCCCTTTACGCTTCAAACCAGCAGCCCGGTTCACACTAGCAGATTATTGGTGCATGCATCATTTTCATTCAATTCTTCTTCAAGCTATATGTGATGCTTCCAAAATATTTTGGGACATCTGTTGTAATGCACCAGGAGGATCACACGATACACGCCATTTTTATACTTCACCTTTATATAACAAGCTCATCACCAGACAGATTCTTGTGCTTCCTATTAGGAGGATTCATGGATTGAGAGTTAAACCTTTTTTATTGGGTGACTCAGGGTATCCAGCATCATCTTCAATGCTTCAATGCTGGTTGTAACAAGAAGAAAGCTCAATGACACTCCTGAACAAATCCTTTTTCTCAAGAAATGTCACAAGTCAGGGTTCTAATTGAAAATGCTTTTGCACTCTTCAAGGATAGATGGAAGATTTTGGAAGACATGCCAATTCGCTTGCCATTTGCACCACGTGTGGTGGTTGCTTGTTGTGTGCTACACAATTTCTTGCAGCTTCATGGCGAAGAGGAGAATGTAGAAGGTCAAGTGCACATTTATGGTGGAGGAGCAATAATGCAAGGCCAAAGCCGTAGACGCCATGAAGGTAACCTCCTCCGAAGAACATTGTTCAAGTATATGCAAGACCAAGGCCTACTGAGGCCATAAATTCCCAACGAGAAATCCATGTTTGTTTTGTTTTCCTATTTTCCATGTGTGTTAGAGAAACTATTAGTTAGTTTTGAATAAAGATGATATGTTCTTATGAACTGTATTTTGAAAGCCTTTGAATAAATGAATTATGTTATTGCTGATTTGAGTGTGAATCAAAGTGCCAAGCATTAAAAATTAATCTATTACGTATGATATAAAGAAGGAAACTAGATGGTTCGATAGGTGTGAAGCAAATTCAGCTTTTAGGAGTTCTTACGTGCGAAACAAAGACTTTCATTCTTCTTTGAAAAAGTAACATGTGTAGTATGATGTGAAACTTAGCTTTCGTAGAAAAAAAAAAGTAATAAGTGCTTTCATATAGAACTTACCTTTCCTTGCAAAATTACAGATATGTACTTTGCACAAAGATAATGTGCAAATCCATTGTACTTGTAAAAGCTCATTTTGCTTGAAAAAATTTTATGCTATATGTGAAATCATGTAGGTTGATTGGAGTGACAACAACACCATAACAGTTTTGTGCATGCTCTGTCATCAATCAATCATTGTAATTTCTGTTATAGAACAGCAATATTACATTATTTCAATGGCATGTATAATGTTTGTTGATCAATCATTGTAGTTTCTGTTATAGAACAACAATATTACATAATTACAGTGGCATGTAAAATGTTTCTTGCCCAATCATTATAATTTCTGTTATGGAACAACAATATCACATAATTACAGTGGCATGTATAATGTTTGTTGCTCAGTCATATTAATTTCTGTTATGGAAGAGCAATATTATATAATTACAGTGGCATGTACAATGTTTGTAGAACATGTTTAAATTGCAATTGCATAAGTAGAATAGAATAGAATATGATTTTATCGTCCACGGAGAATAGAATAAGCGAAAGAGTCTTTATTCAAAAACAATAAACAAATGAAGCATAGATCAAACATAAATTAGAGAGCACATATGAGCTTACTACTCATATTGATAATAGCTATGGGAGCTAGATCCGGAGGGAAGAAATGTGCCTTCTTCTGTAGAAAAGTGGCTACCATTGAATGTGTTTTCAGATGGAACTGATATATTGCCAAGTGGATTGGATGGTAGTCGGGCCTGCAAGTCCATTTGAAGTCTCATTTGCATCTCCGCAAGTTGCAATTTCAATGTCTCTTTCCTCTCGGCAATTTGCAACTGTAATTGTTCTGCACCTTTAGCTGCATCCCTTTTTGCCTGCAACTCCATTAGTTTGAGGTCTTTTTGAATGATAGTTATGTCCTTCAGAGCTCCAGCTAGAATTGAAGCAGCTCCACGAACACCATCTTCCAGTCGCCTTGACTTTGTTTTCTTGCCATTCAGACTAGAACTACCCTTCTTGCTGGAAACAACAGGCAACTTCTCTTTCAATTCCCTCATTGGAGTACCGTGGCCATCATTGTTACTATCTTCTTCATCATCTTCAATGACGGTAACCTGATTTTCTTTGGATCCATTTTGCTGCAATATGTCTACTCCTTTTTTCTTCTTAGCATTTTGATCTTGAACTGTAGCAGCACTACCCAAATCAAGTTCACTACGTTTCCTATTTCCATTGATATTAGATGTGGTTGTGTCCCCTGATCTAAATCCTTCATTTATGGGTCCCTCGGGAAGTCCGGCACATTTTGCAGAGGAGCCCAAAACTTGATCAAGCTGATCGAAATACTGCCAAGTACTAGGACTGCCTCCTATTTTGTTTTCTTTATCCTTTTCTTGCTTATACCTCTTTATCATAAATTCCATCCTATTTTTTACTTGCTTTCTTGTATATGATGCCGATAAATACCTGTTGATCTTCTCTGCAATAAGATCATAATGCTTGGAATCAAGGTTTCTATTTCGTATCACATTCAGCTTCACATCAGCAAACTCATCAAGCAAATTGTCTCATTTGCATCTTAGAGCCATAGTCGCTTCTTCTTCTCTGGTGCAGAACTAGGAAGTATATCAGAGGCATTTGGGGCTGTTTGGGGAAAAGACTCTTGAGAGGGTGTTGGGATTTGGGTGGAGGGAACCACATCATAATCCTCCTCATACTCAAGAAAATCAGATGGAACAGAATTCAAATCCATACCTCAAGAGATCTCCACGGTAGAGCTTCCACAATTGTGTCGTTGTTGAGGATAGCCCATCCTCTTTTGTTTGGGCATGTGAATGGTTCATGGCTGAGTAAGCGGCGGACTCAGCGGGGTATCAGCTCGACGGATTTTGGGGCATCAACCCGCGCAAAGAGCACCTTGCGATGCTAACTCCGTGCTGAGGAAAAATTTTAGTGCTGATTCAGCACTGGGTCCGGGCTTATAAAAATCCCCGTCATGTACATACTATAGATTCGTATAATATGATCAATGCGTAGAAAAGTTAACCATTGTGTGATACAAAAATGCATACATAGTATGTATTATATGTAAGTGTACAGGCAACTGGTATATATAGAAAAGATTGAATTGCATGGGATTAGCTTTTTGAAGATTGCTGAAGAGAAGCCTGAGAAAAAACGGATTTCCGATTTATTATTGCTTGGAGCTTGAGCGGCAAAAGTAGCTATTGCAGGGCGATTTATAGGTGGGTGGTTTCACTCGCATAACCGAAGGGGGGAGGGGTTGCTTTTTGAATTGCTTTGGTGGCTTGACGATTATGATTTGAGATGAGATAAGGATCTTTTGATCCATAAGAAATGGAATAATAAGGTTTAGATTGCTTTAAACTTTTAGGATCTCTTAGGAAAGCAAGTTTCTTTGTTACAAATATTTTGTTTTGTTAAAATTCTTATAAAAGCTGAGCCGCCACAATCTTATAAGGCAAAACAAGGAGATCAATTGGATGGATATTTGTGATTAGAAATTGAGAAAGAAAGAAAGATTTTTATCGTCCACTGAGACCAATCGGCCTATGGGATCCAGAAGGAGCGCAAAGAAACTTATTATCGGTCCGTTAAAACCCCTCCCCAAGGGTTTTCAAGGAAAAAAATCGCGGGCGAATAAGAATGTCACAAACCGCATAAGTATACATCATCATGAAATAAAGGTATATATACATGTCAAGTGTGTGCCCGAGGACATAGCTAATCTCGCATGTCCATAACCTCCTGAAGGTATGATCCCAGCAACTGTACGGAAGCCGTGCTCAATGTCACATGTAGGGACTGGCCAGATCCCACCAACTCAAAGATAGCCGCCCTCAGATTTGATCATATGCTGGGCAACTTTGAAGGGTATGAGATTCATCCTCAATGACTCCCATTTGGCAGCATTGACAGAGCCTGTCCTGGCGTGCTCACCAATCCACCTGCCCGTTGCAATTCGAAGTCTAGAACAGATTGAAATTGATCATAGAAAGCAGTTTAACTACTAAAGCAAGAAGACAGTAGATCCATAATTGATGGCAAGAGTTGAAACTTCATCAAAATTGGTTGGAAATGCTCCAAATGGGCTGGTGGGCCAAAATCCACCATAGAGGGCCAATTTAACCCTTATATGCATGATTACATTGATCCGGCAGGGTTCCAAAAGAGTTCTCTGCGCCAACATTCAGCTTCAAGAAAATATGAAAAAATTAAATAATCTAGTTAATCAGTATGATGTTAGGTTAGTCTAACGAATATTAAAATAGGGAACTCTAAAATAACTAAGGATCTATACTCGATCTAGAAGGGAACGACCAAGTTCAGCTTAAGTAAACTGGAATGTTAATTGTTGAATTTTTTGCTTTCAGTAAAATAATAAGATAAATCTAATATCTAGTTATGGATTTGCATTAAAAACATTACAAGGAACCTTAACGTAGGTCTTAAATATTATAATAATATAGAATAGAATAGAATAGAATAGAATAGAATAGAATAGAATAGAATAGAATAGAATAGAATAAATCTTTATCGTGGGGTTGCACTAATTGGCCTATGAAGGGTGTTTGAGGAAAAAAGGATTAGGTTCATGTCCAAGTTACAAAGACAAATACAAATACAAAGGGTTGTTTTGGAGGAAAACCGTGATAGGAATAGGTTGAAATACAAATACAAAAAAATACAAAGACAAAGACAAATACAAATACAAATACAAATACAAATACAAATACAAATACAAATACAAATACAAATACAAATACAAATACAAATATATAGATCATGGGGGAAATATAAATGTACACGTATCAGGTAGGTGCCCTAGGACCGAGCTGATCTCGGCGATCCATGATCTCTTGAAGGTATGATCCCAACCTTCGTACCGAGCTCGTGCTCAGCATCTCATGCAGGGGTTGGCTAGGGTGGACCAGCTCAGCATAGCATATCCTAATGGCATCATATGTCGGACAACTCTGAAGAGTGTGGCATTCGTCTTCCATAGCTCCAACCTGACAACGTTGGCAAAGCCTCTCCTGACGCAGTTCCCCAATCCATCTCCCCGTCTCAATCCGAAGATGATGTACACCTGTGCGGATAGAGGCAATGGATCTGCGCTTTTTCATGGGTAGATGAGTGCGCATGTAGCATTGCGGGCCCCACCCCAACATGGGATTTATGTGGTATTGATGCCGTCTTGACCTGTTCAAGAGTACTGGCATCCCATAGCTTGCTGAGGAAGCATGTGTCAAGGTATTGTTTGAGAGTGTGGCGATCTGCCTCCATTTGCACTTGGATGCACTTGTGCTCCTGCACATTCCATCTGGCCAGCCATTGAGCTCTCGCCAGCAGGCTTTTTAGACACTGAGGCCCCATTGCCACAGTGTAAGCGAGGTTAAGAAGACGAGTATTATTCATGCTGACCACCTTCTGGAAGTAGACGATGTGTCTGTCAAGGGCCTTTCCTTTGAAGAGGCAAGAAACCTGTTTCCTGCAATAGTATCTCGTATGGGACTGTGGGCTTCACCCGGGGCTTCACCCCCAGGGCCCATTCCAAGAAAGCTTTCTGCGCCTGCTCCAAGTCATTCCAAGTGGCAAGGGACACCGCCCCCGCACTGACCCCATACGTAATAACATGTTCTACTAGCACCTTTGATTAGATGCGACAGGGCCCAATCATATAGCTCTTTGTGGCTATTATTTTTCATTCCATAGAGTGCCTTCCAACCCCGCAATGCCGCAGTTTAATGGAATTGTCCCAGCCATGGCCGACTCGAACTCCACCCCCAAATATTTGTGTTTTGACAACACTTCAACATTTTGGCCATGATAAGTGAGGGTTGGGGTCCTGGTTGATGTGCTGATGATACGAGAACTACCTTTAGTCTTGGCTAAGTTGACGCAAGATGACTCGGGCCATCCGCAAAATGTGTCCGTGGCATCGAGATGGCATTGCATGTCCTGTTCGAGTGTGTGCTAGGAGGTCCACATCATCAAAGATAGATCACCGCCCGGTGGTCTACCGAGGAGTTGAGCCACAAGTAGCTCCATTATCGCGAGCCGATCAATATACAAAGCCAAGTAAGGGAGAGATAGGGCATCCCAATTTAGCGGTGGACGCCTAATCCGCCGCAGCCTTGTCCACGCCTTTTCCGAGGCAGTACGATCAAAAGCCTTGGCGGTTCACGGCAAAGAATACGTATCTTGTCATCGGTTCCCCCCGCCCTCAACCGTAGTCCGCTTAACGGAAGATATGATCTATGGTTGAATGTCTCAACCTAAATCCCGCATGCGAGTGCCCCCACTTGGCCGCCTTTGCCCATCCCTGCCAAATACCGCCGAGGATCCCTACGAGGAGCTTTGCAAACACCGGAAATGATCATGCCGGTTTGGTAATTGTCGGCAAAGGCGGGTCTCCTCGCCTTTGTAGATTAGGACAACCCTGCTAATGGTCCATTGCGGGGGAAAACCTTCCTGCAATAGAGTTGAAGAGTATTAAGTAATTTGAAATTAAGTATGAACGTGGATGTTTTCATTCTAGCTAGCATTATTTGACTGTTGATCGTGGGATGTAATTGTGTTTATTTTGATCATTAGACTACTTAGCTATGGTGATGGAAAAGTTATAATATAATATGCAAGTATTACTATGGCACGTTGCTCCGTGTAATTAATTAAGATGAATGCATGAGTGTAAGTCCTCCGGGGCTGGATTTCATTTGCGGTAGCTTGGAATTGTGGTTTTTTCTTGTGTTTGACAACGGGCGTTGTCACCATGGCGTAGGTGCTTCGTCCTGCTACCTCGCTTATAAGAGGTCCTCCAATGCTGGACGCTGCGTGGATGGATATGTACATATGAGGCTTACCCGCCCGAAATGGAGCAGGGCCTATCTGACGCACTATTGAATGTGGCATATAGCATTTGGATATGGTGTACTAACATTGGGTGCAATTATGCAGTGGTACGTTCGGGTAAGTTGATCATGTTTATTATTTGCTTGTGTATGATACTATATCATTCACTTGGCAACTTTAGACCCCCACTTAGTCCTTGTGGCTAACCCTGTGTATATGATGTAAACAGTTGGGCAAGGTGCTCTTGAGTGTAGTCGAACAATTGAGAGTAGCGGAGTAGTTGAGAAGCGGAGCTAGAAATCCATTAATTTTTATATGGGAGCAGCTGAGAAGCAGAGCTAGGAGCTAATTAATTTTTATATGTTTAAGAGTATTTAATTGCTTCCTGTTAAACTATAAGACAATTGAGAAAACCCTTGGATAATTGTGTGTATGATTTTAAAATATGTATTGTAGGGGATTTAGGTTTAGCTAAGAGTTATTCATTTGGGTTAATGGTTTATTTCTTTACCTTGAATATGTTTGACATTGAAGGCATCATATAAGTTTTTCCAATTCACCACCATGTGCAACAAATGTTGTATGATTCCAATGGCCAAGGGATAGGATCCCAAGTTTCCCAATACAGGTCCAAATTGGTAGGCTTGTTACAGATGGTACTAGAGCAGGTTGTTTGATCACGGATCCAATTTGGACTTGTATACAAATTTTTAAGTGGTTGGTTTGATGTTATTGCTCATGTGCAATTGAGAGAATATGGATATAGAAGGAGATATCGATGTTAATCTAGGTGGAGCTGCAAGAAATGAAGTGGATGATGTGCCTAGAATCTTGTAGGCTATACAACAGGTGCTGGAGCAAAATGCATCTCAATCAAAAAGGCAATTGAAAAGGTATTAAAGGACACCAAAAGGGAAGTCTTCACTGGTGAGAATGCCATTGGCGATGATGCAGATGCTTGGATTTGCGGTGTAGTGCTTTATCTTAATTTGATCAAGACCCAAGATTCAGTGAAAGCAGTCCTTGCTCAAGCAATATTAGGAGGTTTTGCTAAGGTCTCATGGGAGACTTGTCTAATCGGTAGGATGAATAAGACACTGGTCAAGGACGAGGTGGGTTCTGTCAAAAGCTTTCACTGCAAAAATTTGACAACAGGAGGTCCCCAATTTTGTGTCCCCAGCCATAGCCGTCTGCAGCGAGCAGAACCCAAATCAGAATCCCTCGTTTTCTGCCGAGCAGGTCTCTCCGTTTTCTGTTCTGATTTATTACGGCCCAGCCATATCTGAGACCTCCAGCACCGGGTTGGTCTGCTTCGGCAGGGGTTAGGAGCGAAAATTTGTGCGAATTCCGGTGGCGAGGTCAGGCGGGCTGCTCAAGGCAGGGCGGCACCGAGGAAAGATTAAACAGACTGTGAGGCTGCTTAGAAGCCTTAATGGTGGGGATTGTATATGGATTGTTTTGGACGAAGCCATCCATTGCGATCAGACTCACTGACTCAAGGTCTTGAAGCTCAGATCAAAACTCAAATCCTGGGCCCCATTTCCCAGTGCATCTAATTACCCTGTCAATCCGATGAATTGCATCTGAACTCCACTAAATCTGCACAGTTTATCCCTGTTTGATCTTCTTGAATCATTTTTCTCTTTCTTTCTTAGTTTTGATCTGTAATCCTGATGGCAGAATATATTTTATGATTTCAGCGAATATAATAGTCATATATATTAATATTTTTATAGATGAATCTGCAGATCTCTTGTCTTTTTTTGAGTGATGGTTTATTTTTGTAACAGGAGATGCAGCTCTTCTATCTATGTAATAGTTTTTCTATATTTTATTATAATATGAGACCAGTAGTACTTTCCTTTAGAACATAGATAGAAGTCTTCTCTTTAGTAAAGATGTATCCCTTTCCTTTTCAAAGTCTTTTCCTTACGCCTTTTCTAAAGGAAATTTGTTCTTTTCTTTTTCTGCTTGTTTTATATTATATTTTTCTGCAGGTGGAAATTCCTCGAGTTTCCCCTTCCTCCCTCCTTCGGCGCCTGCCTGAGCGCCTGGCTGGGCGCCTGCCCTGAGCGCCTGGGCACCTGTTTGGTCGCCTGGGTGCAGTGAAGGGTGGCGCCTGGTGAGGGTGCAGTGATGGGTGGCGCACGGGAATGACGTTTTGGCCTGGTGAGGATGCACTCCTTTTGAGCCAGTTTCCCGAACGCCGCCTTCCCCTGCGCGTCTGGGTGATTGGAGTTCGGGCCTATTGGATCGCCGAGTTTTGTTCAGCGGTGCCCTCCAGGGCCACCGCTTCTTTGCAGGTACTCTGTGGGTTTAGGGACTTGACCTGTTTCGCGTGGCAGCTCTTATGGTCTAGTGGTTTGATCGAGCTGGCTGAGTGGTCGGCACCACGGGATCTTTGCACCAGCATCTATTTACTTTCTGGTTTTATCCCGAGGAAGATGGGGATTTAGCGCGTGCGTAAGCTCGCACCTGGAGTCTCGGCACCCATTTGTGAAGGTTCTGGGATTCCGGGCGTTTGGTGAAGTTTTGTTTGTTGGAGGTATAACATGCTTGTTCTTTAGCTGCATAGCATGGATTTTTATATGTATAAATCACATGTGATTTTTTCCCATATGGTTTTAATCTGGGCCATGGTGATTATACTTTATTTTGAGGCCGCCCGTATTCCAGTTAGGGACTGGTCCGTCTTATCTTTGTCCTTATAGCTTCGGTGGAGTTCCGCGGACGTTAAAATTTTCCTTCCTTCCTTCCTTCCTTATGATTTTCTAGTATTTTTTTTTTTTCCTATTTTTTTTCTTCCTTAAATTTATCCATTTTCTTTTCCAACCCAAAGGGTTTTTTGGTTTTGGTCTCCTTCCTTTGCCTTGTTTAGAATTATGGATAAGGTTTTAGGCTGCACATTAGGCTTGCTATTGCATGTAGCCATTTGTTTTGTGCATGCTTGTCTTGCTGGTATTAAAGAATGGTGTGGTGTTGCTTTCCTTGTTTGTTGAGAATGACTTTTGCTTCTTGATTTTGGGGTTCTTCTTTTCATCTAAGTCCTTTATTCTCATATCTTCTATGTGTGGCATGTGTTGCCCCTTCTACTTTCTTATAATTCCAGTTAAAAGATTGGGTGTATATCTTTACGAAGTCCAGTTCTCCAGTTGTTGTAGATATCTCTTCCCATTGACATCCATCGGCTCGCCCTGAAATACCTATCAAATTCATTTGCCCCTTCGTCTTTAATGTTTGGATTGCGCTAAAAGTTGCTAGCTTTGTTCATATGGTAATAGCCTCAACATCGCCAGTATACCATGTTCTTAAGAATACCAATCATAGAGCTTGACTATTACTACAAGGGTTAAATTATGATCATTTTGTGATGAGTATCACCTTAGGGATTCATTACCTTCAATGAGCAGGTATCACTGTTAAGTAGGTCTAATCTCAAACACTCATACTAGTGTTGTCTTGTCATAGAATAACCTCAAACACCCATACTAGTGTTGTCTTGTCATAGAATAAATAATACTGTCTCATTCTTAATGTTACGGAACAAGATATTAACACTCTATATTGCTTGTATTTGTGAATAGAGGAGCACAATACCTGAAGCTTTATAAGCCCAAGGTACTATATACACCTAGGTAAAAGTATAATCTCAACATCTCAGTAGACTATGTTCTCAAGAACAACAATGATAGGGCTTGACTACTACTGCAAAGGTTAAACTGTGACCATTTGCAATGACTATGACAAACTAGGGATCCATCACCTTGAATGAGCAGGTGTCACTATTAACTACCTCCAGATCTCGAATACTTATACTGGCATTGTCTTGTCGTAGAATAAAAAATATTACCGTATTCTTAACTGGTGAAATCTAGATGTATGCTACTGAACAAGATAACACTCGTATTGTTTGCATTTGTAAAGAGAGAGACAATACCTCAAGCTTTTCCACCCCAAGGTACTATATACCTAGGTGAAGGCATGTGATATTTGCGCTATCTCCATCAAACAAATAACAATTGTTGTGAATATAATAAGATGAAATGGAAGACAAAAGTGTGGTAAGGAAAAAAAAAAAATATGGAGGGAAATAGGTAAAACTCTATCCCAAGCTCAAAATAGGTATGCACCAAATTGTGGCTCATGTAGAACAATGAAAATGACATAGTCCTAATGTAGTGGACTTGATGTGCATGCTTATGTTGATCATTACTCTGCACCATGTCAATGTTTTGCACTTGCAATCTTAGTTTTTTGTTTCATACTCTAATATTTGCATCCAACAAAAAGAAGTGCTCCTGACCAGCAACTTTAGGCACTCAAAATCAAACATGAGCATTTAAGCAATAATCTTTCAATGGACTTCGCAAATCAAAGGAAAATCCTGGCAATTGAAGACTTCATTATAACGTTGTATATTTTTAACATTGAATAAACATAAAATTACTATTCTCCAATTTATAAAAATGACTTAATCAACTTAAACTAAAATGTTACGTTATAACTCTACAATCTGTAGTTGCCTATTGCCTTATGTTTGAGCATATACATGTAACTTGGTAGAATTTTGTGAAAACATGGAGAACCCCTGAGTATGATGTGTGTGATATCTAGCTTCTAGTAACGAGTCTAGGCTACCATATTTAAGTTTTACAAGTTTGATATAGGTGTTCAATTTATCTAGTTGCAGCTTGCAGTTGAGGAGGTAAATTATGTGAATGTAGATTAGGCAATATATGTATATTCATGCTTTTTCTATACTTTGCAAAGAAAAATGAACAAGAACATGCTTGACATTATAGGCCTATAGGCGCTCTGAATTCCAAACTTGAAATAGAGACTAGCAATTATAATAATATGCAATAGCCGTTTCGTCCATTTAGCTCATTTGTTATTTTATTCGATCAACACGCTTATAGATATTTTATTTCAATGATAGCATGCCAAGCACTTTCTACAAAGTGCAAGCATGGATATTTGTTCGACTATCTCCATCATTGAAAACCACGAACATGAAAGTGAGACAAACACACGCTTATTATAGAAAAAGAATGCACTTCAAAAGAACAAGGCACCTAGAAAAAGAAAATGGGTAGGTAGATGAATATATTTTTACTTGAAAGAAAGGGATTCAAAGGTAATTTTGACACCTCCGGTTTTATTATGCGCAGCTCTTGGTGATGATTGCATTACGAATTGCACACTAGTAAATCTTTCTTTGATATTGCTCTCCTTCTTTAATTCTTCTTTTCTATTCAAAAGAAAGGATGATAGAGCTAGGAAGGTGTTAGACCCATGTCGCAAAAACTTTTAATCTGATCATGTATATCGACTAAGGGTGATTTTCCACTACAGTGCTTAAAATAGTATTATTACGTGACTCCAAAGGAAAAAATGTGACACATAATCAATGTTGTTTTTCCACTAGAGGATGTGTTTCATAGTCTCAAAAATGAGGCACCACAAAATACAAATATTGGTGGGAATACCATCGCACTTATTATTCAAGGTATAATTTGTGGAATATTTCCCTCGTCCTGGCTTTTTAAAGTAAAGCCATATATTAGCTACATACCTCATTAGCACTTGGAGGTTAGTGTCTAATCTACACATGGCTGTTCCTACAAATTCCATTTGGAGAACCAACCTATGTTTTCTCTTTCAACATCTTTCAGATATTGTGGACCTATACGCGATGTAATTAAGATGAGCCTTCAATGTTAATAATCTAGACTTGGGCACCTCAAAAGTCTCAAAATTTGCAAATGCTTTGGGACAATCTTTTATTTTGAATTTTTGGTTAAGGTTCGAGGCAAGATTTTGCTTAAATGAAGTGATGATGACCAATATGACCGATTGAGACTTTTTATTCCGGTTTGGCGGTTCAATGATGAATCCATGCACAATGTTAATGAGGGTCAGTCCAGGTTTCTTGCCGTAAAAAGGTTCAAGATAGCATATTCCATGGGCATGGGTGAAAAGAGAGATGTTTGATATATCGACATCCCCCAGGACTTCTCCTGCAATGCTTCGGGGAGGAGGAGGAAGAAAAAAGCGAGATAAGCTTGTCTAGTATCTAAAGGAAGAGCTACCTTTACTCTAGAACCTAAAGCCCCTTTTACTGTAGAACACATAATGCCTCTTAAAAATCGTATAGGTTAGATACTTAGAACAACAAAGTGCCTAGGCACTATGGATTACCCCAATACCATTTGTTGCTTCTATTGAATGTATATATGTGAAACCGAAAATAAAATTATAACAAAAATTAGCACGACTAATATAAAATGCACGACAAGGGCGTCCCGGCCAAGAAACATAAACATGTACGATGAGGGTGTCCCTTATGAGGTCAAGTCCGACCAACAAACATAAACATATACAAGGATGGTGCCCCCGCAAGGCGTCACAAACCGAAGAAACATAAACTAGCTCGCATTTGTCAAGCGACCGCCCCTTAACCGGCCGGGCCAACCCCCATTTCGCATGACACATGGCAAGATTCTTGCATTGGGCAACCGTCATTTATCCTATCCGATGTCGTACGACAAAAAAATTCTTGCATTAGATAAACTTGTTTATCGATAAATGGTTTAGTTAAAATGGAAAAAATGGATTCGATTACATGAAGTAAGCAAATTGCAATCAATGGTCCAGATTTTTTTTTTTTGAAGGACGACAATCTGTTACCAAGAAAATCAAGATACATCGAGAGGACTATGACATGGAACTCAAAACCTAGGAGTTCAAAATAGTCCATTAAGCAAAATCACCCATAAACAATGTATAATCAAAGTCCTTGTGGCACCTTTGAGGCGCTTTAATATCCTCATCACAATCATCATGTTCTACCACATTCAAATGATCATCAATAGAGATCATATTATCATACCATTGAATAATATGAGGTGGAATAGCCTCATGAGATGACATAATATTTATTTCTAGTTGCCTTCTTCCAATTGACCTATTGCCATGACTCTTTAGAGACCTTCAAGATAAGGACCATCAAGCATAACAACCCTAGAAGCACGAGAAGAAGAAGCATCAACTTCAGGGAAAAAATAAGAAACTTCTAAATCCAAAGTGGTGAAATAGACTTGGCTAAAGTATGCCAAAAGCTAAGATGAAAGCTTCTAACGTTTAGCTAATCTTTTTCAAATTTTGCTACCATGGAAAAATTAGTGGCTATATATAGCCAAATGGCGATTTTTAGGGGTCTAGGCAATTTTACTTGGCCGAATTTTATGAAGAGAGATTTCTTTTGAAAAAATAAAAAATAGCCATAGTTAAAACAAGTACTCCATTATTTTTTAGGATTAATGCAAACATTTCCCCTTTTCCTTAAAGAAAAAGGGATTAGCCTTTCTTTATATTATAATATTTATATATTAAATCATTAATAGCCAAACAAAAATAGATTCTTATTATAGACTTTTACACATCATCGCACATATGCATCTTCAAAAAAGGAACTGTAAGAGATGGCCAATATCCCTCTAGATGCCCGAAAGTTTGCATAACATCTTCCTTCAAGGGTTAGAGATAAGTGTAATTTGATCACCATATCTACAAGGTGTCGTTGCATTGAATGTAATTTAGACTATGGATGTTATAAGCTAGCTTGTGAGGTTCTATTAAAAGTTTTTTAATATTATTGTATGTTCGTTGATTGTTAATTATTATTTGTAATTGTAGTACAATTATCTAAAGCTACAGAATTTAATTTAAATTTTTTTCTTTTTCTAGTTAAACAAGGTGCTGCGCACGGAGGGTTGCCCTCCTGTGGCCTTAGGGTGTGTTTGCTTGGTTTTCATTTTGTTGTTTTTTTATCTTGTAAAGCATCAACAACAATTCCAAGACCTAGATATGGCACCTATAGGAATCATCCCATATATGAGCATTGATCAGGTAATCATGCGATCTTCTTTCTATGGTTTAAGTTTGGACTGTGGATGGCCAAGACCAAGAGTGCTAATCTAGAATTTTCATTAATAAGGTGTAAGAATGGTATCAATATGATGTAAGAGTGCTTGAGCCATAACTTATTGTCGGATGTGTTGTTGAATTCCTATAGCTTAAGTTTGAGATGTAATCACTTTACAAAAAATTAGTTGTAGGCGGTTGGTGGATAGTCTAGGCCCGAGGGCTAGGTCTCCAAAGAAATAAATACAAGTCGCCTAAGGCTTTATAATATGAAATACAAGGACTTGGACCTCCACCAAAATACCTAAGGTTTTATAACATAAAAATCTTCGAGGACTCGAACCTCTAGTAAATGATTCAATGTTCTAATAACATTGCTTTAATCAATAAACAATGAGCCTAATGTGATTGCTTTTTTCTATTGTATCTATTTCTCTTATTATATTTTTTTCTCACAACCCATTCGATTGTTGTAGGAGTATACAAATGCGTAAAAAACGCAAATCAAAGAATAAACTTATGCTAGCATATCGTTTTTGTGGAACTTGGTTGCTATACTTTGCTCTAGCTTGATGCATTCTTTTTGTGTGTTACACCTTGAGGGGGTTGCTTTTAATTTGACGCTTGATGCTTAGGGGGGCCTGAGGTGCCTTTGTTTAGACATGTAATTCCTTATAAGATAAATTCCATACTTGTTGATCTTTAGCATCCGGCTCACATGTTCGGACCTGGACTTGTTTGTTTTATCAGGACCTAAGCGTATGCAATTGGTAAGTTATGAAGATGACCTACACTTCAAGAGTTCGTTTGGGCAACCAACTTCAAGTTTATGTTTATCTTCCGGAAGAAACGGAGGCCAAGATTTCTTGTTCCTTTTAGTATAACCCAACTATTGAATCAATGCAATACATAGAAAAATAATAACCAGACCGTTACGCTCATGATGTCTTGATCCGTTATAGTGAGTTGTTAATGGTCTCGCTTTTAATCCCATCTTGATTTATATGCTTAAATATATAGCATTCTTCTTCACCGATTTAGATAACCCATAAAAACTATCTTCTTTTGAATCCACACATTTTAGAACATAAAAATCATGAGTTTTCGTGAACAAAGAACCCCATGCCTCAATCGCGACAAAAACCGTCGGCGATCTTCAATGAACTTAGTTTCATATTTTTGAAGATTGGCCTTTAGCTTGTCAAGATCCTCTCAGATCACATAAAGAAAAAATTGATCCGGTTTCCTTTTATACATCTTAAAAAATGACTTCAAAAAAGTTAGTTGTTAAATGGAGTATAATTAGTTGTTAGAATTTGACAGAATGAGGGTGGCGACATGGGCGATCATATTCATTTAGATCTAAAAAAGTTTAGCATCCGAGGGGGCTAAAGCGGATATATTCATTTAGATGTAAAAAGTTTACATCCTGAGGGAAGAGAATATTTCTGCTGGCAATCCAAGGGCTTTGATCCGTTTCAAAAAGACGCTTTCCCTATCTTCTATATACCGCATAGGACCATAAAAATTTGAAAAACATATTTAGGTGTTGTAAAATATGCCAACAAAATTAACTAAATCTTGACATAATTAAACAAAGAGCCTTTTAGAAACACGCCGACGGATGTGAAGGATAGACATGGTACGTAATTTAATATTAGCGTAGAAAAACCGGCCTTACCCTTCTCGATGGCAACCGCTATAGCAACTTGTAGTGTTCAAGGTTTCAACCTCTGAAATTTGAATTGTATTACAAAACATGTCAATACTAATAAATTTTACCATACCCCTTACTATGAAAAAATGGGAGCTCATTTCTCTCCTAAAAGTGACAAATATAATCTGAGATTCAACATCACAAATCGGGAGACGTCTTTGGTGCATCTATGGCTCCAAAGAAACTTGTAGCTTTGAGATCTAGAGAAGTTGGCAAGAAAACCGTGCTCATGAGCAATAACCAGTAAGCTTTTTGCAAGATTGATCACCATTCCCTCTGAAAAAGTGAAATGCCTTGCATGGAAGAGAGGGCCAAGAGAGCAATGCATAAGATGTTCACATGGACTACTTCTTTTAGAGATACATTACATCTTTTGAAGGTTCCATTCCTCATCACATCCCTAAGGCTAAAATGCCAAAGTAACGTATTATATAGATAACCCACAAGGGCAAACCTTACAACGATTTACATGCCCAATTGTTCGAAGCTAGGAAAAGACTTGTTCACCATGAAACTCGTTTAGTTTTTACAAAGATGATAGAATGCCAAAAAAAATGTCAACTTTTTGTGATGCTTTATACCTCAATTAAGTATCATCCTTATGTTTAGTCGGTAGAGAACCGGCAAACCATCTTGACGAAGATGTCAGAAACCCTTATTTTAGGGTTTTGCTTGTTTAGCAAACCAAGGGACACATTCTTGCTAAGCATAAGTGTGGTTTGTGGCGTCTGAAAGAATCAACTGCTCTACCTTTAAGTCTTCATCAAGCTTTCATCAATGGCATATCTCGAATGGCCAAAAAAGAGTTGTATTTTCGAACTTGGCGGACCTAGCGAAGTGTCATTCAGAAAAAGAAAGGGCAATTTGTCTTCTAATTCCTATTAACGAAACATGTATTGGTCTATTGACACAAAAAGCTAACCTTTTAGTCTTAAGGAGGCCACCCGATATCCTTCAAAATTTGTGAGCTTGGTTCTCTTTGTTGTGGACATGCCCTCTTGATTTGACAAACCCCACGCATGTGGCATTTTTCCAATATCAACACATTTATTTAAAATGACAAACCGTCATGATGCTTCCATTAAAAAGAAGTTCACGAAAAAGCTTGAAAGGGGCTCAAAATTTTTACGTGATCTCTTGCATTGATCAACTCCCGATACCATAAATCTGCCGATTGCGAGAAAGATTTTAGCATTGGTAGCTACGTGGGCTTTGAACCCGCATTGCCATTGACAAGATCAAGGCAGATGATTTCTTGATTTCCTCACCTCCACTGCTAATATCACGAAATAAATTCCAAAAATGAGTGAAACCCGTGAAGCCCCAAATGCAAAAAACACTTGAGAAGATGGATGGAGCAATTTGAAGAACCATTTAAGAGCCCAAATGCTACCGCATGCTTTTAAGATGCAAGAAAACGTCATTCGGTTCGATTAAAGCCCTCCTCTTGCATCTTCTCACATATACTTACATCAGATACCACCGGGTGCAATTGCTTGGTCGGTGTCTTCTTTGTTCCACCATGACAAGGATTTAGGTGAGATCTCCCTCATCTTGGAAAGCAAAAAGCGAGGGATTAGGGCACATCGTAAACCGGTACCAAATGACCGAGAGTTTACAGAAATAAGAGGTTTGGAGCAACACCAAGATATTCTAGGGATATTCTAGCATATACCTAGGATATGCCAAAACCCACATAAACAAGGGTTTGCCCCCTAGGGCAACCCAAAAATAGCTAAGTGAAAGTTTATAGTACATAATTCAAAAGTTTCACCAAGTCCAAATATATATAAATGTAATAATAATAATAACTTTAGCCAAATTTATATCACAAAATACTGCAAAATTTTTGAAAAATAGCCAAACTTGAAGAATACAAAGAGCAATAGGTGCATTCGATGGTCTTTGAGGGCAACACCACTAGAACCGAGGTAGAGCATCTTCTATAGCCAAGGAATGCAAAACAACCGCAAAGGTTGATCATGAATAGATGAAGAACTAACAATGGGAGCTTGAATGTGAGAAGAAGGATGGTTGAACAGATGCTTGAGATGCACGAGGACCTCGACAAAAGCTAGCAAATGCCTCCCTTATCAGGAAACAAGAGAAAGCAATTATTCACATGAACAATGGAAAAAAGTGTGGCTAAGGGACAGGTTCAGACCACTAATAACAAGATTGAATCTATAGACTGAATGTTGAGACATGCATTCAACATGGAAGTTGTTTTTGGTCAAGAAGGTGGTCAAGTATTAGCTTGACTTGGACAACATTTTGCTTGCTAGAATTAAGAAGATTCAGTTTGGAAGTGTGGCAATCTTATGTCAAAGAAATAGTATTTTAAAGATACATGCACGCTAGAGCGTAAAAACTGTAAATAGGACATGAAGTAAATTCCATGATGGTTGCAAAGCAAAACCGTATAGAGGGATGCTTCTCATAATTTTTTAAAGCAAGATAGAGGCAACAACTGAAGCAATTAATACTCAACTAAATGAACTAACTTTTATATCAAGAAGTGCCTTTTGTATAAATCATACATGGTAAGATGATCCATGCCGAAAAAACTTATTTTGATGGGCCCTCCTTATCCAAATACATTTAATATTTATAGTGATTTGTTTGCAAAACTATGATTATGAAAGGATATTTCAAAGAATGCCGCATGGGAAGTCTCCTTCTGGATATCTCTCATTGCACTATATTTCGTATTTGATTTGAAGAAACTCTCCATTAATATGTTGATATGAAGATCAGTCTACTAGAATCTATACTATCAATTCTAAGCTCTAATATATTGAGCTCTATTTATAAGAAGAGTTTGTAGACAGAGGAAGTGAGCTAAAATCTATAGGCATTGTCCGTTCTAAGTTTGTGGAACTGGCACTCATGCCAGCCAACATATCATTTGGTAAATGATATGTGCATCTTCGAAATTTAGATCATGCACTAATGTGCTGATAGTAAGTTAGGTTAATTTGCAGCGGAGAATACAATAACATCAGTCAATAGCAGGTGTGCACAGCAATAGGAAGACTTTGAGTAAATGGAAACTTCTTAGTTTTATCTGCATAAAAACATCATCTTGGGGAAGTAGCTGATGCCAAGTCTTCTGATGCTTTTGTTGATTCTATTAACTATCTATGATAGTTTAGGAAAAAAGGAAACTTCCTTCTTTGCTCTTAGGGAAAGGTCATGGCAAGAAAACATTGCTAAGGAAGCAGTGACATGCACTAATATCTCAAATTCTGCTCTCCAATTACCACTCTCACTACATGTTGGCTCTATACTTTTCTGAGGCAAATAGAAATTCCAAGCCAGATTAACTTCTCCAAATACTTCGATGATGTTCACCAGCATTCAAAATTGCTTCATAATATGCCAATTTTCTATTTTGCTTGGCCGTAGGATGCAGAAATATGAAATTTAATGGTAGAAATTATGCCACGTCAATTTTTACATGACGTGGCAGTCAAGTGGACAAGCTAGAATTTCAGGAATTGTTGTAGGATGGTTAGGCAAGCCTGCTAATGATTATTTTATTTTTTTTAACCAAAAAATAGGAATAAAAACTAGCAGTAGGGCAGGCTTGAGAAAAGGGTAGAAGGGAGTTGAAGGTTGCTTGCACACATTAGTTCCTACTCTAATGATATGCATGTCCTAGATTCATATGATTTCCTTACTAATGGAGACCGGTTCCTATATGCATGTTTCTCAATTTGTGCATGGAAGTGCTTTTGCTTGTGTTGGCTTATTGATCTATCAAGAAGATTAAACTCTAGTTTTAGATAGGAGAGAATTTACTTTGGGCCTTATGGATAACCCTATTTAGAAGATATCAAGTCTCCTTGCCTTTGTTAATGCGTCAATTCTAGGGGAGACAGATAATATGGAAAGCTATATTTTCACCATGTGCAAATGAGTTACCATGTAACTGATCTTTTTGCCATGCCAAAAAACTGTTTCTCAAATAAAAATTCAATGGATCTATGCTTTCACAATTATACAAAAAAGTAACACTATCATGTCATTTGTGAAGCTTGGGAATATAATTGTTTGACGTTATTCCTTGACTTTGCATCCATCAGAAGGATTCTCGAACTAGATTGCCATCTCCATGCCCAAGGGGAGGAGAGATAATATAGTGTAAAGAAGACCTTAATGGGAGTGCACACATGCATTGGTATGTGGATAAGGATTTAATAGGCTTGCTAAGGATGAGTTAAGCAAGCCCATTAAATGTTTTTGCAAAATTGTAAGAATGTGGATGCAAGAAGGGGGAAAGCATATAGTGATGTAGTCCAATTGGCTCAGGATCAATTTTAGAATGTTGAGCAATCTCGTCTACACTTAGCAATCCTTAAAAGAGATCCGTGACTTTGACCAAAGAATGCAAGTTCAAATGATAAACCCAAATATTTGTTGATCTTCCTTTTCAAAACCAAGCCCATTTAGAGCATGCAATCACATATAACTTTGAAGACTATAGGGCTGAACTATATATTTTTGTGACTTATATAGAACGAAATGTAACCAAAGAAGCTCAAGAAGAAAAGCTCCACCGCCAATGACATTAGTCTTATACCAAGAATACAAGGACTAATAAGTTTTGTCTAAATTATTGCTAAGAAACCAAAAGTTAAAAATGTCGATGAAAATGATCTTATTATTTAACTCATTTTTTCAAGCGAGCCCATGGTATGCTTCTCCATTATCTTATTAAAAATAATCCTTGCATTCTCAAATCTATGCATGTAGTATGCACCTTCATAACGTTGGTTCCAACCAAAACATCGACTCTAATCCAAAGAGAGCAAATTTGAAATTACCTTCGACGTGGGCACCCAATGTGAACCTCCGTGGCTACACATCAAATCCCATCTTTTAAGAAAAACTTAAAGCATTCTTCCAATGCCACCATTTAACTTGACTTACATCATAACCATGACATATCTAAAAATCACAATCGTAATTTTGTTATGCTTTGCAAATATCTCAAAGGAGAAACCCTTTTTTCTCCTTATTGTTTGATAGTCAGTGAATAACAAGATTGTGGGAGATGTCATAATTTTCTTCCATAGAGGTTGAAAAGCATACATAATATGAAACAAAGCTCAAAGAATTAGATCTCCAATAGTAATTGACCACGGGAGTTCGCATTATTTCAAAAGGAATGTTGCGCTTTGCATGCGAAAGGAGCAAGAAGGACAAATCAAAAGCCCATCATGTTCTTTTTACTCTTATTATCATATGATATGGAAGTATTGCTTTTGATTTCCAAATTTCTACAAACCGCACATAACTCATAGACCCCAAGCATGCTCTACTTTAGTTATAGTGAAATATACTACAACACGCAGCTAGAAGAAGACTTACGCACAAAACTGCATGTAGGAATATTTTACTTGAAATGTTTAGGTAATGTTATAATAAGAGAATTTGACAAAACCAATTCAAGTTGCAGTTGTGTTGTTGTATTACATAAAGCATCATAGAATCAAGTACATAGCAAGGGCACCTGGTTCTTACATAGAATGTGTATAAACTCGTTTTGAGGGCCTGTCACATATATCTTGTCATTTACTATTCCAGAGGACTGCTCTTGTGCACTGTTACTAGAATCTTTGATGCTTTAGAGCTCTACATATTAAGGCATGATGGGTACTCGTATCCTGAAAGATGGCAAATGCCATAGGATCATGTGAATGAGAAAGCAACTTCCTAACCTTGGCACCAGGGCCCCAAGCTTATTTGCTTGCTTCATTGTCCAGGAACAAGCTTGTAGCTATTGCATCAATTCGCACGGGGTCTCACTGTGCTACTTCTGATTGAGACAGGTAGATGGGAGCGCCGCGAATTGCCGCGAGAAGCGACTATGTGCCTGCTTGCCGCCATCAAGTTATTGAAGATGAAAGCCATACTCTTCTCGAAGTTGCCCCCGCTTTTGAGATAGTCCTAATCATTTTTGACCTTTTTAGCATTCCATTCCACGCTTCCACAACTTCTCGAAGCACCATCCATGCATGACTTGGCATTATACATACTTGAGGTTCTAGATAAACGTCCTCGCAATTACCGAGCCCCTCAAGAGTCATTATCTCCGCTTTGTCTAGTATCATCATTACTACAAAGGTTTTTCCTTGAAAACCTTTTCGAAAAGTGGGTTTTTATTCCTAGTAGTAATGATTGTACTAGCCCATTGTATGGGTCCCATGACCTATTGATCTCCTGAGACGTTAAAAAACTATTCTATTCTATTCTATTCTATTCTTCCACCTATTTCATTTAAGATTGTAGATAGAAAAAAGTAGTCGCCTAGATTTTGGAAGAGTAGCCCGCATCCAAAGGTAAAGAATTATTTTGGTTTGAAAGACTACAACTCACATACTTCCCATGTCAATCGTCCAAACAACCAGCAGACCAAATGCATATTTTTTGGATGTCCGAGATTGCAAGAAATAATGGAATAGAGGGTTAAGAATGATCACCAAACATCTTCCTGCATATTGGTTGGAGTGCATCATCCTACCTGGTCATATGCTCCTGCCATCTATAGCAGCTGGAATGCTGCAAAATAAAATGCCGCTGAAGCAATAACAATATTCAAGAGAATCTAAAGAAGATTCCTTTAAGGTAGCATCATGTGTATTAACAAAGCCAAGAGTCTAGTCAATCATCATGTCTCTGATTACAATGCTAGTTGTGGTAGGCTTAATGAAACAAACACAAAGTCATTGGAAAACTCACACATCACAATTCTCTTCATTCGAGGTATGCAAATTACCTTGCAATGTGGCGATTGTCGTGACTTGGTACCATTTTAAATGCCAAAATAATTAAAATGCAAATATAATCAGATTAACACAAGCCACCAAGATCCTTGTTATTCCCTTTCCTTAAACATGTCCATCCATGGACCTGGGATTCCATTGTGACAAGGATAAAAAGAAACTATTACTATATCCCTCCACTCTCTCCTTGGCAGGTCGGGTGGAGATTGCTAATTCTGTAATTGCCAGTACTCGTGTGTACTCCTCGTCCATGGTAGCAGATAAAGCTTCTTATAAAAGTATTGAGGTGGCAATAAGAAAGTTCATTTGGCAGGGATCACATAAAGTAGCTTGGTCTGATATTACCAAGCCCAGGAAGGATGGAGGTCCTTGGTGTAAATATTTCTTCATTCAGGCTCAGGCTTTGGCTGCTAAAATGATATGCGGGGCTATTTATTCCACAAATCCTTCTCCCCGCATTGAAGTTGGTTCAAGATTAGGTTAAGGAATCTCATCCGCTTGGGAGCTCTACCCTTAAGCACCAACTCCCGGACTACGCTTTTTATCGAGTCACTCCAAAATCGGTACATCTAATAATGAGAAGGATGCTTACTACATGGAATGAAGCAGCTCATTGTTTCAGACCTCCTGAAATGGATGCCAGATGTCAAGAGATTAATATGTTCTGGCACCCCATCTTTGTATCTGATGATATTGGATGGCTAGTGTTTAAACATCCACAGAAATACATGCAATGGTATAATGTTGTTATTTGAAGGTTGCTAATCTAAGAGATAATAACAGATGGTCGATGGGAAGAGATAAAAAGTTAAAATCAAGGGTTCCACTATTGATAAAAAAAATTATCGACCCTTAATGAATTTTGTTGAACATCATCAGACCTGGCTTTAGCTTCTAATTGTTGGTCTTTAAACAAAAAGTTGGATAATGGGTCAAAGCTATTTACAATGGACTCAACCAAATGGCCTTCTCGAAGCTACGATTTGTAGCATTTCAGAATGAACGGCAATTAGCAACCAATTGTGCCAAAGGATGGAAGATATACATGGCAAATAAGATAAAAGTTTTCAGATGGCTGGTGTTACACCAAAGTCTGCACACAAACTCGGTCAGAAACAAGTATGATGCTGGACCCAAAAGGAATGCCCTCTTGGATATGGAGTCAACGAAACTTCAAATCATGTTTTTGAATGTCCATGGCTAGAGGAATTCTGGACTTGGACTTCACAATTGAATAAGGGCTCCCCTGGAGATCTGAGGCAGTTCTTAGAATCTGACTCTAAAATAGTTGCCACTACTAGAGCCCTATGCTGTTGGAGTATTTGGAAACACAGAAATCGGATTGCCGTAGAGAAGGAATAACCCAATGTCATATGGCTTAAAGTGTGTTTGCCGAGTTTATTAACCGATTCTACCATGGCTGACAAATCGACCAAAGGGAAAGAATATGATAAATAATGGGATAGAATTGGGAAATTCAAGGGACGATTCAATTTCTTTTTTTTTATTACTAACTGATGCTAATGGTTTACTTCACAGAAGACTGACTGAAGCTGGAGCCCCCTCTAGATGGGAAGAGGACATTATGACCAGAAGTGATTTGGCTGATACTATGATCATTCTGAAACAGGAGGTTGTACATGCTATGGCATTGCAAAGGATGCTAAACAAAAGGGAAGTCTAACTGTACAACAATATGAAACTATTCTTCATGCACCTCTTCCATAAATGGCAGCAGAAGAGGGAGGCACATGTCCTCTTATTTCTGGATTTCACATCTTACTCCATTAAGCAGTTGGATAAGATGCTTTGCATGTTTGGCAACACTACAGTTGAAGATCTTACAATTCAGGACTTGATAGAGGCTGCCAACCGAAATATATAGCTATATAAACTTGATCTAAGCTTTGTTTAAATCTATAGTCTAAGTCACAAGCATTTTAATGCTTAAATTTTGTAGTATACTTAAACGCTAAGGGGATGAACCATGACTCGCAAATTCTCGAGGCCCCATCTAAGACTAGCCTCAGAGTGAATTATTCACTCATTTTCTTTATGTATCTTTTTTAAATAAAATATAAAAACTCCACCTTGCCCTCAAAAAAAAAAAAGGGGAGGGGGGAAGAAAAAGGGTTTAAGGGAAAAAAAAAAAGTTCAAAGCATACCCTTTGGTCTTCATAAACTTTTATCAAGCTTCGTGATCTAAACTTTCCTTCATATAGGGAGTGACACCTTAAATCCCATAAAAAACATATACCTTACATGTATTCTTAAGCAAGATAGCCTTTATTATAGGAAGAATTGATACAGAATAAGTTCAATCACTAGAAACAACTTTACATAGCCATTGTTCTGTACAACAGCTTAAGACGTAGCCAAATATGCATGTGCTACCATGGTTGCTTCCTGCTAGTCTTTAGCTTAAATTGTGAGATGACATTAGCAAAAAATGCAATAAACTACTCGAACCTGGATAATATAATTTCCTCATTGGTCTATAGCAAGGAAACATATAGCTTGTAAAATATCCTCCATCCAAAACAAGGCTCTTCCTGCAAGCTAAAACCTTAAGCACACAGAAGCTGCGTTATCAAAGCCCTAAACGTAAAAGCCAGATGCAAGGAGCCTATAATCATTCCAATGCATGTCTCGAACAACACTGTGAGGAAAAACCCATTCTTTGAACCCAAAAATACCTTGGAAGATCTTAAAACCCTCAGAGAACCCATTATACGAGGTCCACAACACACCCACATAGCCAGAGGAAGCTTGGCGAAGATGTCCACCATCAGTATCACACTCCCTGATACCTATCAAAGTAAGGGGTCAAGTGCGCGAACTCAAAGCCTTCATAACTATAAACCTTTCAAGCAAAGAGACAAACTAGCTTTGGATAGACACGGAATTTACCTTTGTGGATGGAACTGGTTCTTGATCATCAAAAATGACAAAGGAGGGGCAAAACTAGTGGTTTTGTAGTCGGATCGAAGAAAGGGAATGTTGTTAAGAGTTAGATTCAATGAGTTTTATAATTTTTTGTAACTGTTAGATGCTAAATTGTTAGATCTGATGGTTAAGACAATGACATGTAAGAAAAATATGATGTGGCGAACCACGTGGATAGGCTAGAATTTTAGCAATTCTTGTGGGGGAGGGGGGGTTAGGCAAGCCCCGCTAAAAAATAGACATTGCACTGCAATGTCTGCTCATGATAGCAATGTCATGCATTATAGCAACATATATAAAGAAGAAGAAGAAGAAGAAGAAGAAGAAGAAGAAGAAGAAGAAGAAGAAGAAGAAGAAGAAGAAGAAGAAGAAGAAGAAGAAGAAGAAGAAGAAGAAGAAGAAGAAGAAGAAGAAGAAGAAGAAGAAGAAGAAGAAGAAGAAGAAGAAGAAGAAGAATATTCTCTTTGATTCTTCTAATCTCTTTTATATATTGCAAAATAATTCTAATGGAAGATACCAATGGTAGACAGGCATAAGTATCTATGACAAAAATGCTCTATGGTTATGGAATCTCACATAAAGAAAGGAGATATGCTCTAAAGAGATCATACATTTATTAAGATGGAGTTAATAAAAGAGATGATATTTTTTGAGAAGCATGGAAACTAAATATAATGAGATGTTTAATGGTCTACATTTGTGACGTTTATGTTGCAATGATGGCACAAAAATGATTCATGCTAAAGACAAAGTTTTTACCATGTTTTAAGATTCTATGTTGGAAGCTTCTATGTTATTTGTGGACCCCATGAAAAATCATGCTACGGTCTAGGATTTTTCTTTTAATAGCTTGTATGGCAAAAGCTAACTTATCTACAAATAGCACAGTTGGTCTAAAACCTTATATGCTTGGAGAGGTTGCGGCAATAAGCAAAAATGCTTATATGCTTAGAGAAGCGGATTCAAATGGACGATAGACTCTAATTTAGCACTTTATCAAAAAGATGCTAAGGATTTTTCCATTTACTACGGTTTTGAAGCCTAGACGAAATGTATTTTTGAGAAGAGTGTTTGGTCCACTTTTTGTGACCCTAGAACACAGGTATGGCGCCAAAATGGCCGCTTCATTTTCTGATCTATGATCACATTTTGTATTTGGGGCTTTTGCTTAAACGGCCGCCCAAAAGGCTTGTTGGTTCAGATCATTTTGTGGAAAAAGCATTCGCGTTTTGCTTAACCTGGAACGGATAAATCTGTGCTGGCCAATATTTCATGGCAGAGAATCGTATGCACAAGAGGTCACCTAAGTTTGGTCGAATTTGTGTTGGCCAAATTTTAATGGCGGATTTGTTACAAAATAGGTCTTTGCCAGACGAAAATAGACAGGGCAGATGTGTTGGGATACCACTTGTATCTGTATTTGCCTGATGCTAGCTGGACATTCTGCTTTAGGAGCGAACTGGTGGATTTGCTCTAAGGAGCATTTGAAGCTAGTCGATTTGCTCTAAAATGGAGTTTAACAGGTATTTTATACTCTGCTCATATGCTCTTATGCTATGAAATGATGATTTCGACCAGTATTAACTGTTTGCAAATATCTAGAATATGCTCATCTCCATAAGATATGGCATACTTGGAGTCCTAATCTGGATTTATTGACAGCATATGAAGCCTTTGCAAGATTCTTAGCTTCAGGCCATAATGATAGTGTTTTAGATAGATTTTTTTGAAGATTAGTCTATCTCCTATTTGCTGTAGAGATCAGACAGATAGGCAGAAGTTGCAAAAAGCTGCCTTTATGTCCTTTTCTAAAACTAGCAGCAGAGATCTGCAAAGATGTTTAGGTTCTTTTTGAGGAACTTGGATGCATATTTATGAGCGAAACTTGGTGTTTTTATACTTCAAACACTGTTAACATGTGTTATATTTTATTAAATCATATTTGCCCAAGGAAATGAGGTAGATTTAATAATGCTACATACGATCTGGAATAACTTGTTTGCAAATAAGCATGATTCAATGCTTTGTGATTTAACAAAGTTTTTACCTCATATTACAGTTAAGATTCAAGGCAAATACTGGCACAAGCGGATTCAGCCAGTGACTTAAGGACATGGCTGGATGCTAATAGATAATATGATCGAAACGTTCCAGTAATCCAACTGGCTACTTGTGAACATGGGTGCACATTCTAAGGTTTGAGTTAAAGATTTGATTCATTTGGATCTGGAAGTCTTGCATTGATAAATGTACAGACTTAACTTATGCTTCTTTTACATTCTCTACATGAACATGCTAATACTTTTGTTGGGCTTAGTAGTGTTGTAAAGAAGAGGCTTTACAAGTAGATTAAAAGAATATGAGCTTAAGTGTTATCTTGTTTAAAGCATTAAGGAGAGTATGAAATCTGATTTTTACATCTAAAAATTTGAAGATATAAGAAAATTATCATGCTATTGAACAATTATCAACATGACCAGCTGGATTTGGGACTAAGAAATTAGTTCTCGTCTAATGGGAATGATTGATAATTGGGAAATTATAATGCTAAATATGCTACTATTCCATCCAATGCTTTCTAGTTAATGTCACCTCAGGGCAAAAGGATACAATTGGTGATCAGTGATAAACTGAGAGACCCAATGTACCTTTTGGCCCTTGCACATTTACCATTATCATGCTAATTGTGTATTGATTGGCTGCAGGTACGGGTTCTCTCCTCTAATTGTCTCTATTTTGCTGTTAGAGTTGGCGTTAACGTGGAATTGGAATAGCTGGATTCGTAAATGGAACAAGCTGTACTTTGACAGTGATACAGATAAGATATGTATACAAATGTGTTTTATACAAGATGGCAAGTATACTCTCTCGTCTTTTGTACTCTATATATTTTGTACTTGATTACTACTTGAAAATTAAATGGAAAACTTTATACATTCTTAAGATGGCTATCTGATTTCTTGTATTCTGGATGCAAAACTTTGAAATTGACTAGACTGAAAAATACTTATTGTGATATAATCTTTATACATCTATTTTGCTATATATGATCATAATTCCAACCAAATAAAGGTTACCTTTGGCTGTGGCTTGGGTTTTACCCTTGATGGATATTTGGGAAACATTTACATCTTGAATGGAGCTATATTTTGTATTTATATGCATATATGGTGTAAGTCTAGATGTAAATATGTAAAGAAGAAGAAGAAGAAGAAGAAGAAGAAGAAGAAGAAGAAGAAGAAGAAGAAGAAGAAGAAGAAGAAGAAGAAGAAGAAGAAGAAGAAGAAGAAGAAGAAGAAGAAGAAAATAAAGAAATTTTGGGCGGTTGATGAAGTGACAACAATGAGTAGCAGCATTTTTGTCTAGAATCAATGATCTGGCTTTGAATAATCTGTTTCTTCTCTTACCTATATTATTAATAAATATTTCATTTATGGTAACCATAATGCTCTAATACTAATGTTTGCCTAATATCTGCCTAATGTCTGGGCTAAAGGGCAGCGTTTATGTTGGGGGTTTAATAACCCAATATGGAGATGTAACAATTCGGAATGGCCTTCGAGGTATGTCATTAATATATTATGTTTACCATACTATGTTTATCTACAATAGTTATAATATAGTACATGTATTTACTTGACATATACCATGGGCTAATGGATAAGGGAAACCTTTGAAAAAATAAGATGACTTGGCTGAATCGATGCACAATACCAAGTATGGGAGATTTCACTTCACTAGGTCTTTGCAGGCTAAGATCGAATAGCGCAAATGCCAAAAAAACTTTCGGTGCCGCCAGAATTAAATGGGCCGCTGGAAATTAAGGACGGGCAGACCTCCGCACATATCTACCACTTTGAGAAATGGCTTTATGGAATGAAGCCCGGAACTTGTTGTTGAAACTCTGTTTGGCGCTAAAAATCTCCTGTTAGCATTGGGTGATCTTAGCCGGTTCTCCAAGATGCCAAAGGGTGTATACGAGCGTGGTCCTGGAAAGAAAGCTAAGGGATCAAACTCTGGCGGTTTTCCTTCAAGAAGGCTGGACAAAAATAGCTTCAGCCGGAAATCCAACAATACCGGAGTTGCACAAGTCAATGGAAGGCGTGGCTCTCCAAATCAGGTATTCAAAAAAATCATGCATTTGTTTTTAGCCTATGCTATTATAAGAATAGAAATATCCCATCCGATGGGTTTCACGATTCCATTTATGGCGAGCTTTGTTAAAGGGTATATGATCCAGGTCTGATATTCAGCCCTTTTTACAATAATAATAGCATGCACGTATGTCTCAATGCTGGTACTATTTTCAGATATCATGATACCTTATATCAAATGCGAACTTTCTGTACATGCATCGTTAGTGCTAACTTTTCCATGTGATCCATGATTTGGTGCTGGTTAGATCAACTCTGATATCCTTTTTATTGCATGTCGGCTTTAAATAAGTTGCTGCAACATGAGTTTCGATTCCAGTTCACATTCTTGCTATTGGTTATGATAATAGACAGTCCATAGCTTTTCTGTTATATAAGGTTTAAATCATAAAGTTATACAAAATAACAAGATGTTTAAAAGCGATGATAGATACTTCCAGTCCGATGTACAGGTTCTAATCGAATGCTTCTACCATAGATTTAGCATTCTGCTGTTTTATGATTATGCTAACAATGAAAGACCTCTGTAAATACGTGATTTGTCTTCTTGTGAGGGTGAAAATCACTATGAACTTGTCCTATATATCGTAAACTTAATCATTCTGCAGAATGCCCTATTATAGTTACTTGATGTAGTGCTGATCTACTGGGCTTGATTGACTTGATGAAAAATATTATTTGGTTTTTTAACTCTGATCACTAGCAGGCTTTAGCAGTATACCGTGTTGGTATCAGCCACCAACTAGTTAAGGAGTTAGATCAGCTTATACTAACCTACTGAAATCATAAGGATGATTAAGGTTAATTTAATTTGAGTAAGCTGAAAATGATTGGTGAAGGGCGATGAGCCAGAAAGTTCTATTGCTTACCTGACGCCCCTTGGCTAGTTACCAAATTATGCTAACTTTGTCACTGTTTGGGTGCAGGTAACCAGAACTTTCTCTCCTGGATTTGTTTTCGGCTATTTGAGGCTACAAGTGATGGACCATAAGGAGTTTATGGCCTGCTGTAGTGATCTTGCTGGATTGGGTGAGATCTTACCCTGCTGAATAAATTAGAGAACGAGTAATGTACACACTCAAGTTACATTATGGATGGAACAATATACTCCAGTGTAGCAACTTCATTTGAAGTGATCTACTACAATATATGTAGGCTGGATAAAAGATGGCTGGTATAACACAGATTTCTGTTAATTCTACATTGCTTCCTTAAAAAATATATGATCTACACTGATTTGAGTAATACAATAGCAAGTTCTTCTTATTATGAACAGGATAAATTAAATGAGATGTTTTAAGTATAAGTCATGTCCAAATAGTATATTAAATTGAAAATCATGGTATAAGGTTAAAAGCTTAAACATACTGCTATGACGTAAACATTGATGTAACAGCTAAAAACATGGACTATTGAAAGACAATATAAGTATAAGATCTAAGTTTGCGAAAAATTACTATAGTTAAAACGAATAATGGGAATAAGAGTGCCTGATGTGGCCTGGTTCTTGAAAAGAATCCAGGGTAGATATTGGCATGCATGTAATTACTATGAACGAGGCATTTAATATTTTTATCTGGCCGTAGTCTTAGTATGAACATAATCGAAGAAGAAATAGTGACATCTATTTGTTGGAGGTATCCAACAAACGCATCACTTCTGAAACCATTCATAAAATCTATCCATGATAATATTCTATATTTTTGATCCCATAATTTATTGGATGATATAATTACTGGTATTAAATGTTGAATAACCGGTATTTGTTTAATACTGCAATTGCTTTAAGCACTAATAGCTCCTTGGTTTTGCTGACCATAGTACAAGGGAATCTGGATTAAGCAGCTTGCTGATATCGGATATGGAGTTGTTGGGAGAGCTCCTAACAGGGCGGTACAATACCTGTTATGTCTTATCCCTAACCCTGACATACATGAGGTAATTTTGAAGTTAAACAAAGAATTACCACCTGATTCATACTCCCCGGTGATCTATCTGGGATTTAGTTCATGGCTGGATTTGTTCTTGAAAATGGATGGACTCGGGATGAAAGTCTCACAGTGTGAACAGATTCTACAACAAATGTTCATGGATATTCCAAGTATCTTAGCCGATCGGACGGATTTGGATGATATGCTAGCAATAGAGTGCAAAGCTGGTGTTAATTATCTGGAAAAGATTAACAAGGTGAAAGATAAAGACAAGACATTCAATGCTGATCCAAAACCTGCTGATAGCATTGTGTCTGAGAGCACCACCCCTGGATTCACTAAGTTCATTCCCCAAGATGACCTTGAAATTATGAAAAGTGAAGGTGATGTTAGCCCCACCATAGTGAATGATAATATGGTCAGGCTCACCTTGCATAACTGCCTGCGATTTCCGATAATTTCAGAAATGGCCATTGAATGGCTGGGGGAAGAATTTGACCATGGACTATGGCGTAGTCAAAATTTCAGCACCCTTGCACCTATAAGTCCACAAACATGGATTCTGATTGCAGGTTTAACCAATGATCATTTAGTGGAAATTGATGAAGCAGCCAGAAATCTGATCAAGATTGCTGACAAGGAGGAAGTTGAATTCCCCTTTGGTACAGCTCTATTTGACAAACAATGCCAAAACAATTCAGGTATAACACTGTTTGTGAAAGCCCACATGGCATATCCTGGTATCAAAAGAGAGTACAACTATCTACACAGGATATGGAGATCTTTTAGCCCATACTTTAAGTGCAACTGCACTGACTCATCTGCTTGCAAAGACTCCATTACCTGGTTTGATCAAGCCATTTGGTTTGCATGCAACCATTTGGATATGGTTTACCCCCGATATTCCCCTGCTGGCAGACTGGGTGCGTTCCTGAGCTTCATTCAACAGAAGTTAAAAAAACCAGTGATGGCTCACTTGGTCTATCTTCAGGTACGAGACATGATGATCCGAGTTACCAACAAGTTGGCTGTTGACCCGCAGTGTAATGTGCAAGCAACATTTGGCAATACCAAGCTAGTAAATGTCTGTGAAATGATGATTAAATCACGAGAATTCCTACTGGCTAAACACAATATGCCTGTGGAGGATCACAATACTTCTGTACCGACTCAGGTCTCTAGTGATAGACATGAAGACTTCATGCCTCCTAGAGTCACTAGAATTAGTGCAAGTTCCAGCTGTCAAGTCATTGAAAATATTGCTGAAGGCTCAGATTCCATTGTCAACTGTACCAACAATGATGAAGCTTCTGTTTGCAAAGGACCAAGGCCAGAAGATTCGTCTAGAACTGGTAACGTGAAGCAAGCACGTCTGATGTACTAGTACAAGGTAACAACATATTCTTATGGGAAACTTATCACTGAAATAGTCCAATGAACTAATTCAGTATGTATCTGCTCATGCAGGTCAGATGCAGGCACCATAGTGGCCGGGCATACCACTAATGCAAAAATGAGCATCAGGAATGTTCAACCATGCCAATACATATACTGTTCTCAGAATCTGACTTTGTTTTCATAATATAATAGCCATCGTATATATTGAACGATGTTTTGTTAAGAAAACTGATTAATGGCATAACGCTGGCCATACTTTTGTAAAAACTGCTCGATTATAATATAATCTTATGTTATGGAATTGGTTGTCTACATGGCATTAGCAAAACAACAAAAAATGTTACTGTAACTGGCTCTACTGGAATGGTCATGTTGAAATCAATTACATGTATTTAATAAATAAGGAGCCTCATGTTATTTCTCCTTTAATGCTACATGTTAAGCGTCATGTACTAATTGAACCTAATACTTTAGGTGGAAGATTTGGATGCTGAACGTGCCATTTGTTTGGGGCCTAATGGGAGGAAGACCCTGTCCAAAAAAATAAGCTCGGCTAATAAAAAGGTCAGAGTACACTTTCGCTTCTCCTCAAAATTGATTGATTGCATCAATTTAAGAGAAACCATCAAAGAGTATCTATACATGAGACTTGGGGACTTCGGGACGCATATCATGCAAAAAACATGCATCGGTTGGATGTATGACAGCCAACTAATTGAAATGGTCTACAAACCATACCGGATATTCGCTGGTGTTGACATCCCTAAGTGTATTTGTCACATACCTGGGATGAAAAAATTCATTGATCCTAGAGTAGGCCATGTTAGAACCATGGATCTCTCCATCATCAAATCCATTGAGTTAAGAAATATGTTCAAAAAAGGCCTGAACTTTATTCCTGACAAACCCCTGAATATACATAAATTCATGGAGAATGTGAGAAATGGAATTGACATTATGTTCAAAGGATTTGAAAAATCTGGATTCAATATCCATCCTTATGAGGTTGACAGCATCAAGATTGGACTCCTGACATATATCAAAAACAAGGCTATGACAAAAATAAGGGAATCCAATGGTAGACATGATTCCATGCAGGAACATAAGGTTAAGGCTTGCCTCGGTTGGCTTATCCGTAACTTATACATCTCATGTGTTGATAAGGCAGCCAATGTGCCGTCATTCATTTGTCCGTGGCATATCAGGGAGATGGCCAGGATAAGATTACATGGCAAAGACTTCTGCAGATGTAATAATAACAGGGACACTAAGTTGGTATTGATCAATAATGAGCTCCAAGAGAAATTCCAGCTCGAATGCCCATACCAGGACAGATTACCATACCTACTTGGTATCTATAAAGCGCATAAAGGGGAATATCGCTGGATCACTAATGCCAACAGAACAATCTTCACTTTACCAGCCAAAATCATCGCCAGAGGACTGAATGGGCTCGCTGAAGTCCTGCCTAAAGCATACATGAAAAGACTTGAAAAGATCAACATATTGCTTCCAGGCAAAGTGAATCCCTTCTGGATTGTCAATTCAGTTTATGAATTCATGCTTAACCTGCCCAACAAAATTAGCAGCATCTTCACGGCAGATATTTCCAAATGTTATGAAAATATCCCCCTACATGGAAATGATGGAATTTGTGCTATCATAACAGAAGTAATCAGTATGGCCATAGACTTTATGACTGGGCATGGAAAGGAAGTAATGCTTGGTTATAGAATTCTAGATGATGACATCAAATACACCTGGGATTGCAAAAAACAACCAGGAAATTCATGGCAGTACCTAAAAAAGGTTGAATTCTGTGAACTCAATATATGGCTGCTCAATAACTGCTATGTGGTACAGGGTGAAGAACTATGGAGGCAAGCCTGTGGGATCCCTATGGGATTTGCCTGTTCCCCTGAATGGTGTAATCTATACCTCTCCTTCTTTGAAATGAAACATATTGAGAGACTGGCCTCCCAAGGTAGATTACAAGAAATCATAAGGTTTAAAGATGCAAGAAGGTATATTGATGACCTATGCATACCGAATGGTGGTGATTTATCCATGTACTTTCAGGAAGGTAAGAATTGTGTTGAAAGTTGTAACATATACAACTTGGAGGTGCTGCAGATTAAGGATGAAACTCAATATCAGATAGTAGACAATAACCGTGGAAGGGTTGGATACCGTGGTAACTTTCTTAGTGTTACTATTGAAATACTGGAACCTTCATCTGGTTTATTTATTACGTATAAATATGACAAAAGGGATAAACTGCCCTTCCGGATCATGAAATTTATACATGCATCTAGCTGTCGCCCGTATCTAAATGCGAGCAGAGTTATCGTATCTCAGGTGTTGCCCATCTTATATGTTAATACTAGTCCTATCAGGGCTCGTGCGGACTTGATTACACTAATGCAGGAGTTTGTAAACAATGGCTTCGAGAGGAATGACCTTGTGGAGAATATTAACAGGCTGCTAGCGGATAACACATTTCCGGGCCTGACATACAACATCCATGAAGTTTAGCAATGTTTATAGGATACCATGTCCACTTTTCTTCTGTGTAGGGCTGTGGGACCCCTCCTTTTATAGAGGGGTCCTACCATATGCCCCCTATAAAATGATGGGCCCTACATCCCGAGGGCGGGATGAGGGAGAAGAAGAAGAAGAAGAAGAAGAAGAAGAAGAAGAAGAAGAAAGAAAATAAAGAAATTTTGGGCGGTTGATGAAGTGACAACAATGAGTAGCAGCATTTTTGTCTAGAATCAATGATCTGGCTTTGAATAATCTGTTTCTTCTCTTACCTATATTATTAATAAATATTTCATTTATGGTAACCATAATGCTCTAATACTAATGTTTGCCTAATATCTGCCTAATGTCTGGGCTAAAGGGCAGCGTTTATGTTGGGGGTTTAATAACCCAATATGGAGATGTAACAATTCGGAATGGCCTTCGAGGTATGTCATTAATATATTATGTTTACCATACTATGTTTATCTACAATAGTTATAATATAGTACATGTATTTACTTGACATATACCATGGGTAAATGGATAATGGAAGCCTTTGAAAAATAAGAAGACTTGGCAGAATCGATGCATAATACCATTTATGGTTGATTTCACTTCACTAGGTTTCTGCAGGCTATGTTCGAAGGGCGCAAATGCCAAAACAACTTTCGGTGCCGCCAGAATTAAATGGGACGCTGGTAATTAAGGACCGGCTGGCCTCCTTACATATCTACCACTTTGAGAAATGGCTTTATGGAATGAAGCCCGGAACTTGCTGCTGAAACTCTGTTTGGCGCTAAAAAATCTTTTGTTAAGCACTGAGTGATCTTAGCTGGTTCTCCAAGATGCCAAAGGGTGTATACGATCGTGGTCCTGGAAAGAAAGCTAAGGGATCAGGCTCTGGTGGTTTTCCTTCAAAAAGGCTGGACAAAAATAGCTTCAACGGGAAATCCAATAATACCGGAGCTGCACAAGTCAATGGAAGGCGTGGCTCTCCAAATCAGGTATTCAAAATATCATGCATTGGTCTTCAGCTTTTGCTATTCTAAGAATAGAAATATCCCATCCGATGGGTTTTATGGTTCCATTTTTGGCGAGCTTCGTTAAAGGGTTTATGATCCAGGTTTGATATTCAGCCCTTTTTACAATAATAATAGCATGCACGTATGTCTCAATGCTGGTACTATTTTCAGATATCATGATACCTTATATCAAATGCGAACTTTCTGTACATGCATCGTTAGTGCTAACTTTTCCATGTGATCCATGATTTGGTGCTGGTTAGATCAACTCGATATCCTTTTTATTGCATGTCGGCTTTAAATAAGTTGCTGCAACATGAGTTTCGATTCCAGTTCACATTCTTGCTATTGGTTATGATAATAGACAGTCCATAGCTTTTCTGTTATATAAGGTTTAAATCATAAAGTTATACAAAATAACAAGATGTTTAAAAGCGATGATAGATACTTCCAGTCCGATGTACAGGTTCTAATCGAATGCTTCTACCATAGATTTAGCATTCTGCTGTTTTATGATTATGCTAACAATGAAAGACCTCTGTAAATCATTGATTTGTCTTCTTGTGAGGGTGAAAATCACTATGAACTTGTCCTATATATCGTAAACTTAATCATTCTGCAGAATGCCCTATTATAGTTACTTGATGTAGTGCTGATCTACTGGGCTTGATTGACTTGATGAAAAATATTATTTGGTTTTTAACTCTGATCACTAGCGGGCTTTAGCAAGTATACCGTGTTGGTATCAGCCACCAACTAGTTAAGGAGTTAGATCAGCTTATACTAACCTACTGAAATCATAAGGATGATTAAGGTTAATTTAATTTGAGTAAGCTGAAAATGATTGGTGAAGGGCGATGAGCCGGTGTTCTATTGCTTACCCGACGCCCTTGGCTAGTTACCAAATTATGCTAACTTTGTCACTGTTTGGGTGCGGGTAACCAGAACTTTCTCTCCGGATTTGTTTTCGGCTATTTGAGGCTACAAGTGATGGACCATAAGGAGTTTATGGCCTGCTGTAGTGATCTTCTTTGGATTGGGTGAGATCTTACCTGCTTTGAATAAATTAGAGAACCAGTAATGTACACACTCAAGTTACATTATGGATGGAACAATATACTCCAGGTGTAGCAACTTCATTTGAAGTGATCTACTACAATATATGTAGGTGGATAAAAGATGGCTGGTATAACACGATCTCTGTAAATTCTACATTGCTTCCTTAAAAATATATGATCTACAATCGATTTGAGTAATACAATAGCAAGTTCTTCTTATTATGAACAGGATAAATTAAATGAGATGTTTTAAGTATAAGTCATGTCCAAATAGTATATTAAATTGAAAATCATGGTATAAGGTTAAAAGCTTAAACATACTGCTATGACGTAAACATTGATGTAACAGCTAAAAACATGGACTATTGAAAGACAATATAAGTATAAGATCTAAGTTTGCGAAAAATTACTATAGTTAAAACGAATAATGGGAATAAGAGTGCCTGATGTGGCCTGGTTCTTGAAAAGAATCCAGGGTAGATATTGGCATGCATGTAATTACTATGAACGAGGCATTTAATATTTTTATCTGGCCGTAGTCTTAGTATGAACATAATCGAAGAAGAAGAAGAAGAAGAAGAAGAAGAAGAAGAAGAAGAAGAAGAAGAAGAAGAAGAAGAAGAAGAAGAAGAAGAAGAAGAAGAAGAAGAAGAAGAAATGCTTTTTCTAAGAACTTAACTTATATGGATTGCTTGCTAGTATTGGGAAGAATATCTATTGGCAAAACTGGCATGCTTGCTCTTAAAATTGCCTGAGGTTCTCCTTTGTTGGAATAATGTAGGGTTTGGGAAAATTCTACAAATACCCTTAGGGAGTTTGAACTGGGACCTTGTACAATGATATGGAGATCATATGCTCTAGAATTGTTCAAAGGTTGTTAGGCAATAGAACATGATTTTAGAAAATACTTGCTCTCCTCTTTGTTTTTAAATAATATTCTATAAGGGACTTTGGAATGAATATTCGAAAGAAAGCATGACATTTGTGGGATGAGTATGATTTGGAAATTTGTTATGGTTTGAGAATTTATTGCTCTTACATGGTTGGCCTATGTTATTTAAAGATGATGGGACCACTTTTTAAAGATGAGGGGACCTTTATTGTTATTTAAAGGTGATGACACCTATTTAATAATTGAAGCTAATGGGAATCGTACATTATGCACAATAGAATGGTTGCTTAAGGATCCACATAGGTCAAAAATGGTACATTTAGGCAGAAACCTATGGATAGAGAATTCTTTACACGCCTTGGATTTGATAGGATATTTTTAACCTATGGATAAAGATCTTTCTAACCTATTTGGAGTTGTAAAATCCTTTTGTGGTGCCGCAAATATGAGCTCAATGGAGCTGTTTGATCTTGCAAGATATAGCTCTGGCAAAGTACCTGTATCTGCTCTGCCTGGCAAAGAGGCATTTTCGAAAATGGATAAGAGCAAATTTGGTGATGCAGCCGAATGCTTCAGGCGAGCTGCTTATGGCTTGGAAAAAGCTGTCGTACCAATCATACAGAACAGAAAATCCGCATCCGTCTTGGGCCTGTAGGCCATTACCGGCTTAAAGATATGGCCTAAGGATCTGATACAGGGTATTCGATACTAGCTTTTGCAACTCTGTATAGATGCTTAAAAGGTGTGGTGCTCTATTGTTCTTGCACAAAACAGGTTTTCTCATAATGATGTAGATTTGGAGTTGCTAATGTGCTCCACAAATCTATTCTGTTTCAGATCTATTTCAGGGAGACAGAAGCTTATAAGATATAGAAGGAGCATCATATATCAGGTTTTTAAGTCGAAAATATAAGATTCATCTAACTTTGTTATCGATGTTATGAATGCTTATATTCTACATTGAATCTTGTGCATTTGATCCTTCTTAGCCATGCTTCAAAACATAAGTTGCATGTCTGTTTTGTTAAAAAAACAGGAATCCCTATGGTGCAAACAACATATATCGATGGCGGGAGCAACAAACTCGTGTTTTATAGCTCCTTTTGTCATTTTAGAACAGATGAATTTGTGATGGACATAGATTCTTATGGAGTAAAAATGGATTTATGAAATAAATGTATTACTTTATGAAAATATGATGTGTACTTTATGGGCGGAAGCATATACGATAATCCAGAGTCTTTCTTGATACAATATGCAAACCTGGATCTGTACCTAGCAGCTTGTTCCATGTTTGTAGTCTAAGTTATGTTTAGCTTGTTTGCATTAGAAGCTAGTTAGGGCAGCCTAAATTTTAGTGCCATGCTTTAGCCAGTTTAAACTTCATGTCTATGTTGTGCTGCATAGGTTGGTTCTGATTGGTAGAGTTCTTGCTAAATCTAGGATCTAGATCTGCTAGACGTTGCTGCAGCAGCACTAGGTTGCTGCTAGGTAGTGCGAAAAGACAACGGTTTGTTAGAGCTGGTATATATTATGCTATTGAGGTTGTTTACTGGAGCAGTATCTTATGAACATGAATACTTTAATGACTGCTCATATGAAGGAAGGATGTAGGCCTTCTTAATTCTATTGTTTTGACGAAGATGTTAAGTTTTCAGACACTTCCAGAATATGAGTAAGAATTGCTCATACTTATTGCTGATTTATGTTGAGAACATTGATTTGCTTTAGGTTCTTGCTTCTGAGTGGCTATTTTTGCTACACATTGAGCTGAAGTATACAGTCATTTGGGAGTAGAATGAGCTCCTTGATGTTATAATAAGGAATTTTGAATTGTTTAGATCTTAAATGACTAAACATTAGGTGAAGGGCGAAGAGCCATGTTGTCTTATAGCTTACCTGTCACCCCTCTCCTCGTTACCATTAATATGCTAATGTTGGTCTGTTTGGGTGCAGGTAACCAAGACAACATCTCCTTGATGTTTTTGTCATATGGTGGATGGTACAAAGCAGTCAGACGAGGATTGCTACTTATTTGTACATCGATATTTGGTGAGACCTTTTTGGGTTATTATGCATACAATTCATGAAGTCTTGAATGTAAATCGTGATTTGTGGTGCTTGCCTATTGGATTGCACTAAGAATAATATGAATATATCGAATTATTGGAAAAAGCTAGGATTCTAACACTATTATCTGACTATAATGTGACTTTTACACTCTTTCCTTTATATTTTTACAGTATGTATTCTATGATCTCATTGAACATCCTTATCTGAATACATTATACTTTCACAATCTTTGCTTTGCATTTTTATAGTTTGACATTATGGAATAATGAATTAACATTTTATATTTTATATATGGATATAGAATTATGGGTTTAAGGAACAGTGAACTATGTTTAATATTACTATGACTACTCTCTAAAAATGAAGTTTGTGTGGTTGTGGCCTGGGTAACGCCAGGGTGGATATGTCAGTCTGTGGTTTTCACCTTGAACCAAATTCATATATGTTAACTTGTTTTTCATATTGTGAAGAGTAATCCTGGTGAAGATCTGTCGTCGAAGAAGAAGAAGAAGAAGAAGAAGAAGAAGAAGAAGAAGAAGAAGAAGAAGAAGAAGAAGAAGAAGAAGAAGAAGAAGAAGAAGAAGAAGAAGAAGAAGAAGAGATTTTAACGTCCACCACGGCATGCTCATTGCATTGCGGCGCCGTCACAACAAGGACTGCGATGCCTTGATGCAACTTCACATCTCGTGTGATGTGACATGGCAAAGATGTGAGGAGCCTACATCAGTCTTTTTGTAGTTGTATAAGGTAATTTTTTCCAATAATGATTAACTACACACGGAGCTGCATCCATCCACACATGCCAAAACTAGAGGAGAAAAAAGTAGAATAGAATAGAATAGATAAGATAAGATGAATTTTTACGTCCACGGGAACCCAATGGATTATGGGACAAAAAAGACTATATGACGATATAAAGCATGGACAAAGGCCAAATAATAGAAAAGGGTATGTAGATCCAAAAATCAAACACAACCAATAAATAGTATTCTGCTACTTAAATTATCTGGACATAGCCAATGCAAGGGTTAGAAGGCCAATAGTCTAGAATAATTGCCGTGTTTTCCATGTAGACTGCCCGTGTCTTTTGTAAGCGTGCTTCACTTCATGTAGTCAACTGCGGCCACCATAAAACTGAACTAAAAGATGTCAAGAATGATTAGTACATGCAATCCCACCCTAATAGTGCATGGCATCAGTAAAGAGGTGCAAATCTTCATCTACATATAAATGCTCTACTGCCTCTATTTCCGTAACTGTTATGATAACCCGTATGATGCATAGAATCAGGGTTCTGGTGTCATAACACTTGGGTTCTGGTGTCCTGGGATTATTCTATTCTACTGCGCATTGTGGAGATGTTTCTACTCCTCAACATAATGTTTTTTTTTTTCTGTGGCTGTAAATTTGACTCTGGGGCTTGCACCAATACATTAATTGTCCACGCAGATCTCTGTCCATAAGAGCCAACAATCCTTGTGACAGATTAATTGTAACAATTTTGTCTATCTCCAAATAGGTCAAAGTCATGGATATGTTAGTCATACATCGCTCATAAATTAATAATATGTACCTGGTCATGAAGTGTGCAAATGTTGGACTTGTATATTAAAGTATGCAGGAGACTTGTGAACTGGTTTGTTCATCAACCTGGACTCTCTCTATCGCTGAGCATCTCTGGCAAATGCTGCTAATAACAATGAAGTGCACTGCATAAGCCTATTCTAGCAATGGCTCATGAGAGTCCCGGGGATTCATCTTTGTTGGGTGTATAGAACAAACATATGCATGCAACTATAGGAGATTTCTTCGACTATTTACACATATAATTACCATTAGTATCACTATTTGAGATAAATTATACATTTTAGAAGTTAAAACTAGCTTTTGAGTTAACTAGGTATCTCAATGCAAATTATGTACATTATAAATATCATAGTTGGTGATTACGCATAATGATTGTATATCACAAAATTTTATTGCAGTCTAAACATGTATTGCCACAAGCTCTTCTCTCAATATAAAACTTGATACTAGCGCACATTTTCACATTATATCAAGGTTTATTGATGTTCAGTCTCTTTTGTACTTTATTCAAAACTTCAACAAGTATGTTACGAATTTGTTCTTTTTAAGTTAGTGTAATTTGCACTTGCAATTTTTTCATAAATGTTAATATAAAAATATGTTTTCTTATTTTGTAGGAGCTTCATAATTGCTTTTTATCTTCTTTATTTTTTTCTACAATGCGCTGTATTTTCTCCTATAAATACCAAACTTTCTCTTAAAACATTTCGCTTTATCGCATGTTTATATCTATCTATAATTTTTATAGCCTCATTATCATCTGTAGAACTATTTTTTATTTGTAAATAAATATAAGTTTAATATTTCTCAGACAACTTTGTTGCTAAATGCAACACATTTCAATTTTAGGTTGTTGCTAAGTGCACCTATTTTAGGTTGTTTCTATTCTCTTCTTCTTCTTCTTCTTCTTCTTCTATTCAAGATGCCTTTAAGACAAATCATTTTGTTGAAGTTAGAATAGGGTCCTCCAATATACTTGTGAAAATCACTTTGGATACAGGGGGTAGGACATCATAGATTATAAGAGTGGAATTATACGTTAACAAATAATGTAGTGAATATAGCAAGCCGTCATCAAAACTATATTTGGTACCTTGAAATTGGACTGCCTATAATTCATTGAAAATAATGTTGACTGCAGAATTTATGTCGCATTAAATTAAAATCTGGAGATCAAAGGTCAAAATTTGGATGATGCTCTACATAATTTATTTATAGGGTAAGTTTTAAACTTGTCTTTCAAAGTGAATGATAATTTTTAATAATGACATTCAACTGCATGCTAATGTCTTGATAGGCATTCAATCAAGATATAAATTAGGTACCACAAAGCTATTTTAAATTACAAAGCTTGTAATTATGTCAGATACAAAGTTCATAAAATATTTATTTTCAAATGAAAACTTATGTTTATAAGATATTAATAAAAATAAAAATGTTAAAACATATAAATAAAGGCGTATAGAACATATATGTAGATATACATGTCCAATAAGTTGAGCTCGTGGTTTTTTATATTACCTTTTTTTTTAACTTAAAATTATTCAAAAAATTTATTTATTTATTTGTCATCAAGTTATTTCTAATCAAAGTTATCTCAAAGTTATTTCTTAACAAAGTTTTTCAAACCAAATCTTTTGTAATATTAGCTACTTATAATAAGAAGTCAAACATTTATCGTAAAATTATTGATATAGGATTTTAATAAAGATTTGTCAAACCTTTAATGCTGGTTCTTATTATGATGTTATATTTGTTTTTGAAATTGTTATACAGGATATCTTCTTATATTATAAAATTATAGCGTAAGTATGTATGTCATGCATCAAACATAGAGGGCTCGGATTGTACCACATGGCATGCCAAGTGTATTTTTTAATGCCAAAAGGTGCGTCCATCCATGGTGGAATGAGCCACGTGAAGGAGAATGCTGCATCCGAATGAGGTAGAGGGACTATTGTAGAGCTCGACGAAACGGTGAAGTAAATGAATTTATCTTGCTTTGGATCTGCTGAATTAATTTTTTGAAGTTTTGTTTACTCTGTCGCTGCTAGATTGCTGGCCTTTTCTTCATTGCATTGTCTTAGCAGTCCCTACTGGTGCAGTATTACTTTGACACGCGGTTGGACAGAACAACGAATTTGTTATGCTCTTATTGATTCTTTAGCGGGAGTGTGAGGGACATGGAAAAATTTTGTTATGCGTGAGGGACATGGAAAGTATTTGTTCATTTTTAGCTACGACTTATGGTCAAGCTAATATGTTATTCTGGTTGTTATGTTTGTCAGTGGCAATCTGACTGTTGTGATTGTTGATGTCGACAAACATGCAAATGTACCCTTGTTTACAAGTTATGCATGCGATTCGACACCGTTGGATCGCCATTTTGGGGAGAGAGGAGGCTATATATACGTTGTTGGGCTCTTTCTCCATTATCGGTGTCTTCTCACAGCAGTGTTTTGGGTCTTAGTTCCACTTTCCTCCCTCTTATTCGTTGGAGATTTGCCATGTTAGTTACCTTGTATGCTTTTCTTGTTATGGCGCTCGATGCTTCTCTTGGTGTGGTGGTAGCATCTAATCTTTTGAGTTCATTCTTTTCTCTGGGTGTTCGGCAATGCTTCTTAATTTTTTCTATCTCTAACATGTTTTTTATCTCGCATGAGAAATCTTTGGTTGGCAATTGTGGGCTGCTGCTTCCGTCGGTTGTGTCAAGCATCACTTGCTGCTTCTTGTTCTATAGCTACTTTGATTGCATCACCATAGCATCTTCATATTTGTTATTGTAGGGCTTTTCATTCTTTATCATGTTGTTCAATTAGGGTTGCATGTTTTTCTCTGGATTTGACACCAGGTTTATCACTGTGACTCTAAACCCAAATCAAAATTTCGTTATCTCATATGCTTTGATCAGATCATCAACCTCTTCTTTCTCTGTAATTGTAATATAGCTATGTCCTGACTGCTTGTAGGCCTGTTTTTTCATGCTTTTTCATGTTTTTCTCCGTTGTATCCCACGTTTGTACTGGTGCGTGCTTCCTGACATCAAACTTCTTCCTCTTAAACACATCCGTTGCCGTCAATCCCTGCTTGTTCCGCCGTTATATTTTCTCGAATTCCTCTTTCCCTGTTTTCCCTTTCGCATGCTTCTTTGCATGCATGCTTCTTTGCATGCTTCTTTGCATGCTCCGCTTCTTTGTCGACCTGTGCATGCTTCTTTGCATCCTCTGCTACTCGAATAACATATATAGAACGTAAATTGTTTATTATTAATGCTTATGGGTGATAATGGTTAGCATGCAATGCTCTTTAACTTGTGGTGACGGGTTCAAATTCATGTGTTGATATAGTTTATTTTCTTTTAAGTACATTCGTTTCTATTTCCTTTCGAATATATTTTCTTTTCGAGTATATTTGTTTCTATTTTCCTTTTCTTTTTGAATACATTTGTTTCTATTCTTTCGAATATATTTTTCTGATGTACCTTGTCTTTTTTGCGCCATGGATGTTTGTTACCAACTTAGGATATTGTGTTTTATTGGTTTATACGTTTTTTCTATAGTAACGTGATATTTTTCACCCACATATGCTTGACACCATCACATTTAGATATTGTTTCTTACTATCGTTGGTTTATACTAGTTGATACTAGTTGGTTTTTACTATTGAAGCCGCCTTAAATAGTCTACTTAGATTGTTATAGTCTATTATGTTTATAACACCTCAAACTTGGTTTTGCTTAGAACTTATATTGGTAGCACCTAAGCCTAGTGTTGACTTCTTTAGCATTTTTAATCTTGATGAATTGTTGTCTTTATTCCCTTTCCTTAATGTATTTAACTCTTCTTTTCTTCCTTTTTAGATCCACCTTACCTATTGTTCTACACTATCTTCCTTTTGTGCCAATATCTTGACTTTGATATCCCCTGTCTCATCACCCTAGGCTTTGAAATGGAAGTTCTCTTTTGATCGGCCGGTTTTCCCCCTCCAGACGAGTCTCTCACCAAAATGCATGCGATTCGACACCGTCGGATCGCCATTTTGGACAGAGACGAGGCTATATATACGTTGTTGGGCTCTTTCTCCATTATCGGCGTCTTCTCACAGCAGTTTTTTGGGTCTTAGTTCCCTCCCTCTCCACCCTAAGTTGTGTACATTCATGTTTTTTTCATTTTGATTTGTGATTCCATATCGCATGGCTCGCGTGACCAGCCCCTATGTATTTGAGAGGTCATGTTATTTTCAGATATGATATTATGTCGCGTGGCTCGCGTGACCAGCCCCTTCTCTTATTGGAGGATTGTGATTTGTCATGGACCAGCCCCCTTGGGAGGCTTCGCCGAGCCGGCGTGATGGCTTCTATTTTTTGAGTTAATTGCTTCTTTTTATGTTGTTTCAGGTCATCTCATCCTATGGCGACTTTGTTACGTTACTTTTCTAACGTCTAATGCGTTCTGTTTGTTTTCTTTTCTCCTAAGTTTTCAGGTGATCATGGCTATAGAGTGTGAGATGAATCGTCCGAATTGCGACCCCATCTCGTGTTTCCACGATTTTTTCCTTAATGATATCAACTTTGACGGCCCGGGCTTTTCTTCATCGGGCGAAAGTTTATCTTTAGGGTTTTCCTCGAAAACCCGAAAGGGCGGGATTTTTCATCCCGGTGATAAACTTTCGCACGTTGCCTCCTATTTGCCTTTCTTACTTTACGTCGTCTTAAGGGGCCTGGGTTGTTCCTATGGCAGGTTCCCTTTATGATTATTAGTGGGTAGTCAGATTGCATTGGTGGACTACCCTACCCTCCACCTTAGATATTTTTTCACAATGTTTGTACACTGCTGTGACGTGACGAAAGATATGCCTATCGGTCGGTTTTCCCCCTCCAGACGAGTCTCTCACCAAAATAGATGGTTGTGGTGATAAAGATGTTGCAAAATTGAAATTGGTCTGTCCAGGAAGGTATTTAAAGGGGTTATTTGTTCCAGGAACTAAACCCTTTGTTTTACTCAAGACCTTGAAGGTTAGTACATTTCATTGGCATGCTAAGCTCGAGTACATCTGGGGACAACAAGATCGCAAAGATATACAACGCTTGCAAGAAGTTAGTGGCCCACAATGTTGCGAAGTATGGGAAGGATGTTATCACGGAGGAGTTAACAATGTCTTGGAAAGGATGATATCTAGGGGGAAGCATTGCTTGAGATATAGTTGAGATTGCAACAGATTGTTTTACATAATCCTAGAAGGGTGAAGTGCATTGCCAAGTCCCTCTCTTAAGAAGGTGACGGATCAATTGCACCAATGACCTCAGAGTTGCACTAATCGGCAAAAAGTCATTTTTTTTCTAGATTCATGCTATCTTTGGGTGCTCGAAGAAAAAAGTGGCCTAAATTTCAATTTTGAGATCCTATTTTAGGGCCAAAATACGTAAAAATGGGCCAAAATAAAAAATGGAGGTGCCATTTTCGGGCATAAAACTGGAAAATTTTGCAAAAATTATGCAAAATGTCAAAAAGGCCGAATACAAAAGATTCACGAATTGTTCAATAATTGAGATCTAGAAAAGGCACAAAAAACAGTGGTAGAGAGAAAAAGAAGAGATTTAAAAATGTATTGAGCCTATATGCGCATAGCGAAGCTACTCTATAAAAATTTTTACCTGTTCATTGCCTATGCGCGCATAGCCACTCGACTATACAATTTTTTTTATTGTACAAATCTTATGTGCACATAGGTTCAGTATGAATTTTATAATTACGAAGCTATGCACACATAGACTAGGGACTATACGTGCATAGCATTTTGGCTTCACAAAAATTACAATGAAATAACAAGATGCCGCCTTTAACAAAAAAAAGACTATAGAAGAATTTTATAGCCATCAAGAATCCTATAAAATGGCATTGCGGCTATACATGCATAGCATAGTAACACATACAAAAAAGTTTCCAGTCGAGAGCCTATGCGTGCATATCCATTTAGCTATACAAAAAGTACCCTTAGTTCAGGGCCTATGCGCGCAGAGCCACTTAACAATACAAAAGTTTCTCCTCTTCAATATAGCCACTTGCTATACAATAATTCACCTATTCAGGACCTATGAGCACATACACTCAATTAGCTATGCTATTTCAATTTTAATAATTACGAAGCTATGATGTTAATAATTATGAAGGCTATGCTAGGTATCTATGAGATCTCAATTCCAGAACAAGCTCTCATAGAGTTATGCCCGAAGGTGCCACCAGAGATCTTGCCAATAATGTGTTGACATATCTTATTAATCCACGGCCTCTCATGAGTTGTCCTTGATCGCATCCATGAAATTTATAGCTTAACTGTTTTGAAAACGAATATAAGAAAAATGTTTGCACTATAATACCCAAACAATTTCTATTTGCATTTTTTTTCTAAAGAGTGCCATCTTCATTTGATGATATCACACCTAAAATTATTGTCACAAATAGACTAAAACGGTCTATCGACCCTACAAGGATTAAGGGTACATTAACAAAATACAACCATTGCAATTCCAACAAATATGCAATAGCAATAATTCTTGAAATTCCCACATAATTAGCATAATTAAAAGGAGTGAGAGAGAAAGATAGATCTTGCCAAAACTCCAGCTCAGCAAATTGACTCTGTCAAAGAAAGGAAATTTCTTGACCTGCTTAATGTGATCATTCCATCCTCTATTGATAATATGGATGATTCTATTGTGGCCCCTCCTGGAGAAGATGAGATTTTCAAGGTTCTCAGGTCCTTTGGCAGGGGAAAGTCCCCTGGTCCCGATGGCCTTCCAAGTGAATTCTATGTTCACTTTTGGGATATTCTAAAATATGATATCCATTTTCATGGTTACAGGTTTTTGGGAGGCCAACTTTTTACATCCTTCAATCTCTGCTGGTTTTATTTCCCTCATTCCTAAAGTGGATAACCCATCTACTTTCTCAGATTGGAGGCCTATCTCATTAACCAATACCTCATATAAGATTTGTGCCAAGATAATTGCAAATAGAATCAAAGTATTTCTGCAGAAGAACATATCTCTTTTTATCACCGTATTTTCGCCTAACAAATTTATTTTGGACAACTATATCACTGCTATGGAAGGTCTTCATTGGAATAGCATCTCCAAACAAAATTGTGTGCTTCTTAAACTTGATTTTAAGAGAGCTTTTGATACAGTGAGATGGGATTTTTTTGATCTTGCTCTCTCTAAATTTGGGTTTCATCCTAAACTAAGGCTGCTGATTCATGGTTTGAATGCTTTTTCCCATTCTGCTGTCATTATTAATGGCTCCCCCTCTCAATTCTTTCCTTTATCTAGAGGAGTCAGACAAGGTTGCCCCCTTGCCCCCTACTTATTCCTGATAGTAGCTGAAATGCTTACAAAGATTGTTCTTCATTTTAAGGAGCTTGGGATGATTAAGGGACTTAAATTGCCTAATAGTGATGAGTCCCTAACTCTTTCTCAATATGCTGATGATACCTTTGCCTTTTTAGATGCTGATATCTCTAACATTGATTTCTTTCTTGATATTATCAATCAATTCTCAGCTGCTTCTGGGGTCCACCTAAATTTGGCTAAATGTGTGATCATTGGTGATAATATCCAGCCATCTCAAGGTTGTTAATACTTATCATGCCTCCACTCTTCTAGGTATGCCTTTGTCTCTCAATCCTAATCTTAAAGGCTTATGGCAGCCCATAATTGACAGAATAAGGAAGAAGCTAAATAATTTTAGGGGTGGATTATCCTTTGCTGGTAGATCTATTATTGCAAATTCTGTTCTGGCCAGCACACACATTTATTTTTCTTCTGCTTTAGTGGCCCCTAAGTCAATTTATTCTGAGATTGAAAAGATTATCAGAAAGTTTATTTGGAAAGGTTCTCATTTAGTAGGATGGAATTATGTTACCAAGCCTAAAAAACATTGTTAGTCCTGTGCCTCCTGGTACAGGACTATTCATGCATACGACGGACAAGGTCAGGTCCAAGGATCCACAAATCGGGCCGCACCCGGTCGTCAAAGGCCCAAAGGCCCGCAAGACCAAGCAGCAGCACCACACGCAGGCCAAAGCCCTGGTCTGCTACCAAGAGGCGCCGGACAAGTGGACGGCCCGTCACCGCCAAGTCGGCGTCGGCCAAGTGATTCCAGTGCACTTCGTGAGGCACCGCCAAGATTCCTCAATCGTCGCCTCCTTCCAGGAGTCGGCACCGAAATCAGTTAGAGTGTCTATATTGGGCCAAAGGCCATTGTACTATATATATGAGTAGAGCTAGCACATGAGTTTTTAGATGAGTTTTGAGTCTTGTCTCACTTCAGTTTTCTCTCGGTTGCGAGAGCTCATGTATCATCATCATTGATATCAAGGAAGCTTATCATTGTTGTCTCATTGTTCTTTGTTTTCTTTTCCCTTTCCTTTGTTTTCTTGCAAATCCCGCGTGACATAGTCCCCGGATTCTCCTGTTAGATCCAAGGGTCCTCACAGAGGGCTGTCTTGCAGGAGTTCCCAAACCCAGACCCCAAACACTGTCGCCGCTGCCGGGTCTGATTCGATTTTCATTTCTTCTGTCGCCATGTTCCGCCTCAAACTTCACGCCGGAAGAACTCCTTTCTCGACGGGCGCCTCGCTTGGAGCGCCATCATCGAAGGGAAGCCGCTTTGCGACATGTATGGATCTGCTTATGACATTGAGGGAGGCCACATTCGTCCTAGGGCTCGGTCCGGCGCCACCCACCCCTCGTGTCCTGTCTCGTCCCAGTTCCCCGCCTCAAGCGTGCAAACATTGCTCACAGCCTCAATCACCTCATCACTATCCGGAGCCCTATCAGGCTCAACCTTCTCAACCTTACTTTCATACCCCAGAACATGCCTACATCCATCATTCTTCCGCCATACGCCTCTGCCTTCCCAACCATCATCTCCTCCCGGGACAGGGGATATCCACATGTCTCTTTTGCTCCTCCCCGTGAATTTCCCTTCCCTACATTTTCCACCGCTCTTCCCGCTTACAACCTTACCGACCTCAAAACCAATGATCAAGCACCTCCAAGACTCCCCCTCGGTCACCCCTTCATCGTGGTCTTTCGTGCACCATGCCACCTCCAACTCCACCTCAATATAATCCCTATCCGGTTCCCGTCCAAATAAGCACTTTCACCTCTACCTTCCGGACCCTTAAGTTGACTTATCCCACCTTTGGCAACATGAAAGGCAAACCCTTAGACCAAAGTGCTCAGCCCACATGGAAGAATTTGAGGCTCGCTGTCCTAAATGGTCATGCACAACCTCAACTGAAATTCCATATCTTTTTCCACCACACCTGCGTGGCTTTCCTCATCAATGGCTTATGTCCAACAAAAGCCACTTGGAAACAAGATTGGTCGAAATGAAAACTGCTTTTTTTTCTCACTATGGAACCATGGATGATGATCAACTTCATCTCAAGCAACTCAATGACCTTCAACAAGAGCCCACGGAGTCCGCCAGGGATTTTGCAGATCGCCTTCACATCCTCCTTTCCAAAGAAACTCAAGGAGTACCCGGCTACCGCAGCCGGATCTTGGTCCGTTTCTCCAAGGACTTCCTCCAGCCTATCCGACTCATGATCAATACCATACCAAGACTTTGGAGCAAAGCTATCGACCTTGTCAATCACTCGGGCCAATGTTTCCTCTCGGGCGTGGCTCTTCAGAGCTCCCTTTCATTCCACCAGTCATGGTTCCACAGACTGCTGTCCAACCTCAACACGTCAATCCGCAACGCAGTCAGATCTGGTGCCATATCTGCAAACATCAAGGCCACTTGGCAAATGAGTGCAACTCCACCAATGGCCCGCCTCATTGTAAAAGATGCAACATGTGCAATCATGCCACGGAAGAGTGCACTCGCACTCATCCTACACCTTTCCGCAAAAAAGCCGGGTTTATCAAGTGCAAACAACACCTCAAAGAATAATCGCAATATCAGCCGCAACCACCGCAGCTCAACCCAATCAACTCTATCAGCAACAGGAGCAACAACGGGGACCCAACACACGCCCCCCTTTTGATCCTTCTAAAGCTCAGTGTTATCACAGTCACCACGAATGGGGTCATACCACCACGGCATGTCCTCAACTTCCACAAGTTCAGGTGCAGCTTCCTGGCACCAATCAGACCACCTCGGTCCGCCTCACGGCTTACCAACTTTGGATTGCCAATGGCAAACAAGGCCCGCTGGCCCCGCTTCTTCTAAGCCACCTCAGCTAGCGCCTCGGCAATCACGCTTATCAACCAGCTCCCCGCCAATCAACCTCGATGGATCAACAAGCCGCGGGAAGAAATTTTTCGTGGGCTCTTAATCCTCCAAATCCAGTAGTCAAATTGGGTTGGTTTGGTTTCACGCCGCATGTATGCCACGCCCCTTAACCATTATTCCTAATGGCATGCAACCTGCCTTTGCAGTTGACACAATCCCTCATGAAGAGGACAAAAAGGTTCACTTTGCACCTGACTTGGACAAACTCATGCCTTATGTCATGCCTAAAGTACGCCAAAGCATTCTGAACCTCATGCAAGTTGCTGAAGGCCGCACGTTGGCTAATGTTCATGCCACCACCAGAGCTCAGCAAAGACAAGATGCACCTTCCACATCTCAAGCTCCACGCTCTCAGACATACCCGAATATTGCTGCAGAGGTCGACTTACTCAAAGAAGTTGCTGCTTCATTACCACGCACTCCAGCACCCGTGGATCCAGCAGATCCTTTTTCTCATGTACCTCTGGAACTCCAAGAGGAGCTGGCAAAAATCAAAATTCCCTTAAGTTTGGCAACAATTTTGAAACTATGTCATGCTCTCAAGGACCAGTTACCACTCCCGACCGTTTTGGTTGGGGCTGTCGCTACCTCTACACCCACGGTACATGCCACGGTGGGTAATCAACAAGTCAATCATGTTCAAATTGACGGAGGTAGCGCTGTCAATCTCATCACGGATAAACTCCGCAAACAAATGGGCATCAAACAACTCTATCGTGCCCCATATGACATCAAATTGGCTAATGGCCATATCACGAGACCTCAAGGCGTCACATCTCTTCTTCACATCAACATTGGTGATCTCCGATTCCCCTTAGAATTTGGTGTTTGGAAGGCTAGAGAAGATCCAGGTGATTATGAAATGTTGGTCGGCAGACCTTTTCTCCGTCAGGCCAAGAGTATCCATTATTGGGCCACGGATCAGTTAGTCATCACCGATGGTCACCTCAATGCCACTATGGACTTGGAAACAGGTAAAATCATTTCGGTCGACAATGCTGAACCCTCTCTCTCCGACACCGATTCTGAGGACGCCCAGAATATCTATCAAGTTCAGGCTCCACCGCGAAGCCCGGCATTCATCCTACCCCGAATATGCTGATCCTTGGGGAGAAATGACTCTTGATCAGGACCAGGCTGTGGATGCCTTGCTTGACCCCTACCTGGCTCCTTGCAATCGCATCCAACGTGTTGATCACTTTTCAGATGCCGAACTTCCTCCTGCTCCTGTTGATGTACACGCTGTCATGCAGCAACCTTTGCTTAATGAAAATCAGCAACCTCTCTTTTTCACCACCACAGGCGCCACTCATCCCGTCATGCTTCAACCTCCTCGCTCATATTGTCAAAGACACGGAAGTTATCCCACATATTCGCACTCGAAGTCGAGATTGTGGACGCCGGCAACAATCACCGGCCCGCGATTGCCGCCAATCTTCCGACACCCTATCGTCACAGGACCGTCACGCTTTTCAAAAAGTTCAAACACATTTTCGCCTGGAGCTACAGAGACCTTCGGGGGATCAACAAAACCTTGGGGAACTCACCATTCCTACCAAATCCGATGCACGCCCAAAGATAGCAACGACAATGCATTCGGCTCAACCCCACTTACCGTGATCGCCAAGGCGTAAATTGACAAACTCCTTGCTTTGCGCAGTTTTGATCTATGAGGTCAAACATTCTGAATGGGTGAGCCCCATTGTCATTGCACTCAAACACAATGGAAAGATCCGCGTTTGTGTGGACTACCGGAAACTAAATCAGGCCACGGAGCGTGATCATTTTCCACTTCCCTTCACGCACTGTGTTCGAAGAGGTCACCGGACATGAGATGTACTCCTTCATGGATGGTTTTTCCGCTACAATCAGATCTCAATCAAAGAATCTGATCAACTCAAGACAACTTTCACCACCCGCGGGGCACTTTTTTGCCTACAAGGTGGTTCCTTTTGGATTATCAAACTCTCCATCAACATTTCAACGCATAATGCTCTCAGTTTTTCACGATTTTATGAAGGAAAATCCCTTCTTGCAAAATTTTCAAGATGACTTCTCTCGCCTACGCCCCATGGCTGACCATTTGGATAAATTGGAACTCGTCTTTCGAAATGCGATGAGTCCCAAGCATTAGTCTCAATCCCGAGAAATGCACCTTTTGCGTCACTTCAGGTGTTCTGTTAGGACACGTTGTCAGCAAAGCAGGTATCACCACGGATCCTGCCAAAATCAGTTGTGTGCTCAAGGCTCAAGCACCAGCCAATATCAAGGAGACACGCTCTTTCCTGGGTAAGGTAAATTATTACTCCACCTTCATTCCCCGGACTTGCAAAGAATTGCGCATCCCATTCATAAACTCACGGGTGATGAATCCACCTGGGCATGGAATTCCCAGGCGGATGCTGCTTTCCAACAGTTGAAGCTTTTGCTTACTCAGGCCCCGGTTCTTGTTCCTCCTCAATGAGACAAGCCTTTTCACGTCCATGTAGATGTCTCGGCGTTCGCTATTGGAGCTGTTCTTTCTCAAGAATATGATGCGCTGCAATCGACAAACCAAAACCGATATGCCGCCAGAAAACTCAATCTCACTGAAAGCAACTACTCGCTATAGAGCGTGAAGCCTTGGGTTTAATCTTCAGGTCCAACGCCCGGCCACTATCTTTTAGGCAGTCAGATCAAATTCTTTGTTGACCACCAAGCACTCCTTTATTTGATCAACAAATCCACGCCCACGGGCCGCATTGCTCGTTGGGTTCTCCTTCTGCAAGAATTTGCACCTTTTGAAATTGTTCACAAGGCAGGCAAATCTCATGTTGTCCCGGATTATCTTTCACGCATCCACACAGATGATCCCTCCACGGGAGTCTCAGACGCCTTTCCTGACGCTCAACTCTTTCTGGTCACGGCAACGCCACATTGGTTCCACAACTTTCAGCAGTATCTCCTCACAGGTGCTCTTCCACCAGAGGACGCCACGCTCTCTCCAGCCAAGCGTCAATCCCGTCGACACCAATTTCTCCGCGAGGTCCGTGACTACACCATGGTTGCAGGCCATCTTTACAAAAGGGGCAAGGATACCATCCTTCGACGCTGTGTTCTCCCTCATGAGGTCCCAGATATTGTCCGAGAAGCCCATGAAGGGCTCGGTGGTGGTCATTTTCATGGTGACACCACGGCACGCAAAATCCTTCTTGCAGGTTATTTTTGGCCCACGCTCTTCAAAGACGCTCACGCCCACGCCCGCACGTGTGATGCTTGTCAGCGTGTGGGAAGGCCCATGGCCCGTGACGCTCTTCCATTGACGCCGGTCGCCACGCCACTTCCTTTCAGCAAATGGGGGATGGATTTTGTGGGACCCATTGATCCTCCTGCGCGGCACACCCGTGCTCGCTACATTCTGGTTCTCACTGACTATGCTACCAAATGGGCGGAAGCTTGCGCACTTCCAGACAACACTGCGGCAAGCACAGCCAAGGTCATCTATCAGCAAATCATCACGCGTTTTGGCTGCCCCACGGAGCTGGTCAGTGATAGAGGTGTCCATTTTATCAATCATACCATCAAGGAGCTGACGGATTCTCTACTGATACATCATCACAAGAGCACACCTTACTATCCTCAAGGGAACGGTTTGGCTGAAAGCACCAACAAAACTCTGGTCACAATTCTCAAAGGGCAGAAGAAACTAAGGTTAGAGCTATGGGGCAAGCAGGTTTCAGACCAAAAAAATCTACTATAGATCATCTGGTGACATTACGTGCAATGGTAGATTTAGTTACAGGAACAAGAAAACCCCTGTATGCCCTCTTTGTAGATTACACTAAAGCATTTGATACGGTAAACCGAGGTAACTTGTGGGAAAGAATGGATAAACTCGGGGTACCAGTGGAACTGAGACAGGCGGTAAAATTATTATATGAAAAAGTGTTGGTCAGGTTATCTTTTCCGTATTCTGAAGCATGTCAAGAAGTAGTGGCCAGTAACATTGGTGTTAAACAAGGCTGCCCTATGTCGCCCACATTGTTTGGGTTATTTATAGACCAGCTTGAGGAATGGGTCCTCAGATATGGTGGAGATGGCATGATGTTAGGTCAGTATGTGGTGGTGCTATTGCTATATGCTGATGATGTAGTAATTTTGTCAAGATCAGTGGCAGGTATGCAAAAGCACCTAGAAGCTTTAGCAAGTTTTTGTGACAATAAAGGGATGAAAGTGAATATGACCAAAACCAAGTTGATTGTATTTGGGGCTCTTAAAGTGGATCACCTTAGGTTTTATTACAAAGAGGAGCAGGTGGAAATTGTGGATTCCTACAAATATTTGGGCGTTCAGGTAGACAAGAGTCCTAGTTGGAATCAAGCGGTGGAACAAAGGGTCAATGGTGGTTTGAAGGCTCTCTAGAGCATGCAGCGTAGAAGTGCTAAAGCCGAAATCTGGAATTTTGGCCTTAAAAAGACATTGTTTGCAGTATTGGTACAATCGGTCTTGCTGTATGGCTGTGAGGTATGGGCACCTGGTTTGGCAGACGACACTTGGAGGAAAATTGAAAAAGTTCAAAAAAAGTTTTTTAGGACAGAATTGGGAGTTAAAGCGCAAACCCCATATGACATGTTACTAGCAGAATGTGGGATGGTGTCTTTGGAGGCAGAAGCACTATATAGAACTCTTTCTTATGTATGCAAAGTGCAGATTGAGGGACAAACTCATAGTTTACCCAATATGGCTTTGGAGGCGACTAGACATAAAGGCTGGTATGCGGAAGTCGAGATCTGGATGAGAAAGTGGGATCTTAATCCTCACGATCTTCTTGTACATCATGATGATTTGAGAGCTTGGGTACACGAACATGTGGCAGAAAAATCATGGCGTGTTCCAGAAGTAAAAAAAGAGTACTACAGACAGTTTATTAATCCACAGCTGCAATCACCAAAGTACCTTGAAATGGGAATTTCAGTTAAGCTCAGACATGCCATCAGTAGGATGAGGCTTAGTTCACACAGACTGGGGGTGGAAGTAGGACGTTGGAATCATATTCCTCATGCTTTGAGAGTATGTAAGCTGTGTGATATGAATGCCATTGAGGATGAAGCACATACGCTTCTACGATGTTCAGCATATGCACATCTCAGGTGCAAACACCGAGTTACTGGTGATGATTTGAGGGGGTTTTTTGACCTATCAAGCTCTAAGATAGGACAATTTATTATTGACGTGCTAGAGCATAGAGATCACTTATTGAAATTGTATAAATACAAAGGGAGAATGGAGGATGAGTGGGAGAGCACTAATGCATCTCTGTCTGAAGATGCGTTAGAAGATATTTTTTACAATGTGGATTGTACTTATTGAACGTCTCATAGACCTGGTGGTCTGCAGACGTGATGTTATACATTTTCATTTCATTTCATTTTTCATTTCAAGAAAATTTGTGACGCTTCTCGCACTGATTGGCAAAACAAGCTTTCTACTGTTCTTTGAGCTTACAATACTTGTTTCAAAATAGCTACTGGTCACACTCCTTTCAAATTGGTTTATGGTCAAGAAGCTCTCATGCCTTTTGAATACATCCTTCCAACTCTCCGTTTTCAACTGGCTACAGCCCATAATCCGCCTGCTGCACTCAAAGAAAGGGTTTATCAATTGGAACAGTTGGATGAACTTAGGCGTGATGCTTACATTCATGTTCTTCATGGACAACAGTTACAAAAGTCTTTACATGACAAACGTATTAAGACAAAAACATTCCAAGAAGGTGATTTAGTTCTTCTTTATAATTCCCGTTTTAAAAATTTTCCGGGCAAGTTAAAGTTTCGATGGCTTGGCCCTTATCAAATTGTTCAAGTGGTGCAACCCAGTGTTTTCAAGCTGGCTGAATTAGATGGAACTCCCTTACCTACACTAGTTAATGGCTTTCGCCTCAAACAATTTCATACAACAGAAAGTGACACTCAGACAACGAGTCTTGTGTTCCGACCAAGACACAAAACGGATAGTGACTAACTTGGGCGGCATACTTATATTATATAGGTGGAATTTTTTTTACAAAATGTGGGCGAGCCCATCTATTTCCGCTATGGGCAGCCCTATTTACAAAAAACGGGTTCGAGAGCCCTATCCACTAAGTCCTAAGAAGAAAAACCCTCTACTCGGGTTCTGGAGCGTAGGTGATACGCAGATGTGGTACCGTTTGTGCTTTCGGGGTCCCAAAGACAGTGCAGAATCACCTCCATCCCGTTGGTATGGGGATCGGCATGCTCAGCCATGCCGGCACACCACCCGTCCATGGCAATGCCACGATTGTGGCACCGCCAGAGGTCCAGGCAGTCCATTTTACAAGTAATCCACTCCAGACAGTTAGACGGCATAGTGCACTTATCATGCAATCCAAAGCCAGACATACTTGAAGCCATCGGGTTGTCTTAACCCCTCCTGTTCGTCTTATATAGCCAATCGAGGACCTCCCTGTCGACGTGGACCAATCAAACAATTCGCCAACATGGTTGCAATGCAAGGCTGTTTCTAAATAGAGAATCTTTTCTCCCGCCGCATATCTAGCCATGGTACCTTCTGACACCTTCGTTTTAATGATATCCCACTTCGAGTTGCCAGCATTAAATGACATTCTTTCTTTTCACACCCGTCGAACATTAATGTGCGTCCTTTCGCCAGCTGTCACATCCGATCATTCTCTCACGTCTCATCTCCACCGTTCCTTGCTTCTCCCTTTACCGTTTGGGGACTTAGCCAAAATTTTGCCTTTCAATTGCCTCTTTCGCATCTGTCGCCACCTGGCATCATCAACGGTTGCCATTTCGCCCTCATCATGCCCTTTCGCCTCCACTTGCGCGCCCTAAAACCTTTTCGTCTATCTGCGCCTTCGTCTTCTGTTCTCCGCTCTCCGCCTTTGCATCACCGTTTTTTTCCGACGCTCTTCGCCATGGCTGCACCCAAAATTCCTACACTTCAAGCTACTGCTCCACGGGATCCGGCTCTGTTCGAGTCTGTATCTTTCTTGACGCCCACCTTTCGTGAAGCCCTCGTTGGCCCAAGTCGTGAAGTCGCGGAACGCCAGAAGCTTTATGAATTCTCGCAAATGGAACTCCCGGCCCCAAATCCCGCACAATTGCAGCAGTTCATCGCTCACATCGTCAACAACCCGAATGGATACGCTACTGTGGTCGATGGCACCACCATTTTGCTTACCCAGCCCCTGATTTCTGAGGTATTCTGTATTCCTTTGCAAGCACCTTGTTTATCTTGGGCTGCCTTACAGGATATAGATGTCACTGAGTTCGGCGCTCCTGCTTATCAAGCAAACATGCATCGCCTGACCAATATTGCCAAGTCCCATGACACTTTTGTTAAGTTTTTGTGGCGAAAGTTACTTGGGTATTCTATCAAGAACACCCATATCAATAAGCCTTTCTATAATCTGGTGATCACAGCCATCCGCTCCAACCACCACGTTGATTGGCCCCAGCTGTTGTTCTACCGCCTTCTTCAAGAAGTAGACCGTATTCGGGCTACCCCCTCCTCTGTCACTGAAGTTTCAGTGGGTGGCCATCTTCAAGCCATCATCCGTCGTTACCTTCCTCCATCAGCTTCTGTTTCTCATGCCTCCACTCAGCCGTCCCTCCATTCACTTCCTTAAAATCAACAGGTTGGCACTTCCCACCCTTCCTCTTCTGGTCATGTCCAACAGAACACCACGCATGTCACTGTCTCCTCTTCCTCTACAGAAACGAGGCCCTCAAGTTCTCATCATGTCTCACAAACGTCACAAACACGGCAACAGCAGGCCCCTCCACCTCCGCATCCTCGCCAACTTCTGTATCAATACCAGCAGGATGTTCAAGCTGCTGCTCTCAAGTTACAAGAATCCCAGGGCGTTCTCATGAATGGGGTTCAAGCGTCCCTAGAGGCTTCCGATGCAGTTCAAAGAGACCTTCACGCTGCAACTGCACAAGTTCAAACTTTGGAGGCCCAACTTCAAGAAAAGCACGCGGCTCTATTACAGGCCCGTGAGGATCTAAAGGCTGCCCAAGATCAGCATAGTCTGCTTGCTGATCAGCAGGCTCAATTGCAAACCACCATTCAGGAATTGTTGGAGCAGGTCAAGGCAAGGGAGACTCTCTTGGTTGATAAGGATAAGGACATTGCCAAGCTGGACACGCTGTATACAGAGCTCTCTCGGCATTACAACACTCAAGCCCAAGACCTTACAGCGCGTGACGCTCAAATTGCCTCTTTAGAAGCTCAGCTTTCCACGCTGACCTCTAAGCTCACGCCTCTCCAAGATCAGCTTACGGAGGCTCAGAAACAGAAAATTATTGATGATGCCGAGATTGCCACGCTTCGACTCAATGTTCCTGGGCAATCTTCTTCACATGCCACGCCTTCTCAGAAACGGGTCCGTGATCAGTCACGCCTTCTGTTAGAAAAGGAGAACCGGATCCGTGACCTTGAACAACAGCTACAGCAAGCTATTCAGTCTGCTGATGAGGCCCAGACCAAACAGGAAGGCTACGTTACCATCGCCCTCAACATATCTGTTGACTTCCCTATTCCTTCCAGTTATCTCGATTATGTGGTTGCCCGCCGCCACCTCTTTCTTCTGAAGTGGTATGCGGCTGATGGTCCAGTTGATGTCCACCTGCGCACTGAGGATTTTCTTCGGATCTGGCCAGACCTCTCCATTGAAGACAAAGGTTTACTCTGCGCCCTTTTAGTCTTTGACCTCATTCACTGTGAAGATCCGGATATGATCACCTTCCGCGTTGTTCAGCCAATGGCGTACATTTTCCATGACTTCTATCTGGCTGATACACAGGATAAATTTCGTGATGGGCCACATCAGAACTTTCAGGGTGACTCAACAGTTCAATATTTGCTTTTGGATAGCAACCCCTACTTGTCTGATCATGATCAGACACACGCTCTTCATCAAGAGTACATGCCTGAACTTGCTCATCATTTACCTCTATGGCAAGCTGAAGTGCTGCAGCAGATACGGAAGAATCTTGGACATCCTGAGGATCTTCCCTTTGCCCAAGTCTATATGCAGCACTTGGCAGGTTACAATCAACTGCGTGCTCTTCTGGATAGCAAGACAGTTCCCACGGGTTGGGATAGCCCTCCTGTATACTCTCAGCTCCCTGCTTCTGCTTGGGACCATTGGTGCAAAGCTCTTGATCCCGACCTTGTCCATGACTTCAGGGAGCAGGCTCAGCAGCCCACGCCCACGGGCATGGCCCCCTCTCCATATGCTTCCCTGGGTGTCCCTCCACGCCCTCGATTCCTCACCTCTGATTGGCGTCTCCCCTTTTGGACCAAGGTCATGGATGGCCACGCTGGATCGACTCCGCCTCAGATCTCGACGGATCTCCGGTGGGATCCCCGATTTGTCAGACGCACAGATTGGGAGGATAATGCCACCTTGGACACTACCGAAACTTGGATCTATATTGCAAATGAGCGTGGTTGGCAACGACCCGCTGATGCTATTCATGGCCTTGACACCTTCTTGCAGAATGCTGCCACCTCCCCAGACCCTTCAGTACATCGTCAGGCTGGTTTCTGTGCTGCTCTCAAATGTATCCTGGTCAGCTCCTTAAATCGGCAGCGTCCCATCTTTTACTGCAACCCGAATGCAAGCGTCAGTGTTTTCGGTCTCCAGACCTGCCTACTCATGGAGTGCCAGTTTGTTTCTTCTGAAGCCCATGCTGCCCTTGAAGACATGGTGCGCTCTCATTTCCTCCTTGATGCTGATCATGCCCTTGGGATCAACACTCCTGCTGCTCTTCAAATCCGTCAGGATCTCATAGGCACTTACCATAATGGTGTCCGTCCTCATTCCCGTGAGGATCACTTTCAGACTGCTGGTTTCCCGCCCTCGGAAACACTTCCTCCTTTTCTTCAGACTGAGTGTCGTTTGGTTGGGGGGAGTGTTAGTCCTGTGCCTCCTGGTACAGGACTATTCATGCATACGACAGACAAGGTCAGGTCCAAGGATCCACAGTCGGGCACGGGTCAGTCGTCAAAGGCCCAGCAGAAGACCAAGCAGCAGACCACGCAGTCAAAGCCTGGGTCTGCTACCAAGAGGCGCCGCTCAGACAAGTGACAGCCCGTCACCTCCAGGCACTTCAGGAGGCACCGCCAGCATTCCTGCAAATCAGGCCTCCTTCCAGGAGTCGGCACCGAAATCAGTCAGAGTGTCTATATTGGGCCAAAGGCCATTGTACTATATATATGAGTAGAGCTAGCACATGAGTTTTTAGATGAGTTTTGAGTCTTGTCTCACTTCAGTTTTCTCTCGGTTGCGAGAGCTCATGTATCATCATCATTGATATCAAGGAAGCTTATCATTGTTGTCTCATTGTTCTTTGTTTTCTTTTCCCTTTCCTTTGTTTTCTTGCAAATCCCGCGTGACATAGTCCCCGGATTCTCCTGTTAGATCCAAGGGTCCTCACAGAGGGCTGTCTTGCAGGAGTTCCCGGACCCAGACCCCAAACAAACATGGTGGTCTTGGCTGCAAGGATCTTTATCTGCAAGCTTGTGCTTTGGCTGGCAAATACATATGGAAGTCCTTCATGAATAATGCTGGTCCATCCTCTCATTTCATTAGATACTGGCTTTCTTGCTCTCACCCGGTTGGCCATCCTACAATTGAGCATATTTTACCTGATTCCTGTTTTAATGTTCTCCAGGCTGGTGCAAATACTTCCCCTCTTATGAGGAACTTCATTATGGCTTGGAATAAAGTGCAATCTGCCTATGAATATGATGATCCTCAAGATCTTAACTTGCACATGACTATTTTCTGGAATCCAATTCTGAAGAATCATCCTAATAAGGTTCTTGCCTTGAGACATCCAAGAATTTATAAGAAATGGTCTGATCATGGTCTCCTTTTCCTAAGTGACCTATACACGAATAATAAGCTCATTTCTTGGACCAATCTGAAAAACTTAGTTCATGGCACCTCTAGTGACAAAAAGGTCTATTTGCATATTAAGTCGATCCTTCCTCAGGCTTGGTTAAATAGTGTTATCCCTAAGGCAACCAATTGGAGCATTGGAGGTAAGTGTTTGTATAAGGTCAGTCAAATTTATTCTGCTATTATCAGCTATGACAATCCTTCCAAAGCTGGTCTCAAATGGTCTATCACTATGGATAAGGCCAAATCACTTTTTCATGAAGTATGAAACTCTTATTGCTTCCCTAAGGTCAACTTCTTTATTTGGCTGCTAGCCAATAAAAGCATTCCTAATTTACAACTTCTTTCCCTCAGGAATGTCAATATTTCTGCCTTGTGCCAGCTTGATTGCAATTTGGAGGAAGATCTTGAACACATTTTTATCTGTCCTAAGCTCAACCCTTTCTGGTCTTGGTTTGATGTAAAGTTGGGTCAGTTTTTTCCTAACAAGATCTCTGGAAATTTGTTGTCTTATGTTCAAAATGGTTGTACTTTTGCTAATACTATCATGTTTATTGCTCTTTGGAATATCTGGAAGGCAAGAAATAGAGTAGTTTATGGCAAAAAGAATTTCTCTATTTTTTGGATCAAATTGCACTTTCAACTTGATGTTGAGTCTACTGCCTCAGCACACAAAAGGAAGCTAACTGATAAATATGACAGAAAATGGGATTCTGTTGGTCATTTCAGGGGGTCTTTTGATTTATTTGTAGCCAATTTCAATGTTATCAATTCTAATTCTGCTTTTGGTGATGATGTTAGCCTACTTGAAGAAATGTAAGGAGAGCATGGGTGAAATGGATGACAATCTCCTCAAAAAGGATGTTGACCTTGACCTGAAACTATTCTTCAACAAACTTTCTGAAAGTGAAGAAAATTTGGACACAACTGTAGCAAGAATGTTCTGCAGAGAAGTGGTGCAAGTTTATAGTATGTTTGATTTCCTCTCCATGTATAATGAGATACATGGTGAGGTACAATTTTCAAGATTTAGGGAGCGATACTATACTCCACATTGTTGGCTGATTTATATGGCTCCTTGTTTTGCTTGAGTGTATCCGACCTCTCTTGCTTGGATAGCATTCTTTGAAGCAGGGCTGGCGATGGCTACACTTTTGGATCTGGCGCCTCTTTCTATGCCTTCTTTAACTCTAAGCTTGACTCCCTCTCACTTCAGACCCAGTAGCCTTATCCTTGCTTCTGGCTTCTTGCCCAAATCTGCTGAGACATTAATTGCTCAATGGTATCTCCTAATCTGGCAGAATTTTGGTTGGTTTTCCTTTTAGGTGTTAACAATATTTACTGGCTAGGGTCGTGATCTCTCCACATTTTTGAAGACTATCACATTTTTGAAGACTATCTCTACTTAACAGTTATCCTTTGACCAACTCAGCTCATTTCAGGATCTGATTTCTATTTCATGTACTCTTGATTGTACCTCATTGCATTATGTTGGTGGTTTATGGTTAAAGATCTTTGCTATGCTCAAATCTGCTGATCAAGGCAGACCTATGTATTGTGTTTCTTGATTAATGGAAAAACCTACTCTTACTCTAAAAAAAAAAAAAAAAAAAAAAGGATAGATCTTGCAAAATTTAGATGAAGATTTTTTGCTCCTTTGGTGTTCTTGCCACCAAACTTGTTGCTTTAAATTTCAGCTTTTCCAACTTGTATAGTTGAAGTGAAAAGGAATTCAGAAGAAGGATAGAATAGTATCGCAACTTAGTTTCCAAGACAAGTACCTACAAGGTAATCTTCAAAAAAGGTTTCAACTCATTCTCATATTCTCCAAAGCATATTTTTCGTTTGTTACTGAAGAGAATGATCAATAATCTTCTAATATTCAAACAATCAAGCTATGATCATATAGATGTCACAAACAATGTCAAACATTCCTTAAGCTATAAACCATTAATTATTTCATTGTTAAGGCAATATCAAATAAAATACTGCAATGAAATTTCGAGCAACTTTGATCCTTGATCGTGTTCACCATACGTCTATTTACAGTCCGATTCTTCTTATGTATTCACAACAGGACCACTGCAATGCAGTGATCCAAAGATCTCAGCCTTAGACTAGTTTAGTCGGCTGCTAGATCTGTGTTTGAAGAACCACCTGCTGTTCACCGACCTAGATCAATGGGTTTACTATAAATAAGCATATATTTACAACTTCAATGGTCTGTAGGTTAACAAATCATAACTTCACGATATTCAATGAACCATTAGCTTTATGCAAACTTCTTCATGTTTTCTACATGGGGCCTGCAGCTCTACATGCATTCCCAGCTGCCCCTGAAAAAGCGCAGACTCATTGCCTCCATTCGCACAGGTGCCCACCATCTTCGCATCGAGACGGGCAGGTGGATTGGGGAGCCCCGCCAGGACAGGCTCTGTCAGTGCTGTCAAACGGGTGCCATTGAGGATGAGTCTCACATTTTCTAGAGTTGCCCAGCATTCAGTCAGATCCGGGCCAGATACGCTTCCTTAGTACGGCCGGACTTGCCCCTACATTTGCTGATGAACACACCGTCAGTACGTGCTCTGGGGTCGTACATTCAGGAGGTACTAGATCTGCGAGCTCACCTTTGCCCCCGCCTGGCTGCCCGCTGATCAGGCACTACGGGTGCGGTGCATAAGTGTATGTATTTGTGTGTTTTTGCATTTTGCATATTAGAACAGTTTGTCAGCAGGCTGATTGTTGCCACGGTTTTTCCCTCGAAAACCCTTCGGGGCGGGGGTTTTTTAATCCGGATAGTAATCCGCTTGCTGCACTTTTGTATTGGGTCCCATAGACCGATTGGTCTTCGTGGACGATAAAAATACCTTCCTTCCTTCATTGAATATCTCTGTGCATTTCTTGCTTGAACCAGTCAGCTTCAATAGTCAACTGTACTCTGAATTCCAATTCTCTATTTTAAAATATGATATTTTGGATCTCTGAGAGCCTTTGTAAGTATATCAGCTAGTTGTTCTTCTGTTGAAACATATTTGACTGTTACGAGATTTCTCTGTACCATTTCCCTGATAAAATGCTGCTTCATTTCAATATGCTTAGATCTCTCATGTAACACCGGATTTTCTCCAAACATTATAATATACCCAGATATATAGTGCATGTGGTCTGCATCTCCTCCCCAATCTGCATCAGCATATGCATTAAGCTTACAACTTCCATACTTGTATGTTATTCCAGCGTTTGGAGTTCCTTTCAAGTACCTTAGTATGCGTTTAGCTGCCATCCAATGCTGTTTGCCAGGGTTACTGTTACATCTGCTTAGCAGGTTAACTGCAAATGCAATATCCAACCTAGTGGCACCAGCCAAATACATTAAGCAACCAACTAATTTCCTATAAGGAACCTTTTTCATATATTCAAGCTCGTCCACAGTTGTTGGACACATCCTTTGACTGATTTTCTGCCCTGCCATCATTGGTGTACTTACACTACTACATTCAGCCATGTTAAACCTTTCAAGAACTCCCTGTATATAATCTGATTGACTCAGGTTCAGTACTTTCTCATCTCTATTTCTACTGACTTTAATCCCTAAGAATTTCTTTAATTCACCCAAATCCGTCATCTTGAATCTGCTCTTTAGCAGTTTTTTGCATGTATTTAAGCAATCCATATGATTTGAGAACATTAGACAATCATCAACATACAATGCAATTATACAAAATTGATCAAGTTCCTTGAATCTGTACAAATTTCCATCTCCATTCATCTTCATAAATCCTTTCTCTGTCAAATACTTATCCATGCATTTATACCAAGCTCGAGGGGACTGTTTCAGTCCATAAACTGCCCGTTTAAGTTTCCAAAATTTTCCATTCTTTTCTTCAAAGCCAGGAGCAGGTCTCCTATAAATTTGTTCTTCCAATTCTGCATTTAAAAATGCAGTGCTCACATCCATATGATGGATCTCCAAATCTAATGAATTTCCTAATGCTAACACCATTCTAATGCTGGCCATTTTTACAATTGGAGAATACGTATCATTATAATCAACTCCTTTTTGCTGAGAATAACCCTGTGCTACAAGCCTAGCTTTGTATTTCTTTCCACCATCAGGAGGATTCTTAACCTTGAATAGCCATTTATTCCCAACAATGTTTTTGTCTATTGGTTGATCCACAACTTCATATGTTTCTGTATTTTTAAAAGCTTGCATTTCTTCTTCCATTGCTAGTTTCCACTGCTTGCATTTCTCATTGGTCATGACCTCTTCATAGCTCAATGGCACATCAATATCCATTACTGTCATTAATGCTGGAGCAAATTCTTCTTCCAAATTTTCTAACCTTTTGCTTTTCCCATCCTTTTCTCTTCCATGTTCATCTATTTTTATGCCTTTGTCTTCCAATTCTTTTCTCAATTTTTCTGCTTCAGTCAATCTTTTCTTGGGCCTGTCAATCACATTATTTATTTCAAGGTTCTCTTCTTGAGTATAATCTCTGTTTTCAGCATTACATGCTTCCATAGCATTATCTGCAGAAGAAGCTTCGATACTATCTTTATCATCCATACATATTTCTGGGTTTTGTTTTACATTCTCCTCATTGCTTGGCTTTTTCTGGCTTGATTTAACAATGTTCTTTCTGTCCTTATACAGCTGCTCTTCAATGAATATGACATCTCTACTAATCAATATTTTCCTATTATTAGGTTCAAATAATCTATATGCCTTAGTCTCTTCATCATATCCAACTAGATATGCAATTTGGGCTCTATCATCCAATTTATTCCTCAACTCCTCTGGAATATGGACATATGCTAGGCAGCCATAGTCCTTAAATCTATCAAATGATGGAACTCTTCTTGTCCACAGAGTTTCAGGTAATTCCCCATCAATGCCTACACTTGGCAATCTGTTTTGAATGTATATAGCTGTTTTTAGTGCTTCTTCCCACAACATGTTTGGTAAGCCAGCATGCTTAAGCATGGCTCTGACAGCATTCAAGCAGGTTCTATTCTTTCTCTCTGCTATTCCATTTTGCTGGGGCGAGTATCTGCAAGTTAATTGTCTTCTTATCCCTTTCTCAATACAAAAGATTTTGAATTTCTTTGAGATATATTCTCCTCCTCTGTCTGATCTCAAACACTTCAATTTGTTGCCAGTTTCCCTTTCTACCTCAGTGACATATTCTTTAAATACTTTTAATGCTTCACTTTTCTTAGATAAACAATAACATTTTGCTCTTCTAGAGAAATCATCTATGAATGTAATAAAGTACCTTTTTCCCGTGTGACTTCTCACATTGGGTGGACCACAGATGTCAGTGTGCACCAATTCAAAAGGAGCTTCAGTCCTTTTTTATTTCTTCCCAAAAGGAATCCTTGTACTTTTTCCCAGCAAGCATCCTCTGCATACAAAGTTCTTTTGGTCTGCTTGTTTACTTTCAATATGTCCAAGTCTGCTCAAAAGTTTAACATTGTTCATATTTGTATGACCAAGGCGTTCATGCCACACTTTAAGAGTTGGCAGTGTTACAGTATTAATCATTGGAGCATTTATGGAAGCATCTAGCTCAAACAAGTCACCAACTCATTCAGCAAAAAAACATACTTTATTATCTTTCTCAAATTTGCATACACATTGTTCAAATACCACACGATATCCCAAATCTACTAGCTGACTTACTGAAATCAGATTTTTTATAATAGATGGTACACAAAGTACTTTTTCAATCTCTACAGGTTTTCCATGTAAATCAAATAATTTAAGCATTCCTGCATTTTCCACTTCTTTGGTAGTTCCATCTCCTAGGCGTATCCTTTTAAACTGCTGCTTGTCATCCTTTCTTGTAAGTAGCTTTGATACTCCTAGGATTGTTCTTTCAGCTCCAGAATCTAGAATGAACGATGTTTTAGCATTCTTTTCTTTACTTAAATCACAAGCAAACATATTGCTTACCTCTTCTTCAGAATCTTCCTCCTCTACTGCAGCCACATTAGTGTTAGCAGATCTACTGCCCCTGCCAATGCCTCTATTTAAACTTCAGTTGCTAGATTTTCCCCTACCCTTACTTCTGCCCCTGCCATTATCTTTTGTACTTGGGCACTTAGATGCTATATGGCCTATGCCTCCACAAGTATAGCATGTTCTGGGATTCTAACCTCTCTTTGGAAAATTAAATTTTAAGTGTCCTACTTCACCACAACCATAACAAGGTCCTATCTGCCTGCCTTTGTTATCACCATAATTTTTCCCTTTCTTAACAATAAGTACCTCAGCAGATTCATCATCATCCTCTCCTTCTTCTTCAGTCACATACTTGTGCTCTATCTCAGTTCATCCAATTTGTTCAGCTTCTTCTCTAGTTTTTGCCATTGTCCTAATTAGAGTAGCTAACGTTCCATGGTTAGCAAACATTTTTGAAATTGCTAAAATCTGATGGCTACTGGACATTGTAGCTCCTGCTGCCTCTAAGTCTGCACATAGAGAATCAAATTTATGAAACATTACTGTCAGCTGAGCCTTGCCATCATATCTCATTTTCCTGACCTTCTTCTCCAGCACATCAATCTGAGAAGAGCTCTTAGTCTGATATGTATTGATTAAATATTTCCATGATCTCTAGGAGTCAAATTTCTAAGCTTAAGCATTATGCTTGGAGCAACCTTACACATAATAATTGCTTTAGCTTGACCGACCTTCACTTCTTCACTCAACATATCTGCAACAGATTTGTCCCCTTTGGTTTTGGCAGTGGACTCACCAGATTTCTCAGCTTCACCTGCTGTTGCAGTGCTGCTTGCTTCATCACCAACAATTATGTTTGATTCATCACCAACAATAATGTGCCACAATCCTTCAAATTGCAATACCTCCTTAACTCTTTCCTTCCAAATCTGAAAGCCTTCAACCCCTTGGAACACCTCAACTGAGCTAAGCAGAGTGGCTCCAAATCTTGTTGACATTGTTTTTCCTGCTCTGATACCACTGAAGAGAATGATCAATAATCTTCTAATATTCAAACAATCAAGCTATGATCATATAGATGTCACAAACAATGTCAAACATTCCTTAAGCTATAAACCATTAATTATTTCATTGTTAAGGCAATATCAAATAAAATACTGCAATGAAATGTCGAGCAACTTTGATCCTTGATCGTGTTCACCATACGTTGATTTACAGTCCGATTCTTCTTATGTATTTACAACAGGACCACCGCAATGCAGTGATCCAAAGATCTCAGCCTTAGACTAGTTTAGTCGGCTCCTAGATCTGTGTTTGAAGAACCACCTGGCCGAATTTACTGTTCACCGACCTAGGTCAATGGGTTTACTATAAATAAGCATATATTTACCATTTCAATGGTCTGTAGGTTAACAAATAATAATTTCACGATATTCAATGAACCATTAGCCCTATGCAAACTTCTTCATGTTTTCTATAGTTACTTCTTGCAACATAATAAAAGGAAGCCTATCCAAATGAATGCCAAAATGCTGCAAAATTAAATGCACAATCAAATCCAAACATGCAAAATTAAAACAGTTAAGAGGAAATTATTATAGAGGAGTCTCAATTAGAAAACAGCTTATTTGTTATATCCATAGCATCTATAAGAAAAAATCTTAAACCTCCTTATTGCAGCAAGCTCTGCGTACAAAGCCTTAAAGTCATTTGTAAGAGACCATTGTAAGAGACCATTCTGATGAAAACACAAATATAAATATTTAAGAGCCCTTTCTGATAAAACTAGTGCTAACTACATGAAAGAATACATACAAAATTGTTTGTGACTCAATCTATATTAAGCTAATTAGACTCGTGATTCTCTTATTGAAGTTCTATGAAAGCTGTTGCTGCATCATCCAGAGAGTCAAATCTGCATAATATGAACCTTAGTATTAAATCAGACTAAAGCTGCTTAAGTTGAAGAAGAAAGAATAGAAATATCATGCAAAATATCTAAGCCGGTATACCTAGAGTTAAATATTGTGTCGATTATATGCAATAGGAATAATTTATGGAACTTCTGAACGGATTTAGGATTACTCTAGACCAAATTTTGGCATCTTGAAGAAAGACAGAAACCCCACACGAGAGAGTTATGTGACAAGCACTCAGCTATGATCATATAACCTACATAAAGGAAGCTCTTAACCAGTGCAAAGATTGTCAAGTTCACAGCAGCCAGTGGAAACCCATAAATGATAAAGAAGCATTCATGTTAAATCTGACATAAGAAATCAGAGGTCTGGCATATGGCCCGTAGCTGTAATTGATCCCCCTAAAGTAAGAGTAAATTGAAACAAAAGCATCTCAGAAGTAAGAGAATCGTGTAAGGGCAACCTATGAAGAAAACTCTGCATAACAGATGCTTGCAAATGACTGTGCATAGCACATCGAAGTGAAGAACTTGAATAGATATTGACCTGCTGCTGCCGACCTGCTGCTGCCTGCTCTCAACCTGTTAGTGCTGGGGCTTTCGAGGGAGCCAGAGTATGTTAGGAAGCCAGAGCTGGAAGGGTGTCATTTTCAACTGGAGTCGACATTGCTCACAGAATTTATTCTCTACTCTAAAAACTGATGGAAAGAGTCAAGTATAAGATATGCTTATACGTCAAACTCTACAATCTCCACACTTGGATTCACAGGCTCTCGTGCTATGCATAGCAGACTAGTTCCTTTAAGTCTTTCCCAACTAAGTCAAATTATACCTTATTTTTGTTTGCAAAAGTACTAACAGCAGCTATATGATCCAGACGAATGTTGTGCAATATCTGTAGCATTAGTTGTAGCATGAGTAATTGTAGCATGATTAGTTGTGGCGATATCTGTAGCATGATTATTATCTGTTGTGCCTTCTTTGTGCTCTTCCAACTTGATTCTGCTTGGGTCAGGTAGTCTGTCTGTCATCAAGTTGCTCAAAGATGTCATGACTCTTGTCCAGTCTTTTGCTCTTTCTTAAACTGGATTTTGTGTCCACTATTCTACCCTCAGCACATTCTACATCAATCGGCTTGTTTGAAGATTTATCTGCTGTATCTTTTTGCCTCCAGCCATGACGACGCTTACTAGGTAAAGCTCCTCTAAGCATCATCAATTCTCCAGGAAAGGCTTTCTTGAAAATATTTTGGAGCAGGTTCATCGTACTATCTTATTTACTAGTAACCATGTTTTTGAGTTTCTGGCCATTTGAGATCTTCTTTCTTCCAGGGTCACGTTTTTTCCTGCATATTGAAGATGTTCAAAGAAGAAATTACAAATGCTCAACATGAAGATATTTAGAAATACCTATAATCTGCTACTTATTTTGCAAAGGCTAATGCTGCTTCCATTCTTATTGTGTTGTCAAATGTATATGGTGTCAAATTCGAGCCATCCAACTCCAGTACCTCAACCTCAGCTTTTATACGTAGCTGCAGAAATTTAGCAACAATTTAGTAAACTCTTCCACCAAGAATTTTTACTCTATTGGACCCGCTGCCTTGCTTTCTGCTAATGTTTCTAACAGAATCTGCAAATGAACTTAGGCACCTATGAGTTGCCAAACTAGCACATGCATCAATAACACTTAGGAGAGAAACCTTGTTTAGTTTCAGCACTTTCTCCTGCATTTTTTAAAAAACTTGAAGAGCTTCTTTTGCAAAATTGTTTTGTGTGTACATTGCAATCATGGCGCTCCATGCACCCATGTCTCTATGGGAAATATGAAGAAATGCATCAACCTGCCGCGGTCACACTTCCGCACTTGCCATACATATGAATAAGTGATGTTCCTAAAGTAACATCCGATCCTAATGAATCAACAATTATGTAAACATGTATGTGCTTACCTTTTGCTAGGAAATCATATTTGGCACACACATCAAGCATGGTGATCCAAGTAACCTGATTTGGTTTTGTTGGCATTAATTCGAACATCTGAACTTCTGAACTGCCTCAAGACCGTATGCATTCAGAGCAAAACCCGAAACAAGAGATGTCCATGAGACAATATCCACACTTGGCATCCTGCCAAACATCTCTTCTGCATTTTCCATGCTGCCACACTTGCTATACATAATGATAAGGGCATTTGCAGTAATAATTTCAGATTCCAAATGGTCATTGCAAATGCAAGCATGGATAAGCTTGCCTTCTGCTAAGTAAGCATCATATGAGTATGTTGTGAGTACAGCACTGAAGGTAAACATGTTGGGCCTAAAACCAGCCACACACATTGCTTTAAAGGTTTGTAGAGCTTCTTTGCCATGCCCGTTCTGACAGTCTGCAACAATAATTGTGTTCCATGATGTCACATCCTTTTCACCCATTCGACAAAAAATATCCGTTGCTTCTTCTACTTGACCACACTTTCCATACATATTACGTAGTGCATTTTCCACAGCAACATCTACCTGGACATTATTGTTGAGAATATATTCATGGATTTCCCTCCCCTCTTCCAGCATACCAACATTGGAGTATAAAATACCAAGAGAGTTAAAAAGATGCAATCCTATATGACAATCCATCACACAGGAATTATAAACAAAGTATTCCTCAAGAGCTCGTCAAGATACTGACCAGAGAGAAAAAAGAAACCTACATGTGCCACGAAATGAGTACAAGTCGAACTACTTCGTAAGATAGCTCCCCAGCTCCTCGTTAAATACAAACTCATTAAATACAAGTAGACTGTATGGAACTTAGCTAACCCTGTCGAGACTTTAGAAAAATACGGCCGTGACTCTAAAGAGGAAGAAGCTGGAGCTACAGCCTGAGCCACCATTACCAGAACACCGGTTAGCCGGTTTCCAGAGTGGTGGCCAGCAACAGAAACAACCGCCAGTTTACAACCGATAGTGGGTTTGGAGCAGTAATTGGCATATTCTGGGCATATACTAGTAGATACCTGGAATACGCCATAAACCCACATGGACGAGGGTTTGCCCCCTTAGGGGCAACCCAAAAAAAAAGAAAAGGAAGTATGAATATATGAAGAAAGTACTAAATGAAGAAAAGTGTGTGAAACATTCTACATTGAAGAATCTAAGTTGAAGACCATTGTTGTAAGAAGAAATGTACTGATACACATGACCTTAAGAGCACCATGAAATGTGAAGGCTTATCGGTAACCAGTTCTCTATAAATACTGCTGGTTAGCCTTGGTTATTAGTCTTTGTGCATTGCTAGTAATGATTGGTTGTGTGCTGGCCGGCTGTATTGGTCATGTTAGTTATGGTGCATCGTCTAATCGTATGGTGTGCAATTAAAGTTTGGGGCAATTAGAGAGTCTTGTTGCTATATTAATATAGGAAATGATGCATTAAGGTTAATAATTTATATGATCCTTGGTATGTGGAATTGGAAATTTATACTTGGTTTTTGTGTTTGCAGAATGTTGCGGCAATGTTATATGGAGACACCCATCAGTAGGAAGCTGTGTGGAGCTAAGAGAAGACTTGAAGAGACAAGAAGAGTAGTTTTTCACTATTCTGTGGAAAAAATGTAGATTATATGCCAATGTGGCAATTTTTATGGCTATGCCGTAGTCCGGTAATTACTGTGGAGGTTTCCCTGAAAACTCGAAAGGTCAGGGTTTTAGTCCTAGCAGTAATCATTCTACTATGCGCATTAGCAAATCAATATTTGAGATGCATGCATGGCATATTTTTAAGCTTGTTCATCCTAATGGAACAAGAACCACAAGAGACATGGAATTGGTTGCACAATGTTTATTCTTAGCTAAGGGGAGATGCATATTTAATTGGAGAGTGGAGATTAGATTGTGGAAATCCAAGGGCTAGGGTTGAAAGCTCCTTTTGAAGGGAAAAGGCACGAAATGAGAAGGGGGAAGCCACATTTGAAGAAAAGAAGCAACGGATTAGGAGGCAGAGGAGCTGATCATCATTCAGGGTATTTCGATCAGAGTTGGGGCAACAAATCTCAGGGAAGCTTGTGCACAGGCTGGAGCGATTCAATGGAGCATCCTATGCCAATTTCAACCTGCTATAAGCATGAGGAAGAGATAATTTCAGCAAGGGGAAAGAAAGCTTGAATTTTTAGGTTCTTGTGTATTGATAGATTTCAGATTTTTTGTACTCCAAGAACAATATGTTTGCTGTGAACATTTGAATGATCAAGAATCTCATGAATGCAATTTATAAATTATTTCCTTCTATTGAATGATGAATGTATCGTAAATAATATGAGGAATTTTGTACCCTATGTTCTTAAGTAAATAGAGATGAGTAATTTCCTCAAGCATCGCTAGTGAGCCCGGTCTTGTTGTGCTCTTGTTTATTTGTTGGACTACATATTTGTTTGGTGCATTTGCCGGGAGATTGGTCATCGCATGAGTGAAGGGAGTGGAGATAGTTGAGAGAGGTCAAGCACTAGCCCAAAAGACTAATCCCATCAGCCCTGATGTCTTATGTATTTGCCTAATTTGAGATCAAAAGAAGAGAATGATAAGCAGAAGGAGCAACAAGCATAGGAGCGTGAGCAGCGTTTGAAGAAGAGAGCATTATCACAATCTGATTCCTTAGAATTTAATAGGAGTATAGTTTCCCAGAGATTAAGATCTAGTTCCTTGCCATCCACAAGTCAAAGAGAGCAATATTCAAGTGAAACAAGTCCTTTGAGTCCATCAAATATATCAGCCATTGTTCCAATTGTCTTGCCAACATCTGTTACATCTACAATGAATCAAGCTCAGCCCATGAAGGCCACAAAGATGCCATATCCTACTTTTTCAGCTCTTGGAGGAGCAGATGCTGATTCACATGTCCAATCTTTTCTGACTATTAGTGAAGCAAATAGAGAGGATAATGGTGCTGAAAAGTTAAGACTATTTCCAACTACTCTTAAGGATGGTGCAATAGAATGGTACCGCCTTGCTAAAACTGCAACACCTTTCCATCATTGGGCTGATCTCGAAAAGGCATTCCTGAGTGCATTTAGACCAGTCGGATATGCTCAGCGGGTGAGTGATGAATTGGCCTATATTAAACTGTTCCCCAATGAAAGCCTGCAAAGCTATATTATAAGATTCCGTAGATTATTGGCCAAGAAAATTCCTACTCCTTCTGATGAAGACAAAGTACGCTATTTTACAAATGGATTACCTCCTGATATAGGTTTTTATACCAAAGGCCAGATGCCAGCTAAATTAGAAGATGCTATTAAACTAGCATCTAGCTGGGAACAAGCGAAAATGTCTATGGCACGTTATTATCAACCTGGGATGGTTATGCCTTCTGTTTTAGGGGGAGTTCCTACAATGCTTCCAACTCAATTGAGTATGCCTACCTCTACGGATATGTCTTCAATGATGCCTACACCTTTCCAAAACTCTGGAATGATTTCTACAGTACCTGGAGGAGTTGACTATAGTAAGCTGCAAAGTGGTGGTGCTGTTATGAATGAGCCTGAAATTAATTTCAAAACTGAATTAGCAAAGGTAAAAGAAGATTTAGTGGGTTCTTTGACTAAACAAATGGCTGATCTTCAACTAAATTGGATTAAGGGAGTGAATAATCCAACTCAAACTAGAAATGAGAGAGTAAATATCTGGTGTGTTAAATGCAAGGGATATGGGCATATGCCTTCTGAATATGCACTCCAGCAGACTTCCAACCTCCCCTCAACTGCCAAAATTGTGGGTGTCATAATCATTCTACTGAAAATTGTTTTTACTTGAAAAATAGAGGACAAAATATCCAGCCATTTAACCAAACTCAATATCAAGCCTATCAGGCACAACCAAACTATGGGAATTCAATTCCAGTTTATGCTACCAATCCGACAACACAGCAACCAAGAGTGTTGCGAAGGAATAGGCCCCTTCCTGAATGTTATAGATGTGGAGAATTGGGCCACATATCTCTTAGATGTCCAAACCCAAGAAAACACGTTGAATTTCAACCCATTTGTGGCATATGTCAAACGCAAGGATTACATGATCAAGAACATTGTCCTCATAAATTAGAACTAAAGAAAAATGGCAAGGGAAAGAATCTGTAGTGGACTCTCATGCTATCTTTGTAGAGACAAAGCCAAGTAATTCTTGCCCTGTTTATGGTATAGAAACTAGGCAGCAAGCATGGAGAAGAAGAGAGCAGGAGCTGCTAGGGAATCTTTAAATGTGCCAAATACTTCTAATAATTCTTCTGAGATGCCCTTTACAAAGTATGAAGTGGGAGAAGCATACTTAAGAGAGATCCCTGCGAATAAAGAGAGTGATAGTAGAATGCAAGAATTCTTAAGACCACCCCTTTTAGCAGAGCTAAATTTAGGCACAGATACTGACCCCAAATTGATTAAAATTAGTGCATCATTGTTGGTGAAGAGAGGGAACATTATCATAGGCTCTTTGAAGAATTTAGGGATGTATTTGCTTGGACATACCGTGACATGGTGGGAATAGATCCAGAGTTATGTGTACATAGAATTCCTCTAGTTAGTGGGTCTACTCCAGTCCGTCAACGTCCATATCGTATGAATCCAAATTACTCTAAGGAAGTGAAACAAGAGATTGATAGCTTGTTAGAAGCTGGCTTCATAGAACCTATCGAAACAAGTGAGTGGCTATCACCCATCGTCATAGTTCCAATACCGGAAACTTAACAATGCCACAATGAAGGATGGTTTCCCTTTACCTTTAACGAATGTTGTACTAGATACAGTCATAGGACATGAATGCTACTCTTTCCTGGATACAATGGCTATAATCAGGTACGCATTGCTCCAGAAGATTGCCATAAAACTGCATTTGTCACGGAGTGGGGATGTTTCGTTTACAAAGTAATGCCATTTGGACTTTGCAATGCACCAGCCACATTTCAACGAGTAGTGACCACAGCTTTTAAAGATTACCTAAGAGAATTTATAGAAGTTTTCCTTGATGATTTTAGTGTTTTTGGTTCTAGGCAAGCGCACTTGAGTAAATTGAGATGTTGCTTTGAATGTTGTAGACAATTTGGAATATCTCTAAAACCATATAAATGTACTTTTGGGGTGACACATGGAGTCTTATTGGGAAGAATTGTTTGTAGAGATGGTTTAGCTGTAGATCCTGGGAAAGTTGAAGTGATATCAGACTTAAGGCCTCCAGTAAAGGTAAAAGAATTGCAAGCTTTCTTAGGACATATTGGGTATCATAGAAGATTCATTAGACACTATGCTGAGATTGCTCTTCCATTGATCAAATTACTTAAAAAAGAGAATGAATATATATGGACAAGGGAATGTCAGGTTGCCTTTGAGAAATTAAAGCAAGCTTTAATTTCAGCACCTATTCTAAGAGGGCCCTGTTGGGATAAAGTCTTTCATGTTCACGATGATGCATCTGCATACGCCAGGGAGCATCTAGACACAACCTGATGAGAATGGGTGGGACCATCCTGTGTATTACGCTAGCCGTCAACTCAACAATGCTGAAAAAATTTATTGCACTACTGAAAGAGAGGGGTTGGGAATGATTTACTCTGTGCAAAAATATAGGCACAGGCACTATTTGTTAGGCAAAGAATTTGTATTCTATGTAGATCATCAGGCACTCAAATATCTGATCCTTAAACCTTGCCGAACAGGAAGAGTAGTGTGTTGGCTTTTAATATTGCAAGAATTCCAATTCAAGGTAGTGCTAAAACCTGGTCACTCACATGCACCTGCGGACCATCTATCAAGAATCATGGAAGATAATCCAATTAGAGGTATAGATGATGACATGCCTGATGCTTCCCTGTTTGAAGTTACCCTCCTACCTGAATGGTATGCTAACATCATGGAATATTTAGTGAGTGGAGAGTGTCCCAAGGATATGACAAATGTTAATAAACGAAGACTCATCATTCAGGCTGCACCTTTGCAGGACACTTATACTGTATAGGGAGAGATGGTATATTGAGGCGTTGTTTACTGCCGCATGAAGTTTAGAGAGTGATAGCTCCGTGCCACGAATCACCTTATGGAGAGCATTTTGCATCTGATGTTACTGCACGTAAGATCTTGCAAGCGGGCTATTGGTGGCCATCCCTTTTTAGAGATACTGCAACCTTTATAAAATCATGTGACCCTTGCCAACGAGTTGGTAGGCCTACAAGACGTGACGTAATGCCCCTACATCCAGTTGTACCAATTTTGCCCTTTGAAAAATGGGGAATCGATTTTATGGGGCCTATCAATCCACCCACTAAACAGACCAGAGCTAGATACATATTGGTATATGTACTGATTATGTAACAAAATGGGTGGAGGCTAAGGCTTTAAGAGAAGATAACGGTGTTGCAGTTGCATCTTTCATGTATGAGAATGTGATTATCCATTTTGGGTGTCCTTTAGAGCTTGTTAGCGATAGATGGTCTCATTTCCTCAATGATCTAATTGAAGATTTGGCGAGAATTTATGGGATTGCACATCGTAAGAGTACACCATATCATCCAAGATGTAATGGCCAGGTAGAGAGAACCAACCGGACCTTATGCAACATTCTAACAAAAATTTGCAATCTGAATCGAACTGATTGGGATAAGAGGCTCTTAGATGCATTATGGGCTTATCGCATTGCATACAAAGTCACGACTAAGGCTACTCCCTTCCAGCTAGTGTACGGACAAGAGGCCATCCTCCCAATAGAATTGGAAATCCCTTCATTGAGAGTGGCTGTGCAGGAGAACTTAGATTTGGATGGAAGCTTAAAACATCGTTTAAAGCAACTAGAAAAGCTAGATGAAGCGAGATACTTTTCCTTTCTTACAAGAGAGGCTATTCAAAAGAGAAGGAAGGCTTGGTATGATAAACGGTTGAAAGTGAAGGATTCGGAGAGTTAGTGCTGCTCTATGATAGTAAATATTGGAAGAGACCATGGAAATTAAGAATGCGGTGGATAGGGCCTTATAAACTTAAGGAAGTATTTGAAAATGGGTCTGTCACACTTGAAGACTTAAGTGGCATGGAATTACCTTCACGAATTAATGGTGCACAGTTAAAACCATATTATGAGTCTAAATCTGAAATTGCCCAATCCCACTGATGTTTGAAATTGCAGGAAAAGAAAAGACGAAACAAAAATAAAGCTCATCGGGATGTCAAGCCAAGTTTGAGGGGAATAATGTAGTATAGTTAAAGGGGGACATTTTTTTAAGTTTTGCTTAAATTACTTGTTTTCTTGTGTAACTACTAATATTTGGAGTAAAAAAAGAATCCAACTCATAGAGAAAGAGAAGAATATACGAAATCTGCGCATGATAGATGTGATCGTTCCTATCTATTTGTATTTTGTTAAGCCATGTGCTAATTAGGACTAAATATATAAGGGATAAATGGATGTGGATATAAGGAGGGTAGTAACAATATGATCATATAGAATTATTCTAGAGAATTCATAATGGCATTTAAGAGAGGTTATATTGCACAACTATGAGAGGATGGTGCTTCATGATTAGCGTAATCAATATTGACCAGGCCAGAACCAATTAATTATTTGTAGGCCTTGCAAGGGGATTAATAGCTTGAGGCTAATAGGTGTGTTTATCTAGAACTTTTCATCCTGAATAACTAATACATGTGTGCCGCCCGAGGCTAAGAGCAGAAGTACAAAGCCACAACATTAAGTAGGAGCGGGCTAAATATTATAAAAGTGGTAAGATAATGAGAGAAGGAGGGTGAACCATTAATACCGGATCTTGAAATCCGAAGTGCATGGCACCCAGTGTGTGGAGAATGAACAAAAAAGGAAAAAAGGAAAAAAGAAAAGAAAGGAAAGAAATAAAAAAGAAAAAGAAAAAGAAGAAGAAAGGAAGTATGAATATATGAAGAAAGTACTAAATGAAGAAAAGTGTGTGAAACATTCTATATTGAAGAATCTAAGTTGAAGACCATTGTTGTAAGAAGGAAGGAAGGAAGGAAGGTATTTTTATCGTCCACGGAGACCAATCGGTCTATGGGACCCAATACAAAAGCGCAGCAAGCGGATTACTACCCGGATTAAAAAACCCCCGCCCCGAAGGGTTTTCGAGGGAAAAACCGTGGCAGCAATCAGCCTGCTGACAAACTGTTCCAATATACAAAATGCAAAAACACACAAATATATACACTCATGCACTGCACCCGTAGTGCCTGATCAGCGGGCAGCCAGGCGGGGGCAAAGATGAGCTCGCAGATCCAGTACCTCCTGAATGTATGACCCCAGAGCACGCACTGACGGCATGTTCATCAGCAAATGTAGGGGCAAGTCCGGCCGTACTAAGGGAGCATATCTGGCCCGGATCTGACTGAATGCTGGGCAGCTCTGGAAAGTGTGAGACTCATCCTCAATGGCACCCGTTTGACAGCACTGACAGAGCCTGTCCTGGCGGATCTCCCCAATCCACCTGCCCGTCTCGATGCGAAGATGGTGGGCACCTGTGCGAATGGAGGCAATGAGTCTGCGCTTTTTCAGGGGCAGCTGGGAATGCAGGTAGAGTTGCGGGCCCCCAGCTAACACGGGGTTGATGTGCTCCTTGTAATGGGCCGTTTTGACCTGCTCTAGAGCGCCGGGGTCCCAGACCTTGCCAAGGAAGCAAGCGTCCAGGTACTCCCGCAGGCTGTCACGATCGGCCTCTGTGTCCACCTGCACGCACCTGTGCTCCTGCACGTTCCATCTGGCAAACCACTGATCTCTCTTACCCCTCCAACACGATGTGTCTATCAAGGGCTGCCCGCTGAAGCGGCAAGAATCCAGTTTCCTGCAGCAGAATCTGATAGGGGACTGAAGGTTTCACCCCAAGTGTCCGTGCGAAAAATGCCTTCTGCACCTGCTCCAAGTCATTCCAGGTCGCCAAAGAGATGTGACGAGCCTGCCGAGTTGACCCTCTAGGCAACTCGGGATCTTGTCAATACTGTGCTAATTCTAGGTTGGTGTGGCAAACAATTGGATATGGTGAAGAATTGAATCTTCCTCTTGCACAGTTGAATTGACACGCTCAAAACTCAATAAGCAAATATTTATGATCTCAATATAATCAGATAACATTAACATCCAAAGAATCCATATTCTCAACAAATATAATATCTAATTGTGTACAATTCAACCCAGGAGCTTCGCTCAACCATGATCCTCAGCTGCACCGCTGCCATCCCTTGCTTATTCACTGCACATGCACTCACTGGGGTTAGTCCTCGTGACTAAGTGGGGATCCCTGGCTGCCACTGCATGCATGGAATACTCTGGAAATCTCGGATAAGCATAAACACAGACGAAAAATCCTACGTGAGTACAGTGCTAAGACAATGACAACATAATCCAAAGAAATATCAACATGAACATCAGAAGCAAGACATAGTCAAAAATATCAAACCATCATGACACATAGCTCCGGGACAATGGGAAGCTCAGCCAGCCTACATGCAGGCCCTGTTAGCAGAGAAATGCCCGGCCAGCTCACATTCCGAGCCCCGTTGGCGGAGTTGGTGGGGTGAACCTCGTATGCGCATACCCTTCCCAGCCCACGTCTGGCGCTGGAGGACCTCTTACCATGGAGTTCACAAGAGTTGACTGACGTAGCAATCCCGGCCAGGAGAACTAACGCCCGGTGTCACAGAGCACAATAACCACAGAGAATCACAGATGAACATAAGCATGCCGGAGCAACCTAGGCCACCGAACCTAGAAGTCCGACCCCGGAGGTTCCAAGAGACATAATCAAATACCAAGACAACAGTGGAACAATGCAAAGACCATGACATGTGCGTTCATTAGAGAGTTTACTATAAATGTGCCTAGATCATACTGCTGCTGATGTTGCCCAAGCTGCCCAAGTTGAAGTAGCTAGGTTACTGATGAAGATAATGATTGCAATCCAAACACGTCGAGGAAGCCATAAGCCTAATTATCATTGATGTAGCTACGACAAGGAAAGATGCTACCAATCCACAAAATGCAAACCTTACCATTCTCCTATGAGGATAATCCATTAGCTATGATGCCTCTCATAAAATATAGCTCAACAACTTAAAAACTTACAGTTATACACTTAGACTTACAGTGCTCCATACCATAGCCTCATCTGGACACTCCATATACCTCATATTTCTCTCTCTCGGCCCCAACTTCAGTTGATCTCCAAGGTTCCACTCTTTAATTTATTGTTAGCTAAGGTTTTTAATATTTCAATTAAAACCCACCTTCCTTAGCTAAGGGATTTATTAATGCGTCTAATGTAAAACTCAAAATTCGTCCTCTTTCGGCTTAAAAATCTCTAAGGTCTCGTGACCGTAACTGCATATAATATCTGTCAACTGATCCCTAGACTGAATCCCATCTCCAAGAGCCAAGAAATACCAATTTTCAAGGGTTCTAGACTTTTGAATCTTAGAATTACATCTTATTCCGTATTATGCATTATTTTTCATGAAAAAACCAGTTCTTACATATCTTCGTCTCTTTGTTTTACCCAAGCTTGCCTTCACTTACTCGATGGATGGCTTGCTAGATCCCAACACCTTATACTTTCATGTTCCCTTTCTTATCTTTATGTATCCTAAAAATAACAACTTGTTACAAGCACCAATTAACAAATTCAAATATAGACAATTACAAACAAAGAAGACCACAAAAGTTACAGCAGAAAAACAAAGAGAAACAAAGAGAGAACTCGGCCTCTTTTGGCTATGATTTTGGGCATGGATTCTCTCTATACCAGTGACCCACAGGGAAATCGGCCTGTTCCAGCCCCAAATCGACCTGACCCAAGTGGTTTCCAATCAAAAATCATCCAGCAGCAACAAATAGATTGGGCTTCTGAAACAGATCCGGCAGCCCCCAATCTTGATCAAAACCTCCATAATCAGGTTCGTTATTGCTGCTAAAGCCTATCCTGATAGACCCATACTTAGAGATTCACATCATTTTATGGCAATTCTAAGTCATTCTGGGCTGTTTTTTTGGGCTGCTGTCACCATCCAACAACTATTTCCAGCTCTAATTTCAGCCAAACAACTATTGCTTCTCCAATTTCGGCCCTTTAGCAAGCCAAATCGATGTGTTCCAGGTCATTACCAAGAGTCTCAAGAGGATCCGGTTCCACATGTGACGATTTTGTTGCAGAATGTAACCCTTAGTGCAGCCCATAGTTTTCCAATTAGGATTAATTCAGACCTCCTTTAAACCTTATCCTAATACTTCTTATATCCACAAACACCTCCTAAACACCTCCTGATTGCTTACTCTGATGGAAAACCTCTCAATCACAGCTCTTACCATATGCAATTTAACTCTTAGCAGACTATGCAAGCCTCAATTGAATCCTTAGAATTCAAAACCCCACCTGATAAGAGAAGATTTGGTGCAGTTCCGTTCTCCGTCTCCAACTTTGATAAGCTCCAATGCTTCTCTGCTTTGATGCTCCCAAATAGCCTTCTCTTGCAAAGAGCTTCACGTACCACCAAAAGCCCTCTTTCCAATATTGCCTTATTTTGTAAACCCTTTGTTTACATGAGCCCATGCTGCATGCATGCCACAAGTACATATAGTACAACCCATATACGTACCATATACAAATGCGTATACTGAACCATTAAGTGGCCAGGTCCGTTACAAGAGACGACCGGGCCCCAAACCTCGACCACGCATGAAGGACGTGGCTCGGCCAAGGTGCGAGAAAACGGTGACTGATGGCCCCAATCATAGAGCTCTGCCGGTGGATCGTTGTTCAAGATGGCATAAAAGCGCTTTTCCGGCCCGGTCACCCACAAGCGGATGGACGCCTCCCAACAGAGCGAGGAGGGGAACTCCACCCCTAGGTACTTGTAGGTGGGCGTGACCTCCACAGGCGATCCCCGATATGTGAGTGCAGAAGGCGTGGGGTGGCGTGAAGAGGATATGAGAACCACCTTGGTCTTGGCCAGTTCACGCCGCATGTCCTGGCTGCCGAGAATGTGTCTAGGGCATCCGGATGAGGCGCATAGCTTCGGGGTGTGGGCGGGAAGGTCAACATCATCCCAAGATAGATGAGTGGGCGGATGACCTCGTGCAAAAAATTATGCCATCCCCCCATGCTCGATGGCCGGGGCTCTAACCGATCAATGTAGAGGCCAAAAGTGTTGGTGAGAGGTGGCGGCCTTCTTGGGACCGATACTACCGGTGAATGCTTGGCCCGTCGGTACGCATCCCCGCCAAAACAACTCTCATACGGCCCGTATATGACATTACGCACGGGTAGCGGCAGCCCGGTTATTGGCCTTCCTAGCCCATAGCTTTTCCCGGGGGACCGTATCAAAAGCCTTCGCGAAGTCCACAAAGCAGCAATACAAGTCCCGCCGATGGTTCCGGCTGTCTTCAATCAGTGCCCGCAGTGTGAAGATATGGTCAATCGTTGAGTGGCGGGGTCTAAAGCCTGCTTGTGTGAGGGCTCGCACATCTGCTGAAGAAATGTACTGATACACATGACCTTAAGAGCACCATGAAATTTGAAGGCCTATGGGTGTCCAGCTCTCTATAAGTACTGCTGGTTGGCCTTGGTTATTAGTCTTTGTGCAGTGCTAGTGAATGATCGGTTGTGTGCTGGTTGGCGATATTGGTCATGTTAGTTATGGTGCATGGTCTAATCGTATGGTGTGCAATTAAAGTTTGGGGCAATTAGAGAGTCTTGTTGCTATATTAATATAGGAAATGATGCATTAAGGTTAATAATTTATATGCTCCTTGGTATGTAGAATTAGAAATTTATACTTGGTTTTTGTGTTTGCAGAATGTTGCGTCAATGTTGTATGGAGACGCCCACCAATAGGAAGCTATGTGGAGTTAAGAGAAGAGAGACAAGAAGAGTAGTTTTTCACTATTCTGTGGAAAAAATGTAGATTATATGCCAATGTGGCAATTTTTATGGCTATGCCGTAGTCGGGTAATTACTGTGCAGATTTCCCTGAAAACCCAAAAGGGCAGGGTTTTAGTCCTAGCAGTAATCATTCTACTATGTTCATTAGCAAATCAATATTTGAGTCGTGCCTTCGCCATCTCCTGCAAGATCCGACTAATGCCTACATCGATCTAACTCATCTCGAATCAATCTGCATTGCCCGGAAGAAGAGAAACAAGCACACAACAAAAGAACAGAGGGCTACATTGGATCTTCACGGCCCCTAACACAGATCGGCGGCAGCCAAGCCAACTTGTAACGTTGCCTAACGCAGGTGTTGAAATGATGTGAACCCAGAAAGGCAACCCAAAAACAGTGGGTGCAACTCAAAAGCTGAATGACTCTAGAAAAGACTGCAAATAAGATAGATGAAAGACAATTAGAACAATAAACGTGTCGACTACGGGTTCAATTTTTGAAGGCTTTAGGCTACGTGGTGGGTGTTCGAACTTCGAAGGCGGCCTTTAAAAGGCCAGAAGCATAGGCCCAACATTAGATTTCTAGACCATGGCGGCACTGCTGGGAGCTCTTTCTCTATCACACCCTCAATCCGCCTTCCTCACCAGTAGCATATTTCATCCCAATCCCAACACTAAATCACTCAGTTTTGGAAAATGCCGGGCCGCTTTGGCCCATGAGGTACAACAGAGTAAAATTCAGGACCTTCCTCGGCCCGATGATTTTGGTAGATACGGGATATACGGTGGAAAGTATGTGCCTGAGACCTTGATGGGAGCTTTGTCTGATTTGGAGGAGGCCTATCGTTCTGTTTCTGTCAGTGATAAGTTCAATGTAAGTCATATTTTGATGATTTCTTATACATTCTGATTATTCTTTATTAGCGAGCTGCTTCAGCCTAATTGTAAGGTTGGGTGTCTTAAATGGCATGCGTAATGCCATACAGGGTGGAATAGTATATCTAGAACTTGATTTCAACATATGTTTGTCTCATTCTCTCCATAGAAGTGAAGGATTTAGAATATGTTTCATGTATGCTAATTTCAGAACATCTACAGCAAGAGCTCGAGGGCATTTTGAAGGACTATGTTGGGAGGCCTTCACCTCTATACTTTGCAGAAAGATTGACAGAGTTGTATGGAGGACCTCATATTTACTTGAAGAGGGAAGATCTTAATCATACTGGTGCTCACAAAATCAATAATGCAGTTGGCCAAGTTCTACTGGCAAAGCATATTGGAAAGAAGCGCATAATAGCTGAGACTGGAGCAGGTCAGCATGGAGTTGCAACTGCTACTGTTTGTGCCAGGTTTGGTTTAGAATGTGTTGTTTATATGGGTGAGCAAGACATGGCAAGGCAAAAGTTGAATGTCTTCCGCATGAAATTACTAGGAGCTGAGGTAGAACTGCTATTTGATACATGCTTTGCTATTATGTTGCAGTGTTTATTCATTCATGTTTACTCTAGGTACGGCCTGTTACCTCAGGCACTGCTACTTTGAAAGATGCAACATCACAGGCAATTCGTGATTGGGTGACCAATGTAGAAACGACTCATTATATTCTGGGATCAGTTGCAGGACCTCATCCATATCCAATGCTGGTTAGAGACTTCCATGCGATTATTGGGAAGGAAACCAGACAGCAAGCTTTAGAGAAATGGGGTGGTAAACCAGATGTATTAATTGCCTGCGTTGGTGGTGGCTCTAATGCCATGGGTCTCTTTCATGAATTTATTTGTGATGAAGATGTTCGTTTGATTGGGGTAGAGGCAGCTGGTCTAGGCATAGAAAGTGGAAAACATGCAGCTACCTTAACCAAAGGGCAAGTTGGTGTGCTGCATGGAGCTATGAGCTACCTATTACAGGATGATGAGGGGCAAATTATTGAGCCACACTCTATTAGTGCTGGGTATGCTAATGTTTTCTATTTTGCATCTAATCTCAATAACTTGAATAAAGCAAGAAAAACGTTTTTTGTACTTGTAGGTTAGATTACCCAGGTGTTGGACCAGAACATAGCTTTTTGAAAGACCTTGGGCGCGCAGAATACTACAGTGTGACGGACAATGAAGCCCTTGCAGGTTTGTTTTTTATGCATGCTGAAAAATAATCACATAAAGTGATACTGGTTATTGATATTTGTTACAGCATTCCAAAGACTATCCAGACTTGAGGGAATTATTCCAGCATTAGAAACTTCTCATGCCCTTGCATATTTGGAGACTCTCTGCCCTACATTGAGCCCAGGAACAAAAGTTGTACTTAATTGTAGTGGCCGGGGAGATAAGGATGTCCAAAGTGCATCAAAATACTTGGATTTTTGACAAGCATATACTCTCTCATTTCGCAAAGTTCTACTCGTGGAAGGAGGCCATTTTTGCATTTTAATGGCAATCAATAGATGAAGTCTTTGCATCAAATTATGTGTTTGTCTGCGTTAGTCTTGTTATTTCAGGAAGTAAAAAACAATGGACTGGGGAATTGGGGTAATAGCCATGTCTATCATGGTCGACAATTCTTTTGAAAGGAACTATTCCTTGTCATGAGATATATGCAGTAAATTAGTTGATGGATTGCAACCAATTCTTCCAAATGACTTTACTGAAGCTTCTTAGTATGGGATTGTTTTCAATGCATTTCAAATTGTCTGCTAGCTGCCACCCTCTTGCATAGGTTTTTATGCACGCTAAAGATTTTCTAACGCAGCAAAGACATATCATGCCAGTGGATGCGTTTCTGAGACCTATGGCTAGAATACATGATAGTAATGGATAACTGTGATTGGCCACTAGCTTCCAGGTTTCTGAGTAGTTTTATCTGCTGTGCATGCATGCCTCTTGGAAAAGCATGAAAACCAAAAGTTTTCCCGGCAAGCAAAATATGTATGGGGTGTATGTCTTTCCAGACTAACCTAGAATAGGATGACCAGTTTAAAGTGTAGGAGTCCATGATCTCGCGGAAGTCACTAATGTGCACACGAGAGCTTTCAAGGGGAAACCGAACTGCTGATATTGCCATTCATCAGGCTAAGGTTTTCTGGAAGGTTATTGGAAGTGAAGTTCAGGACGCGTATTGTAGGAACAAGTGAGGTGATCTTAGATTACTCATGTGTTGAACTGGAGAATTCTTTTTGAGGTAAGTATTCATGTCTGCATTTCTTCGTGTGGGTGCTTGCTTTATTCTTTCGCTTGGGGTTCAGACCAGATGCTTGAAGTGAATATTTAAATTTTGAAAACAGTCTGCAGAGTGCTTACCATTTCCCTTCATGTGGAACAAATGGCCACTTATTTACTCAATGGTGGCACTTTCGTCAGCTAACATTATGCCTTTCTAATTATACAAGAAATTTGGAAGCCGAAAAATTTGGTAAGCTAAAGTCAGTACTGTTAATCATGAACTGTAAAATGTTTCATGTCTTTTAATTGAGGTCTCTGCTGTTGATGGCTTAGAGCAGTGGCACATGCATGGGGAAGTAGTTGCAGCCATCATAAAAAAATGTCTTTTCGAAGCAACACCACTGTCTTAGCAAATCATCAACAGCGATCGATTCAGCATCGGAAATTTGGCCCCTGCTGCAGTCTCTGATTGTTGATGTGCACCTGCATGCTTTAGACTGCTCAAACTGTTCCATTTCATCCCATTTTCTTTAACAAGCTTCTGGAACAGCCCCCACGGGCAAAATCCAGGATTTCTGTGAAAGAAAGCTGTCATGAATACGACTTAAGGACACTTAAAATTCCCCCATTGGCTTGCACTTCCTTTAGGGTAGAGTGGTCGCCATTGGGAAGCAAAGAGCAGTTGATGTTGGACTTTCAATAACGTTCAAAACCTGATGACTATAACAAAGAAAATCATAGTACAAATGAATTAGAAGACTTTTTGCTTTTGAAGCCGTTGATGTTAGATAAACATTTATGACAGGAATGCACAGGAAATATTCATTTTGTCACCCAGATTTTAAAGTCACTCGGATGCAAGATGCATTGATGTAAGCTATTAAAAGAGTCTAAAGTACATAGCTCTATGCGAGATGCTACTTTGGAGTTACTGTTGGGCATGTAGATTTAGAAATTATGTCCTGGCTAAATTGAAGTTAAAAAAAGGAGGGTGATGAGTGGAACTAGTTAGTGCCCTGGAACTCTCATTGTGAGCATATACAAGCGTGCCAAATAATAGCACCACAAGCATGAATAAATAAGTAGCAGATGATTTTCAACTAGTAGCCAAATGGGTTGTTGATTGACAATGCTAAATTAACATCCCATTTGACTCACCCCTTTAACACAAGAACCATCCCATAGTTCGATATTCATGAGAACTAAATATTCCAGCAGCATAATTCCCTTTCTGATTTCGGCCACATAATTATAGCAGCACTTATGACTTTCAAATTACCATGAGCCTAGAGAGTCGAACCCCAGCATGATTCCCATGCTCATCCAAGCATAGCAACCATCCCACACAAGGGATGCCTGCTATGCCCAAGGGACGAAGCCCACTAATACATCGAACAAGTTAGTGCTACCATGAAACATCAATAAAAAGCGACCTCACAAATGATCTCAAAGTGATTTCAGTTCAATGACAATTATTAACACAACATTTCACATACAACCATGCATTACCTAAAAACAAACTGTACAATGTGTTCAAGGAGACTCAACCAAGCCAAGGAAGTTGAGCTCCCCATGTACAATGTGTTCAAGGAGACTCAACCAAGCCAAGGAAGTTGAGCTCCCCAACACCAACGTGCTCCTCCTGCAAGCACTACAATAAACATCCACATCAATGTGGATCACAAGCTCACATACAAATAACAAAACATAAACAGCAAACCACATAAGAAAACTAGTTCATGGCTGAACCACTCTTTGCATGCCTTATGACCGCATCTAATTGACGTATCTCCTGAACAAGCAACGCTCTTGCAAGGCTTATATGAGAGCACAGCATGTGCAACTCAGAAACTGGGACACCCAAGTGCTCCCACTCCACAACAGATATGGCACTATCAATGGACACGTAGAATGCCCTGAGGTGCCGTCTGAGCACACGGAGTGATGCTGCAATCCTATGCGCCTCAGTACCCACCTAAATGACATTATTAACAAACTCCTGAGCAGAGAACACTGCCTCTATTTCAGCTGCATACACAACAGGGTTGGGATGGGATGCATCTATGGCATATGAAATGAAAGATTGTGGCAAGGAAGGATACAACTAGTTCCTCCACACCAACAACTGGGTTCGGGTCCATCTCCATTACTCCTGCAGCTGTACAACAAAGAAATACATGAAAACAATAAAAGTAACCTATGCAATCAACACCCAAGCAACTCTATCAACCAATGACCATCGTACGATCACCCTTGTGGACAGGGATATAATCCACACCAGGCTCAAGTATCACTACATCAGGACTATCAGCACTGTAAGAAGCATCATGTATGTCCTCAAAATTATTATCCTCCTCATCAGCAGGAATAGCGTCATCATAATGCCTACGCCCAGGCCCATTCCTTTCCACTGGCACAAAGCCTGCTGGCAAACTAAATAAGATCGTCCTCATGCCGGACGACATGCAGTGGCTAGGATTTAGCAATACTCTCCAGGCTACTCGAACACGGTGCTTATTCATATGAGTCGTGTTTGAAGGTATGATCCAGGAGCTAGACAGAGTAAATTTCCCAGATCGAATCATTCTAGCCAAGGTATACAACAGACTAGCAGTCAGCCTACGACTGCCATGGTAATTGACAAAATGTGCAGCTCTATTCAAAAGATTCTTATTGTCAAGAACAACAAGAAAGAACAACAAGGCTCTTCCTATCACCAGCCCCCATCTCAAACACAGGTCTTTTCCCTTCTCAATAGCAGCTTCACTAACATTATACATTATACAGGTGGCAGACATAGTGAACTTTGCCAACATCCTTCGTGCAATACCCAATCATGCCTTCAAAGCAATGAAGGCGACTGTTCTCGAGGGCCTTGCATAGTAGAATCATGCCTGTTGTCTTTGAAGCCCAATTAAAATCCTTCTTTATAGCATCATTCATGGCCCTGGGGCTCTTGAACTGGGCTCTGAAAACAGCCTGGCAGTGCAAGTGATCCACACTTGCACCACGCTCCATGCTCCATGGCCACGGCTCCAGCCAAACATCTTCGGTTGCAAAAACCAACAAGCGCATCATAAAAGCTTGTGGGCACATCTTGCCCAGAAATATCCAAGGCCACGCTCACATCTATGGCACTCCAATCCTCCTGACCAAGAGAAGGACCAGTAGAACGCCCTCCAATGTGAGGCTCTCCAAAAGAAGACCCAATTTTCAACGAGCTCAGAGAAGGAAGCACAGAGCAGGCAACACCCTTCTCATTCCTCCCTTCTCATTCCTCGCTGCTCTCTTCAAAGACATCACAGAAAAAAACAAGCAACAAAGACGGCTTACCGGTAGCTGAAGTCGGCTGACAGAAACCTGGAGCTATACTTGCGAAGACCCAAGCCGATCCCTACTTATAGCAGAGCAACGACACATACCCAGCGCCGCCTTCGCCATCTGCGCCCTGCCCATCTGCTGACCACATGAAGACAGCCAGTTCCGACCAACGTAGGCACAGATTCGAGCCCTAGATTCCCCTATTTGGAATCCACAAGGTGCCAGCATAATCTTCTACGGTATTTGCATACGAATATGCACAACAACTATGCAAAATCTTAAGTTACAAAAATACCCTTTCTGATTTTGGCAACATAATAGCCATAAATTGTTCCAAACAAATTCAAATTCAAAACGCCCAACAAAGATTAGCAACGAGGCAAAAGAAACATCAAGACCACTAAGGCTCTAATATCTTAAACCAATCACGAAATTCAACTTCTGAAACAATCTATTTCACCATTGCAAAGCAAGGAGTGGAAGAATCTTTTCTGCAAGAAGCTGAGGCAAGAAAAAGGGATATTTTGGAACTAGAGCGAGACGCCAAACTGCTCAAATTCATCCAAACTCAAACCCAAAATAAAATTCTAATTTGGTTTTACTAAAAAATTTGAATGGAGTACTCTTAAACCAGGAATATGTCACAAGATAACAAACCCCACTTCTCTGATTAACGAATTTGTCCTTGAATTTGAGCTTAGCTTTTCTTCAATGTCGTGCATAAAGCCTTAACTCTGCTACAGTAGTGATTCAATAGTAAGATTCCAGAGTAGGATTTTCTATGATCAAATAATTACTAGCAAAGTGCTGCAAATTGATACAGTAGGTGGATTTGCATAGTATCTTTTGTGTGCAAATTCTCCTCCGAAAAAAATCAGCCTTGATTTTTAAAAATGGTATTACTATAGATGCCATGCATTCAGCCTCACATCATCCGTGCTCAGCATCACAATATTCCTGCAGCATAAATTCTCCATTGCTTGCATACTTTAGACCATAATTTATGGTACATTTGATGTTTTCCAAGGCACGCTTTTCTGCTTTGCAATGGTTTGCTGCGGGATCGCGGAAAAGGAGTTTACACTGCGAGCAGAAATAAACTTATAACACCTCCACAAAGTGCTGTTTTGGGCCTAGTTATGGTCAAGTAAATCAATGCTGTAACAAGTTGACTTTGAATGCCTTGATCAAACTTTATAGCTCTAGACACTTCAAGTGTTCTTCCATTGGCAGATGCCAATGGTCGCGATCTATAATATTGGTGCTGCCAGACTTTTGTGCAAAGAACATAATGAAGCAGTCCAAATCTGTCATGTCAATTTCTTTGCTAAGACTTTACCTCTTTAACTTACGATGAAATCATCCACGATAGATCACGATAATCAAAACCTGACCTCCAATCTGCCGCACATAAAGCGCCACTCTTCTTGCATCCGTGCTATCTGTATATGCCAAGCATGAAGTGCTTGTTTCAAGTCATAACAAAATTCTAGAACTATAATTAGACTTACCTGGATTTTCAAATCCCTGTGGTTGCTGCTCCATGCCAATCTCCATTCAGAGAAAGCATTTTTTTTAGGACCAATTGACATGCTTCCAATTTTTATTTGCTGCCCATGCAGGAACAATTCTTATAACTGAAGCGGGAGTTTCTTCATAATCAATGTCTTCACTTTGCACACGACCTCTTTGCTACTAATCCTGCCGTGTAATTTTCAGTGTTCCAGGTGCCAAAATTCAAAATATCGTTTTTAATAAATGCCTCATTTGTTGCCGTACTCCATCAAAGCAAACTTACACTTGTTCTTTCTCAAGTGCGCGTGTTTGACCGATACCATGCAGGAGAGACGAACTTCTCTTTTGGCTAAAACTTTTATGCTGCTCGGAGTTAAGCAGGCATTTTTAAATAAAAATTGCTCTATTTGACCATAACAAGACCCGAAATTGCATATTCTGTAAATGTTCTAAGCAGGTTTATGTATGATCCCATGGTTAACCATTCGAGCACATATTGAGGTACATCAAAGGTAAATTATGATCTAAAGTATGAGAATTTAAAATTGTGATTCTGGGACCTCTGGTACCAATTGCAATTGGTTCCTCTAGGGATGTAGCAATCTTGTGCCAAGTTTCTGTCTTTTGATATCTCCATCCTACATGTCTCCCCTAAAATTGAACTTCTGGACTTTGGATACCAACAGACTGACTGCCTCTCTATAAACTTACTGGTGTTCTGGACTCTAGCTTACAGCACTGCTACACGACAACATGGACATTGAATGCCTGTGCATGAAGCCTTTAACTCTTCTGCAAAGTACTCAAGCGAGCAGGGGATTGTTCCTCAGATGCCAAAGTAAAATACTATTGCCAGTGGATCTACTAGCTGTCATCATGCTCCTCTTCATCAATATTTGGAGTTAATCCCCAGTGGCAGGTGGTTTGCAAGATTTGTCTAACGTTTCTTGAGTGCAATCTCATCCTTGATTTTCTCAGCTGCAATATTCAGCATACAGAATAACCAATGCTAATTTTACTTTAAACTAAAGACAGGGCAATAAAAAAAATGCGAGCATCTTGGTGCCTGCTTCAAACAAGAAGCTTGTACTCAAGGTTCTCCTGCTGAATCTCGAGCCTATTTGCTACTCCATCTAAATAATCTCCTGGAGATCTCTGTTCAAGAAAGATCAATCCTCTTGTTGCTGAGCAATTCTTGGCAATAAGTCTAGCTCTACTTTGATAACAAAGAATCAGTGGAAATATACACCATGCTGGTTTTAAGGTCTAACCCAGGTGCCTTGCTTAATAAGCATCTATTTTGGAGAGTGAGAACCCTTCAAAAGCATCTGGCCACAAATCACAATAAATTGCCACTTGATCGAAGACTGAGAACGCGGTTCTTGTCCAATCAGGGATTGCCCAACTCTAAGTAAGTCATTGCTACGAAGAACTTTGCTGTTGCCCTGCAGAGGGAAGAAAGCTCTGACCAAGAAAACCATGGTTATCATGACCTGCTATGTGCCATGGCTTAGAGATTTGATGCTGAGCAGCTTCAACAAACTGCATACTACATGACAAGAAGACTTGCTATGTAACAGGACCATAAAGCCTCCAACTTTTCTGATTTTGAGGGAAAACTATGAATACACTTCCACTCTGTTTGCCAATTTGCCTTCTTCTTTTCTTCTAGTGATGTACATAGATATTTTCTTTCCCTGCGTTCCCGTGGATGAACTGAAGCCAAAGTTTTGAGTTATACAAGAATTCTCAGAAACCAGCATTCATTGGTCTCTATATGAGATATGTTTAACTACCTACCAACAAGAAAATAAGATTTGACCTCCAAAGAGAAACTCACAACACATCCTTCCCACTAATAAAGATTGCAAATGTTCTTACAATTCACATCTAAACAAGGCCTGCAATCACTTTTTGTATTGCTGATAAAAAAAAGATGTCGTGTTCACAATTACCCAACACATGAAGCTCACTTACCATGCCAAAAAGAAGCAGTGCTCTTCTCAAGCCTTGCTTCTATGTCCTTCAATTACAACAAGAAAATATGCTCAGTTAGGTACCTAAATATAAATTGCAGTAAAGCAAAATGTTAACATGGCCAATGGCTGTTGCATGCAACTAGACATGGAAACTGAAGTGATTTTACGCCAAATCCTACTGAACCAGTCTTGTAATTGAGATCCAAATGGTAAAAGCATTTTTCACATGTATTGAATAAAACATTTCATATATGTACAAGGTACTCTTTATCCTTCAATCACAACGAAAAAACGTGTTTGGAGGGCTATAAGAATGGTTTTAAGTGGTGCCCTTTGCAAATAACTCTAAGTTTGCAATTGGCCTAAACTGAGCTCACTCACCAGCATTGATCTGTTTCCCAATTCTTCCCACAATTCCAGGAATGGCATTCTGCCAAGTCATCGTGATGTTCGACATCCCAAAATCTCTGCCTGTGTCTAAGCTGGAGCTCTAGCTCATATCTGGCCCTGCTTTCAGGGTCAGAAAGTGTAGCATAAGCAGCATGGATCTGCAAGAACTTCTGAGTGCATTCTTCTTTCGCATCATCGCGGACTGCATCTGGATGGTAATGGCGAACAAGACCCTTATATGCAGCCTTCAATTCTTTTGCAGAAGCTGTTGCAGAAACCCCCAATATCTCAAACAAGCTCAAATTCTGAGCAAAGCGGGGTCTTGCTTCAGAAACTGTGGCGAAGGTTTGGAAAGCTCTGTTTCTAGTGCCAGAAGAAGCCCAAATGGGCAGATTTCCGTAGGTCAGCTGCAAATTAGAAAGCGAAACGGAAGAAAGGGGAGAGGCCATACAGATCTGTATGGTCAAATTTGCCCTTGGGATTTTTATACGTCTGCCGCCGGTGGCTCTATGGCGGCCAACCGTTGCCTTTTTTCTATCCACAAACTGAACCTCCAAATTTGTTGCGGCGGCAAATTTATTTTATTTTTTGCAATTTCTTGTGCTATACGTAAATGCCCTACCTAACTGACGTGTATTATCCTAATTTCCGAGCCTTTTTTTCAAGATATAAACTATAACGTGGAAACTGGGGATAACATTTCGTCTGCGAAATGAAAAAGGGCACTACGATTCAACTCAACGGGTCACCTGCAGTTAAATCCCTAGTTACCATGTTGTATGGCGGCATGGAATGTGGGAAGCGGATTCCAGGGGCCCCACGACCGGCAGGAGCTGGGAGCGGGTCTGGAATCCGCGATCCACTTCCAGGCCGCCACAACATGGCAACTGGGAGTTTTGCTTGATTCTTACCTGCAAGTGATCGCTTGAGCGGAATTGCTGTGCCGCTTTCCATTCCGGAGGCGGAATCGCCGACCCAATTGCCATGTTGTTGAGGGATGTAACTGGGTCACTGATCCCAGGACACGCTCCCGACTCTCGCCGGTTGCAGTACCCCCCGGAATCATCTCCCCAGTTTCCATCCCTCCATATCCAAGTCAATGTGGAAGAGATGTTGGCCCACTATTGGTTGTCCCAGCTCTCACTGTGACACAACACATTACAGGCCATTTACATATAATGTATGATGACACGCCACCATAACTAATTGATAGACGTATTAATTAACTTTGTTAGCAAAGTTAGTAAGGATATAATTAATGAGAATTGCTAATTAATATGGCAAAGAGATGAGAGTACTATTCGACATCATTGTAGCATCTCCCAACATGGATTACCAAGATTTGAAGCGGCAAGGCGAGCCCACGAAAGACTTGATTTTTTGCGGGAGCAACTCGACCATTTCATACATTTTGCCATAATTGTCAATACAAATTATTTCTTGGAGGAATTAAATTTGATAGCTTCAACTAAAAAGAAGCATTAACACAAAGTTTTGGAACGAGTAATGTAATCTTTTCCAAACTAACTAATTAGACAAACAGTCAATATCTAATTATCAAAGTTTAGTATCATATTAATGTTAATCATGCTTAAACCATAGCAATCATGAAGCATGCGTGCATATTTTATTTAGACTTAAGATGGCACCTACATGAATATAGTCATAATGTACCAACAGAGATGAGACGACAACAACACCACACAGCTATTATACCGATGAGTCAACATGACATACGGCTATTGATTGTCGAAACGGTGCAGAAAACAAGGAAAAATTTTAAAACTTTGTAACTTTGCAGGGTATGAGCAAAGAAACCCGAGATCACCAAACAGATCCGTGAGAGCCATATCATCACGATCACGTTCTTGAGCGTTGCACTCCAAAGCAACATTTGCTACAAAAGTGCAACAGTTTTGCACCAATAATCAAGTTGATCCCACCAAGAGTATAAAGCGATGCAGCACGCATATGGTGGAGAAATCTTGTAGAAACAAGAACAACGAGGGAAGGAATTACCAAATGTAAGAAACTCCTTGAGACCTTTAGAAAGGATTGGATCCCAAAGGACTTCATGATGGAGCAAAGATAATCTTTGGCGAGGCGATTCCAAGGGAACAAGTCTGTGTCTGAAGATACACGCACTTACATGAGCCTTAGACTCTAGAATGCCGCACTTCCAAAGCCGGGCGAGGAGGGATACATTGAGGCCTCAAGGCAAGAACTTAAGGGACCAGTCAAAAATTGCAATCCAACAACCAAGGGAAGCAGAGAACTACGCAAAGAGTTTAGAGTTAATAATGGCTAGGCATGTAGGCTTCACACCTCTAGATGAGAGAACAAGAAGGGTAACTACGATCAGAACACAAAGAAAAAATATTCCTTTAAATAAACCTTTAGGAATTTCATACAGGATGTTGGAAATAGTTAGAGAAGGATGTTCAATTGCTAGGATAGAAATTAAAAAAAAAAAATGATAAAAAGGTATTCAATGGCAGGCGGAATGATAGAAGCTATGAGAGAGCACCAAGAAGACAAAGTATTCTCTCATAATCCCCCTGGCACTTCCAAACATCGGCAACTAGCGAGAGGAGCTCATCGGTGCTAGTTGGACTAGACCCTCGCAGGACACTTCTACACAGCTTGTGGCAATCCTCCAGTAAGATCACATGTGCGCTTGCTTGGGAGCCGAAGGAGGTTCAAGGCGTCTAAAACTAGGAGCATACTAATAAATGCAAGCTAATCCTTTGGAGAAGGTTCTAACTACGATATCCTTTCCATGAGATGCATGAGTAGAGCAGAGTCTTTAAGCATAAAATCGTACATTTATTTCATTTCTACAGAAAGAACATACATCTAGAACATCCATCTAGCCTTAAGACTTCATTCTGATTGGTCCAGAAATGGACTACGATAGTAAAATGCAAATGGGGATAAAGCACTAAACAAGAGGTGTCCATGCTTCAAGCGTAAGCTGCTATGGCAAAGCGTGAGCTGCTAAGATGATGCTAGAGATGTTGGGTCACAAGTCGTGAGGAGAGAGTGGTCAAAGGTATGAAGGATAGATTAAAAGGCATTTATAAGGTTTAGGAAAACGTGAATAAAGCATACTAGTAACGGGTGCCCGGCGTTGCCGGGCATACTTATGTGTCTATCGTAGGCAATGATGAAGTTGTAGACATACTTACGTTACGTATAGGCAAAATATTGATGCTATGTATATTGAATTGCTGTAACCATGGCAATGGTGTGTATTGTATTAAATTTTGTCAATTTACACATGGCAACTATTTGCTGGTTGGGGAAATGGAAAAATACAAATCACCAAGTACTTAAGATATCATGTAATAGATAATAGAAGGCCGTTGGATGAAGCGTAGTTGATGGACAATCGCGAACATTCTTGTACTACTCCTTGTTAGTCTTAAGGGATGGAGGAGCCTAGGTTAGGCAGAATATGGTTATCGGTTCAAGGAAGCAAATGTTTACCTCATATGGCATTATCCAGATTATCTTATCTCTAGAGGCCAGTAATTCAGTGGAAGAAAAATATTCAGCACGGTTCCAAAGGAACGAAAGCTATAAATTTATCCTAATCAACTGAGTCTATCAAAAAAGATTGTTGTTTTTGGACCCCATCACATAGTTGATGAAATTGCAAATCAAACTAATTGTGTTTTGATGTACCTGAGCCACTTAGATAATAAGTTGTATGCAGACTTTAAACATGTAGATCTTGGATGTAAATAAGTTGTAACGGGGCTTGAGCCACTCAGATCTTGGATGTAAATAAGTTGTAACGGGGCTCGATGCCTGTCAGCTAAGCTAAGCGTTCATACTCATTCGATAAAGAGCCATACTATGTTAGTTAAGTCCTATGAAATATATGAAATCGACATATATGCCAAATCTATGGATATCATTTGAGATAAACTAATCAAATATTGCATTTATGCAATGGCGTGTGTCCATGAATGAGGTCCCATTGTCTTTTGAGAGTTCATTGTCTCAATCAAGATAGTTGATGGTTCATGTTTCATGTTTTTTAAATATCTATAATCATGGCATAGTTATCAACACATATATCAACTAATTAATAAAGTAAGGCCCGATATGCCATGTCCATGTTTTAAACAGAGGATGACGATATGGCAAATATTTGGTCATTAAACTTGTGTAAACTTGCCTTGTATTTGCTTTTATACCGTTGCGAATCGACTCAACAAAAACTGAAAGTGGCATCTATGCTTTCATGAGAAACACATGGTGAATTTCAACAAAGAATTTTCGAGAACATACGGGTAGTTGTTCCTTTGTAGCAAGAAGATGTTGCATTCCCAACCTATAGTGCTGCTCTCCAACTTAGCATTATTAACGTATTAAATTAATAGAACACTTCCAAATCTTGACCACGCTTTAACATGTTCTTATAGCGCTACTCATTGAGGAGGTTCTCGCACATCCATAGGCTAATTCATGCCATCTCCATCTAGAGAACCTCCTTCACCAAGTGGTAGGCATGCCATGTGTGCCAAACAACATAGATTGCAAATGGACATTTCACATTTTGTTATCACATAGCTGTGCATATAGTAGAATGGCATGCCACCTCCATGTAGAGAACCTCCTTCACCAAGTGGTAGGCATGCCATGTGTGCCAAACAATACAGATTGCAAATGGACATTTCACATTCTGTTATCCGCATAGTTGTGCGCATAGTAGAATGGTATGTTGAACGCATGGCATTGAAAAATAATGGACGGTTTGTTTGTCCTGCATATAGTCATATAACAATCATGAGTGTTCTAAGATGCCTATGTAGGATTGTCCGATTTAGGATACTTGAACTTTGTCAAGGAATGCCGTGACATTGCGTAAAAGATAGAGAGGTTTGCCCAGGACGTAAAATGAACTTTGTCAAGGATTGCCGGTCACATTTTCTCTTTCAAAGTCAATCATCGTAATATCTCATTTGCATGTCAGGCTGATTTTGCCCACCATTTCTAGTGGGCACATTCTCATTTGCGGTCGTCAAAAAACAAAAAAGATGGTGCTTATCCATTTGATAACACTTTCCAACGCAATTGGAGTACATCATGTGTTGGATAATATAGAAGTTTTGTTCAACTACACAATCTGGCTGGTACCCTACACAAACATATAGATACCTCATTATGAACACTATCATACCGTATTATGTCTACAATCTCTTATGGATCGAGGTAACATAGGTTGCAAGGGACAAACAATTGAAATAAAAATCTTTGTTATAACCTCCTTTGAAGTCGGAAGATCTCAAAGAACCTTACTTTCATCGCCTAACATTCTCATTAGTTTGTAGCACATTCTCGCAATTAAAAGGTCAAATAGAAGAAAAGATTAGTGCAATATAACAAAGGAAGAACATGGATCGATTGATCCGACCTTTAGAAAAATTGATGCTTCACTTAGATCCAACATTTGGCCTCATTTTCTAGACGCTTCCACAACATTGCAGATAGTTCTCGCTTACGGATGCCACAATGGATGAACTTCATTGAGAACAAAGGAAAACCACAATAAGATCCAACTTTCGCAGAGTGACCAAAGCATTTGTTCCTGATCAAAACATATATTCTCAAATCAACACACTAAACAATGCATAAAACTGTAAAGGCAAGCAACCCCATGTGCATTTTATCCAACTTCGGGACCAAGATGAATAGGTAAATAAATCTTATCCCCGAGACGATCATCATACCGTGGATAGACATGCATCATTTCAAAACCATGCCATCAAGCAACAACAACAAATACTTTAGCTATTTAAGTCAAAGGACTGTCCCTAGGCTTTTGATGTCGATAGAGAAAAATCTGCTGGCAACTAAAGTGGGTACACCCTTTAGAGTTGCCATAACAATTTCCTTTGAAGGCATAATTGCTCTTGCAGCACATGATATTGAGGTAAGATGGATATATGGACAAAGCTGTTGTGTCCTTGTCTCCTCCAAGAATGGCTTTCCAATCTATAAATGTGGCATTATAATGTTATCGAATAGATATAAAAGATTTGAAACCTTAGGCAATATACCGGAACAAAAAATCCAAAAAGTTTTTCACTAAACCGAAAAAACCAAATTTAAAAAGATAGATATCTCAAAATCAAATAAGGAGGCATATAAAAAGTACCTTAAAGTGTAAGTATAATCAGGTGGCGCCTGGCTATTGAGGTAGAGCACTATAATTTTGAGGTGTGCCATTTAGTCTCGCCATCCATCTAACAAGAAGAACAAATTGCTACAAAGATTGATTATGCTTTGTAAATACGATGAAAAACAAAAATTTTCGTACTCTTACAACTATATCAAGGGCTCCAACAATATGAAGCTTGTGTCCTTAAATCTTAAAATCTCTCATCTTCTCCATGAGCATTCTCGAATCACACCACTTGTTTTTTTTGTTCTTGTTCTTTTAAAATAATCCAATATCTGCAAGACACATTTGGATGCATAAAATTTTCGCTCTAGCAGAGCGTAAAAGAAATTGTATTATTCCAGCTTAAGCATCTAAAACTTTTCATTGAGTCCTAAAACTTAGCACCCACATGCACTTACAAAAAAGTTGCACATTTTGAATATCGGGGGATAATATGTAAATCTAATACTTGACGATTTACCGCTTCTAGAAAAGAGAATCCTCCAAAGATGAAGTATGAAGAGCTTGAAGAACCTGGGGGGATCTTATGAAGTCAAAAGCGGCAAAGCAAGAGATAGCATGCAATATCCTACTACTCCAAATTTTCTTATGCAGGGACATCTCTCGAGAACACGATACCCCATGAATGGGTTCCTCAAAAGAATAACAAAAAAGGAAATACAGGTTCCAGCAAACAACCTAGAACGGATCTTGATTGCCGCCAGTGTGTCTACTGGCAAGAAAAGGACAGAGACTATAGAAGAACCCGCTTAGAGAGTTAGAAACAAAGAAATCACAAACCCTAACCTCAGAAATTGAAGCTACATGTCCCAGAACGCACCATGTTAACAAAGGTAATCTAGTATCGGATTAAGCCATGCCCACAGAAAATGCCTAGAGAGACGCGTCAAGGATTAGGCGTTGTAAGCCGGGGAGTGGCCGCAATTCCATTAGAGCTGGATCTATGCATTCTAGATGCCAAGGCTTTAAATGGCATGCATGCCGAATCCTCAATGAAAATAATCCAAAATTTCGAATTCCCAAATCATACGAAAGCTACATACACAATTTTTGGGTTACCAGAATTTTTTATCGGCAGCTAAAAGATTTAAAACCTTAGGCAATATACCGGAACAAAAAATCCAAAAAGTTTTTCACTAAACCAGAAAAAACCAAATTTAAAAGATAGATAAAATGATCTAATATTCATAGAGATGCGTATTTGGACTATCCCATGGTATCCATAGATGTCTGGAGAATATGTCCCCTTCCTACATCATCTAATGGGATTTCCACATTGGTCCATAGGCCAGAAATAGTGATGTAGCATCCTGCATTGTACATATAATGTACGTACAAGCACAAGGAGTGTTACACTCTCCCACCCTTAAAGAAGGTGGATGACGTCCTCATCCACATTATTATTCATCTAGCAAGATTAACTAGCGACAAAACTTTTTTATTTACACAATACCTTATCCTTAGAAAAGTTGGCCCAAGATTTCAATTTATAGCTATAACATAGCTTTAGTCATAATATACTGTCTAGATTGCGTGCTGCCTTGGTTTAGGACTTCAGATAGTGAGATAATTCCTCTTCAAATCTGTTTTCTTTTTCCGAGTAGCCTCCTCTTCACTTGCAAATTTCCACTTTATCAAGTGTTCCTTGCACAACATTCTCATTGTTACCATCGTATCCCTTGATTGAAGTACACTTTCAAGTTCCAAAAGGAGTTCTCCACCTTGAGTTCAAGAAGATGGTGATCCTGCAATAGAATTGCTCCATTAGACATAACGTTAAGGAAACTAACATGGAAGACGTTATGGACTCTTAAATGTGGAGGAAGCTCTAGCTCGTAAGCTAAGTTCCCACTTTCCTAATTATCTTGAACGGCCCTGCCCATCTTGGCGCTAGCTTCTTTCTTGTTGCAATCCTAAATTTTGCCTTTCTTGACCGGAGTGTTGAACCATACCACATCATCCTTCTCAAAATCCGTTAATGCATGTTTGTGATACTTATCTGCATAAGCCTTTTGCCTTGCTTGCACTTTAAGTATGCATTCCCTCGCTTCCTTGGTGTTGGCTTCCATGTCGGGGAGCAAATTTTGCGCGATACCGGATCATGCCATGTTGATGGGGTTAAGCATTTGTATCCATATGTTAGCACGAAAGGTGTCATACCCATAACGGAATGCTTAATGCTATTATAAGCGAATTCGGCCAAATATATGTATGACTTTAATTGTTTTAGCTTATTCCATATGTACATTCTTAACATGTCTTCTAACACTCTATTCAACCTTTCTGTATGATCGACTATTTGTGGGTGATACCATATTCATGTGTAACTTGATGTTGACTATTTGGCATAAAGCCTTCTAAAATTCTCTGTGAACTTAGAATCTGGTCGGACACTTGCATACCATGCTTGCAACCTGAAGATATTGATGACGAATAACACTGTTATTTTCAAGGCTATGATCATGGATTTACATGATATAAAGTGTGCGAGTTGGATAGCGAGTCTACTACCACGAGGATGCTATCACTCCATTTCCTTGTCGTTGGGCAATCCTGTGATAAAATCTAAGGAACAAACATCCGACTTGTGAATTGGCACTTCAAGTGGTTGTAGATGCGTTGGGCATCTTATTTGCTTGTTCTTTATCCTTTTGCATGATATACACTGTTGAACATGCTTTATAATGCACTTCTTTATTCCTGGCCAGAACTAACTTCTTCTTATAGCTACGTACATGCGGTCAAATCCTGGATAGCCTGCTGTTGGTATATCACACAATTCATAGAGGATATGATCTTTGACTTTCTTATCATTTGGTATGCCTAATTTGCCCTTGTAGTAGAGGTGTCTTTCCTCTAGCCTATAGCCAACGGTTAGGTCCTTTTGCACTTGGCTCCTTAAGCTTCACTATTTGGTTTTTGATGATGTTCAATGTGTGTCGTTGGAAACAACCATCAATGCCAAACATTCCATTTCACCTGGCAATCGTGAGAGTGTTTCAACATTAACAGACAAATTGCCTGGCTTATAGGTGATCTCAAATTGTAAGTAGGCTGCATCATCTTTGACCATCTTCGTTGTCATGCTCAAGACTAGTTAAGTGAAAAATTGTTCCAGTCCTTTATGGTCTATGAAGATGTGAAATGTATTCAAAAGGTAATGGCTCTATGTCTTGAAGGATCTTACTATGGCTAGGAGTTCTTTCTCATGTATGGGGTATTTATAATTGGCCCCATCATATGCAATAACTTGGTGTTCTTGCATTAGAACTGCTCCGATTTCTTCATTGCTAGCATTGGTGATTAGCTCGTAAGGCTTCTCTAAGTCAGACAGAGACATGATTGATGCTATTATGAGTGCTTCCTTCAACTTTCTGAATGGGTTGTTGCACTTCTCTCTTTCAACACTGTCCTATTTCCTGACATTCTTCTTTGTCATACATGTCAATGTGCTGCTATGCTAGAGTAGTCCTTCACGATCTCGTACGTTCTTTGGTGCTGGCCATTTCTCAATTGCCTCAATCTTGGTAGGGTCTGTGGATAAGCTATCAGCTCCAACTATGTGGCCGAAGCTATTCCCCACTTGATATTACGAACGAGCAATTGCTCCTTTTTTATTAGAGCTTGTTCTTTTAGAACGTCAAATTGCTTGGCTCAAATCCATCACATGCTGATCCATGGACTTGGAATATGCTACTATCTCATCAAGGAACGTGATTATCAATTTATTCAAGTAATCATGGAAGATGTCATTTATTAGTTGCATGAACATTGCTGCATGTTGCATAATTCGAAACGCATGACCGTGAACTCATAGTGGCCATATTGCATTCTCAAAGTGATTATATGATATGTCTTTCTCTTTGATGTGAATTTCATGACAGTAGAATCGAGGATCGATCTTTGAGAATACTTTGGCACCTTATAGTTGATCGAAGAGGTCACTTTGTCTAGGAAGATGATATTTATTCATTATGGCATCCTTATTTAACCTTATGTAATCAATGCACATCCTTAACAAATCAACCAAAACTTCTGAAACCGGATTTCAATGGATCCCTTAGTTGAGTTTTACACTAAAGTAATTTGCACTTTGTGAGTCTGTATGGTAGCTTCACCATTGGCTTGACATCTCGACAAGCTTTATCTCACATTCGACTTCCCCATCATGGGGGGCGTTCATGTAATCTTATGTGAAAAGGGTCATCATATACTCTTGGGAAATTCCTTTATCTATTGAGGAAGCTCATCGTCCACTTGAGTTGTGCTTGACTCAAGGATTACTATGATTAGCTCAACATGCTTATCTTTAGCTTCATTCAACTGCTCAAATGACTTTAACTTTGTGCTTTGAGATTTGGAAAGTTTACTCGTTGTCATAGTTATTCATTCATTTGCTAGTATGACCTTACCCATAATTACTTCTCTTGTTGGCAACTTGAGCGAAAGGTCTTTATTGATGAAGTAGACATCTTTGGGTTGAAGGCTGAAGCAAATATCTTGTCATTTCCTCATGAAATTTGTTCCTTTCTGTTGATGTGATCGTGGTGCAGGAGTGTCGACGTATTGTTCCACGTCCGAGTCTTCCTTATTAGTGACCTTAACCTTTTCGTCTTCCTTTGAAAAGGTTACCTCCTCGCTCTATTTCTCCACTCCTCTTCTTCCATCATTAGTGATCCTGGTCACGTGGGTAGCCTTGTTTCCATCCGCCAAAACGTCCATTAGCATCAAGGTAGGATCTGGTATAACTGGACGAAAAGTTAGCAATTGCTTAAGGCTGAAGACTTTCCAGATCATTTACTTAAAAATCTTTGTACATTGCCAAGTCCAAAGGGATCTTGAAAGCTTGTTGGCATGTCCTCTTACATAATTCTTATAATATTAAGTACCCTTTACCTTCTATTAGCATTGGGGAGGTTATCCGGCCTAATGTTAGCCTTACTGGCAGATGCTGGCTTGACTCAAACATCTCTTTAACCAAATGCTTTAGAAATTCAAAGTCAAAGGCAATTGAAAGGTTGTCCTCATGATCTGTGCTGCTACTTGCTTTCTCAAGTTTGCATTTCGCTTTGCTATGTGTTGAAGCTGAAAGCCTGGTCATGACTATGGTTAACACATAGTCTTAGAGCTAGAAATCTGGCCATGATGACAAAATATAACCTATAAAATATAACCTATAAAAATTCTGGTCTTTGAAAAATATAACCTGTAAAAAAGGGTTAGACTTTCTGATGTTCTCTACCATGTGTCTATCTGGCAGATCTTTGAGGACTCCCATATGTAGAATAATAGAATAGACAACTTCTAACACCAGTTTTTACATAATAATTTTGGCCATTTTACAACTTGGCGACTGTTTACAGTCACAGAAAAGTGAGGAAATGATTTAAAAAAAAAACGTAATATTGAAAAAATATCACTCCTTTGCTATCTATATACCCACTTTATACCCTTACAGCATATGCTCATGCCTGTGTGATCAGTGTGATTTATCGGACCGCTGCTTTTTTTTATACTTGTGCTCGTGGTTTTTAAGGATTTCCGTAATGGCTACTGCTGTCTAATTAGCCATACCAATGTCTCTTGTTCCTTTTTCTATTGACGCCTTTCAGTTTAAATGCTCCCTCCCTTATTCCTGCAAAGTCGAGCATATGTTTTAAACGTGTCTTTCGTCCTCAATTTCTTATATCCCATAGTGTGCATAACCTGGCCTCTCATTGTATTATTGGGCGTTGCCATCTTCCTTTCTCTATCTAGAGTTTGTGATTTCTGTTCAGAACCTGTATAGTATTATTTGGGTTGTCTTAAATAGACTGATGTCGGTGTATATTGGCCGACCAAAACTTCCATCTAGATCTACAATTTTCAGATAGAGCTCGAACTTGACATCTGGTTGTCTTTCAAACCAAGTTTTGATCATCTTTGATCTGGTGGTTGATGATTCCCTCTCAGAGGCGTATAAACGTGTGTCGAAGCTCACGCATAGCGTGATTCGCACCGCATTCAACCATTGATCATATCTTCACATTGAGGACTTTGGTTGAGGATAGCAGAAACCGTCGGCGGGACCTGTATTGTTGCTTTGTTGACTTTGCGAAGGCTTTTGACACTGTGCCTCGGGAAAAGTTGTGGGAAAGATTGCGGCAACCGGAGGTTCCCGTCGATGATATGCAAAATGCAAGATACAAAGTTGTAATGAGAGTTGTTCAGCCAGATGGATGACGGGACAACCATTCACTAGCGTGATTGGGGTCCGCCAGGATGTCCTCTTTCCCCAACATTGTTTGGTCCGGCATTGACCAGCTTGGAACCCCGGCTCATGGACAATGGGGGTGGGCGGGACCCAACTTTTGCATCAGGGTCCTCGTGCAACTCATCTATGCAGACGATGTTGACCTCTTAGCTCACACTCCGCAGGATATGCGCCTCACCTAGATGCTCGGATACATTCTCGCCAGCCGCAGACATGAACGCCAATCCGCCAAGACTAAGGTGGTCCTAATCTCATCCTCGCGTCATCCAAGGCCCCCTTCATTCACTTATCGAGGGCAACAAGTGGAGGTGACACCCACCTACAAGTATCTGAGAGTGGAGTTTCCTTCTACACTATGCTGGGATACTTCCATAAGGTTGTGTGTAGCAGCAGGCTGGAAAGCACTTTATGCAATGCAGAAATGCAGAACAATAACCACAGAGCAGAATTATATGATTGGGGACATCGTGCACATCCGCTCGTGGTATTGGTAGAGCCCGCTCTTTGTATGGGGTTGAAGTCTCAGGCCCCCGGTGGCCCTTGCTACTTGGAGCGACTTGGAACAAAAAGTGAAGGCCTTCTTAGCACGGGCACTCCTGAGTGAAATCCACGGTCCCATATCGCATTTTGTTGCAGGAGATGTGTTTTCTCACCACTTCAACGAAGGCCCTTGATAGACACATCATCTATTTCCGAAGGTGGTAAATATGGATGATGATCGCCTACCGCACTTGGCTTATGCAAAGGGCAATGGGACCACAACGACTCAAGAATTGTTGGAAGGATAAAAGAGTGCAAAGTGGCTAACTCGATGGAATGTCCAGAGCACATGTGCATCCGGGTAGAAACAGAGGCGGTCGCGGCAGTACCGAGATGTTACCTTGATGCTTGTTTCTCCAAAGAAGCTTTGGGATTCCGGGCCCCGGAGCAAGTCAAAACAAAGACATTACAAGCAAAGACATAAATCCCACATTAGAACGAGGCCCCACAGGCTACCTACGCTCACATCCGCCCATGAAAAAGCGCAGTATATCGCCTCCATTCGCGACAGGTGCCCACCATCTCCGTATTGAGACAGTCGATGGATTGGGGAGCCACAAAGAAAATAGGGTTTGTCGCTGCTGCCGACGGAGCCGCTGAGGATGAGTGTCACACTTTCCGTGAGCCCCCCTATATGATCGATTCGGACACGCTTATGCTCGGGCTTGATTAGACCTCGATGAGCCGCTACACATGTTACTTGGACACGACTTCGGTTAAGCCACCGATCATACATTCGGAAAAGTACCGACTTGAGGGCTCGATATGCCCCCACCAACCATTTAATCATTGTCGGCTAGCTTTATTGCTTGCCACGGTTTTTCCCTCGAAAACCCTTCAAGGGGGGGTTTTAATCCGCAAGAATGTGATTCCCAGACTTTTTGTATTGGGTCCCATAGGCCGATTGGTCTCCGTGGACGATAAAAACAATTCTATTCTATTCTATTCTTCTTTCTACTTCTCTCTATAGTTGACATCCCAGTTTATTAGTCCAATTCTTGAGTTTTGATATCTAACCTCCTTCATTGTATCTGGTCATTGCTCGTGATTCATCTATAGCTTGTCTAACTAGCATGTGTCATGATTGATATATCATGTTCCTGTTCAAGAATGATATTGATCTTTTCAGTCCCAATACTTCAAAGGTATCAATATCATGCAAGGTAATCGACACAAATATGTAGCATAATAACAGGGGGTGCGCTTTTCACTAAGGTTTTCCTATGATTTCGTGAGATGTACAAATGCGTACATCTAGACTGCACCATTTCTGAGCCATTGATTTTAGCCCTTTTTTTTTTCAATGGTCAGCAACTAATGGCTCACAACAAAAGCCCTTTTTTTGTGCATGTGGTGCATAATGGTCAACAACCAATGACTCACAATAAAAGCCCTTTTTTTTTGTGCGTGTGGTGCATAATGGTCGACAACCAATGGCTCACAACAAAAGCCCTCTTTTTGTGTGTGTGGTGCATAATGGGCACATGAAGGGCTTGAAGGGCGCATGTAGTGCAGTTTCCCCGCTGACAACACATTTCTTATCATAACTTTTAATCCAGAGCTCTGTTTGAGATGATTTTTATTGCGTTGGGAAGCTCTCTCCGAGATCTTTTTGATATTGTATGATATGGATATGTTTGGTTAAGTTGTCTATGCTAAAACAGCAATTTTTCGGCCGGGTTTGGTAGGCTTTCACATCCTACCAATTGATTAATACAGGATTGCGCTATTGGATATTGTTTTATGGCTCATTCCGAATGAAGCTTGCAAAAAATTACCATGCATTTTTAGATTTTGAGGCAGTCATTAAGCAAATTCCAAGGCTTCTAGATCCTTGTGCTAACAAGCAGAAAAGTTTCCTACTTTGGTTTCTCACCACAAGAATCCATGGAGGCATCTCACCACAAGAATCCATGGAAGCCAAAGGTTGCTGTTAAATTCCAGTTGAAAAATGTTTGTGTATGCGTGTTGCAAACTTTATGACTTTCAGAATAATGGGATCAATCTGCTCTACCTTATGGTAACTTTTACTTATGTTCTATTTGTTTTATTGTGATGAAATTCAAAAGCTACAGGTGATGAAAGCCTCAAATGAATTCTAGTTTTTTTCTGGTTTGAATTCTAAAATTTTTGTCACATGGGGGGGGGACGTCCTTAAGGCCCCGAAGGGGCCAAAATTTTTTTTGCAACACAAACCATTAACATCCAACATATAAAAATTAAATCCCCCAACACATAACAACCAACACATAACAACCATTGACATTAACAACCAACACATAACTAACACAACCATTGGGTCCAACACATTTAAATTAAAATCCCCCTTAAACCCCCTTTGGTTTGGGTGCATATTCACACGGGGATGACGGGAGGGCGAGGCGAGAGCCCTCATAATTGTATTTTGCACGTACGAAATCAACACCATATAGTATTCCGCTTGAAATCTTATAATATTTTGCGAATCTTGTTATACAGTATAGCAAATTTTGTACTTGCATACCCCACAAACGAAGAACTTTACGTACGGTGTAGATTAAGAAATAAGGGGTGAATATGCCTATCCAACAGCTCTCGTTGCCCAGAGTCATCCCCCGTGTGAATATGCACCCAAACCAAAGGGGGTTTAAGGGGGATTTTAATTTAAATGTGTTGGACCCAATGGTTGTGTTAATTAATGTCAATGGTAGTTATATGTTGGTTGTTAATGTCAATGGTTGTTATGTGTTGGTTGTTAAGGGGGATTTCTTTATCTCGAGCTCTCTAGACCAGAAGTGCTTTGTTGACCTTTCTGACTCCAATCAATTCATTGTTGAAATGCCCCCACACTTTCAATCCATACAATATTGTTGGCGTTATAGACATACCGAACATTTGTCTTGATTCCCCAGTCATATACTATGCTCTACACATATAGGTTGCATCCCATAATAGTTTTTTATTGCAATCTCTCCTCCATTCCTTGTTCCAAGTCCTCCTTAAATCTGTTTTATACCTCAGGTATTTATATTCATTTGCCTTTTCCACTGATTGACCTATATCATTCTTCTAGTATCTACACCAATTCATTTCTGTGTAATTTCATCAGAATTAAATCATCTACATATAACATGTTTGGGACTCTGGTTTCCCCACCTTTGGTGCATGCCTATCTCCATCGTTACTTCTTATAAATTCTCCTAATGCATCTATATAGAGTCCAAAGATTTTCAATGATAATGGACATCCTTGCTTGACTCCAATGTCACATTCTATGCCTTCGTCTCCTAATTTCATGGTTGCCTCTACTTTTTCATATAGCCTTATAATTGCCACCAACGAATTATATGGTAGTTTTATGCTCTCATTCTTTCTATCAGAACTCATAATATTACTAGGTGATCGATTGTGAAGTGATTTTGTCTAAATCTTGCTTGCTCTATAGCCTGTTTTTATTTTGCCTATGCCCATTCTGTAATTCTGATCACTATTGCCTTGCTATACCATTTTGTCATCCCACTATTAACCATGATTATCTTGTGATTCTCTAGTTGAGGAGATTGCCTCCCTTGAGCAGAAAAATGACCTTATTGCACTTTCAGCTTGTTCGTAGACCACCTCTAAATGTTGCATTAAAGATCTGAGTTACCACTATTATGAGGCTCTATCCTCGTGCTTTGAAGATATTTGTCATGAACCCTAGCAGGTCGTGTGCTTTATTATTACGTTTAACCTATATATTGCTTTCCTTATTTTCTTTTCTGTGAATTCCTCTCCACTATTCCTCCTGGTATCTGTATCTGTTCTACTCCAAAATAAAGCCGATTTGAATTTTTTTCCTACATCCTTTGATATGTTATTTTCACATTTTTTTGTCTCTTCTTAAATATCTTCCAAAAATCCTTTGGATGTCTACTTATCTGATACACTTTTCACTCTTGTTGCTCTTTTATAAATGGCTTCCCTTTCTTTTGTAGTATGCTTGTATATTTCTTCTCAAATTTCGTATATTATGTCGAGCCCTTCCAAAGTTTTGACCCCTTTTAGCCCTTATACATACTTGGTCATACCACTTTGTCGTTTTAAATTTTATCATGCTCCCCTTCCCATTTTGAATCCTTCCATATGTATCCATATGGAAGGATTTCATGCTTTATCCATATCTGATCACTGTTTCCCCTCCCATTTTATTTCTCTTACCAACTTTTTCACCTTTTCTTAAAAATATACTATTTTATTCGGGCCCAGCTTATACCTTATCTAGCTATCTTCATCTTCCTATAGTATTTCGTATGGATTGACCTTAATGGTTAGCATGATTGGTCTGCGTGTCTTCCTTCGTTCCTACAGGCCAATTTAGTAAGTTAATTTCCTTCACTTGGCCTGTCGAGTTTGGGTCTAATGGTATATAATCTACTATAGTTTTACCTGCATATGTTTAACAGTTGTACCCTCCTGAGCCTCTCCATTTTCTTATTCCATTTGCCAGTATCAACCTTGTCAATGAGCATCCCCCCTTGTTTCCCCGCTTTTCTGCTATCCTCTCAAATCCCAATAGCTCTCCGATTCTACTTTCCCCTACTTTCGTGTATGATACCATTTTGGATTGTTCTCCGCATGTGCTTCCATTTATTTATAGTTTTTTCAATCTACATAAATAGTTGGACACCTGAATTTGGTTGCGCATACACTACAATTAAGAAGAAATTTTCTATATTTAATAATGTTAATTATACAACCATGCATTCTCCTTTCCTTTATGCTTCTACTATCTTCTTTTCTAATATTTTGTTCTGGAGTATATAACATGCTACTCTGCCTCTTATTCCATTTTCTTCATTTCCATGCTAACAATAATTGGTACCCCATTACTTGTGGTAGTCTTTTTACTTGGTAGTTCCATGTTTCTGCCAGTGCACCACATCATAGTCCCATATTTCTGCCAAGCACACTGCATCATCGCCTTCAAATTGCGTTAATCCTTCTTTGACATTTCAGGGATTATATATCCAAAAGATTACTATAATTTCTTGATTTCCATGCCCCTTCCTCTACCTCCTCCCGTGGTTTCCATGATCATTCCCATTTCCACCCCATCCGATTATTGCTTTCCCTACGCCTTTTGATCTGATCCCTCCTTCCCGTTTTGCATTGTTCCTCAGCTCTGGCTATTGGGTACACTTCATCCTTCTTGTCTCTCTTCCTTTTGTCTTTGGCCCACCTTCTAAGTCCTCTCTGTTGCCTAATCCATTATTTTTTCCACTCTGTTAATCGACTCCTCGCATCTTATCTTGATTTCCTTTGTGTTTGAAATAAATAAACATAAAAGTATCATAATAACATATATCTTTGAATGATAAGCATGCATTGATTAATACTTGCAGCTAAAAACTTCATTTCAGCCTCACAGGTCCATAAGAATCAACGCAACTGGCAATCTAGGAACTTGTTTAGCAGGGAACCTGAGGAAGAAGAGGGCATATCTGCAGATGCTATCAACAGGCGGATGTAGTAACCAGGTGGCACAACTTGTGCAATGGGCTACCCCACTCATGCGAGCTCAAGAGTGTGGGCCAATGCCACCACCACCATCTCCCCAAGAGGTCAGGAGGACCAACTAGAGCAGAAGGCAACATCTGTAGCAATTAGGAAGAAAAAAAATGAAGAGAAGAAATAGGAGAAGCCCTAGCCCTTCGAGCTCCAGTCCAGGTAATAGTCCAGATAGTGGATCAGATAGCAGTTCAGAGAGTGAATCAAACAGCTCTCATGATAGGCATAGGAACCACAAGGCAAAAGATTATCAGAAGAAGGTAAGATAGTGCCATGAGTAACCTCTAGAAAACTCGTAAGATGGGGCAGTTTTCAGGGAAGGACAGGTTAGGCATGGAGGCCGAGATATGACTTGATGAGATTGAGATGGAAGAATTTGGGAATTCATATGGGATGAAGGACAAGGATATTGGCAAGGTGGGCAAAACTTATTGGGCCGACACATGTATGATGGAAGGGTTACGCAAAGTCTAACAAGCTGAAGAGGAACAATTATAAGTTTAACACCTTCAGCAAAGCTTTCCGCAAGCACTATGTTCTGCGATCCTATACAAGCAGGCAAATACAACAGTTTTTTTGCCATGATCAAGGAAACCTGTCAGTGGCATAATATATGGAAGAATTTATGAGACTAAGGCAGAATGTGCCAAGGATTACAGAGAGGCAAATAGTAGATGGGTACATTGAAGTCCTGGACATCAATATCAAAAGGCTTGTCCGAGCTACTAATCCAAGGACGGTAGGGGAAGCAGAGGATAAAACAATTAGGGGGGTGGTCCCCTTAAAACCATAACTTTTTAACTAAACTAACGTGATGTATTGTATTGCAAGTCAGCAAAGGAGGAGCACAGAGAAAGGAGCACATCACGAGAAGAATAGAGTTATAGATTTTGTGCTTAATTATAAACTTCTAAACATGTTGTTATGATACTATGTTATTTACTTTTATAATGATGAACTATTGCCATATAATTTTGTTATAAGTATGTAAGTATATCCTTACAATTATCGTTATAATTAAAGTATTGGAGGTTAATCGCTTCAATAAGGTTCTAAATGCGTCACGCCACCATATAAGCCTACCTTAATAGCCTCATATACCTAGTATGTAGAATGGAGCATGGGTAAGTCATTGTACATAACTTAGCCAACCTTAGGTATAGAACCATTCCCACATAGCTTCATCCTACTGGTGAACTGCCACATGGACGCATCATATTGGAGCCACATGGCATGACATGGCAACTCTAACTTACTAATGGCCAAACCCTAACTCTAGACCATTTTTCGGCTCCAACAGTCTTGGAACCCTGTTCGCGCTCGAAAGTTCGGTCCGAGAATTGTTTGCTACAGCATTGCATAGTACAGCAGCTCCAGGAGCACATTCATATCGGAAGGAGTGAGAGCTACCCCAAACCACTACAGAGTGATGGAGATGCCAGGAGCGGGTGGAAGTTCCTCCGGAGTAGGTATTTGGAGTAGTTTCCTTGGTGGATCATCTGGAAGTTAGGATTCCACTTGAGTTAGCATCTCGTATCTCTAGTAGAGGCATTCTAGAACCCTCAGTTTGGATCTCGAACCCTAATCAATGAACCCTAACTGTAAGTTAGATGATGTGATTAGGATTAGATATTATTCTTCTTATTTATCATATTATGTGGATATACGATGTTGGTCGATCATGTTTGCACCTCCTGTATTGGGAATGGGGATAGAGATCTAGTAGCCTTGTGTAGACAATGCTTTTAGTTTAGATCCTTTAGTTCCTATTATATGGGATCTGTGCATAGAGCCCACCAAGCTATAGAGGCTATAAAGTGATTGAGCACCTCACAATAGAGTCAGTGGCAAGATAGATGGAGTTTCTGCTGAGCGTGGCTACTAGGGACTTGGAGCGAGCTAGGCTTATAGCCGGTCACTTCGAGAGGGCCGAGTATGAGTCTGACACTTCTTGGGTCGATGGTGCGCCCTGACCCTCAAGAGTTGCCGGTGTTGGCCTGGCTCTTGTTTTGGGGAGTTCAGTCGGGTAAGGATGTGTGCCATCACAATCCTCTAGCCACCTATCAAACCACTGGGTTTCGGGAAGGGAAGATGCAACCCTTCCTACCTCATCGGACCAGGGAGATTCTGGAGTAATCGCGTTGAATGATATCAAGGGGTTACGTCTCCAGCAGGTTATAGTTCCGACCTGATTTAGCCTATCTGCATAGGTAGTATGCACAGGAGGGGCGGATGGAGTGGTCAACCCTAGCCATTGTTTATTGCCAGGCAAAGTCATTGTCATAACTCGATCTGTTCTATCTTGAGACCCCAGCCGTTAGTCTACTCTCCTCACGAGTCCGAGCTTGGGTAGGAGCTGATGTGATGAATGATGTACTTATGTCTAGATGGATCTATTGATGGATGAATAGTGCTACCCTTCGAGGTAGCTGATTGTACTGTATTATAGTGCTGATGTTTATGTTTATGCTTCCAATGTATAGGAGTCCATAGGGGATGGGCACATAAAGACACTTTCGTGTCTCCTTCACGTGTCCTAGCTATCCCAGGAAGGGACAAACGTAGGTCCCATGCGCAGACCTTGCCGGATGGGTATTTTGCGTGAGATATACGACGGGGCATCGTATATTTTGTGCGGAGCGTCACCGTATCTAGAGAGGTCAAGTTGGACTTGATGGCAAAGGTTGGATAGAGATCAACCAACATGGCAATGGTGTGATCATTTGCGAGATCCATATCTGCCCAGGGGTCAATGGAAGGATCAGAGGTTGCAATGGAAAACTCTTGCAGTTGGTAAACATTTTGAGCTTCATCCACGTCACTGCTTAAAAAGTGCGGTTTAGAGTGCTCAATAGAAATTATTTTGCCAGTTTCTAAGTCCATGATGCTTTAAAATTGCCATCCGTAATGAGGAGTTGATCATGCTTCCAATAATGAATGCTCTTACCCTTACAAAGAAAGGGACAGACAACTAGCATGTCATAGTCGCCCCAGGATCCTCTCCTGCTTCAAACTTCAATTCTAGAGGAAATTTGAGATCACCAATGTTGATTGTGAGTTCCGAAGTAATACCTTATGGTCACGTGATGTGACCATTGGCCAGCTTGATATCACAAGGATCTTTATATAACTATTTGATCTCAAGTTGATGACATAACTTGTCCATGATAATAGATTAATAGGACTTCCTTCATTAATATGAACATGATTCATCTGATGGATACCCATAGTGGCGTGGACGGTAGGTGTAGATATTGCAACAATGCCAATTAACATAGTGGGTAGGGGAAGTTATTCACGAAGAGTAGGATAAAACTTCAAAATATTAGCAAGATTGAGGGGGGTCTTGATCATGCTGAGTTCTTCTACAAGTTCGAAGGGAATATTTGCCAGAGGACTTCAAAGGTCTAGTGGTATAGGTTCCTTAGATAAGGATCCTGAGACCTCATTTGAAAGTGTGACTTTAGCAACAATGTCGAAATACAGCTGATTGCATGACAGTGACATTGCAGTAGCGCTGATTCAGTAGAACGCTGCTGAGCTTTAGTGGCATAAACATCATTCAATGTGTATCCTTTAACTGCTTGCGTGAGATTAAGGGGACACGTGAAAAGTTTGGGCATGATATTGTGCATGAGAGTCTCCAGAGTATCTTGAAAATGTATTGATTTGGCAGGCAACTTGTGGGGAACAACTGCAACCATATAGGTTGACTACATACCTTGAGACGTCAAGTATGGAGTCTACTGCCATGGGCTTGGCATCAGACCAAGCCAATCCAATTCAATAGTTGGACCAGAACATTTGACAAGAGGGTATGAAAGAATTCCTTCTGTTGGTGGGCAGAGGCTGCCTATGCAGAAATTGGGGTACTTTGTGGTTGAGGAGCACGAGGAGGTCTCCACAACATGGAATAATTTAAGAGCTAAACTTAGCTTTTTGGCGAGTTTTTAGCATATTTTGTAAACAAGTTGGCTAAAGTAAATGGGGAAAATTGGAGAAAAAATAATAATTTTAGCTTAACTTTTTTCGTGCCCACACCAACCTTTGGGCGCTTTAGCTAAACGGTAGAAAGTAAGAGCAAAAATTCATAATGTTTAGCTAAACCTTAGAAAACTTTGGAATGAGTTTTGGGCTAGTTTAGCTAAAGTAATTCTAGGCAATAAAATTTATATGATTAGTAATTTATTTTCTAGCATGCATGGAATAAAATAAGGCCTAGATTTAACTAGCTGGCATTACAAAGAACATGACTAAAGTAAATGGAAACAACTGGGGAAAAAATATAATAATCTTAGCTTGATACTTTTTGTGCCTATACCACATAAATTTATGGGATGCATTTTGGGTTAGTTTAGCTAAATGCTAGAAAGCATGAGAGAAAAATCTGTAGAGTTTAGCTAAATCATAGAATGTTTTGGGATTAGTTTCGGGCAAGTTTAGCTCAAGTCATTATAGCAAACAAGAAATATATGATTAGTAATTTATTCCTTGCTCCACAAAGAAGGTTGGAGGCCTTGCTTACCATTGGCAACCCACAATTGATAGGCAATGAGCCTCACATAAGTGGTCTGATTGGTGCCTAGAATTTGGATTTGAACTTGATGTAGTGCAAAGCACATCGTGGCATTGATGGCAGAAATAACACTGTGCTTTAGAGGGATCTAAAGGAACGAGTGGATTTGAAGACAAAGAAGGTTATTGAGAAGACTGCTTAGGTGGTCGTTGTGAACGTTGTTGCGGATGTTGTTTTTGGTAATAAGGTGTTGATGCTAAGGAACTGAGAGGTATGGCTTGAATTTGATAGACCAGTCTATGATGGAAGGGCGTGGGTTGAGACTTCGTGCACTCTTCTGTATTATGGTTGCAACACTTACAATGTGGGGGCCCGAGCATGGAGATACACTTATTGGATAAATGATCCTGATATCTGCAAATGTAGCACAAAATTTGACTGTGTTGTGGTCGGAAAGACGGCTAGAGTTGCATGGAGTTTTGGGCAACAAGGATTGGCGCCATAAATGGAAGATCAGTCAGAGGACATCATGGAAAGAGATATTGACTGAATGATTGATGAGTTCAATAGCCTAATCATCCTTCATGATAACATGGAAGAGTTGATGCCTTAAATGGACATGTATTACTACTTCGGGGTTTGGATTAGAAAAAAGAAACTTGATAGCATCTCAATCTATGCCATAGATGAACCTATACACTACAACATTGAATCACCTGTCAAGGTTTGCACCCTGCTTCTTCTGAATGATGAGCTAGCCCTGCGCAAAGGCCAGTCATGGTGTCTGATACTGGGAGATTGCCTAGGTACGTCAAAGCAGATCTGTGAGTGTGAGTCTCGAGAAATTGTGGGCCTCTAAAAAGGCAAGAACCTATCCCCTACAGGACCATGGACTTGGCCCCAGGTGAGCAAAATTTTTAGTGGCCCCGACGGTCCATTTGGCTTCGGAATATCTAATCCCCTAGGGCCAGTCTGAGTAGGATGACTTAGCTATGTAGTAGGTGCAGTTTCACTATTTTATAACAGTTTATTGGCAACTAAAGGATTGGAATGGCCAATTCATTATGTGATTATTTGGGACGTACCAATATTTTGGCCATTTGAGCTCTATGGATAACGGAGATTGGCCAACGAAATGGCCATTTCAAACATAAGACATTCCCTAGAGAATAACAATTTTGTTATATTCTTGTAAGTTACTTAATATAAAAACTACCTATCATAGAAAATAATATTTTTTTGGTAAATGAGTAGTTTATAAATTTGATAGCATTAGAATTTTTTGGTCTATTGACTTATGACTTTATTTGTTAGATTTATGTGGATATTTAATTTGAGGTGTTAGAAAGAAATTATTAGTGTGTTGTTATCTAAAATTTTTGGTTGTCTAAATTTGGCTGCTTCAAGCACTAAATATTTAGAGAAGGAATCGCCATTTGGATTAAGACTCAAGTTGTAAGAAAATAGCAAAAATTGCCATTTCATACTTCACTTTAACAGATATATTACACAAGGAATGGCCAATTCCTTGCACTTAGAAAAACTTCTAGAATGCTTAAAATTTTTCTTGCTCCACCAAGATCTTGAACAAGCGTGATGGCCCAGTCGTACATCTCTACTTTATACTTTTGTTTTGAATTGCATACAAGTCTACTATCACTTGTATTTTGATAGAGGTGTCCCAAAGTGTGATAGAAGAGAACTCTTTGCCCAAGTACTTGTAGGTGGGTGTCACCTCCACATTTTGACCCTGATAAGTGAAGGAAAGAGGTCTTGGTTGACATGAGAATGAGACGAGGAATACCTTAACCTTAGCTAAATTAATGTGCATGCCAGTGTCTCCGCTGAAAGTATTTGGACCATCCAGATGCTGCTGCATGTCAGTCAGGGTGTAAGCTAAAAGGTCCACATCACCAGTGTATATGAGATACCTAATGATTTGGTGCATGAATTTAGCTCCAGCCAAACAACATTGAAGAGGTTGGCATCCCTGATGGACCCCAATACTACTGTTGACAGGTTGGCCTGATGGTGTCATCCAACTGGAGCATGTTTAATATAGCCAGTATACTGCATTTTGCAACTCTAGAGGGGCTTCTAACAGCATCAATCTCTTCTACAGCTTTTCCTGAGGCATAATGTCAACATCAAAAGCCTTTGCAAAATTGACAAAACAGCAATATAAGTCGTGCTGGCAATTCCCCCTATCTTCAATCAAGGTCTACAGTGTAAAAATATAATCAATGGTGGAGTGTCAGAACCTGAATCCTGCCTGAGCGAGGGCCGGTACCTCTACTTCCTCCGATATCATCAGTTGTGGTTCAAGAAAGCTGGCCAACAATTTTGCAAACAATGGGCTGAGCATGATTGTGAGAGAAAAGGACAAAAACAATAAAACTAAGAGAGCATTCTATTTCAACAGTTTCCAGTTCTTTACTTCATTTGTGCACTATTTTTAGATACTGTCATCTTTCTCCTCATCTGTTGCTCAAAGTACTTTTCACCCAATATATCAAAGTAGAACACAAGTAGAACACTGGACATTTTTGTTGTAGAGCGTTCGTCAACGTAATCTTATAAAATTTGATAACTTCAAGCTGAAAGAGTAATAGTCGATGACTGAGAGACCGGAATAGGCTCTCACCATGTTACATAGCCAAGAATGCAAGTCACCAAAAATAAAACCGACTATGACATTGAATATGCTGTGAGGGACTCCCTGACGGTGGAGACTTGCAAAATGTAGGACGCGAGACGTGCAACCATTGGCGAAGCCAACAGTTGATGAGTTGCTATATCAGAGCATCTGAGATCGGCATGAGCTGCTCGGATGTGTGCATATGCCCGACATTCCTGTAGAGCATGGTGTTCATCTTCTACTATCTACATGTGACAGCACTGGCATAATCTCTCATGCCAGGGGGCTCTCCGTTTCTTGGTAGAGATGTGTGCCTTCAAATACTGGTGGGGGTCATGTTCAAGCGGCGGATTAACCTGCATGTGGTAGTGCTCTGTTTTGGGCTTTGCAAGAGTGGGCGCATCCCACAGAGAGGTAGCAAAGTGCTCATTCAAATGCAGCTCCTGCTCCGCAATATCCGACATAACCATAATCTGTTGATAGTTTATGGACCATCTTGCGAACCATCCCCTACAATGCTCCTGCCACACTCTCTTCAGACGTTGTGGCCCTTGTGCCAATAACAGAGCCCAGGGAGGAAGATGTTGTGCATCCATTCCGTCAACATTATGGAAATACGCAAGGTGCCTGCGCATAGCAAAATGCTGCAGGGGCCAAAAGCTAGTCTCATACAGCAAAATTGGATAAGGCACTGTGTCCTTGACGCCTAGGCTGTAAGTCAGGAAAGCCTTCTGTACCCTCTCTAGCTTATCCCAAGTACCCTTGCTAACCGCTGGCCCCCAGACCTCTACCCCATACAGCAATACTGGTTCCACGAGTGCTCGGAACAGGTGTGCTTTGCGTGCCCAATCGCAGAGATCTATTCTATAACAGCTATTCTGCATTGCATACAGAGCTTTCCACCCCGCGCTACCCTTCTTTCTACACAGTCATCCCATAGCATGTTAGCAGAGAAATCAATTCCCAGATACTTAAAGGTCCTTACAACTTCCATCCTTTGTCCTCTGTAATAGAAGTCTGGGACATCATGCTGCACAGACAGGATTGGCAACAACTTGGTTTTCTGCTGGTTGACGGTCATTCCTGTTATGTCACAGAATTGACTGAGGGCATTTAAATGTTCCTGCATACTCCTAGTTGTATGGGCCAATAAGCCCAGATCGTCTGCATAGAGCAACTGTTTTACTGTATATGCCTCTGGCAACTGCGGGCCACCACCTCCATGTTCTTGCATCCAGGTCTCCAACTTGTCAATATAGAGTCCAAAAAGCATTGGAGATAACGGGCATCCCTGTTTAACACCTACGGTGCTGTTCACCCGGTGATCTGACGCATGCAAAGTGGCATATATTCTGTCATAGAGCCGGTAGATGGCATTCTGCAAATCCTGTGGGATATGTAGCTCCTGCAAGCGTTGCCACAGCAGGTCCCGAGGGACCGTATCATATGCCGTCTTAAAATGCACGAAACAGCAATACAAGTCACGTCGTGCATTGCGGCTAGCTTCCATAAGGATTCTGAGGGCAAAAATATGATTACTCGTGGAGTGGGCAGGGCGAAAACCTGCCTGGCCAACTGCACGTACTCCAACTTCCTCCGCCCATTGCGTTAACTTCTTCTCCAGCACACTTGCTAGAAGTTTTGCGAGTAACGGGCTCATCATGATCATACGGTAGTTGGTGGAGTCATCCCTACTTCCTGTCTTATGAATAGGGGTGACCTTGCTAACCATCCATTCCTGTGGGAGGCCCTCTCTGATGGCCTGATTGATTATCCCTGTCAAAGGCACGAGCAAAGCTGGCCCACCCCATTTCAATAACTCGGCCTGAAGTCCCTGCAAGTCCTTTGCTTTACCATTAGCAAGATGCCTAAGACCCTGGTGGATGTCCTCCTCTGAAAGCTGTAGTGTTTCTCCTAGCTGATCTGGTAAGTCAGCGATTGCTCCTGGGGGGTCATACAACTCCTCCAACCGTTGTCTCCACTGTCTGATGTAACATTGCCAGGTGGTTGATGCCTCTTATACAACACTCTACGCCAAAAGGCTTTTGGCTCAGTCATCAGCAGATCAAACATGCCTTGCTGATTTTCTGTAATGTAGCGATGCTTTTTGGATTTCAAGAATGCCTTATAGTCCCTAATGGCCTGTTGCCGGAGCTGTGGATCTAAGATGGTGCGTAGCTGACTCTTTAGAGCCTTACATTCGGCGTCAAACCAGGGGTTTTGAGGGAATTGTGCAATGTCCCTTCGCGGGGGCTTTCTTGCTGCAAAGCATTCACTGGCTGCTGCGAGTAAGGCCTTCACCAACCATTCACACTTATCATGCAATGTATAGAGGGCATCAATCCCCTGTAGCTCACGTTCAAGCGCCGCCTCATATCCTGCTTGCTTCCGATAGTTCGGGGTGTATCCCAAACCCCGAGGGAGTCTGTCCTGTGGCCACGCCACTGAGTGCCTCCAATCCAAAGTGACATAAAGTGGATAATGGTCTGACAAAGTCTCTTCATCTCTTGTTCCTATGCCTGTCGCGAAATCTCTAATGATAACAAGTTCTGGCACTGGAGCTAGGAGATAGTCCATGACGCTGGCTCCACCATCGCCCCCGTCGCTTCTGCAAGTGAAGCCTCCTGATCGCGGCCATCTGAGCATACCATTGCAGATCACCATGTCAAAGATCTGGCAGAGCTGGACCAACTCTCTTCCAAAGGCTCCAAAGACTGTATCCTGGGAGCGTCTTGCATACTGGGATGCCTCTGTTTCTAGCCAAAGTGGGTTGGAGTCAGCATTTCCCTGAAAGATGACCGACTGCCATTGTGTCGTACGTGCATTGAAATCTCCTAATAAAAACACATGACCCTCCTGGCGATACTGCTCTATGTCATCATACAGTTCCCTATAGGGCATATGCACATCTATATCTGCCTGATGAACCCTGTAGAACTTAGAAGTTTCATGGGGTATATAACATCCTGCAATGAACAGTGGGTGATGATGAGGCTGCAGCACTCGTATCCACAGGTAGCGGTTGAGTCTATCAGCCTTGTAGCGCAAGACTGTGGATGCTATAGCATCTTTGAAGTAGCACGCGACCCCTCCATACCCTCGCTTGCCATGGCGCTCATTGGCCAGTGAAAAATGATGGTACCCTGGGATGTTCGGTAACAGATGACCACTATATTCCCATGTCTCTTGCAAGAAGATGATGTCCATGCCTGTAGCAATTTCAGCAATGCCCTCGCCGCACTTCCAGGGAAATCCCCTACAGTTCCACGATGCAATTCGAAGGCACTCTTCCTATGCTGTCTGTGGTGACTGCCCTATCCCAGTCCCTATGGAGGCTGCAGGAGCTGGGCCATTGGCAGGTGTCGGGGCTCTCATGTCCGGCTCTGCTACTGTGGGCGGTGCCCGGGTACTTAGTCCTGGCTACTGTGTGTGATCTGCCATTCTGGAGGTGGGGGATCTAGAGGTCCTTGGTCCCCTGGTCGCCGCTTCTGCCACTGTTGGCCGTGGAGGCACAAATACCTTCATCTTGCCATTCACCAGGCCTGCCGATCCCCCTGCCTGTCTGACCTGTCTAATCTTTGCAAACTCCTCTTGCCTCTCCTTCTGTTGAGCCGGGGTCATATCCATGTCTATGTACACCGATGTCCCCTTCAACTGACTAGCGCGCTGCAGCATCAACGTCTTCGATGCCTGGTCGAGCACTGTGAGTTTAACTAGTCGGGGTCTCATGTTTGGCCCTCCGACTCTGATCGGGTTTCTTAATGTCAAGTGCTGCAATTGGAGCCTTGCCAACACCAGGGCATGGAGCTTAGCTGTGAGAGCCCCCCCCTGTTCTTCAAGCAAGCCCCGAACCACAATGTTCAGCCGACGAGACTGGCGGTCTTTCTCCTCGCGAAGGACCCGTCTAATTCCCTGTGCAACCTCTGCCTCAGGTATTGGGCATGGTGATGGTGCTGCCCCTGTGGTGGTACTTGTCTGTTTCATATGCATGCACAGATCATACATCTCCCGCTGGAACTCGGCCATCCTCTTCTCAAGGGCCGAAAGCCTGGGCGCTGCCTCGTGACTTTCTGGCTGTCTCTTTTCTAGGGTGTCCAACCTCCCCTGCATCCCAGACATTGTAGCCTCCTGGTCTGCTAACTAGTCGTTTGGGGCAACCAACTGTGCAACCTGCGTCACTGCCCGTCTGAGCTCATTTTGCAGTTGTACCACATCCTCTGACATTTGCCGTTGGAGCTGATCTAGACGTCGGGTTGCATCGCTCAGGGTGCGGGACATCGCTGTCAATTCACTTCTTAGCTGGGCGACAATATCGCATGCTTGTCTGCGCTCAAAGTCAGCCAGCCCAAAGCGGTCATCCAGTGGCCTAATGCATTCTTCCAGCGTCGAAATACGTTCTTTTTCTTTCGCCAACTGTTTCTTGAGAATAGCTGCCGGTTGGGTGTCCCTTTGCATCTCCACACCTATCAGCTTGTCCTGAATGGCATTCAGCTTGCCCTCCAGGGCATGTATTGCCTCCGTCTGTGTGATGTACTCCGAGGGGGAGGAGCCCTCGCCATTACGTGCCCGCTTCTTTGGCGCATGCAAATTCCCCTCCATCGTTTGTGAGGCCTACAACTTTCGAGCACTCCGGAGTGAATTAGAAATGCACAGGAAGTATATAGGGATTCAAAGATTGAAAAGGAATCACAAAGAGTGCTCGCCCTTAGTGGTTGGCATGGGGGGGTTTGGGGGGTTCAACCCTATAGGTGGGGGGCTCAATTCCGGTTGCCGCTGGAATTCTATTGGAGTGGGAAGGAGTTTGGAGGTTGGGCTATTAGAGCTTTTGCTCTGTAGCTTGGTAGAGTTTTGACCAGGCGGCATAAAAAACTCTAAGTGCATTCGCAGAGTGCTTTAGTTTTTTATTTGGAGCATCAAAAACTCTAAGTGCGCCGGTTTTGACCAGGGGGCTATTTTGACTAGGGGGTATCAAAAACGTGCGCCGGTTTTGACCAGGGGGCTATTTTGACTACGGGGTATCAAAAACTCTAAGTGCGTCGGTTTTGACTAGGGGGCTATGACCAGGGCGCTAGAGAGTAAGGCCACGAACTGGTAAATGTGCGACACAAATTGCAGGCCTTAGCAAAAACTTGAACCCATCTGTGACAGAAACTTGAACCTGTCTGTTGCCATCCAAAATAATGCCCACCGAGAAGTGAATGAAGAGGACATTGCCATGCAAATAATGACCGCACAAATAAACTCCAGAAGGAGTCGAGAGTGCAATGGATGAGTCCAAGAATGGTTATCTTGAAACCCAAGCTTTGTAGGCTAATGGCATGAAAATTTTAGAGCCCAAGGTTCGTTATGGCATGGAAATCCAGAAAAGAGTAGGCTCGAGATGGAAAAACATTGCAGAACAGTTTAGAGATGGCTTCAAAGTTAGGGCAACATTTTGGAACATGCACAATTTGCTATTTTTCTCAACGACAGTTTTTCCTAGATGAAGATCTAAGGGCCAGGTGAATTTTAAGACACGTGGATAGCCAGGGCTTTCAGATAAGGTGACACTCAAGGTTGGACTGTTGTGCTAAAAAACAAAAATGGTTTTTATTGTCACTAAAAATAACAACATTGTATCACACATGCCAACCATTACTTTCAAACTAGACAAATGTAAAGTTACAAGATGATAACGTATTCCAAACATGTTTTGCAATCACGATAAGAAAAAACAAACTCTAATACAAGGATTTCCCTTGCATATTGATTGATGACTATCATATTTTGTAGTTATCTCATCTCATTCATGTTCAATTAACAAACTGGGTCGAACATGCCTCCTGTATAAACATAAAAAAGGATAAGAAATTACATAACAAATAGTATATATAATTTCAACCTAAAATTTTGTGAATCTATATCATTAGATCTTACATTTCATCACTCGGGCGTATCTCTTGAGCATGTGCTCCTTCATGATGATCTTTGTCTTTGCTTTGTGACTCACGATGGTATTCTCCATGGTGATGCCCATGATAACCATCAATATAGATATCTTTCTTATCTTTGCCTTTAACATGTTTGTGAAATATGGATTTACTGTACTTTGAACCCATCTAAAAATTCCATGAGAGGCATATGAAAATAAGTAGATTTGTTATTGTCAAGAATATAAATATTAAGATAATACCTGTGTAACTAGTGCATACAAGGGAAGCGTGTTGTAGCCACACAAAAATTGAACAAAAACCCTGAAAAGCATTTCCTTAGTCAAAAGTTCTTAGTTCTATATTAATGCATAATGCATAATGTGTATAAGTGTAACTTCTCACCCAATAATAAGACGAAGGGCAATGAATGCATCATTCTCTAAATAACAAGACTTGTGTCCAAGTGTGAACTGCATAATATAATATATGTCAAGCATTTCATTCACTATCACTTCAATATAAGAGATTTGTAAATGGATGGCATACCCAAATCCAAAAGAAGAATGCAATCTCATAAGCATTCTGCAAAAAACTCAAAAGATCAATCCTTGCAAATAAATATAAAAGAAATGAGAAAAAGATAGATAAATAGGTAGGTAGGTAGGTGGGTGTGTGGGTGGATGGGTAGGTAGATAGATTTTTTAGCATCCATGGAGACCAAACTAGAAAACAATAAGATTATATATACAAGAAATTTATCACATCGCAAATATTTCTTTTTCCTGATGCCCCCTCTATGTGTGTGTGTGTGCGCGTGCGCTCTTTTTTGTTTTGGTGTGTTATAGCCTTTGTTCCTCTTAGCTTACACCCTAACTAACATGCAACAGCATCTGAATGGCTCGAATACTTTCAGCCGAGGCTAAGGTTAAGATATTCCTCGTCTCATTCTCATGTCAATCAAGGCCTCTTTCCTTCACTTAACAGGGTCAAAATGTGGAGGTGGCACAAGATGTTTTTTTGTTTGGGAAAAAAAAAAAGGGACCTTTGAAATAGGTTGTTACATATAATATTCATCCCAGAAATTTTTTAGAATATGCTAACATGTATTATAAATTCGAATGTGTGGACATGAGGCTAATGTTAACAAATCGTATACTAGCAACTTTGCAGGAAATCTTAAGAAATTTTGCAACTATAAATTAGGATCAAATGGACCTTGCCGATCCATTCTCTCTCTCTCCCCCCATCTGTTCGAATCATAGTTATACAAATGGAGAAGGGAAAGCGCATGGCGGCAAATTCAGCAGAGAAGAGCATGGAGCCACAGAGACATCTCTGACTGTCGCGAGGTGGGACCCCAATAAATCTTTTTATTCCTTTCAATTGAGAGTTAGAATATTTAAACCACTAGAGCATTGGTGTACATAAAGGAATTCCCTCTTATTTCAGTTGCAGTCGAGTGCATTGCCTCTATTGCAATCGAATCCATCATGCACATGTCGTGCGAGATGCAAGATATACCTTACATATTTTGAGCATCAAATGGGTAGTGAAGCAAAAATCATGCAACAAGATTCGATGGCAAAGAATAATAAGTTGTTTCAACATTTTGTAGCAAAATTCAAAGACAGAAAAATCTAAAGACTTCAATCGTGCTTTTAGAGTGGACCTTTGAATTTTTTAACAAATAATGAGATACTTCTCTATTTGATACCCAATATTTCAACCTCCAACTCAGGCAAAAATAAACACAACAAATTATACTGCAATTTGAGCATGGAATTGCAGCAAAATCAATAAATTATTAACAGAGCGGCTTGAGATAGAGACTCATGCCTGATCATACCCCCTTGAAGGATCCTTCAAGATAGCGATACTCTTGTTTGATCAAAATCCACCAAATAATCTCAAATATGTTATACCCCAAAAAAGGGTCTTTTGACTCGATCTCTCTGACCAGCTCGAGCTCATCAATATCCTAACAAGATGGATACCCTCATCTAGGGGGTACTGAGAATACATAAGAGGATCGAGATAATTGAATTGAAGTGGATGGTTTTATCATCCATGGAGACCAATTGGCCGATGGGACCCAATTGAGGAGCGCAGCAGACCTATTACTGTCCGGATTTAAAACCCTGAGATGGCTCCAGTCGTCTGCCTATATTAATAGACTTCCAAAGTGGGAAGTATCTTCAATTGGGAACAAATTTAAATATTGTTTCACCCCAAAAGGGACCTTTCCTACTCTTAAGATTCTGGGACAGTGGGAAGCATATTCTAACTCGGTACGCTGATAGAGCAAGTATGCTCGTCCGTGGGCAGCCGAGATAGTGAGATGGTAAATCTTGGGTCGTCCTCTTATATTAACAAGTTTCCAAGAGTGAAAAATATCCCTGGTTGGGAATGAATTCAGATGATGTTTCACTAGAAAAGGGCATGCTATGGGATAACATCAACCATACTTGAACTAACCCAGTACCATGACAAGGTGAGTATGCTCTCATCTTGAGAGTACTGGCCATACATTAAGTGGAGTCGAGATACTGAGATGGTAATCTCAAATTGCCCTTTTATGTTATACGATACCCACGAATAGGATGAACAACTTCAAATCATTAGCCTGGTTTGATGAGGAATGTAAGCAAATGGGAACAATAATTAGTTCCAAAGGCACACATGAGCACGACAAAATAAGGAAGAAATACAAGAAAATAATGAGGAAAAGTTTTAGGGAAAGCAATATAGTATTCTAGAGGGAAATGATTGGACTAGATCCTAGGAGATTCTTGACAAAAGCAGAAGTAGCAAAAAAAGGGGCAACAAGAGGAAATAGATTGGCCAAAGTACCTAAAGATGCTGAATTACAAGGGCAAATTTAATGGGATTGGAATAGACGAAATAATTTGATATTTTCTAAGAGTTAAGGAGGTAGGGGAAGCTCTTAGAAAAATGGCAAACAAAAAGGCCCTAGATATCTACGAACTCACAACAGTAATATTCAAAGCAAGAACAGAGATTCTGAAAGCGACATACTGCTTAACAAAATGCTAGATGAGGGATTGCCAAAGAGATGGTAGCTAGAGCAGAGAATAAGAAAGTTATATGTTGGTGTGGACTTTATAAAGGCTTTTGATATGATCCCAAGAGGCAAACTAATACAGGAATTAAAAACAACCTCAACACCTAAGGGGATGGCGCGAGCAGTTGCCAGACTGTATGAAAATATGTATGTAAAACTAGGGGAATAGGGGGAAACAAGTAAGATGTGCCTTGGAAGTAAAACAAGCCTGCTATCCTCTACATTATTTGGTCATTTTCTATATTATTGGGCATCTATATAGATAGCAGTACAAAAGTTTATTAACGTCCACGAGAGCCCATGGGCTATAGGAAGGAAGGAAGGAAGGAAGGACAAAAATATCAAGTACAACGAAAAAGCACTATTACGAATATCATTCAAACGCTACTGATACTCGATGTCATCTAGAAGTTGTCGAAGGTAATTCTCCAGGAATTGGAGCGTTAGATGGTGCTGAAACAACCTATCCATGGGTATAATCCAGTCAATCATGAAGTATTTGACACAAAGATTGTCATGTTTATGGTAGAAATAAATGGCGTGCTTCTCATTCTCAATACCCTCGTTGCAATAATAGATTCTTTGGTTCTTGTCCATATTCAACCATCTCCCTCTCCCCCCCTTGATCATTAAGCAATGGGAAATTATGCAAGTACATGTGATCGATTCGATCTGCCTAGAAAATATGTTGTGAAAGCTCATGTATGGTTGTATGATATGGTCACGCCTTGGATTGAAGTCCCTAATATAATAATTGGACCTTCTCTTTGGCAGATGGTCAATATGGTGCTTGCTTTGAACTTTTTGAATTAGGAACAAACGCTGAGGTTTAATCGGGTAACTAGCATTGCAAATCTTTGTACCAACAATTTTTGCCATCCAAATTGAGCTGCACAGCAGCATTAAGTGCAAGCCATACAAGGGAATCTGTCCTTGGGGAATCCACCTTCTTTATATGGGATATGCCACCTGCGTGCATAGGGTAGCCGAAAAACCCCTAGTATACATGTTTCTCTTAGGCAAATTTTGTCCCCTTTCCGTATGGTTTTACAACTAGAAGAACATTCAAAAACCCCAATGACCCCTAGTATATATACGAATAAGGGTAAAAAATCACCCCCTCCCATTAATGCACGTGGTTTTGACAGGTTCCATGAGGTGACGCCCCCTTGGTGCAGTCAGGCTTTTTGGATTGCTTCAATATCGTTTCATTTATCACAATGATGATTCCCATATTTTATTGGCATACAATACAGCTAGCATTACTAGTGCTTCAAAAAGTTTCTTTCGGAGTAGTCAGTAAATAATATGAGCACATCAGCACATGTTAGACATTGCATAAAATGCTTTTAGGGCAGCTACAATTCTGAGATTTATATCTTTTGTCAAAGGCATGCGTCTAATAAACACTTCATGTTCCAAACATTTATAAGATTGATTCTTTTCAGATATTTCCCTTGATGGAATAAGGCAGTGGTTTGCATATCAAAGCTCAATATCGTTTTCTCCAAATTGATTGTGAACCCAAATTGTGAGCAGACGCCAGCACATCAAGCAGCCTTTGCAAATCCTCCACAACGTGGGAGCATAAAAGTACATCATCAACGTACAACAAAAGAATTACCAGCTCATGAAAGATATGTGGAAAATAAAGTAAGAGAGATCGGACAACCTTTCTTTACTGCTATATCACTGATGATATAATCAGACATGCCATATGCGTAAGAACTCTTCCACAGACCGATTCATACAGTCTTCCTATAGCATGCACTACCCATTAATTTGGAACACTGAGTTGAATTAATTGACTTAGCAATTTCTGATGGGAAACAATGTAGAATGCTTTGGCAAAGTCAACAAAGCAACAGAGCAGGGGATACAGAACAAAACACACATGATGGTTCGACGACACAGCTAATTGGACTAGACAGACGAAGCTCACACTGAGGGACTTGATTAGACATGATAAGTGGGAGAAAAAAAGGATGAATGTGGTAGCATATAATCAATTTCTAAATAGCCAAGGAGCCAAAACAGAACTGCTTCTCCGAACATTTAACACAAACAAGAAAGAAGGTGAGAATCTATCTCAGGTAGCTTAAGCCTTAGATGAGATGATGAAGCTGCACAACCACGAACATAATGAAAAGTGCCTCATAAGTTGAAGAAGATCTACCTGATGACGTACTAATGCAAACTCCACAGAACTAGATCAAATATGATTCAAAAATGGCATACTATAATGGACTCTCAAACCACTTGGAATTTAGGTCTTTTGACAAGGAAAAGACAAGATAAGCCTGCATGATGGTCATATAATATATATGTGACACGTCTCCTTTTTGCTTCATAGTCCCAAGGCTGTATAACAATTACATTGAACACATTAAATGAATCATTCAATTCACTTGAACTTAGATAGTTGTTAAGAAAATCTAGAGAATTTTTGAGCAATTACATTTTAATAGGAACCTGGATACAATAGAGGTCTTGGTAAGTGCTTAAAAATCGGCATTATCCACCACGATAATGTGACAACTATTCAACCAATTAGCTCTTATTTGGACTTCTTTTTAGCACAATCTCTTTATATTTTAGCATCCATAACAGTTGGCATTAAACAACAGAAAATGGGGTAGTCATCTACATAAATTACTGACTCGGATTTCTGGAGAGATACATCTCATTCTTGGTCCCATGTTTGCAGGAAAGACAACCGCTTTGGTGGAAATAATAGATGTTGAAAATAATGAGCTAGATGGAAGGGAAAAGGATTTGGCAGTTTGATCACCTTCTCTAGAAGCACAACTTTCCAAAGCAAAAGAGACTGCTTTGTAGTAACGTTCTTGTCCCAAACCTTGGACCAAACTCTGGTTTCATGTCTGTTAATAACAACTTGCATTCCACCATGAATGTGACTAATCTCTTGACCAACTGAATTTTAGCCCTTCACATTAATTATATGCTCCTCATCACCACTAATATGCGTGCTCGCAACAATGGATATGTGGTAGTAGCAGAGCCTCTCGGTTGCATCTTTCTACGTGCCGCATTATCTAAGTTATTAATTGGCTAGTCGAGAGCACCTAATTGGAATTGTAGAACAAGATATTGTAATGGATTCTTCAGCTAAGATGTTTCCATCTCTTCCAGATCTCTAATGAGTCTAGAATAAATCCTTTTCTAATAAGCCAATAGTGAGTCAGAAGATTCTGATTGGGGACATAGATGGAGGTCTTTAGAGAATACACTTAACCTCCAATTTTTCTCAAAAATGATGATGGAACAAGATCTGAGCTCATTTATCATTCTCCCTTTGCCCCGTCGGGTGGCAATATAACAACAGATTCCCCTTTGTATAGAAACTAGATCGTCTCTAGGTGTGATGGCTGATTTGAGATAAACTAATTGACTTTGAATTGCTCATAGGAACGAACAAAATTTAATCTACTAGACTAGGCTAACTAAGTAGATGTGCATCTACCATAGGAGAATGAGAGTGAATAATGCCAAATTTATGTGTGGGTCATAATCGAATGTCTTGGAAGTCAAGGACTTCTAGTCATGGACAAACCTTTAGTTTGCTAAAGAATCTCTACCCGAAAGAATCTTTACCTGAAAAGAAATGAAGTGTATTAGACGCAAGGTAAAATTTGGACGCTTGAACCAAAATAGCTCATCTCGTGGTTTAACTGCTATTTTTTTGTCAAGTTCTGAAGATGCAATTTCTAGAGCCATTTCTGTAAGAATGGTTTGTAACTTTGTCCCAACAATGAGAAGCAACTAAAATGCAAAAACAAACCCGTCAAAAAATCTTACATTGTTCTCAAAAGACAATCTGCTTATAGCCAAATGGTATGAAGTCTTACAAATAATGGTATGAAGGCTGTCCAAATGTAAGAATGCCATCCTACAAAGAAAAATCTTAAAAGCTTCAGTCTTGATTTCAATATATGCTAATAGTCCCCTGCACACTCACCATTCACATTGATGAGAAGAAATAATATGACAAATGCCCATAGATAAGAACTGCATAAGAAATTTGCATCAGGTACATTTTTTCTAATTTTTGTCCACAAATTTTAATAACTTGAATGAAAAGGTGGACAACCTTATACCAACTACCACCTTGGAGTCGTCTTCAAACGACAGCATTATAAAGCCATGAAAATCAAAGTTTCTCTTGAGATGATGACTCTGCATAAAACAACCATATTCAAGACATCGTAATGGCAAAGCCCCTAAACAAACAATTCTTTTTGAGGGACATAAAAAAGTTCATTAATCAAGAGTAAAAATTATACAATATACATATCTCATCCATCTGTATAAGCCCAAGAAGACGCCTCTGGAATATGAGCCTGAAGCGTGTTGTGTACTAGTTATAAGAGTTAATTTGAAGGTATTGAATCAAATACAATCTTTTACGTCTGACTCTGGGAAGGAATATCTACAAGCCATTAATATATTAGCATGGGATACAACAATAACTCCATGAGCAGAATGTGGTGTCTTTGACACTTCCAAATTGACTAGAAGAGCCAAGTAGAACCAAGATGAAATGCCTTTTGCTTAGTTGGGGACCATGCATCAGGATACGACACCAAGAGGATGCATCGGCTACCCAGTGCACATAATCAAACAATAAGCAAATAAAAGAGTATTACATCCTTCTTCCATACTAGTTTATAGGTAAGTGGCTCATGGACCCAATGATCCATGATCTATTGGAAAAATACTTTTTCCTATTTTAAGATCTGCTAAAATAGATTGGAGAAAAGAAAATCAACCTCATAAAAAATAGCAAATTCTTTAGTTTAGTCTTGACTTTTGTAAGAGTGAGCTAATTTAGGTTACGATATTACAACACGTAAGCAATATGCACAGCAACAAGCATGTATACTGGAATGATATGCCAGGTATAGATATTACATTATCACCACCATATTTTAGATAATCATTCCCATGTATGACTTTTGTGTTGAGTTTTCTTTCTTTAAAAGTCTACAAGGGAGAAGCCTTAAAGGTTTTATATGCATGCCTCTATAAATCTTCGAATTTCAATATCTATTCCATAAAACTGCAAGATACTCTACAATATTCTTTTAGTCTCCAAAGTAGACTATAACACCTTTTACCTTGAGAAAACCAGTACGAAGGCTCAAATATACTGCTTGATTGACCGTTTTGAAGGATAAATGTCTAGCAAGTGATGCCTGCATAATTTAAGCATCAGACTATACATAATTTGGAAGTTGCAAATGCAAAATTATAATTTTTAACATGCTTTGTAGCTTAAAAGTAAAACCAAATGTCATAACCTACAAGTCTTGTCTCGAATACATACTGATTGCCCTAAACCATAAGCTAAGAGAAATCTCTTTTCACTCTCATTAACTTTATGTTTGCAATGGAAGAGAAATATTTTTTTTCTGGGAGGCAATTTGATCTAAAAATACGATGTGCCACTATACTTGCAATCACATAAACAAGTGAATAATGGAAAGGCTTAAATCCGATCTACTTTGTTCAATAACTTACTATGCAATTCATGATTGTTATGGTGTTCCATGTGTCTTCATAACCTTGAACAAATTTCCTATGATGATCTCTATCGAATGTCGCATGAAATACTGTGAACACATAATATCAGTAATAACCCTCTAAAGGTTGTAGCCAGAGTTAGAATTACAGAAGTATCAAAGAATGAATTACCAGTGTGCAAAAATGAATAATCATGGGGTGGGCTATTTTCGTACACATCAACTACTTCATCTTCCCATATTTTCCATGAAGAAACCTGATTATATATGGGAACAATATAAAAGTTAAAAAATGTGATACAACTGAAATAACAAATAATCCTTGTGTTTCACCTTCATTCTACCAAGTAATATAACGCAACATGAGTAAAAGAGATGAATTAGAGCCATGATGAAGAGAAAAATATGTAGCTGGTGTAATCCATCACTTGAAATGAAAGGTACCTTTCCCTGCACATACCAAGCTCACATTCTATTGCTCCAACTGCATTTTATAATACACAATAGAAATGAGAGAAAGACAATTACTTTTGAAAGGCATTTGCTAGGTCCATCCCCACCACCACCAAGAAACCGTCTAACAAGGATTTCATTATGAATGGCAACATCTACTTGGCTCGAGGAACTTGATCCAGGATGCTTACATGGAAGCATGTGCTTGTAAAGGCTTTGATTCACACACAAGCTAGCTACAATAGGCTGGAAAATAGAGAGCAGCAAGGAAATAAATCCCATGAACATGAGCTCTGCAACACCAAGAAGATTATATTCAAGGAAATGGTTTGACGAGCATGCGCAAAATGCATTCAGAAATAGATAAATACCTTCCTTGACCTTCTCCAATGCCTCACCAAGGGGACCCTGTTTTTTCTTCTTTAATACCTAAAAGTGCAAAAAGCATTTATATTACATTATATAGCTAAAACAACCAGTTTGCAAAAATTATACCTTGCTCAGAAAATGGAGGCCGCGCTCTACAAGTATTGAAGCTGCCACAAAAACAAAGCAGACTGCAGCGATATCCCAAGTGGGTGTGGTCTCTAAGGAATCACCTATGTTCATTCTCCTACATCCATTTTAACTACTATAGGTGGCTGGTGGAAGATGTACTTTCTTGTCTTGTCTTGTATATATAATTATACACTTTTTGGTACGTGTATACTTTGTTGTATAGGCAACACGTCACCAAATGATCTAGGCGGTGTATGGGGGGTGACACGTGGATAAGGTGGGTAGTGAAATGTTGTTGTAAACATGCGGTTCAAATTTCCACCAATGGATAATGCCAGGTAGTCAGAAAGCTTCTTCGCGTAAGCTTTTGAGGGGGGCAGACATGCCTCTTTTAACATATGCTATATTTTCAAAACTCACCTGGAAAATCGTAGAAAACAAAAAAACTAGCAAAGAGGCAAACAAGAAACTTTGAGCCTTAGGCACAATATGAAGCTACATCATCCAAGAAAAACAACACTATACGCAGCAAATGCACCTAGAACTTAAGCAATAATTGCATCTACACTAGTTATATAACTTTTGGAATATGGCATGCACTATATCATAATAAGTTGACGAGGTTGTCCTTAAGCACAAAGTTCGCCAAAAGGCTATTTTTTAATAGTATTTAAAAAAAAAAAATTTAACACTATGGTTTAGTAGGGTCCATTGTAGATTAAAAACTCTCATGCCACTTAAACAGTCGCCATGTCCTCTAAGCGTCATAGCCGTGGATTCGCATCATCTTCTATCCTCCTTCTAGAAGATTCTCAAGGAACCACCTAATACTCTAGGTTTACTTCATAACCTAATCGACTACCATATCCATCAAAGTAGATATGATAATTTTAAGAGCTTTTTGTGGCTATTGTAATGCAGTCTCTATGACCACTTTGGTTTGCACAATTGATGTGTTTTACAGAGCTTCCTTTTAATAGATTGACTATCTACAAGGATAAAGCCATATTTGCATTTGCAATGATGCTTACAATGAAAATGTGGTATTGCGTTATGCAACTATTAGTTATAATGTGTTTGTGCACTTGACTAAATATGGGTGAACAAAACTTACTTACCCTAAACTGTGCTTGAAGGACAAAAAACAATCTTCCTAACGTTGTCCAAGATCTGACTTTTTTCTGTGAAGAACATTCATGTTCCGAAAACATTTTCCAGCATAACTGATCTCATAAATCTACAATTCGCCTGACTTTCTAAATTCTCATATACATTTGGTCTTAAGTGCAACCTTGTAAGTTGATATTCGTTTTATTTCTCCTGTATTGTGAAACTTGTGGCATATGCCATACATCACTTATTATGTATGTCAAATGTCAATTTGGCGTGGCATAAGTCGAATGTCGCATTTGACACTTGTCATGCAATACTAGAAAGTGTTTTTGTATGTCTTGCTTGCAAGTGCCGTATGTATCATCTAGATTGTCTATTTAACGTCTATATCATGTCTTTACATGTCTCATTGTATAATGCCTATGTCATCCATATCATAGTTATATTGCATATATCATGTCAAATATTTGTATCACATGCGCTTTGTAACTTACATCATACTTTATGCCATATGTCTGACTTGTCATACAATTGTTGCTCGATGTCATAGGATGGTTGTGTCATATGTTGTGTCATCTGGCATCTAGAATTTAGACAATAGATACATCGTGGGAAAGTTATGTATAGCAATTAACCCAGGGTATTCTGTAGTGGCCCCAGTGGGCCAGTTGGCCACACATTCCCATGTTTTTGAAAAATAGTTGGCCTTTGCCAGAGTAGGATACGTTCTTGCCATGGCCAGTTCGAAGCACCAACTTCTTATTTTCACATCATAAGTGGCCAATTTGATATTTGCTGAACCTTCATACTCATAAGGCATGACGAATTCGAAATATTATATGAATCAGCAATTTGTTGGGGTGGCCAGATCATAGAATACTCCAAAAGTTTTAAGGATGTGGCCAGGCTATATTAGCCAAGTATTAGCATAAACTATCGTCACTATGTAGTCTTAGACTAGGGCTTTATATATTATTTCAAGCTTCCAAATTTAAAACCTTGTTCACAGGTATAACCTATGCTCTAACTTCCCATTCACAGACCAAACTATTTCTTTCGATGAAGCAGTGAATGAAGCAGCAGAAGGACGCTGGAAAAGTCTCAATACTAAAGTGAAGAGGAGGGTTTCAGGAGTGTGGTATGCATGGAATTATCTAAACAAACGGTCGGCTGGATGGTTCAAGATTTTTCTATTGATTTGTTATACCTTTGCTACAATATTATTTTGAGGGAATTAGAGATTTAGAGGTTGCAATGATAATTTCAAGCACCTTTTGATTGAGAATAAGATTAGGTTAGCATTAAAGCATTTTGATGGAAAACATCATCTAAGATTAACATTTCAATTATTATTTTTACATGTTACGTTTCTCAATGTGACCATATCGACTTTATATGTTAGGTGGATGTGGCCAATTTATTTTTTGGAAAAAATATTAGTTCCATGATTTCGCCATTTATGTTACATCCCCTTGCTATAAAGATTTAAAAAAATGGCCAGGCCAAACTACACAGCAGTTTATCCAATATACATAGTGGCCAATATGTTATGCCCCTTAAGGCATGTTAAAAAACACCATGTTAAGCATAAGCAATGTTGGTGTTGTTTGTGCGCCTCCAAAACAAGGTAATTTCAAGTGCTTTCATTATTATTGTTATTAGAATCATTGCTTGACAATTCCAACATAGATGTTCAACCATAGGCTTCTCTAATATGACAATCTCACTAAATGAATGGTTTCGACTTGAAAAGGTGATGAAATTTTTAGAGATGCATGGCATCTCCTAATTGCTACAAGGGAGAGACGTGGTTGTCTAAACCTTATAGGGATTACAATTGTATATTTGAACTACCTCATTGGCCTTGTCTTCAAATCTTTAGGTGGCCTACCTCAGGAAGTAGGAGTTAGAGGCGCAGATTCATTGCTTTCTTTCCTTCAGTTTTTTTGCTTTTGGCTTGCTGCGTTTGGGTTGGCACTTTGCGTTAGGTGGTTGAAGGCCATTTTTCTTTAAGTGAAGACAGGATTTCTCATAGTATTTCTGACTGGGGAGAAGTATGTGTCTTCATCATGGTTCATCCAAGGATCCTAGTATAGGACTCGTACTACTTTTTTCATAATGAAAACCATGAAGCAGTTTTTGATGTGGAGTGCATGTGATTGTGATGCTTTAAGTACACTTGATTGATTCTATATAATAGCTCGCTTGTAAAAAGACGCCAGTTATTTTTCTTGACACACGTGGATGTCTCTGTTTATTATTCTTCGATCGGTGCTTCATGGTTGTGGTAGCATATCCCTGTTGGAAAGGTGCATAGTTCCTGTAGTATTATAAATGGCTTGGTTCTTTGTCTCAACAATACCTATTTTTCTAGGTAAGTCTTTGGGACTCTTCTGGAGGAGTAACTCTTGTTGGACTTCCTGGCCATGGTTGTAATTGTGGTAATCATGTGTACCGCATGAGCTATGAGTTGGATGGTCATACCTTTCTGTAGTTATGATGAGCCTTGATCATATTACATCAAAATGCCTCTACAACATCATCTTAGCATTGTTGTTCTTGTTCTAATTCTTCCTCTTGGGGACTATGAGCTATTAATTCTTCCTAGCCTGCAAGAAGGTTGTGTACCATTCTATTATAAAGAAAAACTAAAAGTCTTGCCTTCAAAAACAAAAAGTCAATATTGCTAAGAAACCCTAATATTGGTGTTGTGTATATGTAACTTAGGGTCAATATTGGTGTTGTATATATGTAATAGAGGGTTAATTTTGTTATGAGCAGCTTGTTGTTGCCAAAGAACTTATGGTTCTCTGTTGCAAAGTTAGAGTTATGATAGAGGAAAGAGACACACAAGAAACAAAAGATTATTGAACAATCAAGAGAGCTTATTGCAAAGGCAGTTAGCTTCCATTTGTTGGTTTGTGATCCTTCGATTGTTTTTGGAAATTTTTACAATTTCAAAATTTTTGTGCACTCCTAAATCTGCAATAGCTTTGCTTATGATTTCAAGGGTAGAGGTAAGAGATTATGTTCTGTATTCCTATCTGTTATTAGACGTCTTTTCCAAAACAACACAAGAACGACGTCATCAATGCATCATTTCGCTTTCTTGCAGATACTGATATTGCTGCTGCCTGCAGTCTAAACCCTTATCGAGCCTAAAGAGGAATAGGTAGAAAAGTTGATTTATTTCATTGCATAAGAATACCTCAAAAACATTTGATTAGTAGTGCATCAATTTTTGAATAGTTATTTGTGCAATTTGCTTGGAGAGAGATAATATGGCATTTTGGTGCTGCATTGGTTGAAGTCTGTAGTCTTACTTTATTATACTAAAAATGCATCCAAAAACAGTCTAGTAATGCTAATTTATTCCTAACATGCGAACACCCATGTATCATTTTTTTTTCAACCACCGGCTTCCTCATTGACAATTCCCAAATCCACCAGTGTTAATGTCATATGGGGTTTTGATTACAAACTAATGGAACAGCAACTATGGACATAGTGTGAAATGGAGAGCAGTGAATAAGTAATGAGATGAATGACTGTGAATCCAGATGCTCCTGCATGGAATCATGGCTTTGACCATGTCAGTACTTGATTTGAACCTCGACTAGATCAGAACATGTACAAATCTTTTTTGCTTTTTGCATCACCGGTGTAGACTAAAAAAGATTAATCAATATCTAAGCTAAAATCTGAAAACAAAAACTAAACACACAAAACACACGAATTGTTTTTGTCTTTTCTTTTATTTCTCTTTTTACTTTTCTGCATAATATTCAACTAAAGCAAACTAAACCTACCCACAAATTCCAAATGCTTCTCAACTAAATAAGCTGAGGGCAACATGTTGTTGCCAATACCTTTTCAAATGTAGAATGTTGATGGGATTTAATAATTCTTTGCCATCAAGCACATCTCTCGACCAATAAGAGTCTTTTCTCTTTGTACCACTTGACTTCAAAAGGCCCTTCCCAGAGATTTTCAAACTTGGATGCTATGTCTTCCCTTGCTTTGTTCCATTTCAAAACTAACTCACCTGTCTTCAGGGTTCCTTGGAGTTTGTGAGCTGCTTTGAAAGCTGCAATATCCTTGGCCTTTTTTATCATAACATAGAAGAGAAATGACATGGATATTTCCTCAGTAGGAGTTGAGATGCCATAGGAATCACTTTTAATGTATTTTCAGCCATGTATAGAAGCCTGTTGGACTGAGATGCCATAGGAATAACTTTTAATGTATTTTCAGCCATGTATAGAAGCCTGTTGGACTGAAGCGTGAACAAGCTATCTGAAAGTTAAGTGCATAATAGGACAAGCGGCCTAACTATATGAATTATAATCTGCATCATTCTTGTTTGGATCAGTAAAAAAGGGCTTCAAAGTTGATGCTATGTTCGGTGTCAAATTATCAATCGTTTGCCAAGAATTGAACTATTTAATATTCGCGAGGTTCAAGATTGACAACAATGGCACTTGATGAGGACATCTTTTATCTAGTGGGATTGTGACCGCTAGGACATTGTGAGCTTCTGGTGACAGAATAAAGAACCAGTCAAGAAGCTCGGGACGCCTCCTTGACAACCTATGTAGTATTTCTGGAAATCCATTGCAAGTGGAAATATCCACACTTTGGCACTACATTGAAAAGTTCTTAGCTAAGAAAATAAAAGGTAAATAATGGAATGCGGCAAGCATTGCTTGACCAGCATTTACGTTTGAAGCTGATAGAGCTTGATGTCCTGTTGTGTTTGGTCTTATTACTGTTGCAGACTGCTGCAAGATTTTTGAAAGAAAAGATATAGCAAACTATCTTGTATAATGATATAGTGAGCTTCTGTATAATGATATAGTGAGTATAATGGTAGTGAGCTTCTGCCAAAATCAGCTATTTTCATTATCTAGATAAACAAGCTTAGACAAAAAGTATTATTTATAGACCAGATATTAGAGTACTGTTTGTTCATTTATCTGCAATCAATTTGCAGCAGTTATATGGCAATGAGACATTGGTACAAAGTTCAGAAATGTATGATGGAATTGCTGTATATGAAATTTACCTGGTAAAAAACAGCGTCCCAAGCTAATGTCAGCTACTGCATAAAAGCTAAATGGTTTTCAAAAACAATGCACGTGTTAAAAAATGTGGTCAGCTTATCTAGGTGCATACATATATATGTAAAATGCATACGGATATATTTGACCCCTTCAAAACAATTTACACCTTCAAAACAATTTACATGATACCTGACCTCGGTCGTGTTGATATCATAATCAGTTTCAGAGGAAATACTTACGACAATACACAACTGAGGCAGAATGAAAGACCCATTCAAGGACACAGTCAAAAGGGGGTTAATTCCCGTTGCGAGCCTGTTATGGCAAATAAACAGGCGAGCCCGGGAGGGCGAGCCTGTTTATTTGCCATAACAGGCAAGCAAGGGGGATTAACCCCCTTAACCGGCAGGCAAGGTGCCTCACCCGAAGCTGCACTCACTGCTGGATTATCAGCTCCCCAGATCGATTATCACAGGCTCGGTATCCTCCATAGCTAGATTATCAACTCCCAGCCTGGATTATCAGCATCCGAGGCTGAATCATGGGCTCAAAGATGCATCCAGGGCTCCCAGACACACGCTGCTGCCCTGTTGCAAACTGTGCAGGCTGAACAGGTGCCTGTTATGATCTATCACAGAGCTGGGATCAACGGCAGGGATTTCTTGGATTAAAAAGCCTGCCGGTTAAGGATCCCTAACCCTACATTAACATGATGGGGCTGAACTGTTCCATAAAGGATATGACAAATATATTCTAAATGAGATGTTTCTTGCTGAACATGCAAATAACAGAGCAGCAAGACAATGGAGAAATAGATGCAATAAATTCTTCTTCGAATTTTAAGAGGCCTCTTTCTAGGTTGCCTCCATTGCCATCTAATACGTGCCCACATTGCTCCTCAAGAGGCAACTTAGACATAGCTCAGGTATTTGATCCGAAGTATTTGATAGTGAATGCTTGGATAATGTGTCAGAGGAGCTTACATGAATCTTCTGATAATTTAGCTGTAATTAATCAGGTGGTGCAAATGGTGTAAAACATTGCTTATTCTTCATCTTATTGCCATTGCAAAGAGGCAAATACATGCCGAGATCAAAGAAACAGAGTATTTGCAGCAGTTCAATTGATGTGTATGGCAAAGGCGGCTCAATTTTGCAGGGCACATTAAGCACTGTTGTGCTCAAGGATAGCTGAAATGTTTTGAACAAACAGAAAGCAAATATATCAAATTTAATTGCAGCTTGAGAAGCTGTGGCACAATGGATTTATGCAAAATGCAAAAGAGAGGAGGTTTGTGTCTCTAAAGCCGGTGGTTAAAAAGAATTTGAAAAACATCGATTTCACTAAGCTAAAAAGAAATTTGGTTATTACCTCTTACTCTTAAGTTTGGTAAGCTTTCAGCAACAGCAGCTTGCTGCAGGCTTAAGATCTGCAAAAAAGCAATATGCACTGTCATGATTCCAAATAAAACAAGCTAAGGAAGAGCAACAATTTATGGTGCACTAGAGAACATTAGCTTTATGTATGGGATCATCTCTGTAAACAAGTACAGATAGTGGCGTTATTTTGTGGACGAAAACGTCTGGCAACTGCTGGATGGAAAGAAGCAAGCTAAGGAAGATGTGTACTTCCGGCAACCATTCCGATTGGAAAAAACATCAACCTACAATAGCAAAACAAATAGTTTTATTTACCTCTGTTCTTGAAGCGAAGCAAGGCTGACGCGCCGATGTTGGAGAATGCAGGGCGTTAGAATGGCTTTAGGGCTGACGTTTCCATAGCAACGAAAAAGCTTATTTCCCGAGCCCTAGCCTATATATTTTCATTGATCAATATCTGATGGTAAGTTAGGATATATTTGTCAAATTTTAGGGACATGCGTAGCCTAGGAGTTGAGGTTAGGCTGTCTGCGTTCATAAAACCCCTGCACTTGTCATCAAATACCTATCAAGTGCTTGCTAATTATTTGATAAATACTTGATTCTAATATTAAGAGAGGGATAACACCTTGGAACGAGGGTGTTATGCCCTATTATAACAAACAAGGGCCGGAGGCCCGAGTTTGTTATAGTAGGGCATAACACCCGAGTTCGAGGGTGTTATCCGCCTTAACAACCTGGGCCCGAGAGTTTTATAGTGGTTTTGTGGTGGTTTTTATAACAAGCTAGATGTTTATAGCCATTTGGCATAACAAACTAGGTGTTTATGCACTTTTTAATGTGTTACTGGTGGGTAACACTCTTGCAACCAACGTCTGAGATCTGATCTCAGCCTTAAAACTTGAGGGCCAGGTTGTTAAGGTATTGGATTGCCTAGTGAACATGGTTTTTCTAGGTATTTGACTTGCCAAACAAGGTATATTAAACGAGTCAAATAGCTTAGTTACTCTTGTCAAATAAATAAAAAAAAAATCAGAATTTAAATTTAGGTATTCGACTTGTCAAATACATTCTTGAATTAGACAATCCAAATACCATATTTGGCTTGTCAAATAGATAAAAGCTACAAATTCACAATGTCGGTATTCGGCTTATCCAAATACTCGAAGATGATATTCAACTTGCCAAATACACTCTTGAACATTGAAAGGCAATGATCAAGACTTCAAAATAGAGCATTCATTCCAAATTGGAAATGACTGGCAGATCAAACTCCGGTATGTGACAATATTGCAATGTAATATAGAGGAAATTCAATCCTTTAAAAGAAAAGGGGCAACAGAATAGAATAAGAATAGAGTTTTTATCATCCATGGAGACCAATTGGCCTATGGGACCCAAAAGGTTTTCGAGGGAAAAATCGTGACAGTAATAATAGTGCTGTCAAACTGTACAAATATTCATACCATGTAACACACATACAAGTCAGGCGAGTGTCCGAGGACATAGCTAATCCCATGCATCCATGACCTCCTGAAGGTATGATCCTAGCATCCATACTGAAGCCGTGCTCATTATCGCATGTAGAGGCTGGCTAGGCCTGACCAACTCAACATAGCATGCCCGTATTTGATCATACGCCAGACAGACCTGTAGGGTATATCATTCATCCTCAATGGCTCCCACTTGGGAGCATCAATGGACCTTGTCCTGCCGTGACTCCCCAATCCATCGAAAGATGGAGGCGATGTGCACCTGTGCGAAACGAGGCAATGAGTCTGTGCTTTTTGATAGGAAGATGGGTATGCAAGTAGCGTTGCAGGCCCTGCTCCAACCGTGGGGTTTATGTAGCACTAGAAATATCTCAATTCGGAGACGGTGTGCACCTGTGCAAATCGAGGCAGTGAGTTTGTGCCTTTTCATAGGCAGATGGGTACATAGGTAGCATTGCAAACCCCGTTCCATTATGGAGTTTATATGGCGCTGGTAATGTGTTGTCTTGACCTGTTCAAGAGCGCCGACATCCTAGAGATTGTTGAGGAAGCAAACATCAAGATATTGCCTCAGGCTGTAGCAATCTGCCTCTGTTTGAACCTGTATGTACTTGTGCTTCAGCACATTCCATCTGGCAAGCCATTGAGCTTGCTTTTCCTTCCAATAGACCTTGAAGCATTGTGGCCTCATTGCCACGGTATAAGCCACGTTAGAGAGATAAGTGTTGTAAATAGTGATCACCTTCTAAAAGTAGACAATGTGCCGAATAAGGGCCACCCTCTGAAGGAGTAAAAAACTTGTCTTCTGCAACAGGACCTATTATAGCGCGCGACCTGATTGTCATCTGATGCTCATAGTCAAGCTCCTTCTGGGGGCCGCAATTACAACACATTGTCAGCCAGGGAATCAAATCTCATAGGTTATTTCGTGTCGGCGCGTGCATTGAAGACTCCGATGAGTATGACTCTACCCAACTGCTTGTGTTGTTGTATGTCATCATATAGATCGACATAGGGGTCCAACCTATCCACATCCGAGTGGGTGTAACAGAAGTTGCTCTTGGCATGTAGGAAGTAGCAGGAAGAGAGGGTTGCTACTGCAGTGCAGACGTATATCAGGGTCTGTGATCTGGCAAAGCCAGCATTTGTGTTCGTTGCAATATGCATCAAACCACTGGTTACGGGGGAAGGTCGTGGGCCTCGAGATCCATTTACTATGAATTCTAAATTAAGAGTTAGCTAATTTGCATAGATTCGGGAACCGTTTTGAGTTCATTAAGTTGTGCCTCGACTTAAGTTTTTTTTTTTTTTTTTTTTTTTTTTAAATTATGAATCAATATCATCACTTGCAGTCGAGATCAATCTATTCTTGTGATCATTGAATGCTTACACTATTCTTTTGAAATTGCTGAAGTTATTGTTCATTTTGCCATTGTATTAGTTAAATTGTCAAGAGTTTATCCTGTATTTCCAACAGATTATGGTTCTAGAGAGGTACCTGAGGCATATTTTTAAGAATAGACAATGAGCGTGACGAGGGCCAATGGCAAATTGGCTGAGCTTAGATAATGAAAGAGATAAGTCTGGACGGGTAGAGACAGCTGCAAAATTAAGTGTGCCAAGGATATGCTATAGTTGTCTTTAAAAAAGGTCATATTATCTGAACATGGCGGATCATTGGCATGAAGTGTATTGATAGGATTACAAGAAAGCGGGCTAGCTTTGTGAATCAAATCATGAAGATATTTTTCTTGGTGCAAATATAAGGATCCTAAGGCTTAGTCATATTGAATCTGCATTCCAAGAAAATGATGTAAGGATCCTAAGACTTTTATACAAAATTGTTGATGAAATTGGCATGTAAGAGTATGGAGGTTTGTTTCAGAGGCCGATACAATGACCAGGTCATCAACATATAGAGGTCTTGCTTTGAAAATTCAAAGATAGAAGTGTATGGTTTAACTTAGAATACCAGGTCTGAGAAGCTTGGCATAATCCACATAATGCCTTGTGGAGCCTGTAGACAATGATCCCTTCTTCAAAACATGTTGATTGCTCGAGATAGATTTCCTTTTATAAGTCTCCATTCAAGAAGACATTAATAACATCCATCTGGTAGATATGAAAGTGATTTTGACATGCATATGCAAGCAATGTCCCAATTGAAGTCATTCAAACCACATGATCAAAGGTCATGTCAAAGTCAACTCTAGGAATTTGAGTGAACCCTCTGGCTACAAGCCGAGCTTTATATCCGTCTACAGTCCCATCAATTTTGTATTTGACTTCAAAAACCCAGCGAGATCCAACTACTGCCCTGTCAGTTGGCCTTAGAACAAGTGTCCAAGTTGCAGCTTCCTGAATTGAGGTCAATTTTGCATGCATTGCTTGTTCCCATTGATTTCTTTTATTACTGTTTATTGCTTCCTCATATGTCTCGGACCCTAATATGTGATCATCAGCTACCATGGCATAATCTTGTAAATAGGTTGGAGCTTTCGTGTTCGAACTGGTCTTGAAGCAATTACTGGAGATGGAAGGACATGACTAGGCCGCCTCATAATAAAGGACATGCCATTTGAATGAAGTATCATAAAAAACCATTTTCTTTATCCTGGAGCATGCCTTTACCACGACATCAAATCTTGCCCATATAGATCCTTCACGCCCATATGTTGTCGAAGTAGATGATATTTCTGATTTTTCTCTTGGCAGTATTCAGAAGGGGATGACCATAAATCACATCCAATCGTCTGGCACTCTCAGAAGTTCCAGGCTGCAGAAATCAACTATCTGATTTATGACAAGGAGATTTTGGCAATAGTTAATCCTTTGAGGGGTGGAAATATTTTCTAGAAGGATCTCCTTATAAGGCCACAAGTCTATACTGATCATCAAAATCTGGAATATTTTCAGTCCGTTCGAATGCTCAACCATTACTAGATCCGAGATACTCAAGTATTATCCCGCATTTATTTTGTGATCAATAACCACCTTAGATCCCTCCAAAGGAAGCTTGATGCCTTGTTTCGACGCTCTTACCTTGAGCCCAAGCCAGGTGATCCCTAATCACAGATTATTCTATGGTATTATCGCTTCTAGCTTATGGCCACCACTTTGTTTGAGAGGACTTATGATACATTATTGTTGGAGTCTCTTCATGCATCTCTCCACCTGATCTCTTGGCTCAAGTTGTATTTTCACATCTTAACTCGGCATTATCTTCAAATAGTACTTCTAGACTTCGAGTTCTCTAGGCTTTCCATGCCTCACCTCCAGCTGGACACTTTGGGGTAGCCAAGACTCTTGAACTTATTAGTCAAAAGTATTGGTGGCCTAGGCTTTGCCGTTCTGTCGAAGTTTCCGTTCGATCTTCGGCTGTCAAACGACGATTCTACGACATCCTCCTCATGGTCTTCCTTAGTTGCTGCTTGTTCCAGCTGAATCTTGAAAGAGAATTCTTGTGGATTTTATTCTAGAGTTGCACTTTCTCGGGGTCATGATGCCACCATGGCCGTTGTTAATTGTTTCTCTAAGATGACTCATTTTATTCCTTGCAATGTCACTATCACCAACGAGGGAACAACTGATCTTCTTCTTCATGAAGTAATCAGACTTCTTACTTCATGGATTGCCGGAGACTATCATCAGTGATCGGATAGACCCCAGTTTGTCGTGCATTTTTTGAAGAGAGTTTTAGAGCTCTTGCATGTCAAGGGCTCCTTGACTTCTGGTCATTGTCTAGAAAGTAATGGGCAAGTGGAAGACACCAATGACTCTAGAATAGTATTTGAGATTCTTTATCAGTTACCAGCAAGATGATTAGTCGATTAGCTTCCATTCACCGAGTTTGCTTATAATAACTCAGTATATGCTTCTATGGACCAGACTCCATTATTTCTGAACTCGGGCTAACATCCTTGTTAGTCTCTTAATGTCAGGGGATACGATTTTGTTAATTCTAGTGCTAAGTCTCCACTTGAAAAACTCCAGGCTCTTCAATCAGATCTTCAGCATCACCTTCTCCTGCTATCCACATTATGCGAATTTACATTGTCAAAAGGCTCCTCCATTTCACGTTAGTGATCTTATCTAACTTTTGCTTAGGGACCTTCCTACCTCACGTCCCTACTTGACTATTGTTGTTTTGGTCCTTACCAGATCACGACTCAAATCAGTGATGTTGCATTCAGGCTCGAGCTCCCTCCAGTTGTTTGACTACATCCAGCATTTCATGTTTCACTATTATAATTGTACATGCCTAATCCCTTCCCGGATCGAATTCTTCTGCCACCTCCACCAGTAGAAATTAATGATCATGAGGAATTTGAAGTTCAAGAAAACTTGGACTCCAAGTTCCTGGGACGTCATCTTTATTACTTGGTCAATTGGGAAGGATATTCACCAAGTGATCAAACTTGGGAACCTGCCAAGAATTTGTTTAACGCTCTTGACTAGTAAAAAAACTGACCGGACGCCGTTTTTTCTAGTTCCTCTTTCACTAAGTCAAATGACACAAAGCTGAAACTGTTTGGAATCCAGTAGTTTTAGAATCGGTAAGTGGGCTAAATATATGGTCAAAGCAGACCATATATTTTCAGGACCATTAAATTATGCCTGCAAATGCCAACCTTCTAAACTATACTATCCAAATTAGTTGGCAGTATTATTCAACAACGGCCGTATTTGCCATATAAAACAGAAAATATGGAATTTTTAAAAGTCTGTATTAAAAATGGAATATGGTGGGGGGAGATAAGAGTACCAAATACGCCCCCCTTTTTTTTTAAATGCGTCGTATACGTCGTTTGTTTGTGTTTTTGTTAACGAAAAATCAGACTAGTAAAAAAACTGACCGGACGCCGTTTTTTCTAGTTCCTCTTTCACTAAGTCAATGACACAAAGCTGAAACTGTTTGGAATCCAGTAGTTTTAGAATCGGTAAGTGGGCTAAATATATGGTCAAAGTGGGCTAAATATATGGTCAAAGCAGACCATATATTTTCAGGACCATTAAATTATGCCTGCAAATGCCAACCTTCTAAACTATACTATCCAAATTAGTTGGCAGTATTATTTTTAAAAGCATAGTTCTTAACTCAACTTTAAACATGTATTGATTCAAAAATATTCATGTTTGTCCTCAGAGCTGCAAATACTAAATTACGTATGCAAATAGCGAGTCGTCGAAATGATACTATCAAAATTCTAGATAGGCAAATAAATAGATAGGTTATAAGTGACGCTAACATCACAAAGTATTGAGATCAAATTTATGATTAAATTAAAACCAGACAGTTCATAAATATAGAACTTCCAAAATTAGAGTTAGGGCTGGCTGGGAGGCACTCGGCTATGGACACTTGCAAGCAGGAGAGAATCCAATAGCTCAGTAGATATGACTGTTTATAATGATGCATAACGTACCTAAGTAGTTAAATTAGCTGGGAAGCTCGGATGGCTAGCCCTAAGCTCTTAAAAGATGATGGATCAAACGGAAAGAAACGAAAGGAGCAACATGTGAATAAAGGAATAAAGAAAAAACTAGAGATAAGTCATTTATTCAATGTTTCCTCTGAAAATCTCACAAAATGGAAGGTTTAGAGGCTGGACAATCTTTAAAGGTTGCAGAAGAGATGGTGGAAAAACATGGCAAAACCTAAAAAACATAAAATTGGTAAAGTTCAAGCACACACATTAGCTTCTTTGGTAATTCTACTAACCTAATAATCTATTACTGAATTCTACTAATCCTAATAACATGGCTTGACTGGCTTTCATTTGATGAGTTTGCTTATAATAACTTAGTACATACTTCCACAGGCCATATTCCATTTCTTTCTGAGCTCAAACCAACATCCTCGTTATCCTCTTAATGTCACATGATATATTATTAATCCTAGTGGTGAGCCTTAGCTTGAGAAACTCTGGGTTCTTCAATGAGATCTTCGGCACCTTCTCTGGGCTCAAGAAGTCTATTGGCATTATGCGGATTTACATCGTCAAGAGGCTCCTACGTTTCACGTTAGTGATCTTTTCTGGCTTCTATGTAGAGACCTCCTTATCTTATGCCCCTACTTGACTATCACTGCTTTGGTTGTGACGTTCCAGCACAGTATACGCTCCCAGGACGTATATTGTACTGCCACGTCACGCGTACACGCCACCCCGATTGACGTGTACGCCAACGTATAGCCAAGTGGGTAGCCCCTAGGGGGCAACTTGCTAAGAATGTGCATTAGTATTAATGTGCACATTTTCCAATGTACACATTAATGTGGGCACACATTTCCATGTGGCCACTTGATGCCAAGTGGGCCATACCCATAGGTGCAAGTAATGTGCACATTTTCCAATGTACACATTCATTAATGTGCACACATTTCCATGTGAGCACATTTGGGTGCACACATTTCCATGTGGGCACATTTGGCCACCTAGCCCTTAAAGGCAAGTGGGCCCATTACCAATTATCCCACATGCCAAAAGGGGATAATTGGAAACCCTAGCCACCCCCTTGTCTATATAGGGTTGGAAACCCTAACTAACCTAATTTTTAGATTTTAGGGCTTGAACTTCTGTTTTGGTGCCTCAACAACCAAAACCGCATCCCGAACTTCACATTTGGGAGAATTGCAACCTTAGTTTCTCTAGATTCGAGCGTTTCAGCAGGATGGTCGAGCTCAGGTCAGGAGGAGCCCCTCAAGGATCAGGTATTTGGCCAATTAGATAGTCTAAACCCTATCTTAGGCATTGAATCAGTAGGTTTAGCCTATTAGATTGGCCATAGCAGCCCTCTAGAACTCTAGATAGCAGATTCTAACTAAAGAACCTAACTCTATGATATAGATTAGATCTTGTTCTTTAGTTCTTCTGTGATGTATATGGATGATGTATCTCTATGAACTCCGTGTATTGGGAAGGGGGGTAGAGACCTAAAGCTTTGTAGTTGATGCTCCTAGAGTAGCCTCTCTAGCACACTATAGATCTTTTTTGTGCACAAGAGCCACACCGTTTGTGGGTGAAGGGGCCGGGCCGCTTATAAGGAGGTTCATGTTCTGACACTTGAACGACCCCTCTGGTGTGTAAAGACTGCCGGGGGTCACTGTGACTAGGTCTAATGGCTTGCCACTGCGTGTGGGCAAGGCATGGGCTCGACACTCGTGAGGTGGTGAATATGACCTTCCATTGAGTTCAAGTCGAATCACGGGCAAAGTGGCCCTCTAGTCACCTTGAGTCGGCATTGTAGATCTGGGAGGGGAGAAATCCCTACCGCCCCATCGGGCTGGGGAGATGTAACCCGGGATATAGCCCCTTGGCTATGCATCCGTGAGGCGCGACAGGTCGAGTCCCAACACTTTTCAACCTACTGCGCAAAGTGTGCACGGAGGGGCGGATGGAGTGGACAACCCTAAGCCATGTTCTTATGCCGGCCAAATCCATTGCCATGAATTATGCGCAATGAACTCGGAGACCCAAGCTTGTCGGTCCATCCCACGTATGCGAGCCTTGGGTAGGATTCCCTATGTGATGTGCCGATCTTTGTCTATGCGGATATGTGGAGGACCATCCTTCAGCGATGGTCATATGATGTTGATGTATGTGCTCTTGACATGTATGTTTACGCCCCAGCGGACTAGGTAGGCCACGAGGGAGGCGGGGTGCAATGACCCTTCCACTCTTCCCACTTTGGAACCCGTTACGGTTTGCGGTGTCATGTGGAGGGCCCCTGTGATTGTACGGAGCTGGTATGGGGGATGAACTCTTGGTTGTATACGGTGAGTGCACCGTATACGAGTAGGGGACGTCACATTGGTCCTTACCTACATTTTGGCTCGAGCTCCCTCCAGTTATTCGAGGACATTCAGTATTTTATGTTTCGCTATTGGAGCCATACACGCCTAATCCCTTTCCAGATCAAATTCCTCCATGCTTCTACCAAGTGAAATTGATGATCATCGAGAAAATTTGGACTCCAAGTTCCTGCGATGTTATCTTTATTATTTGGTCAATTGGGGAGGATATTCTCCAAGTGATCGAACCTGTGAACCTGCCAAGAATCTGTCTAACACTCCTGACAAAATTGCAGAGTTTCACTGACGTTATCTAGATAAGCCAAGTCTGAATACTCTGACTCTAGTTTCATGGACTCGTCGTCATTGTTGGATTAGGATGGCGTGACGATTATATTGATATGCGTACTAAGATGGTTATCATATGGATAGAAAAGAGTAGTTGGATGAGGCCAGATTCAAACTTGCAACTCTCTAGTTGCAAGCCACATATCTTTGTCAACTGAGCTACCTATATTCCTTGGCAATATTACCTTGCATTTTCCTGATCTGCACATTGGTTTCCAGGAGAGTCTAGACCATTCCAGAACCTAGGTGCATGTGCGACAGTTGGCAGGATCTCATCCATCGGAGCAGTGTGATCTTGACCATTGGTCTAGGTATATATAGAGGAGTCTCATTCTTGTGAAATCATTCCAGTTCAACGCCAGTCTTGAGCCTTCTAGCTCAAGCCCTTGTATTCTGCTCTGGTCTATCAAATACTTCCAGTATCCAACATATTCTTTGCATATTTCTCGCATATTTTTCATTGTTTTCGCATAGGTTCATGACAACCCCTAGTCATTCCAAATATACTTCCTCTTGCAGATTGCCATGAATTAAGGCATTAATAACATCCAACTGGTGCACAAGATACTGCTCGAGTGTTCCATGAGCAAGAACAATCCTTATAGAGACCATTCTAGCTAATGGAGTAAAGCTTTCATCAAAGTCCACTCCCAAGGCTTGTGTGAATTTTCGTGCTACAAATTGTGCTTTGCACCTTTCAAGAACACAGTCAGTTTTATATTTCAGGGCCCCTAAAAGTTTTACATCTCTAATAATTGGTCGACACTTTTCTAGGCTTTGCAAAGCGGACCAATTATTTTCAGAACCACTAAATTACGCCTATAAATCCAAATTAGTTGCTAGCATCATTTTTAAAAGCATAGTTCTTAACTCAACTTTGAACATGTATTGATTCAGAAATAATCATGTTTGTCCTCAGAGCTGCAAATACTAAATTACGTATGGAAATAGCCAGCCGTCGAAATGATACTATCAAAATTCTAGATAAGCAAATAGATAGATGAAGGGGATAAACACCCCTGCGAGCCCCTTACAGCAGATAAATTGGCGAGCGGAGCCATTTATCTGCTGTAAGGGGCTCGCAGGGGTGTTTATCCCCTTTAACTGGCAGGCCACAAACAGAGCTCCATAGCAAGCTTCTCGCGACCCCGAGCAAGGTTTATCAGCTGGTTCGGATGCCCATAGCAAGATTATCACGATCCAGAGCAAAGGTTATCATGACCACAGCAAGATTATCATGACCGGAGCTACCACAAGAGCTGAAGATATATCATCAAGTGAAAAGGGAAGCTGATTTTGGGTGCGCACTGAAGGTTTTGGCATATCACGGATCTGGATTGTGCTGATCACAAATCCTGCTGGTTAAAAAAAAATGACACTAACGTCACAAAGTATTGAGATCAAATTTATAATTAAATTAAAACCAGACAGTTCATAAACATCGAACTTCCAAAATTAGGGTTAGGGCTGGCCGGAAGGCACTCGGCTATGGACGCTCGCAGGAGGAGACAACCCAGTAGCTCAGCAGGTACGACTGTTTATAATGATGCATAACGTGCCTAAGTAGTTAAATTAGCTGGGAAGCTCGGATGGCTGGCCCTAAGCTCTTAGAAGATGATGGATCAAACGGAAAGAAACGTAAGGGGCAATATGCTAACGCAATGACCGAAGACCGCAAAGAAAGAAAGAAAAAACTAGAGAGAAGTCATTTATTCAATGTTTCCTCTGAAAATCCCGCAAAGTGGGAAGGTTTAGAGGCTGGACAGTCTTTAAAACTTGCAAAAGAGATGGTGGAAAAACAGGGCACTCAGAAGAAACGCAAACCTAAAAAACGTAAAAGTGGTGAAGCTCAAGCACCCGTGTTTGCTGGCAATTCCACTGATCCTAATAACCTGACTAGTAGTTATACTGATCCCAATGATGTAGCTATCAAGCAAGGCAGTATTGTAGACAATTGTTCTGAAAGGATGGAAAGCAAGAAAAGGTTGGTGCAGTGTGATGAGGATGCAGATGCCAAGCGTTTAAGAGTTGGCGAAGAACGTGTTTGGCAGTATGTTTGTAAGCGTCAAGTTATGGTGAAGACTCATGATAATTGGCAGATCTCTAGGGAGGAGAAGACTGTTTTGAGGCATGTTCCAATTTGTGGGAGAATTATGGCGGTGACTGTGACTCGCGAGGCCAGCAAAGCAGATGAATGGATTGCTCGGCAGACTGGTAACCACTTTGGATTGGATGTGGAGTGGAGGCCAAATAGGAACAAACGTACTCACAACAAAGTAGCATTGCTGCAGCTTAGTAGCGAGACTGAGTGTTTGGTAGTGCAAATGCTGTTCTTGGATGCTGTGCCTGAAGCCTTGGCTGCCTTGTTGTTGGATCCGGGGAGGAAATTGGGTGGTGTCGGTGTAACTGGAGATGCCAAGAAACTTTTCCAAGATTACAAGCTTCAATGCGATGGATTAATAGAGCTTACCAAGCTTGCAGTAAGCCAATTAAAGCGGGATGACCTTGGAAATGCAGGACTCAAAACTTTGGCTAGAACCATAATTGGTTATGATATGAAAAAGCCCAAACATGTGACTCTTAGCAACTGGGCCAAGCCAGTACTGAATAAGGTACAAGTTGAATATGCAAGTTTGGATGCATGGGTCTCTTATCAAATCATGTGCAAACTGCTGAGTTTAGAGTAAATGGTTCTCAAGTAAAGTGTCACATGAGCAGGTATTATTGCAAAGCCTGTCCTCAGTTTTGTCGACCTGCAGACAGACATGATCCAGCATATATTTTGTACTTTGTTCCATGAGCGTATTTGATATGTGCCATCTTACATGCTGCATTGTGACAAGAAGCTAGACGCAATACTTTCTTCCAACTTCTGGATTTTTTACACTGATTGATTTCACATTTTGTACAAGTATTCATTTAACATTTATGATTATGTACCAGTATTTATTGTATGAGCTCAGCTATATAGAGACGAGTCTTAAAATGGTTAACTTATTGATTTAACAAAATAATCATTGTCTTCAAAGATTAGGCTAACAATTCAACAACAAACAAACAGTGACATTTATTCTCTGAGACACACACAAAGAGGATGTAAGGGGACAACACGAAGGGTGCTACAACAACGGCTTCCACTAATTTCGAAATGATGTTGCTAATTGCACTTTTAGTCATAGGTCAGTGCAGAGGGTTGGCTTCAAATTTCAGCTCCACATCCTAACTCTACCCTCTAGTCGACTTCGATATTTCTACTTTATTCGTTGCCAGCTCCACATCCTAACTCTACCCTCTAGTCGACTTGATATTTCTACTTTATTCTTGCCTGCACTTGGTATCTGCTTCAAATTTCAAATTGGATACCTCGACTGCACATCCTAACTCTACCCTCACGTCGACTTCCGATCTTTCTTCTTGGTTCTTGGCTTCACTTGGCGTCTGATTTAGTCTCACCTTCATTTTTGCAAAAAGTAGGCAAATAAAAATGATGTGGCACGGATAGCTTGGCATTAAAGGCAATGTGGCATAAAATGGTGATGTGGAAGATGACATGGCACTACATACTATACCTTTCTTATTTTTTCATTTTTTTGCAAGTTTGGATGTGGGACTAAGATGGTGACAAGGCATGATAACTAAGCAAAAGTATGATGAGTAGGTAAGGAAAGTGACAAGGCAAATGGAATGAAGGTAATGTTTTTTTATCTTGAGAAAATAAGGAAGCATGAGATTGGCATGTGAAAGGGTGATATGGCATGTGAGCAACATGGAGGCGCATGATGAATGACATGGCAAATGATGGTAGCACATGGAAGCTCGTGAGGAGGCATGGTTTACACATGGCATAGGAGGTGGTCATGGAAGCTTATGAGGAGGTATGGTTTACACATGGCATAAGAGGTGGAGACCAAACTGATACATGGAATATCATGAAGTACATGTTGCAAATAGATTAATCAAAATGATTGTTGCCAAACCTGGCAACAACCGATATAATTGAATGATGGTTAATTATTCTTCCGGCTCCATCGCTTATGTAGTCTGGAACTTGGCCTGTAAACCTCCTCTGGCCCATTCATTCTGCTTGATTTATTCAGATGGGTGTGACGAGCCTGCCGAATTGACCCTCCTGACAACTCGGGATCTTGTCTAAACTTGCACTAATTCTAGGTTGATAGTATTGGTAAAGAATTGAATCTTCTTACTCATAATAATCAGAGATCAACCATAGTATATCCATTATTAAATACAATAATATTCGGAGAAAACACTATCATCAGTACATTCACAAGATCTAGCTGAGCAAGTTAACACAAGAGGTTCTCCTTTGGAACTCAACCACGATTCACACTATCAAGAGGTTGATAGTATTGGTAAAGAATTGAATCTTACTCATAATAATCAGAGATAAACCATAGTATATCCATTATTAAATCACAATAATATTCGGAGAAAACACTATCATCAATACATTCACAAGATCTAACTGAGCAATTTAACACAAGAGGTTCTCCTTTGGAACTCAACCACGATCGTCGGCTACACTGTTGCCGCTAGTTTGACCACTGCTTGCTAATCCACTGCACAATGCACTTAAGGGGGTTAGTCTTTGTGACTAAGTGGGGATCCCATAGCTGCCTCTACATGCATAGAACATCTTGCAATCTTGGATAACAAACATAACAACTCAAAGATACAAGAACCTATGGTGCAACGCTAGACTATGACAATAAAGGAAACATCATGAACATCAAGAGCAAAGAACATAACCAAGTACCAAACCATCATAACAAGCTCCGGGACAATGGATAGCTCAGCCAACCTACATACAGGCCCTGTTAGCAACATGTTTAGAGCCCGACTTACATTCGAAGCCTCAGGCGGGTGGTGGGGTGAACCTCGTATGCGCATACCCTTCCCAGCCCACGTCTGGCACTGGAGGACCTCTTACCATGGGAGTTCACAAGAGTTGACTGATGTATCGATCCCGACCAGGAGAACTAACGCCCGGTGTCACAGAGCATAAATACAAAGAACATAGAACATGAGTCATGCCGGAACAACCCAGGCCACCGAACCTAGAAGTCTGACCCCGAAGGATCCAAATACATAAAAGAATACCAAGAACAACAGTGAGACAATGCAAAGACCATGACATGTGTGTTCATTAAACATTTACTAAACATGTGCCTAGACCTTGCCCTTGCCGAGGTTGACCGTACAACCTTACCATGTCGAAGTAGCAATTCGGTAATGAAAACCCAATAGCAATCAACTTGTCGATGTAGCTTACTGAAACAAGTGCTATAAGGTCGATGCAGAACTACCCCCATATCCAATATGGCTAAATTACCACCTTAATAATACATATATTCGTATTAAGAACACTTAGCTATGACTTTAGAATATTCATAACGAAAGCTCACTTTCCTTAGATAAGGGATTTAAACATGCAACTACTATCATATCTCAATATCTAGCATTTCCAACTTAAAAATCCATATAGTCCAAAGACCACAACTGCATGTAACTTTTGCCGACTGATCGTAAACCCAAGCTGCATCTTCAGGTGCCAATAATACAATTAACTCAGCCTTAGTATTATTAACCTTGTATTCCATAATTTCTTAGTTAAAGTAAATTCAACCACTAAAAAAAATGCATGTTCTTACTACTTGATTATGCTCAAATTTCCTTTACTTGTTCCAATCAAAGTCTTCTACTCAGGAGCCATATTGGAGGTCAATCTATCATGTTCTACTCCATTTTAGAATTACTAACAAGCAATTGTTAGCAATTCCTCTAACAAGTCCGATTCTTCCATTAATTGATATACTTGCCACAATCATAACATGCAGGATGCTCTCATTTTCCATCTCAAATTAATCCATTGGTTATTTAAACACTAACAAGACAATTGAGAAATACTATATAACAAAAGCAACAAAAAAATAAATATAAACAACAAAAGACGGACATCTAAAATCCGACAACAATCGTGGCAGTTACCAAATTCGATCCTGCTTTTTCTGAGTTTTCCATGCTAAATCAACACTTTTCAGGCCCAAATCAGCATTCTCCATGCAATTTTGACCTGATTTATATCACTTTACTTGGATTTACCTTCTATTTTGCCATGCCCATACGATTGCAAATTAAGCTTATCCTTCTGCACATAATCTTATCTTGCGAACTAGCTAGTAGATCACAATAATCACATGAATAGTTCCTTGAAAATTCAAGAGATGATTTGGCCTCACGTATCTACCCTCTAACAATTCTTTAACATGATGCGAATCCAAGCTTTTCCTCAGCTCAAGCACATACGCAAATCTAGCTATGACAACATTTGAAACCTCAAATTGTCCACAACAAAACCCCACCTGAAAAAAAAAAAAAAAAAAAAGATACTTGATGCAGTTCATGACGTGATCTCCAAGGTTTTGTCTCCTCGATGTCTCCTCTGCTTTCTTGTTTTGCAAACTCTTGCAAAAACTTTCACGTCTCCAATCTCCACTAAGCTCTCCAAAAAACTCTTGCTTATATGCTCTCCATGCTGCATGCATGTTCTATCGTGCATGCATGTCAAGCATGTATATACGCACATGAGTAAGTATACTGGCCCATCAAGTGGCTAGGATCGTTACAATGGGCATCCATGCCTGATATTTTTTAACAGCAGATCTCTATCAGCTTTTGTTCGAGAGTAGTGCTCTATTTATTTAAATGGGCATCTAGACCTGATATTTAGTAACAACAGATCAACAACTTTTGTTCGACAATAGAGCAAGGGTATGCAACAAACTTGCATCCGAAGAAACCCATTCATCTGCTATAAAATAATCAGTTTTGAGTTTTCATATTGCCAAGGATTGCAACAAAGTAATCACGCTTTGCAAAATAGATGAGTTCTTATCACATTGGACGAGTTTTATGCCCGTTTGATCCCATATAAATAGCTCTAGCCATTCTTCTATGCCTCTGAACAATGCTACCCAGCTCATGATCAAGAGCTTTTAGCCGTCATCAGAGCTCTTTGTATTTGGAGGCACTATTTGCTTGGTAGAAAATTTAGATACTGAGCACCAAGCATTCAATACATCTTTACGCAACCACTCCTCAATTTGAGGCAAAGAGGTTGGATGGAATTCTGGAAGAGTAAGATTTGAGATAACATATAAGCCGGGGAAGTTAAGCGTGGTTCTTTGGCCTTTTGCGGGCGTTGGAGGCGAGAGTGCCTTTACAGCGCCCTATCGACTTTGTTAAGTGAGTTAGTCAAAAAATTGCGAGACTATTCCCTCTAGTGAAGAATTTAAGGAAGTATGGGCTAGTCTTGGCAAAGAAAGCAAGAACGAATAAAGAGAGGCCTATAAGAAATTTAAAAAGGAAGGCAATCTTTCATATTATAAGAATAGGCTTTGTATCCCATAAATATCGGGAGTAAAGAAGTTAATTCTCCACGACATCCATAATAATCCAATAGCCGACCATGCGGTTTGGTGCAGGCGTGAAGGAAGGAGGACATCGCCAACTATATTCAGCAATGTCAGTTGTGTCAGCAGACAAAAGAGGAGCAACTTCAAATGCTATGAGCTCTTGATCCTTTGGCGGTGCCAAACGCCAAGTGGGAGATGGTAAGCATGGACTTCATCAAGGGTCTCTCCCAAATAACAAGGGGCCATGATGCTTTGATGGTAGTGGTTAACAAGTTGTCTAAGATGACACATTTTTACGCCATGCAAAACCACATATCTGACTCTAAATACAACCTTGCTTTTTTGCCAAGGAAATCTTTAGGTTGCATGGAATGCCTAGAGGAATCATATCAGATAGAGACCCGAAGTTCATAAGTGCATTTTGGAAAGACTTCTTTAACACCATTGGGCCGAAGCTTTGTATGAGTACGGCATATCATTCTCAAATCGATGGCCAGGCAGAGAGGAGACGAGTGGGATCTTAGAAGATATGTTGAGGCACTATGTCTGAAACAAGCAATCAAAGTGGGAGGACTATATCTACTTGGTCGAATTTGCATATAATAGTACCAAGCAAAAATCTTCTCAGATGTCTCCCTTCATGATCACTCATATCAAATACCTGGCACAATCCTGTGTCAAAGGTAGAAGTGTCCCAATAGTTGTTGGCAAATATGCAACAGAGCTAGTAGAGAAAGTCCGAGGTTATCTGCTCGCAGCAAGAAGCCATCAAAAGAGCTTGACAGACAAGCATAGGACAAAGTTCCAGGTGGGTGATAGTGTATGGTTCAAGATCAAGGTCAAGCAAGCCAAACTTAGAATTAGAAACTGCAAGAAACTTGCTCCAAGATGGGCAGGGCCATTTAAGATTGTCCAGCGAGTTGTGAATCAGTCTTATAAGCTCGACTTATCCGCTTATCTTAATTTGCTCCTTAATGGCATTAACTAAGAATGTGTCTCTTTCCTTTGGTTGTTTCCTGGAGAAACCCAAGTTAGCTTTCAAAGCACTGTAATCTGCTTCAATAGCTGCATTGGTCTTTTGGTTGGAGTGTGGATAGAATCCTCCAAGCTAGCACCCACATTGTAATGTCAATTGGCAGCTAACCCCTCAATGTTGCAATGCTTCTTAATGAATGCTTTCAACTTCTTGGTTGGCGGCTTCAACGGCTTCTGTTTAAATGTATTCCTATATGTGCCACCAGCTCCAAAAACTCCTTGAAAATGTTGTGCATAATTCTAGATCTCGAAAGGCAAGAGCCGTTGCAAATTTTGTCCCCACGTATTAATATAATTTGTCCCTGAAACATCTGAAGATGTATTTTTCTAATGTATGTTTTTATTTAGGAAAAGTAGAGACTTGTGATCTATGTGTTACAGCAACAAGTTTATGGATTAAGATAAAAGTATGCTAGATACTTGGCACATCTAGCCATGATATGGGTGTCCTGGTGACCACCATATTTTCACCGAACTTCCATACTTGGACACCGTTCCACTTCCATGGAAATTTCAAGCGAGACATCATCTTCCATCACACAGTCTTGTGCATCTTGAAACACTTCTTCAGTTTCAACAAAATCCTCGATGCTCACTGCAATCTGCCACAGATCCCTGTATGCCTGAGTGCCCCAGATCATGGGCCTCGGAGCTTCCTTAGAAACTTTCCCTTCAGCCAAGGCAATGCCCCTGGAGTATTCTTTCGTCTCCAAAGCAATTTTTCTTAAAATTTTCGTCTGAAGGTGCTTCTTAAATTCGTGTTCCTTCTCTATTCTTTCAAGTTGGTATTGAACCCCAAGCATCCTTGTTACTTCCATGTCAGTTGTGTTGCCAATCGTAAGTGGGTCATTTTCTGTTTCTATAATTGCTTCTGTTGAATCATTGGGCACACATGTCGTCAATAGACCCAGGATGTATATCCATTTCCACACAATCCCTTGATGATGCTTCCGAAAGGTCAAGACAGGAGGTTTCCATGCATTTCAATCTCTGCTGTTCTGCATTTTCTATACCATTGTCTGCCATATTTTCTTTTGTGCATAGGTCCTCAAAGCTTTTATCTTTTCTTTCTCCGCTGGCGACAACATCTTCCATTTCATCTTCCATATTTTGCATTTCATACTCTTCGCATTTTGATTGGGCCTGACCTTCCAGCCTGCATTTCTCCTCTTCTTTGGCTGCTGCCTCGGCTTTGGCTCGTTCTATCATCTCATCAAATTCTGCAACATTTTATGCTATTAGTTCTGGCGAACAGCTTCAAAAATACACTGCTACATGAGAGATTAGTAGTAACTAATTATAACTATATGCCAGATTAAAGTGGTAACTAATCATAATAACATAACCTGCCTCTCTATGATAGCATTCTCTTTTGCAGCTTCTTCTTTCTTTATAATTTCCCGCATTTCCTTTTCAGCCTGGTATGAATATTACATGTTTGGAATAAATGTATTTGGAACCCACATATAAAATGCAGAGACATTCTATACCTCCAGGCCTCCCTCCGCCCATGCATAAGCTAGTCTTCGTTCTTTATCAAACACAGGAGAGTCATCAAGATACGTCAACTGCAAACTTTAAATTTACGTGCATCAGATGAGATAGTCATATTGCTATCTTTATATGACATGAACTTTTTACTTAAACAAACAAAAGTCCTTGAACGAGCGTTTATATAGACACCTTGTACCAGCAAGTAGAATGCATTAGCAATATCATTTCATATAACATGTAAGGAACAATATACCCAATAACGACACCCATTACCTAAACATAAATATTCATGTTTGTACTTTCTGCATTCATAGCAATCAGAGACAGTGGAAATCTAGTGTCGATAGTAACATCCTTTCATGGTTGATGAGCAGGGCAAACTTACTGTAAGCATGTTTGTAATTGTCTTTTTCCTGTAGTCTCTTGTTTTGCTCACTATTGGATTCCCACTCAGCCTGAGGAGATTAAGCTTCAAAGATCTTATCACCTTGATTAAACATACAAAAGAGCTGTGATTAGTAAAACACTTTTCAATATAATTCAGCATTGTTGTAAGTAGAACTTTCCTAGCACAAAATATCATATCATATCTAGGACTTGGAATGTGTGGCTTTTAATCGCTGACCATACGTTAATATAGCAACTTAACCCTGGTAAACTTTAAACTCCACATTTTACCTGTAAGGCTTCTTCACTATCAATTTTATTCTTTGAAATATCCAAAGACATCAAGGCTTTGCAGTCCTAGATGGAACAGGAACTAAATAAGTTTTACCCAGATACTTGATAATTAGTAAGCAATACAAAAGTAAAAAATTTACCAGAAGATGTGCAACATCCTCTACTGTGCATATTCTGTTTCCAGATAGATTAACTTGTCGCGAACGATGGACAGCAAGCTAATCCCTCTATTCTCTTTATCTATAAAAGCAGAAAAATCAATGAGAGCTCCACATTTGCAATAAGTACTTGCTTGCTAAATAATATACACAAACTTTAGTACCTGATTATCAGCCAGATCAAGGATCTCTAAAAGTACAAGATTTTGCAGCCCACCAACATTTTCAACTAAATTCTGTCCAAGTCATCCAAATATATGGCGATTATAGAAGACAAAGTCCTAGGCTGTATGGGTTGGGTTTACCTGATTCAAATAAAGGCAACGAAGATCCGTTAAAGCGTCAAAACCTTCAATCTTGGAAATGGCTGCAGCAAATATCCCAAAATGAGTTTGGCTATTGATACCGCCACATCAGAACAACTTACAAATCAAAGCACTTGAATAATACAACGTGGAAAAGGTTATATTTCTGAGTTGTACATCTACAAAGCCAGCAATGTCCCCATCAGAAATATTCCCAGGTATGTTACAGAGTAATACAAAAGATCTGCTTGACTATAAGAAGTTCTCAATTTAGAAAGCATTACCATCTTATCCAAATGTAATAGCCAAAACAATACCGTGGAATTTAGGCTCCAAAACATAACATGATGAGATAATGAGAAGCTCATTCATCACTCACTTCTTAACCCTGTTGTCAATGGTGTTGCATCCAACTACAGTATGTAAACTGTATTGGTGCATGTTTATCTAAAGGGAAGGGTTGCCTATGATAACATTGCCTAAATCTCGGATTCTGCAACTCAAATAAAAAATACCATTGCACTCCAAATAGATTGTTCATAAACCCTTATACGCCTCGAGGTTCTGTATTTTGACAATCCCCTACGAGCAAGAAAAGAAAGCATGTCTTAAATGGAAAAGAAAAGAAGACACAAAATAAAATTGAAATGCTATGAAAGCAACCTTTTGATGAAGATGAAGGACTTCATTTAATTCTGGGCAATGCCAATATCTGCATAAAATTATATAGCCCATGTATTAGCAATAATGCATGTACAAGGTGTTGAAACACCATGATACTACCATAGCCTGGCTTTTTCAAAAACATTTCCAAGCAATAAGTACACAAGAGACCTCTAAATGTTACATTCTCCATAAACTTTTACTTGAATTCCAGCTGATGAGGTGGCTCTTACAGCTTAAGTTGGCGACAAACTTGCTTTAGTGACTCGGGAGTCATCTGAAACCCCATTTTTGCTGGAAATCTCAACCCTGTTGTATCTCCACCACCTTGTGGCCACATAATAAATTGCATCCACATATCAAAAACAAACACAAGTTAGGCAGCAGCAGCCTTGAGTGTTCTCATATGCACAAAAATATGAAAAGTACGATCACGTTAAGTGGCTCACAACAATTCTGAACAAGCTCTGGGGACAAAGATGTGTTGTTTATGTATAGGGATACACTGCATGTTGTCGGAGGTCCGACTTGCTTGAGAGTTGTGATGCTAACAAGCCAAGCGGGCAGTAGCAAAGCTGCATATGTGCTGGTAGATCGACTCAGTGAGCCGTGTAACAGGTAACTATCGGCGCATGGAACAGTGAGCACTACTCACCACCTCAACGGGTCTCGTTGGTACCAACACCCTTTTTCGTACTTCCTGATCAAAGTACTATAAATGACATAACCAGCAAACAAGGTGAAAGCTTGATATAAATCTATTTCCTTAGCATTTGGTTTCACTTGCTCTTACACAACCTATATTAAGCACACTCATGAATATTCAACATTAGAAATAGTGAACAAAGGGAATTGAACCCCAATGGCCGCGTTAAAAACAAAGGATGGACTACCATCCATTTGCAATGATTGCCATCTGAATTCACATTAATTATCTGGAGTAAAGCATGTAAGCCTCTTAATGTACATTTCCCATTAAATTGACTCTTATCTTTGGCATGCTGTCATTGAAGATCTTTTAGGAAGGGAACGAATAAAGCAGAATAATTTGCCAATAGACAGAACAATAAAGGCAAAGATATCAGGATGAAGGAACCCAGATGTAAAGAAGTGAACAGAAATCATAAACATTATACCAAGTATCTTATACGTGCCCTAAACTAATTTCTTGTTTCAGAGAAACTTCCTCTAATGTCAAACAACAGACAAAACCTTTATTTATACCTGAAACGGTGGTGGTGTCCAGTAAACAACAAATTTGCTAGTATTACTTGCAGTCGGCAAGCCCTTTTAAAGGCTTTTTATTCTATTTATTCCCATTCTAATATTAACAATTATTGCTTGCTACTTTGGATGATGGCCAAACAATACAAAATTTCTGGCCTCGTAAGAGTCCGAGCACTATGTTACAATACTCCCATGTCTTAGAAATCTCCCAAGAAAGTTGACATGCAAAAACAAATCTCTAACCTTATTACCTGCAATGATTATTCAAGAAGATGTCAAACTCTAATCCCCATCCCCTCCAGCAAAAGCCTGCAGTGATTGCATATATCGTAAGTCAAATGACAAAGAAATTATCAATGTCATTCTCACTACTTAGCAGCCACAAGCCAGACAGCACACTAGAAACTTCTACTCTTTTCAATATCGCTTTTCAATAAGCAAATGAATCATCCTCCATCATTTGGCACATCCTACAACATCAAGGTACACAAACTACCGTTTGAATTGCCCTGCCTCACTTGCCTGCCAGTTAGCAGTTTCCCATCTAGCCTCAAAACTTGGCAAATCAACAGGCAGAGTTACATCTGCACATATAGAATGCAATGATAGATGACACATAAGAGCACCTTCATCCTGTCATATGATCCTTAAGCAGCATTGGCCGTTTAATGTATGCTTTTACACCACCAATGGTATCATTATTGTAGAAAGCAAGTACCAATTTTCTATCAGAGACCCAGAACGCCATGTTAGTTCTTCCTTTTCTCGATCCACATTACTGAACAATGGTCTCACTGTTGTAGAGAGCAAGTACCAATTTTCTATTACAGACCAAGAATGCCATACTAGTTCTTCCTTTTTTCCATCCACATTAGTGAATATCAAACTTGCTAGTAGTACTTGCAGTTCGAGAGCTCTATCATGCCCTTATTCTTCCCATTATGAAATTACAACTATTCCTTGCTACTTTAGAACAAAAGACCTCGCTTAATTATACAGGACTACATATAACTAGGTTACTTGATGATGATGGCAAAATTTATTGCATCATGACCAGAAAGCAAAACAAGGAAAAGCTTGTAATTTTCTTGTGCCATCAACCAGCCGTGTCTGTCATCACTAAATATCTGAAAAAACAGAATCCCTTATTGCCATGACCATTTACGTGTTCAGCACAGCCATGGTGGGCTAGTATTTATAGAGTTGTAGTTTTGCACATGATTGCATGTTGGAGCTCCTTGGCAACGAGGATGGCCGCATATCACTCCATTTCAATTTTATAAATGTCACGGATAAGACGTATGGAGAGAAATGCAGGCTGTTTCATCCGGTGGCATGCCTAATTGGCTCCATATGCTTAAATCATTCCCTAGCATCTTTACCATCTCCTCGATAAATGCAGAAGTCATGGATGTCCATGAGATAACGTTTGAAGGGGCATTCCCATCAAAGCCTTCTACACATATTGCAAAGAGAATTTGCAAATCATTGGGAATGTTGTATATATAAGGGAGGTATCCTAGACTAAAAGACGGAAGAAAGTTGGTGATCACGCACCTTTGCCTTGAACGGAATAATAGATGGAAATAAAGCGATTCAGAGCGATTCAAGCATCAAACTAATAATCCTTCAAGAAAAGAACACAATGTAGATGGAATTAGAAAATGCCTCAAACCTAGAATCAGAGCCTTAAAGCTAGCTGGATTAGGAAGATTCGATACCACGGTAGATAACGTGCCGGAAAGTCTGAAAACATCCTGGAAAAAATGAGGGAACTATTTTCTGCATTCCAAAGCCATGAAATAACATTTTATAGAGAAAAAAGTTGCATTGGCAAACCTGTTAGGAGCACCGATACGGGCAAAGGTCGATCTTTTACAAGATGGAGTACGCTCCCCAAACCGAACAAAAGATCAATTCTCGCGCCTTCCTTCAGGCTCGGGCTAAAAATTATAACACGTGCTACGTGGCTGCAACCTGTTGAATGGCTAGTGCTTTCCAAAGGTTTGTCGTAAAATATAGTGCGCCTAGTCTCACGTCTGTATTTGGTATTTAGGAAGGAGAAATTTCACTCACCTTGAAATTTCAGAAGGAAATTTCGAGCTGACCTGGCGGCGCCACTCGAATGGCTAGTGCTTTCTAAAGGTTGCGCCTAGTCTCACGTCTGGTATTTAGGAAGGAGAAATTTCACTCACCTTGAAATTTCAGAAGGAAATTTTGAGCTGTTGAGTGAAATTCTCCGACGAAATTTTATCTACCTTAAAATTTAGCCCGTTCTTGAGCTCTGATGCAGCCAGATTTAGAGTTCGATGTCAATTTCCGGCGCAATCTCGTCTATGGCTGCGGAATAAGCCCTGGTAGTTAAATCTATGGCGACCCGATAGAAACCCCGGTTACGGTATAGCTAAGCGATGCTTATTAAAGTATGGCCAGATCGGAAGCAATGCCTATGGAGTATGGAGTATGCATACCTTAAAACCGAAGCAAAGATTGAGTTGCATACCGGCGGTATTGCTTCAGACGGTTTGTTCCGGCGTTGCATCCCGGCTTCTATCCCCGGGTTGCATGAAAGAGAGATGAAGACGCCGCGAACGAGATGAAGACGCTAAGCGAGTAAAAGGCGGCAATCCCTGGCTTGCATGAAACAGAGATGAAGACGCAGAAACATAGTAAAAGGCGTCAAAGCAGGGATTGTGCAGAAACACTAGAAGGCGGCGCCGCCCAAAAATGCCACCGCAGTTCAAGAGAAAATTTCGTTTGATAAAATCCTGTCGAAATAGGGCGAAATTTTAAGGTAGTTAAAATTTCGTATTAGTATCACATTGGACGACAAGTCGATTCTAAGAAGTTCGTTAGGGGTAATGTTAGGTAGGCCATTCGGCGGGGTAAAGGCCACAGGCGAGCGGGAGGCGGCGGTAACCTGCGTAATAACTTAGGCCTGGAACAAAATGTTAGGGGTAGGCCACATTTCGCACGTGTGGCCAAATTTTGGGACATTTTGGACAGTCCACATTTTTTGCTATGGCGAGGTCGGCTATGGCGGTCCGTTAGCCGCTTAGCTTCCTTGTCGACTTTTTTGCTTGCTGGATCGTCTTTTTGTGTGTTGCGGACCGTCTGGTGTTGATTTTGGCGGTAGCGCCTCGATTTTGGAGCATTTTCAGTGGCGCCAGCATCTTTTGTGTTGATCCAGCAGTTTCTGACAGTATTTTCAGAGGTTTAGCATGATTATCTTTCGATTTTGATGATTATCTTTCGATTTTGGCATGATTTTTGTGAAATCATGCGTCCTAACATGTTTTTCTTGCAGATTTCGTCGGCTGGAGGTTCATGTTAATTATTCGGCTCCATGTTAATTTTATTTCCCGTTGCCTCGCCGTCGCCATAGCCAGAAGCTCCAAAATGCCTTCGTCGGTTTATTCTTATTTTCTCCCATCTTGCTACAAAGAAGCCTTTGCCCATCTTTCCACATGTAACGGCATTCCCTTTTCCCCGCCGTCTTGCCCTGTTTTTGGCTTTCCAGCCTTAAAGCCTTCCCTTTTTGAGCGTTAGAAATATGCCCTTTTTACCTCTATAAATCTGCAGATCTTGTCATTCCCGGTGCATTTTGATCTTCATTAGTCTCGGAGCAGCGGTTAGGCTAGGTTTTGAGCTTGTTAAGTATTTAGGGTTTTTGATTTTTGGTTATTCAAGAAGTAAGATCCGATGCGAGGATTTGATCCTAATGCATGCATTATTCCGGCAAGATCGGCTAGTTTTAGATCATCAGATTCGTTGGAGGTAGAGCTACGGCTTCTATTAGGATGGAAAGAATCTAATAAGGTATGCCAAGATTATGTAAAACCCCCTCGTTGGAAGCAGATTCTTAGAAAACTCCGTGCTCAGGCGATCAAAGTTTGTTGGACATGCAGTGAAGGTTTGTGCCAGATGGCACTAGATAGGACAGCTGGCACTAGCACCCTGCCAGGTGTCACAGGAAAGTCATAGAAAATTATATGATGTAAAACAGATGATAATAACAAGAAATGTGGCCTACCCTAACATTTCGTCGATTTTAAAGAGTCCAGATGACTTGAAAGGGTTCGTACATGATCACAATGATCACGTTAGGGGGAGGAGCGGCATAATAGTTAAAAAGAGAACGAAAAAATGGACTTTGAATCCTCGTTGAATCATGGGTTTGATAAGTGCGTCGAACTTGGAAGAACCTCTTTCTAATGACGGCTATGGATTGCTCAAAAAAACTGGCTCAAATATAAGAGGTTTAACCACCCCTTTAAGCGCATCTTGGTTCCATCAATGGCGGTTTGTGGTCTAAACCCTTTCTTCCTTGCACAAAATAGGCAAATAGACACTCATAAGAAAGCTCAGATCTTAACCTACTTGATGGACATGTTCTTGCCTCAAAACATACTGCTACAAGGACATACATTCATTTATGTATTTGCTCCACCAACGGAGCAGACGTGCACCATCATTGACGCGCTATTCTTGAAAGAAAACTCTGTAGACTGAGTTAATTCTTTCTAATGCCTGGAAATATGAATTAAAATTTGAGAATAGAATAGAATAGAGTTTTTATCGTCCACAGAGACCAATTGGCCTATGGGACCCAAAAAGAGGTCTTGACAAGCGTATTCTTGTTTGGATTAAAATCCCCACCAGAAGGGTTTAGGGGAAAAAGCGTGGCAGAATAGGATTGTTGTCAAACTATACAAACTCTATCATGGGGGGGCAGAAATATGTACACATATCAGGCAAATGCCCGAGGACTAAGCTGATCTCAGCGATACATGACCTCTTGAAGGTATGATCCCAACATCCGTACCGAGGTCGTGCTCAATATCTCGTGCAGAGATGCCATCCTAATTGTTTTTATCAACAAAAATTTGGCAAATTCTGATTATGTCCATGATAGAACATGCAACATTTTTAACACCCTTTCCAATGTGTTTCGAAAGTTAGTGATTTTGAAAGTGCAGCCAGTGATAAAAACAGGAGCAACAACACGTGTTAAATCAGCCTCTCTCATCAGAAAATTTGCATCGACAGTTCGTTCTTTAGAAAAGAGTAAATGCCCCAAGATGGATGGCATACCAATCCGATTTTTTCAAAAGTACTGGAAGTGGACAAAAGAATCAAAATTCCAGCCTTAAACGGGAACATGGACCTACAATTCGGATCAAGAACGGGAACTGGCAGGAACAAGAATGGGCAACATTCGATTTTAAAAATTGAAAATAGTTTCGACGTTCTCTTTGCCTAATGATCATTATGGAACACTTACAATTTAAGAAAGATTCATGGAGAGTGCTTTGTAGATGAAAACATGTTAAACCATTCCGTAGATGCTTAGATTTTTATAAAACATATAATATTTAAGACTTAAAAAAATAGTATTACATCTATAATTCTAGCACAAAACATATATAAAATAACAAAAGTTTAAACGATTATAGTTTGAATAAGTTTAAACGATCATAGTTTGAATTAAACCTCTCTCTCTCTCTCTCTCTCTCTCTCTCTCTCTCTCTCTCTCTCTCTCTCTCTCTCTCTCTCTCTCTCTCTCTCTCTCTCTCTCTCTCTCTCTCTCTCTCTCTCTCTCTCTCCATCCTAGGACCTTTGGCCCCTGGTATCCTTGTAGGGGGTGGTGCTCCTTGAAGAGGGAGCGTCGTATGTCCTAAAGGATGCTGGCTTGTGCTACGACGTAAAAAATACATCTCTCTCTCTCTCTCTCTCTCTCTCTCTCTCTCTCTCTCTCTCTCTCTCTCTCTCTCTCTCTCTCTCTCTCTCTCTCTCTCACACACACACACACACACACACACACACACACACACACACACACACACACACACACACACACACACACACACACACACACACACACACACACACACACACACCGTTAGCCACATGCTCCAATTTTTTTTTATCTCTCGTCGTATACGACGAGAGATAAAAAAAAAATACCGTATGTGTTCAGAGATGGATGAGAGACAAATGTCTCTCATCCTCTAACTGGCCCGTTAGGAGGGAGATCCACCGGAAAGGGAGGGAATCCACCGGGATTTTTCTCCCCGCCTCTTCCTTGGCGCCAGCTCCAAGCTCGAATTATCCCACAGTCAAGATTTTGCCTCCTGGTGAGTACCGAAATATCCCATATCCTTGTTTTCCAGTTTCTATTGTCCCATATTTTCTATTCAGCAGCCATTTTTGTTCAATCTCAACTCTACAATCAGCCATTTTTGTTCAATTTTTGGATCCGGTCATTTTGGGCATGATTGCAATGCTTTTAAGGGCTATTCAACTTGGCTTGGCTTTCCAAAGCCACTGTCTACATCTGATACAATAGAATGAACAAGATGGGTCAATGGATATTTTAGAGCAGAATGCAGAGGTAGAAGATAATATTAATTACATGTGTGCAGCATCCACACCCTTCCTAGCAGCTTCTTTGAGATTAAGGAGGCCTCCCCAAAGATTTTGGGTATGTCCAAGGCAGACAACACAGTGGGACAGCATTGATAATCACACTTGGAATTGCCTCCCCTCTTTTGAGGATGATATGTGGCACCAGTTCTATCGGATGAAGAGGGCTGCATTTGAGAATTTAGTTGGCCTAATTGTGCCTTACTTAATCAGACCTGGAATGAAGGTCAGACCGCCTGTTGATCCCCGGAAGGCAGTGGCCATGGTGCTTTATTTCTTAGCACATGGTGAGAAACCCCTGCATGTAGGTCAAAGATTTTATGTAGGTAAAGCTACTGTGCAGAAATACACGAAAAAAATAACTCTTGCTTTGGCATCAAAGACTATGCTTTACAAGAGGTTCATTGCTTTACCAACAGGCCAAAGATTGTTGGACATAAACAAAGATTCTGAAGATGCAACAGGTATACCAAATATATTTGGAGCTGTTGATGGATCTCATATCTATTTGTACATAAAACCATGGAGAAAAGACAAGGGTGATGACTATTATTCCAGGCACAAAAGACATTCCTGCCTTATGCAAGGTGTGGTTACTCACCAAAGACTCTTCATTAATGTTTGTGTAAATAGGACTGGTTCTGTGCATGATGCAAATCAATTCAAGAAAAGTTTGTTATACAAGAGGTTGGCTGCCAAACAGATAATGCAAGAGCCTACTGTTCAGATGACAGGTAAAAAGATTAGTCAGGGTCAAATGACTGATCAGGAGGTGATTGTTACAATTCCACCAATGCTGCTTGGGGATTCAGCATATCCCTTTCGAAGATTTCTGATTAAAGTTTTCCCTGATGGAAAGGGAGCCTATGGCAGATTTAATAAAAGGATCTGCAGAGGTAGAGTGTGTGTAGAAAATGGTTTTGGTATCATAAAAGAAAAATTCAGAATTTTAAAGGCATTGCCTATCCATGTTGGTAGAGCAGCCAAAATAATCCATGCTACTTGTGTGTTGTGGAACTTTTGTATCATGCAAGATCTTCAGCTAGATTACTTGCCATTGCTACCTGATGTTCCTGAAATTGATTATTATGAGACTGAGGTAATGAACAAAAGGATGAAGAAAGAAGGGGATCAAATTCGACATGTTATATTCCAGAATCTGGAACAGGTAAATGCAGATTGAGTGCTGCTACATAATTGGTACATAATGCATACATCTGTTATGCAAGAACATAAAATCATGTGAAGATGTGCTTGAATAGCAATGTTACATGGTTGAAATACAAATTTATTTCTTGTTCTCACTTTCTGCTGTGTAACACCAGGACATTAATTGTTGTTTGCAGTTTAGGTGCAAAGTTAAGCACACATAACTTTGATTGTAAACTCAAGTTCTTGTATGCTGATGATAAATCACAGGTTGAAAAACAGATTTTATATGTGAAACAAAGTATTTTGAATTATATTTGCAGGTTATGTTCACATAATATTGAGTTGGATATATTAAGTTTTTTGGTCAATGCACTATTCATTTGGCTTGTCCACCATTTCTTTATTGTTCAGATTGAAGACTCGAGCATTGTGCATTTTTTTGGTCAATGCATTATGCATTTGGCATTGACCAAGAAACTTGCAACATGAATTATCGAGCATTGTGCATTCTTCACATTCTTTTCTGTTACATTTGTTGCTGACAGTTTATTAATACTACATCTCCCTTCAATGAAATCACACTGCCTGCTTATTATCCCTAATTATTATACCTGGTCTATCCCCGCTAATGACTCTTCTGCAGGAATAGCAATTGCTAGAATAGAATAGAATAGTCCTATCTCAATTAGATTCAGCAAGTAGTTTTCAAGTTGTGGAAAGGGACGAGGAACTCAGATTTTATTTGGTTTAAATTGGGCAGACTTCCAAGCTGTGATCTCACAATAAAATGGACCAAAAGGTTGTTTTTCTATCTTTGTGAAGTGGTTCATGCTTGGACAACAATGCATTCCAGTTTGTTGTACCTGATGATGCGACTTGACTCCCTCTTCCTCCCTTCCTCCCAAGGTCTTCGAAAACACTTGACATCTTGAGAGACATTGAAAAGCAAAAGCCTAAAGTGATTTGAACCAGTTGAAAATTGGTTCTTCACAATCTGTAAGATGGGTAACAGTGCTTCAACTATGAGACACTTCCTGAAACCTTATCTCTAAGCACATTCTTTTTCATAATCACTGAGAATCATTTCTAACAATCATTCCTACATGGACATCGGCTTGGAACACTTCAAATGAGGCAAGTCCAGATACATTATGCCAGTTGTAAACAAATAAGTACACTTGGGAGTTTAACTATCAGCAATGTCATGCTCTACATCTTTTTTGACTGTCAGCATAATCATAGATTAAACACACAATCCATTCGAGGTGTCTATGCATGTTCCAAAAGTTCATGACTATGTGCCACATTAGCTCCCTCTGCTCTTCATATTCTGAACAGCCGTGCAGACTGGTTTGTGGTCTCCATGGAAGAAGAAACAGCTGAAATAGACGGCAGGAACAAGCAGACACTTGAAACCCCGACCATGGTGTAGACATCATGTGTAGTTTCTGAGATACACATGGTCCGGATATAGAGAACGGATCCGGATACAAAGAACGCATGAAAGTATCGGTTTTAAGTGCATCATTGTCATTGCTCGGGGCGCAAAGAGAATTTGGAAAGAATAGACGAAGATAAAGTTTCACTTTCCATTGTGCCTTTTGAACCTAGTAGTAGTAGCGCCATATTTCAAGTGTAGTTTTGCTAACGTGCTACTAGGACTTTTGCACAGCATTAATAACATCACTATGAGGGCTCTCGCTATACCATCATGCCTTGTGTATAACGCTATGGTCTTTAGAGGACCAGACACTGCATCTGTTGTGCCATTTTTAATGTCTTCGTCCTATTATGAATGCTTAGAAATTTTAATGTCCACTAACACTCAAGGGCATGAACCTCAATAGAAAGCAAGATCATCCAAATACTCAAGGGCATGAACCTCAATAGAGAAGGGGCCATATAGACGTAAACAATGGAATAAAGCAAGGGCATAGACAATAAAGAAAAAAATTATACAAATACATTGCGATTCTTTTAGTGTAGAAGTCTCTCTAGGGCAAAGTGGATACGTGAAAGGTTAAGGTTTAGCATCTTTTTTAGGAAATTATTCTTAAAAAATAGGCCAATATCAATACTGAAGTCATGAAACCTTTAGACATTGGCCCCAAGGGCTATATCATGTTCTATGAGTTGGAATTGCATAGAACCAAGACCTAGTGTTCTAATATTGATTTGTTGCCAAAAGAATTTATGTTGCAATGTTGGAATATTTTAATGGTTGGGGCATTGATTTCAAAGAAATCCATTTAAAAAGGTGACTTTTTATTTATTTATTTATCTAAACATGTATAAAGATTATAGACTCTCTCGTAGCATCTGCACAATAAGGATGTGATTTATAGAGACATGAAACCATCTATATTTTGGTCAAAACGCACATCGAAGTTTTATTATTGAGCTTGTTGATTTTAAGGTATCTAGAGCATACTTTTACACGAAGTTTTAATATTGAAATGTTGGGAGAACCTCTCACTATTCAAATAAAGTTATAATAATTGAGATGAGATGCACAATAATATAACTTAACCAAAAAGAGCAAGTAGAACATCATTGAGAAGAGCCAAATTGCGGGCCATCAAAAGTGCAATCAATTAGAAAGCAATGCTAGAAAAATTAGTCAGTGATCATAGAGATCTAGAGATCTTGACAGATCTTGACAATGAGGAAAATCAATCCTAATCAAAACATGTCAAGATTTAAGTTGATTGAATAAAAGGCACATTTTTCCTATATATGCTTTCAAATAATAAGCATTATAGTGTAGATTTACCTAAGAGGTTGATTACAATCGTGCATGGAATTTCTCTGTATTCTGAACAGTTTTCATGTGGATTAAGCATGTGAGTATCAACCAAAGTTGTCGATTCCTTGCAAAAACTATACTATCTAATGCCTTAATTCGAGTTGTCACTCTCGGGTCACGGAGGGCAACCCTCCGTGCGCAGCACCTTGTTTTTAAGGTTAAGTTTGTGTAGACTGTCAGATGGGCCAAATTAACGCCAGCCATCCGATTTAGGGTGTGGTATAATATAGTATAATATAGGATAAATGTGTACTAAAGTAGTGTTGGACCTGCAGGCCAATAGGAGGATCTAGTGACAGAAGGGTTGCACTGCGAAGACTTGCAACACATGTTTTGTCATAATGTGTTGCAAAGAGACCAAATGGACCTTTAAATTATAAAATTTTGAAAACTCTGTTAATGATAAGTGTGCAAATTATAAAAGTTTTGTGAATGTTAAATGTTAATGTAAGTAAGGGCTGAGAAATCACCTTACTATAGCATGTTATGGAACAAGCGATGTGATTATAAAATTTAAACTTAAATATTACCTTGGGGTAATTGTTATAAAAATTGCATGCATGAAATGTGTTGCAGGGATCATACAGGTTCCCAAGGTGGGGAGACTCATGATGCTGAGGATAACATCAATTCAAGGTGGGGAGATTGTGACATTCCAGCATAATATACGGTACGAATATGTATATTATACTGCCATGCCACTCGTACATGTCATCTTGATGACATGTACTTGAAAATCGTAAAGGCTTGCACCCTGCGGGCAACCTTTTATGTTGCACATGTCTATAAACATATGCATTTAACCCTTCTGCCACATGGCAAAACTCTATATGTCCTTTTAGCCCTAACCTTAAAAGTTCATGTGAAAGGAACAAAAGGGAAAACCCTAAACCTTTTTCATTTTCGCATTTCGGCTTCCTTAGGACATTCCCAAGAAGTCAAGCTGCTAATTCGCATTGCCAGACATCGTCAAGCCGCCTTTGCACAACAGATCCTCAAGATTCAGTCGTCTTCGACCTAAGCAAAGGCATGGATGCAATTAAAGGTGTGGGAGCAAGCTAGGGATCAGGTAAACAATGATTCTGTTGTGCAATGCCGACTTTTAGTCTGGCAATGAGCTGGGTTAGCATGTTGGATTAGCCTTAGCAGCCTTTTAGATTCGGAGATCACAAGCTCTAACAAAGGAACCTAACCATGTATGTTTAGGTACATAGATTAGATGTTATTCTGTATTTCAGTTCTATGTGATGGTGCTCTATTCTATGTGCAATCTCGTGTATTGGAAAGGGGGATAGAGTTCCTGAAAGCTTCAATAGTTGATGTATCTATATAGCCTCATTAATTCCCAATTAATGCGGGCTGTGCATAAGAGCCCGCCTGGCTTGTGGGTGGCAGGACTAGACTGGTGGATAAGGAGGACATATCCCATTGCATATCGATCCCTCCGGTGTGTAAAGCCTACCAGGGATCTTAGCGGGCTAGACCTAATGGCTTGCCACTGCATGTGGGCAAGACATGGGCTCGATACCTCTTGGGTGAGGCATCGCCTTCAATGAGGTTCAAGTCGTAGACGGGCAGTGGCCCTCTATCCGCCTATGATGGGCATGCATACCTCTCGAGGGAGTGATCTCCTCCTGCCTCATCGGGACTGAGGAGATGAAACCTAGGAGTAGCCCCCTTGGCTATACGTCGGCAGGCTACGGTCCAGTCCCAAGACTTATGAGCCTATCCTGCAAAGTATGCACAGGAGGGGTGGATAGAGAGGACTACGCAGCAGCCATGTTCCTATGCCAGCCCAATCGGAGGGCGGGATCCTATAAAGCATCGCTTACTGTCCAGTAACTGTGCAAAAATCCTGCCCCTTATAGGGGAAATTAAGGCAAACTTTCGATGGTTTTTTCTGCCTCGATCCTCCACGGAATCGAGCAGGATCTGTTCATAGGTGCTCGGATTTATCTGGAGGAGAGGACCAGGTAGCAGTGGAAAAGAAAGTAGGGCGAGTGCCATTGCGACAAGCCTGCACAAATTCGGGCAAGAAATGCCCAAAAACTGCGCAGTAACCTATTAACTTCGCAGTTGACTGTGGGATCCTGGAGGAGGGGATCCCGCTTGGGGATCCCAGAGGGGATCCCAGTTAGGGATCCCCGGAGGGCAGGATCAACCCAAACCAGGGTAAAGCTATCCTCAGCCATTCTTGGGTATTCTATACAGATTTTCTGGTGGTAACACGTGGCCTGTTGTATATCACGGAATACACGAATGGAAGTTGGGGCTTCCATTTCGCTTAATCGTTTCCTAGCAGGTAAACATTTATAGTTTGATTAGCACTTACCTGGTAAACATCTAGGGTTTTGTTAGGGTTTGCAGCCGCTGTCTATTGCAACACGAACATCTAATTCGAAGCTCATCTCTCAGGTGTTGTGACTGTCATATCTATTCCTAAAATGCCATATCTATAGCTCGCTAGATCTCCTTAACCACTGGTCCTTGCAGGTTAATATGATCCAGCCGCTCCCCACCGTTCGATCTAAACTAGGTTATAATCCGTAATTTCTGGAATATTCGTCCGCTATGGAATATTCGGGTAGCTACTGCAATAATCTCTAGAATATTCTCATCTGACATAATATTCAAGTAATTACTGCGATAATCTTCCGAATATGCTTTTTCTTGTTGCCATGGCTCTGTTCCCGACATCTCTGTTCTGTTCTTGCATCAGAAGATTTTTGTTCTTGCATCATAGGTCTCTTTCTGGCATCCGGCATCAGACGCGTTTGTTTGTTTTTAATCGATTAGAAGATGCAAAACCATCATTCAATTAAATTGGGATTATGTCTTAATTTTGGGACAAATTTCATATTGTATGTTTTTTATAGCATATTCAAATTCACACAAACCACCTCAAAAGTATGAAAATGTAATCTCATATTATTTACAAAATAGTCAATATTTCACAATATAGCACCATATCATAAAAACGTGATGAAAAAAATTTACATAGTTATTCAACTCTCTTCAAGCAACCCCAATGATATCATAGCCTTCTTCCTGACATCCTGAGGTATTGTAATTCTCGCATTTCTAGCTGGAATAGTGTTTGGAGTCCATGAGTACAAAACACTTTCATAGTCTAGCCAAAGATCAGGATCACTCGGATTTCTCCTCCATCTCTTTGTCCAACAATCTGAGTACCTTTCTTTATCCGATACGTTGGTCAACTGATGCACTGGACACCACCATTCTACCCGCACATGGTTGAAGTTAATATTACCTTCTTCTTTGCAAATATCAGAGATAGTGAACCCCAACCACACTGGATATGTATCTAAATCTGCTGGCTTTACTACCACAAATTGGTGGCATTCTAAGTCAGTGGAAGGTTCATAAGCATCCATGCCTAGAAACTTTGGCCTATTGTTCTTAGGACCAACATAGTGTTTGTCGAGCGAGGAGGAGCATATTGCTTTACTTAATGCTACTAACAAGTGTCATCAACATCCTCAAAGACTGCTAAGGTCTTCCACCTAGTTTTAGGCAACCACCCTTCTTTCAATTCATCTGAGGATGTGTCTATCTCCCCCAACAGGTTAATCACCTTCTTCCAGTAAGCCACCAAGGCACGGTTGGTGTCATCTGGATTGGTTTGCCAATGCTTTATATAGTCCTGGATTCCTTCCTTAGTCAATCCCAATTGCTTCACTTCTTCAGTAGGTTTTAGAGCTTTTGGTTGACCTGGAGGTATCATAGGCTTGCCATTCTCATCTCTACGCCATATTTCCTCCCCTCCTCTCCACTCCTCCTCTGAAGGTCTCATCTTCCATTGGAAGATTGGAATCCCATCTCTCACCCAAAAAGTGAACATTACAACCCCAACATTTGGTCCATGGCTGAAAACAACAGTAAAAACAAAATACGCGTTGTCTTTTTGAAGATTTGAAAAAAACCTACACGTAGTTATATGGAGGTGTGGTTTTCCAGGGATATGTTGTAGTTTTTCTTAAGGATACGTAGTTTTTTTTTTTGAAAGAATGGGTGGTTTCTAAAGGAGGTATAGTCTCTTTTTTAAGGATGTGTTGTTTTCTCAGGCGGTATGGTTTTTTGAAGGGATGTTTTTTTTTCAGGTGTTTTTTAAGGTAGTGTTTTTTGAGGTGTGGTTTTTTAAAATTTTCTAATAATTCATGTATGATCACTGCCACAAAATGGCAGCATACAAGACCACTAGCATTTGACTTCATACATGTGTTGTGTGAGCTTGTAGAGCGTGAAAATTGAAGACATCCATCGCAACTTGTAGTAGTTGATGTGAAGAACCAAAAATAGATAGTTTGGCATCATATAGGCATTTCTTGAAGGACATTTGATCACCTAATCATCTTGAACACTTGAAGTCAAAGGTTGAAGACCCAAAAGTTAATTGGAAGACTGCTCGAAATTCAATATGTAGCACAACAACAGGGGGTACTTTGCATGATTCAAGCTTTTGCCATGATGTTACTTCTTAAGGCATGATTTGCTATTTCCCAAGGCTTTACTACCATCATTCCACCCAAAAACATCATCTCTTATACATCATTTTCTCCCCTTTCATACACCAGTTTCAAGACCAAAGTTAGCAAGACTATTTTTCCTAGTCAAAAAAACACTATTTATCCATTGCATATGAACATTTGCTAAAATTCCATTCAATTTAGCCATTTCTAAAGTCCCAAAACCATATTCTCTCTCTAAAGTAACAAAGAGAGAGAGAGAAAGGAAGTATACCTTTCAACGTGCCATCTGGGCTCCAACATGCCAAGGTGGCTCAAACATACCACGCGGCTCCAACATGCCAAGGTGGCCCAAACATGCCAAGGTGGCTCCAACATTCTACCTAGGCTCGAATATGCCAAGCTGGCTCAAACATGCCACCTAGGCTCCAACATGCCAAGGTGGCTCAAGCATGCCAAGGTGGGCTCCAGCATGCAACTTAGGCTCCAACATGCCAAGGTGGCTCAAACATGCCATGTGGTCTCCAACATGCCATCTAGGCTCCAACATGCCAAGGTGGCTCAAAAATGCCAAGGTGGCTCCAACATGCCATCTAGCCTCCTGCATGCCAAGGTGGCTCCAACATGCCACCTAGGCTCAAACATGCCAAGGTGGCTCAAATATGCCATGCAGGCTCCAACATGCCATCTAGGCTCCAACCCACCAAGGTGGTTCAAACATGCCAAGATGGCTCAAACATGCCACATGGGCTCCAACATGTCCCATAGGTTCCAATATGCCAAGGTGCTCAAATATGCCACGTGGGCTCCAACATGCCAAGGTGGCTCAAATATGTTAAGGTGGCCCAAACATGCCACGTGAGCTCCAACATGCCACCTAGGCTCCAACACACCAAGGTGCCTCAAACATGCCACCTAGGCTCCAACATGCCAAGGTGGCTCAAACATGCCAAGGTGGCTCAAACATGGCACGTGGGCTCCAATATGCCACTCTCGGCTCCAACATGCCAAGGTGGCTCAAACAGGCCACCTAGGCGCCAGCCACTTAGGCTCAAATATGCCAAGGTGGCTCAAACATGGCACGTGTGCTCCAACATGCCACGTAGGCTCCAACATGCCAAGGTGACTGAAACATGCCGCCTAGGCACCATAGGTGGCATGTTGGAGCCTAGGCGGCATGTTTGAGCCACCTTGTCATGTTGGAGCCTAGATGGCATGTTTGAGCCGGCTTGGTATGTTGGAGCTTAGGTGGCATGTTTGAGCCACCTTGGCATGTTGGAGCCCACGTGGCATGGTTGAGCCACCTTGACATGTTGGAGTCTAGGTGGCATGTTTGAGCTTCCTTGCCATCTTGGAGCCTAGGTGGCATGTTGGAGCCCACGTGGCATGTTTGGCCACCTTGGCATGTTGGAGCCCCCGTGGCATGTTGGAGCCTAGGTGGCATGTTGCAGCCACCTTGTCATGTTCGAGCCTAGGTGGCATGTTTGAGATACCTTGGCACGTTGGAGCCTAGGTGGCATGGTTGAGCCACCTAGGCATGTTGGAGCCTAGGTGGCATGTTTGAGTCACCTTGGCATGTTGGAGCCTAGGGGCATGTTTGAGCCATATTGGCATGTTGGAGCCCACATGGCATGGTTGAGCCACATTGACATGTTGGAGCCTAAGGTGGCATGTTTGAGCCACCTTGGCATGTTGGAGCCTAGGTGGCATGTTTGAGCCTCCTTGGCATGTTGGAGCCTAGGTGGCATGTTGGAGCCCACGTGGCATGTTTGAGCCTCCTTGGCATATTTGAGCCTCCTTGCCATGTTGGAGCCTAGGTGGCAGGTTGGAGCCCACGTGGCATGTTTGAGCCACCTTGGCATGTTGGAGCTTAGATGGCATGTTTGAGCCACCTTTGCATGTTGGAGCCTAGGTGGCATGTTTGAGCCACCTTGGGAGCCTAAGTGGCATGTTTGAGCCATATTGACATGTTGGAGTCCACGTAGCATGGTTGAGCCACCTTGGCATGTTCGAGCCTAGGTGGCGTGTTTGAGCCATATTAGCATGCTAGAGCCCACGTGGCATGGTTGAGCCACCTTGGCATGTTGGAGCCTAGGTGGCACGTTGGAGCCTAGGTGGCGTGTTGGAGCCTAGGTGGCGTGTTTGATTAATGCCAAAATGGAAGGCCTGGATTTTGATCTAGGTCTTATCATTCTAATGGTCGTTCAAATTAATGGGCCTGTTCCCTTGTCCGCCTCCACCACCTTGACCGCTATTTCGTTCGAATGCTCCAGTTATGGCGATTGCATCCAGTTTGTTTCATCGATCGCTTTGCTTCATTCCACCATCGATGGATCCATCCAAAGCTTTGTTTATTATGTTCTTCATATTGCCGGATTTTTGAAGTTGAAAACGCAATCTTTTTAAAAAATGTCTGGCGGACTGTGGTGAAGTTCTTCAATTCGATGCACTCGAAGTTATAGAGCATGCTTTTCTTGATTGCTGGGTTTGAGGATGCAATTTCGGTTGCTGCTGCCCAGTTTAACGGTCCTAAAGCTGCTTCTTGAACATGTACGAGGAGTTGTTGTGCAGTTCGAGGCAAAGAGCAGGAAGCCGGAGGTTTTGGAGCAGGCCGTTTTGCTCTGATACAAAGGTCGCAGGGTATTTCACTACGAAAAAAGCAAGGATTAGATATGTTTGTAGATTTCAGAAGTGGATTTATGCCCAGTCTATGTTTTAATTTTATTTGCTCTACCGGGGGGCTTTTATCAGTTGGAACTAGTGAAAATCCTACTATGTACTTCTTACAGGCAAGCTTGGCCTTGGCTTCTTTCGAGCAAACATAAATAGGCTTGCAAAAACTGGAGTTATTGCACCTAACAGAGTTGGCAATATGTAATTTGGGATCAACAAATGTCCTACTTCAATGCCCGTACATTTTAATGAAGTAAGGTTGCTTGGTGATACGTGCCTCATTCCCACCTTGCCAACATTTGCAATGAAGGATCATGCCACTGATGTTTCATTGCACTTCTGGTGTTACATTCATTAATATTGATGTTGTATACTCCACATGGCAACTCTTCCTGGAACTCTAAAGTACTTGAACTTAATTTGACAGATGCATTAGTTTCCATGGGCCTTGCCCTTGCGAACACAATTCTTGTTTAAAATGAAGGACGCACTATCAATGCTCCCTATTATCTTGTTGAAAAGAACCAAATATTGCAACAGAAGACAATATTATTCTAGAATCTGACTTTGAAGGCTAGTGTACTAAAAGACTTTGTCGCCCAAATGCATCACATCCAAACCATGAAATTTGTGATTCTGCCGCAAGTTGGATTCTTCCATAACAGGACGAGACCATTGATGTATTCACAAGAGTGTATGACCTACAATTCGTAGGTAGTTAAACTGTAGCCAAGGTTTTGAATCCTGGTTCCTAAATCCGAACTTGCTGTGTTGTAGAGTATGAGCGAAGCCAAAATGTGGTCTTTTGAAGCTGGTGTGGTGGGTGTACACCCTATCTAAATTGGACTGTGTCAAGTTCAGAAGCCATGAAGAATGAATGAGTGGATTTGCAGATGTTAGAACATATCTCTTTAACATTCCGCGCATGAAAACTCCCGAGTTCCCTCTGCTCTCTGGCTCCTATGGCTTTTTGCATGGGAAGTCTGCTATCTTGAATCTTATCTGTCCGTTTCATCGCATGCCCAAATCTGGGCCCTTGTTCTAGTATAAACAAGGCATATTCCTTTCTCACCTCCATCAGACCTAGGGTTGGCCCTTCGGGCAACCAGAAACCCTTAATTCTTGCTTGGCAAAATCATAGGAATAATTCAACAGCCGAGATGGGCCTAGATGAACGGCCTGGATTTCGATCCCGACCCGCTCATCCTATTGGTTGGATTTGAACGGCGTCATTTCCCGCCTGCCTTGTATCCCGCCTTGGCCGCTTTGGTATGGCCATGGCAATGGCTTCAACGATCCTCTCCAGCAATGGCGATGGCGGCAGCGCATGTACCATCTTTTGAAGCTTAGTAGCGCACTGGCTTAATACCTTGCTCTGAAATTGGGTGAAGCTTTTGAAGCTTAGCAGTGCACAGAGGCCATGTTCCCAACATCAAATCTGGACACAAGTTTTTTCGTAGAAGGTAACTATGGATTTCCTTGCCTTCAGCCTGGCTACTACATGCCATAAGAATGTTCATCATGGTTACTTTGCTTGGCTCTATGCCTGCGGTTTGCATTGCCCGGAACAACTGTAAAGCTTCTTTCCAACATGCATGCCGAGAGTAGACTGCAATCATGGCAAATCCGGTGGGGGATGAAGGCGCTGGCTTCATATCTATCTCTGAAATCTGACGAAGCATGAAGAAGCTGACCTCCTTCCCTCTTTCCCTTTTATTTTTTCTTCAGATTGATCACTGACTGTTTTATTTAAACAGGGACATCCAGGGGTGAAGCATTGTGATTCATTATGGCAAAGACATTCTGCTTGCAGAAAGCTCATGAGAAAATGATCGTCTACGGTGAGCCTACCGTGCTGCTACTATTTCATTGATATCTATTCCTTAACTTTTCATCTTTCTTTGCAGAGAAGCGTAAGGCCATAGATCTATGGCTGCTTGCAGCTGTAATCTGGTTGGAAGTGCTCCTTGTTGAAATCACACGGGCTGTCCTTCCAGAGTTAATCCTAGCAAAGATGTCACTACCTCTACTTTAGACTTCAAATTTCATTAAATGAAGTAGAGTCAACATTTTATCAATGATGTAGCAAGGCAAATACAATTCATTAAGGTAAGATCATGCAAGCTAGAAACTTCTCCTCACTAGCAAGAAAGCCACAATTTGGTCTCTAATTTCTTGCTTTACAATTTAGCTTATGCATTCAATCTTCCCTAGACAATATGCCATTAAATTCATGATAAAACATAGGAAATCATTTAGATTCGGCATCAGAAGCAATGGTCTTCAACCATTCTACTTGTAGCTTAAACATTCGGCCCTTTTGACGCCTTTTAATAGCAAATAACACTTCCTAACACTTCCGGATTACCCCCTTGCCTTCCTATATGAACCTCAAGATAATCACATTGTCCTTTTAAGAGCTCAATCCGGCGGTTACGGCCACGAGATCAACTTTCTAACTCTGTTATTTTCAGCTTCAGGAATTATCCCACATGCATCGTTCATGAATATCAACTTTTCCATTTCTGAACCATTAAACCATTAACTCAACACTTAATATTTCAATGGTTATGTTTCATATTTCTTAATGCCATTTAACCTAGGCTTATCCCTGTTATGGAACCATTAGCTATAACAACTTCGCCTGCACTTAGAACTCTAAATTTAACCCTGCTCAATCTATATTCCATGCATGCTCTGGACCTGCTTAAGAAGCAATCTACTTATTATAATTATTCTTGCTTTAGGATCATTCAAACTATAAGCTTTAGAATGATCATCATATCCCATAAGATATGTAATCAATGCCCTCATCATCCAAATTTCTTCTTTTTTTTTTGAATATGTACAAATGCCAAGCAACCATATACTTTCAAATCATCATAGTTCGGCTTGCTTCCAGACCATAGCATATTAGGAATCCCTCCTTGTATACTGAGAGATGGTAATCTATTCTGTACATTCACAGCAGTATGAACTGCTTCTTCCCACAAAAAGTTTGGTAGCCCCCATTGATTTTAACATGCTTCTAACTCGCATTTAAAATTGTTCTATTCTTCCTCTCGGCTACACCATTCTGCTGTGGAGAATATCTACAAGTAAGCTGTCTTTTGATGCCTTTGTTCTTGCAAAACACCTTAAATTCTCTTGACATGAATTCCCCTCCTCGTTCAGATCTTATGCATTTAATTTTCCTTCCTGTCTCAGTTTCTACCGCATTTGTGAACTGCCTAAATTTATCAAATGCTGCATCCTTTGTTTTTAGACAATATACTTTAGTTCTCCTACTAAAGTCATCTATTAATGTCATAAAATACCTTTTTCCACTTAGGCTAGTAACATTGAGAGGTCCACACAAATCTGTGTGTATCAGATCCAGGATTCCTTTTGCCCTCTTCTTTGCTTTTTTAAAAGGCAATCTACTATGTTTCTAAGCATACACCCTGCACATACTTGTTGTGATGTTTGATCAGAACTTGCTTTGATATATCCCTTTTTGTTTAGCAACTCTATTGTATTTGAGTTTACATGACATAACCTCTCATGCCAAGTTTTAATGGATGGACTAGTCAGCAAATTAACACAAGAGAAATGATGTCTGCTCAATCCATATAAATTGCCAACTCGTTTCCCAATAAACATTTTCTTATTTCCCAAGAAAATATTACAATAAAGTCTTTCAAAAACAACTTTAGACCCTAGATCTACAAGTTGACAAACTGAAATAAGATTTCTGATCAATCCAGGTATGCACAACACATTCTTTAATTTCACAGCTTTTCCCTCCAAGTCAAATATTTCTAAAACACCAACATTCTTGATTTCCTTTAAATCTCCATTTCCAAACTGTACATGTCCTTTTTCTCTCCTTTGACAATTCTTTAAGATGCTTGAAGTCCCCATTCTCGATCTCTCGACTCTGAATCTAAGATAAGCAAGTCAAGATTCATTCTTTCTTTCCCTATCTTAGAATTAGACATATTTACCTCAATGTCCCTCATCTTGCTCATCTTCTTCTTGACTTGCCTCCTTTGCAATATTTAGGCTTGGTTTGGATTTGTACCCTCCATGTTTTTTCCCTTCAAACTTTTTTCCTTTCCCCCTTTTTGGGCTTGAACAATTTGTTGCTATATGGCCCTTTCCCTCACAATTGTAGCAGATTATTTCTTTACCCAAATTTTGGGACAGTTTAGTTTTAGATTTATAACTATTACAATTATAGCATGGTCCAATTTGCTTTTTATCCAAATTTTTCTTCCCTTTCTTATGCTTTACAAACATAACCTCCAATCCTCATCATCATCACCTTTTGTTTGTTCAAATTCGTTCTTATCATTCTAATAGCATGTTCCTTTGTTCTTGCCACATTCCTTAATAAAGTAGCCAACTGGGTATTATGAGAGACAGCTTCTAGAGATGGCTAGCAAATGGCCTTCTTATTTAACTACTCCAAAGACCCTCTAAATCGCTATTATTGACTCAAATTTTTCCAAAAACTTCAAGAATGTTATCTTTCTCATATAATTTGAGTCTCCTTAATTGTTTCTCTAACACATCTATTTGTGATGATGATTTCTGCTCATAATTATCTAGCATGAACTTCCACATATCAGCAGGAGACTTACCTCTAAGTTTCAGCTTGATCACCGTTCCTACTTTGTTACATATTATGGACTGAGCCTCCATAATCCTTGCCTTCGCATCCATGCTAATCATCACTGTACCTTCTACTGCCAGGATGTGAGAGCGCTTGCCACCACCCGCCAGCACCTTGACTTCCTCCTCCTTCAACTGAGCTTGAAGACGTGCTGGCACTTGAACCTGCTGCACTAGTTACAGGTGCTGTACTAACAACATTTGGGTCAATCAAATACCATAATTTTTCATACTCAAGTATCTCTCTCACACTTTGTTTCCAAACTTGAAAACCTGTTTCACCTTTAAATACCTCTATGGAGTTCAAGAGATTGGCTCCAAACCTTGTAGACATCCTGCTCTTGGATTAGATAGCTCTGATACCAATGTTGAAATCACACAGGCTGTCCTTCCAGAGTTAATCCTAGCAAAGATGTCACTACCTCTACTTTAGACTTCAAATTTCATTAAATGAAATAGAGTCAACATTTTATCAATGATGTAGCAAGGCAAATACAATTCATTAAGGTAAGATCATGCAAGCTAGAAACTTCTCCTCACTAGCAAGAAAGCCACAATTTGGTCTCTAATTTCTTGCTTTACAATTTAGCTTATGCATTCAATCTTCCCCTAGACAATATGCCATTAAATTCATGATAAACCATAGGAAATCATTTAGACGGCACTGTAGCAATGGTCTTCAACCATTCTACTGTAGCTTAAACATTCGGGCCCTTTTGACGTCTTTAATAGCAGCGAACACTTCCGGAACACTTTCGGATTACCCCCTTGCCTTCCTATATGAACCTCAAGATAATCACATTGTCCTTTTAAGAGCTCAATCCGGCGGTTACGGCCACGAGATCAACTTTCTAACTCTGTTATTTTCAGCTTCAGGAATTATCCCACATGCATCGTTCATGAATATCAACTTTTCCATTTCCGAACCATTAAACCATTAACTCAACACTTAATATTTCAATGGTTATGGTTCATATTTCTTAATGCCATTTAACCTAGGCTTATCCCTGTTATGGAACCATTAGCTATAACAACTTCGCCTGCACTTAGAACTCAAAATTTAACCCTGCTCAATCTATATTCCATGCATGCTCTGGACCTGCTTAAGAAGCAATCTAGTTAGATATGTGATTTTGCTCAAACATGACATGACTGTTTATTTCAACACTCCTATTTAAGACATTACAAAGATTGAAATGGTTCATGAAATGTTGCCGAATTAACTACACATTGCTTGATTCACAAGTTTTTTAGACAGCTAAAGGTAATAGCAATCTGTTAGTATTTGACAATGACTGTTATCATGTTCAATATTTCTTTGTATTAAATGTCCTAAATGTTGAGTTCTTCTATTATATCCCTCTATCTCTATACTCCTATTTACGGTTGTTTTTTTTCCCTATGTGCAACTAAGGTTGTGAACATAAAAACATCTGTAGCTTGCAAATGCCTGCTTTGTTATTGACTTTCTCTTATCTATCTTTGCTCTGCAGGTTGCTGATAAATTAGTGTTGAAGGAGGGGTCTACCTTGCGCATTCTCCATAATGTTGTCATAGAAAGGGTTGATAGAAAGGAGTCAGGCATCGACCAGAGCAAGAAAAGAGTTGATAAGGCTTCTAAAGTTGAGCTAGAATGGCTCAGAAAATTAGTTCTGTATAAGGTAAGGATTTATAGTGCCTAGTTTTGTTGTAAAACTATATTTACCATAATATTTTGTTTAGGTGCAAATACGCTAGAGTTGGAAATTTTTTCTTTAATAGGAATAAACATTGAGAGTGCTAGAGTTGAATGAGCATCTTTTAACTGTAGGCCAGAAGTTTCTTCTCAAAAAAATTTGTTAACATTGGCTTGTAATGCATACTATCTAAGATTATTATATCATTGCTTGAATGGATTTATTTGGGTTCAACTCCCAAACGACTTTATTAAAGCATGGTTTTAAATGAAAAAAATTGTGAGTAGAACAATCGAAAAAACAATGACCATGTGAATTTTTTTTTTAATCTACGCTTATTTGCTGCTGTTTTTTGTTTTTTTATTAGTATAGTTTTTCAACGTGGTTTTCTTTAGAACCACGTGTCTTTATTTGAGAAAGACCACATTCCAAAACAACTATTTTAAAAAACCACACGTGGATGTTATGTTAAGCCACATGTTATTTTTAATAAAAACAATACTTGAAAACTACTATCCACGTGTATATTTTGTTAAACCATATGTTATTTTTCAATGAAAACAACACCTAAAAACAACTTCTATTTTAAAAAATGGTATGTGGATATTTTGTTAAATCACATGTTGTTTTCTAGTAAAAACAACACTTGAAAACAATACATAGAATTTTTTAAAAGATTATGTTAATTTCCTATGCATAGAATTTTTGGAGAAAAACTACACATTGTTTCTAGCATTTTCGGAACAAAACAATGGGTAATTTTTAAGTGTTGTTTTTTTGCAAAAAAGATACCAAAAAACTACGCGTTGAGCAAATTTTGGGGTTATAGTGGAACTGCAGAGGCCTGGAATGACCTTCAAGATCCAATGTATAACCATCCACAAAACTCTTCCAATCGGGCACTTCTTCTATGAGAGAAGCTATAGGGTTTGGAGTAGTGCATTCATGCAAGATTTCCATTAGCCTAGGAAAGTTGGTGACTGTCTGCTGCTTTAGTATACAACTATATTTGCCAAATAATGCATCCGCATCCTCATGGGTATGCCCGGGCATAAGAAACCCTAAATTAACTCTTTCAAATATCCCCACAAAGTTAAGTAGGATAGGAAAGAAAACATCCACCGTTCTTATTTTGGCCAAAGACAATTATCAAGTTACAAGAGGAACCTTTTGATAGATCTTGAGCTCTAACAAGTGAAGTTGAAGCTCCAACATGTTCATTAGACCTTGCTTCCTAAACCTTGCCTTGCTGAACTTTTCAATATTGTTAGGGTTTCCATCTAACAATGCTCTATGTAGTGCCCGGCTAGTCAGAGGGTCTTGAGGTAACCATTGTATCCATTTTCATAGTTTCTCAAACACCTCATGATACTCCCAATATGAAAAATCTGGACCATCACTCCACAACTCCAAACTAAAATGGCCATAGTAGGTTTGGGTCTGCCCATGCAAGATTGCCCCCAGCCATTGAGATCCTCAGAAGGGGTATGATCTTCCACATGACTTTGGTATGTACTTGAATTGTGGAAGACAAGTCTTTTGCTGGTCCATCTTGTCATGTATAATACATAAATAGTTATTAGGTTCCAATAAAGTCCTCCACATCCAATAACATGATCTACATGATAGTTGGTCACCATATGGTCCTTCATATGCTCCCTTATCCTAGCCCTTTGACTAGGTTGCACAGTCTTATCAAGAGTCTCCTTCAACTTAGCACATAAATTGCACTTTGCAAAGTTGTTTGAAGTTGCTATGGTGACATGATTGAAATGCTTCTTCCATAGCCTACTAAAGCTAGGTTGGGATATTGGAAGAATTCCCAATACTCAAGTAGGGAATTCACTTCTTCAAAAATACTCTTTTGAGTACAATGTGATGGTAACCTTTTCTCAACAACCGCTCTTCCCTTTTCATCCCTTCTCGCTTTTGTGTGGGTATAGACTCGCATTGAAATCAATATATTTTTCAAATATCTCCCCTGGCAAATAAGATCCTAGTCATTGGTCTCAACAAACCATTATTTCCATGTAAAGCAATCTTGTTCCCCTCTGCCTGTTTTTTTTTGCCAATTATGCCATGAAGAACTTGGAATTGCATGGATATTTTGCCATGCTTTTGGACATATCCATTTGCCTAGCAAAGGGTATCTTTTTCCCCCCTGGGTTTCTTTCATTCTCAAGTGCATGCTCGAAGATTGTGTACATGTAGGTCCTCCTCTCATCAACAGTATACTCTTGAAAAGTGGCTCTTGCTTCCACCAATTGTTCTATTGTAAAGAATTGCATACAACCACTCCAACAACACTCTGAGCCCCTAACCTTCGCCATTGTCTCACGTTTGGTGTCACTAATCAACTTAGCTCTTTTGCTAGGATAATGTCTGGCGACTGATACTTCTCCCCTTTTGCCTAGGTTTAGAGTTCCAACTGCCAATGGATCAATATCAAGACAATCATTGTCCCCAACAACCTCGTGCTCGGAAAATATAATCCTCCACAAATTGAACACTACTTATAGGCCATGCCATGATGCAAGGAACCTCCAATTGCTTGACACAACCAAAACATTCCTTGTCACCCAAACCTTTACCTTTCCAGTTGTCTTCCAACAAAGAAATTGCAATACCAATATTGTCTTCCCCTAGCCTTTCATCATTAACAGCTTGACCAGGATCTGCTAGCACAATGACTCATTGACCTACTATTTCCTTGTTGCACTTGTGCATGATTCTCGCCTTCTTGTTCCCCCATTGCACCCTACTATGGAGGACTAATTGTTTTTCTTCAACATTCTTGCTAGGAGTTGGTTTTTCATTGAAATTGCTCTTTTCAATATGTTGCACACCATCTTGAGTTGGAGAGGCACCATTGACCTAGGCAAATTGCACCCTTTTTAGTCAATGAGTAGGAAATATTAAAACACCATAAGATAAGAAAAGTACGTACATTTATGGAATATATAGAGGTAAATCAAATTTTTTAAAAAGCAAGAAATCCCTTGGAAATAGGTTTAATATAATAATAATAACAATGAGTATAAACGAAATCATTTAAAACAAGAATTTTCGTGGCAACAACAAGGAAATGACACTTATATAAATATATCCAAATTTTAATTCTCGAAAATTTAGCCTTCAGATTACGAAAAGACATATAACTGATAAGGTAGCCGTGAGAATTTATTATCCATAATATAATAATATACCCTAGATGATATAGTCGGGGGAATTTCAATGCCTTTGGCGTGTTATTTGAGACAATCATTTATTCACACTAATTTCTAATTAACCCTATATAAATCCGGTTCACGCTCTCAAGACCTCCATTCCTTCCAATCTTTTTTTCTCTGCCCGCCATGAAGCGTTCGGCCTCAGCGTCAAACCTTCATGAAGAATCCGAGGTCTCCTCAAAGAGACGTCGGGTTAAGAATTCCTGACCGCTCTGCTTCAGGGTTGGCTCGACCCTGAAACAGAGAATGAAATCTCTGAGGAGGAGGAGGAGGAGGAGGAGGAGGAGGACCAATTTTTAGAATGGTTGCGACATGAACCAGGTTTGCATGGTTGCCTCTTTTTTTTTTTTGCACCTTTCTTTCTTATTTCTTTTCTAACACCTCTCTTTCTTCTTTCTTGCAGATGTGGAAGAAGAGTGATGCATCCCCCCGGACCCTCTTTTTTTTGTTACTACGTGTTTTGGACACGCCTCCGGCCATTTTTTTTCTGTAATATTGTGAAAAACCTTCGGGCATCTACTTACAAGCCTTCGGGCATCTGTACATATCAATTTTGAATGAAATCAAACAGTTTTCTTCACAAAAATTTTCTTCAAACAGTTTTCTTCAAACAGTTTTTCTGTACATAAAATTTTTTTGAATGAAATCAAACTGTTTTCTCCATGCATTTTGTCTCCAAAGTGTTTTCTCTAAAATTTTGTCTTTGCATTTGTCTCAACAAAGTCTCGGAACACTATAAATCAACTACATGAGATCTCTGATTCATCACAGTAACCATAGGAAATTTTCCCATACGACCTAAAAAAATTTCCCAACACTATTTTTTAACCTTGATAATTTAGCCTTTAAAATCATTTTTAATTTAGGTTATATAAAATTTCTAAATTCTGTTTTTTCGAATGCAATAAATGGAATAAAATGCCGTGAGAATTTATTGCATGAAATGCAATATTCTCCACATATACCATATACATGTCATGTCTGGCAGGAAGACCGTACGCCAGGCGTGTTAATTCAAGCAATCAATTATTCACGCTTATTTATTTCTAATTATGCCTATATAAATCCATTTCACGATCTCAAAGTTCATTTTCTTCCTTTCTTCATACGATTTGCCGATTGCGCTTCTGCTGTGTTTGGATCCGCCCTCCTAAAATCTTGGTGAGCAGATTTCTTTTCAGCAATGTTAGATGTTTGGTTTCGGCAATTCCTAACTTACTAAAGTACTCTGCCTTTTGTTCAGTAGCATCTGTAGCATCTGTAGCAGAGGCTCAGAATTAAAACCAAAAGCAGAGGACTCCGGTCTTCGAATCTAAAAGCCTCGGAATTAAAACCAAAAGCAACGTCCTCCGTTCTTCGAATCCAAAAGCCTCAGAATTCAACGTTAGTTTTCATTTAGTTTTAAGCTGCATCTCAATGGCAGGTTTAATCCAAGAAGACAAGCTTATGCATTTGCTCGAGGCAGAGGAAGCAGATGATGTTTATGAAAACCAGAATAGTTTTTTATAAACTTCATCTGCTTCTTTTTGTTTCGAGTAAATTCTTGAGTTTCTCTTCCTGAATTAATCATGCTGTTGCATGCAAGTTTCTATTATGAATAGTAGATAGCATTAGAAAAATCTCAAAGATAATATTTGAAACACGCTAAGCGTGTTCCGAATACATGCTAACCTTAGCCCAACTTATGTATACACGCCCGGCGTGTTTAAATTAAAAGTTGAAACTAAGGATAAAATTGTTTACACGCTCAGCGTGTAAACTGGTATACAGGAAAAACTATACATGCTCGACGTGCATTACACGCTTGTGACGTTCCAGTACGATATACGGTCTCAAGACGTATACCGTACTGCGCCGTCACGCGTACACGCCGTCCAGTCGACGTGTACGCCAACGTGTACCCAAGCAAGGACGCCCTAGGGGGCAACTTGCAATGGTGCGCACACTTAGCAATGCGCGCACCTTTAGACCTTTAACCCATTAAAGGTAGACCAAGGGTCATGGAAACCCTAAACCTAACTGATAGCCTACATAAGGCACCAAACCCTAACATTCCCTTTTTCGCCCAGACCTTCCGAGCTCCGATTCGCGCACCTGAGGAGTCAATTCCAACTCCCACGATCTGCCCGTGCGCCCCAGCTGGTCAGATCATCCCTCCGACCGCATCCCGAAGCAGAACAGAGACATGGACGCCTTCGGATCAAGAGGAGTGAACCAGGGATCAGGTAATTGGTCGATTGAATAGCCTAAACCTTATTCCAGCCTTCGAACCAGTAGGTTTAGCCTATTAAATCGCCCTTAGTAGCCAAGTAGATCCTGAGATTGACTCTAACTAAAGAACCTAACTCTATGTATTAGATTAGTTCTTATTACTTATGTTCATATGATGGACGGATGTATTCTGTGGACTCATTGTATTGGGAAGGGGGGTAGAGACTTAAAGCTTAGTAGATGATGCTCCTAGCTAGTCCCTCTTAGTGCATTACTAGAATTCGGCCTGTGTACAAGAGCCCACCTGGTTGTGGGTGAAGGGGCCAGACTGGCTTAGAATGAGGTTCGTGTTCTGACCCTTGACCGATCCCTCTGGTGTGTAAGGCCTACCGGGGATCAGAGTGACTCGGTCTAATGGCTTGCCACTGAGTGTGGGTAAGGCATGGGCTCGACACCCGTGGGGTGGTGTTCACCTTCCAGTGGGTTAAGTCGAATAAGGGCAGTGGCCCTCTAGTCACCTTGGGTCAGCATGTAGATCTCTGGAGGGGGTAATCCCTACCTGCCCCATCGGGACTGGGGAGATGTAACCCGTGAATAGCCCTTTGGCTATGCACCCTGAATTCTGATCGGGTCCCAACACTTTTCAACCTACTCGCAGTGTGCACGTGAGGGGCGGATGGAGTGGACAACCCTAAGCCATGTTCTTATGCCAAATCCATTGTCATGATTCTCATCGCTTGAACTCCCGGAGACCCAAGCTTGTCGATCACCCCCGAGTCCGGCCTTGGGTAGGAACTTCCTTGTATTGTCCGATCTTTGTCTATGCAGATGTTGATGTGCCACCCTTCCGAGGTGGATATATATGATGTTATGTTACCGACGTGTATGTTTACGCTTCCGGCTAGGTAGGCCCCGAGGGAGGGGTAAAATGACCCCTTCACTCTTCCCAATCGTGGACTCTAGACGGTCCGCAAATGATATGTGGAGGGCCCTATATCGCTGTGGAGCCGGGGGGATGAACTCCTATTTGTATACATCAGTGGGCATCGTGATACGGTAGTAGGGGATATCGAGCCATGTTCTTGGAGACCAAGAGCAAAGCACCGACCATGCTCCCAATAGTACTAACTTGATAGGATCCTCAAGCCTCCTCAAAAGTGGGGGAATTTTTTTTCTCTCATTTTTGTAGTTATGCTAAGCTAGTAAATGCTTAAGAATTGGAACTTAATAAGATTAAAAGGAATGAGCCAAAACCTCCTCGTAGCAGGGTGGTCTCACACGCCGCCGCCGGTCAAAGAACTCAACTTTAGTTTTTGAGCAGGGCGCTACTTGTGAGACATCGAGCCAAGAACACACTAAACTTGACGAATTTGAGAAAAGTAATATGGTAAGGCCAGTTCCAAGGCAAGAATTAGTTAGATTAGCATGTTTAAATTACTTAAAATACTTAAAAATGTGTAAGATCTCACACGTAGCGCCTGGTCTAAAAACTAAACTCTGGTTTTTGAACAGGGCGCTACCTATGAGACCAATAATTAGAAAAAGTCTGAAATAAGTGTAGGTTTTAAGTAAATACATGCCTTGGTATGTTAAATAGACCAACTTGAATTTTGACCTAAAATTTGCCCAAGCTATAAATAGAAGTAGACCCCCCATTTGGACATTCCCACCTTAAAATTATGCTCCCCGCTCCCCTAAAGCGATCTTTGGCGCTTGATATCCGATTATTGTCGAAATCGCAAAACATGGCTCTGACCAAGCGATCGCCAGAAAGCCCGTCCCAAAGAAACCCCCATGCGGGCCGACGCCAATCTGATTCAAGCCAGATGCCGGAGAGGCTCGTCATGAGGGGCTGGCCGACTATCTTCGAAAGCAAGGAGAGCATCGCAGGGAGTGAATGAGGAGATAGGCCGCCAGACCACCGAGAAAGAAGATGTGCACCGGATGCGTGGACAGACAGCTGCTCGGTCTAAGAAGAGGAAGCAAAGAAACCGAGAGAGGAGAACCAAGGCCCGAGAGGAACACAGGATGCCAACTCCAGAGCCGACCATTGAAGAGCAACTCGAAGCCTGGATCCGTGAGAAAGAGGCCGAGGAGCGAGAGGAACAGCGTGAGCCAAGGCTAGAGCCAAGTGAAGAGGAGGACCTTGCGGCCTGGATTGCAAAACACGAGGCGAAACAATGGCGCCGGGAAAGCAGGAAGAGGAAAAGGGAAGAGGAGGAGGCGAAAGCGGCAGAGGAACTCAAGCAGAAGAAAGGGAAATTTGTGGGGAGCCCAAGGAAACTCAAGGAGGTCCCACAAGTAAAGAAGCCCAACCCCAAGATTGTGATTACTGAACGCCCCCGACCAGCCACCGAACTCCTCCCATGACTCTCCGATGAGGACTACAACCCCAACATCGAGGGTGGAAGCTCTTCCAAACCCCCGGTTGCTGAGCAGGTGACAACCGAGCTGGTAGCGGTCGAATAGGAGCAGCAGGACCAAGTGCAGAAGCCCCCTCCTTATCCGAAGTGGGACAGGAAAAAGCAACCACGACCTGCCCGAGAGTCTTATGTCACGAACCCCGTCAAGATCTATGAGAGAAAGATGAGGGAGCACGAGGCATACATGAAGGAGTGGGAGGCTTACAACTCCTACTACCAGGAGAACAGGGTCAGGACCATCGAGGGTGGACATCCAACAAAGCAGCAGACATTAAGGCCGCCACCACCAAAGCCCAAGGTCCCGAAAAAGCCAGCCAAGAAGAAGCTCACCAGGAAGGAGACCGAGCAAAGAGCATTACGAGAGATTCTAAGCACTTCCAACCAGCTATTCTGACCTCCCCGATTCCCCGCCCCCCTTTGCTCTGGGCTTAGTTAGAGAAGTAATGCAGGATTTCAAGACTGACATGAGGGTCACAGATGAGATGCTGCTGGCACTACAGGAAGCGGCTGAACAAAAGATAGTGCAACATTTTGAAGACTCGACAGCTTGCACTGTTCATGCAAAGCGAGTAACACTTATGAGGCAAGACATGTATCTTGCTAGTCGCATTAAGAGAGAACGCCCTTAAACATTTTGTAAATAATCAAAAATTTTGTAATATAGAACAATTTTGAGTACTTTATGTATCTGATCTTGCTTAATTAAGACGAGTTAGCAAGTAGTAGTTTTTGTTTTAGTAACATAGGACATTTTTAGACCAAAAAGTGAGATGTCTCACACGTCGCGCCTGGTCAAGAAACTAAAGTTTAGTTTTTGGACGAGGCGCTAGCTGTGAGACCTTGTCCAAATTTGCCCAAAACAGCTCCAAATTGACCAAGTAAGGGGTCAATTCTACCTGATTCGATGAGTCTGTCATTCTTAACCCTTATTTTACCCAAATCAGACATGTTTTGATCAAAATGGAAGTGATGTCTCACACGTCGCGCCTGGTCAAGAAACTAAAGTGTAGCTTTTGAACGAGGCGCTACCTGTGAGACCTCCTACCATTTCTTCACCATAACTTGTCCAAATGGCATCCAACTTGTTATGTTAGGATCCTTAGGTAATCCAGTCATGTTCAAACCCGTAAATTAGTCTTCTAATTCCCATTTAGACCCCAATATAGGCTAGAATAGCCCAATCCCAAGAAATTTCCAAGTCACCCAAAAATTAGGGTTTTCCCCTTTCCTATAAATAGGTCCCTCATTTCTCACGTAGTACTCTACTAGTTTGCTCCTGCCCCCTTAGCCGATTTCCCAGCTCCCTGAGGCGCTCTTGCATCCGTTTGCTACTCTCTTCCTCGCTAAACTCATGGCAACCTCTGATTTGAGCGATGGTACCCAGCCAGCTCATCTTTGAGGGTGACATCGATGAGATTTTCCGGGTCTTCTGGAAAGAAATAAATGTCCAAGCAACTTTGCACGCAACCCCAAAGATATAGCGGGGAGTCCCCGTCGAATTCAAGCTAGGGTAGAGCCATCATTAGTGCAGATTCCACCTTGCATAGACTACTTTGTTCCTAGGCAATCCCTTCAAGCAGCCTTAGGCGATGTTCCTAACATTGCCAAGTATCTCACAAACAAGGCCCAGCGCATGCCCGAACCAATGGTCCTGACTATCAACAGGACCAAGTACTTCTCTTTCAACGCTGCGTTAGCAATTTTTCTTACCCACCGTGCCGAGAACCCCATGGGAGAAACCTCCATTCCCCCCATGGACGTGGACCATTAGCCACTGCAGCAGCACAACAGCTCCTTTCGCAGTATGAACAGGAGCAAGAAGGAAAGGAAGAAGACGAGGAGTCAGAAGAAGAAGATGACGACTACGTCGAGCTTGACCCAGCGGAAGAGCAGCGGCTAGCAGAACAAGAGTTGCAAGAATTCAAGAGAAGCCGGCAAACTCTCAGGATAGCGCCCCCCCTTGGGCTAGGCATCACAAGCCTAGCCCCCATCATCATCGAGGGCGAAGAGTACTTGCTCTTAAGTGACATCCATAACCTCCCGGAGTGCAGGGAAAGGGAGTATCGACCTGATGAGTTGCTGCACCAACTCCGGAGAAACAGCACTGACCGACTTCATCGGCCCCAGGAACTTCCCACTTCCCACCCAAGTAAGGGAAGCCGACACTTATATGGGAGAGTCCACCTCCGACATTCAAGCCTATAGCAATATCAGGCAGATTATGGAGGCAGGGCAACTACCGACGGAGGAAGAGTTCCTTGCTCTACAGGAACAGATGGGGATCTGCCACGCGACCTCAAACATCTTAACGACAAGTTCTTCGACAACGCCTTCTTGAGCCGAAGAGGCGAAGTTCGACCTAAGGAGAGCTTCAGCAACAAAATGAGACTGGCTGTGGAGCTCACCACGGTGGAGGTCGATGACTATGCCGACAGACACAGAGTTGGAGGCCGAGGAGGCGAGGACCCGTCACACAACGACAGGTCGTTGCGGTATTACCTTCCCCTGCTGATGGATGGAAGAATAGCGGTAATTCACCGCAAATTCACCCCCAGGGGCGAGGAAGGAGTATCGATGCTAATTGGCGCCTCGTGCTTTGGCCCGGCATGCTCGGCTAGCTCCCAACACCGAGTATGCCATCCTGGTGAAGAGAGCGGTAGCACTCGATATTTTTTACTTCGCCATACCTTACAGACGGCAGGGAAGACTGGCAGTGACCACCGCCTATACCTCCGAGCGTAGGATAGAAGATTTGGCGAGAGCTTTGCAGGGCGGATCTTCAAATAACGTCCTTAGGAACTTAGGTCATTCAAGAGGAATGTTTCAAGTGAAGAAGTTCCTAGAGGATAATCCATCCCACCGGCGATATCAAGAATAGTTAGGAATCTTGATCCCGGAAGCCTTTTTGTATTAACATATTATATAATATGAATATAACTTCTTTTGCACTTTAAATATTTTGTTGATGTATTTTTGTTCCACAACTATACCAACATCACATATAATGCAAGAGAACAAATAGAACTAACCATACAGCCATAACCAACCGTGGTGTGCGCATTGAGAACAAACGAATCCGCCGAGCAAAACAGAGGCCCAATGAGATGAAGAGACTCCCCGACAGGCAACCCTTCAAAGGAACCTCTTCGAAGGATATGGGTCCCATGACCCCAGAAGAGGAGATGTCGCAGTGATGCGAATAGAGCCGGACTGCATAAAGGCCCTACTAGCAAAGACAAGCATCATCCGGCTATACAAACGACACCTCAAAGTCGGAAAGACAAGAGGAGGGGAGAAGAGAAGGAGGTCCCCCAGCACAGACCTCCGACACAGCCTGGGACTCTGAGTCCGAGAAAGAAGCGGAAGAAGTGCCGGACCGCAGAGACAAAATTTTACAGAAGGAAGCTAAGGCGCTGGATTACCGTAAGAAGGTAGACTCCGCAAAGACTGGGCAATGTATGGAAGGCCCTGAACCGAACAATTTTCGGGGAGAACAGTCGTGGTTAGAAGCGCAGGCATGGCCGGACGGTGAGTGAGTACGCAATGCCTATGGCATGAAGGACAAGGACAAAGCGGTGGTGGCAACCGCCAACTTGAAGGGAGCCGATGAAATGGTGGAAGGGCTATGCCAAGGCGCATGGCTTTAAGGCAGATCGGTGCAGACGGTAGTTCTCAAAAAGCCTTCAAGAGCCACTATGTCCCCGAGAACACAAGTCAAATATGATGCAAAGAAGCTTCTACGATTGCGTTAAGGCTACAAGACGGTGCGTATACACCAAAGAGTTTATGAGACTAAGGTCAGATATGCCAAGCCGAGCGAAACACGCAGTTGAAAGCTACATAGAAGGGTCAACGAGAAACTCAGAAACCTCAGAAGGGCAATAGACCCCAAAACAAGGTCCAAGCGGAGTCCAAGGCAATTAGTTTGCAAGGATTCTGGGCCTCATCAAAGGCACGTAAGCAGCTTTACTACCGTGATAGAGGCAAAGCAACATGGAGTTACAAAAGAACAGAATGCAGCCCAAGCCCAGCAAAGTCCCCATATAATAGCAACCAAGGAAAACAGCAGGAAAGAAAGCAGGTGTCCTTCAAGGACAAACAGGAAGGGTCTAACTACTCGAAAGCAGTACAGTCCTTCTTACAGGCGATGCCCAAGGAGAAAGGCAGGAATGCATAGAGAAGCAGCTCTGCTTTAGATGTTTCCAGCCGGGCCACCGAACAACGAACTGCCCATTTGTTATGAGCTCAGCGCTAGCGGAGTTGGGCGGATGGGACACTCCGTCAGAGGAGGACAGCGAGGCAGCACGCGATTACATTCAGGGTGAGTGCCACATCTTCGCTGCTATAGATACAGAACAGGCAGAGACCCAGTATAAGGTAATCTCCACAGTAGGGAAGGCAAAGGCCAAGTCTTTCATAGTCTTGATAGACTCCGGAAGTAGCCATAACTTCGCATCCCCGAGGATGGTTGAAATGTTGAGATTGAAACCCCTAAAGTCCAAACCAAGACATGTAATCTTGGCAAGCGGAGCAGTAAGACATATAGCTGGAAAAAGGATCAACTTCGACATCGACTTGCCAGGGATTAATATCCAGATGGGGGGCAGAAGTAATGGGCATTGGCAAGTATGACTTGATCATTGGAATGGAGTACCTGGGACCGGCAGGGGCCATCATTGATTGTGGAAAGCGGAAGGTGACCTTCCCAACGCCCGACGGCAAAGCCATTGAGATCACAGGTAAAGAAGTTACTCCCATCATGCAGTGTATGTGTCTTAAGAAGCTGCTCTCAAGTCTATAAAGAGCGAGCGGTAGCATACATCTTCAAACTCGAGGTTGAGGAACTCGCCTGGGGAAGCAAAGAAGACAAAGTGCTCAGCAAGTTGCCCAAGCAAATCGCCAACTTGATCACGGAGTTCCACGATCTCTTTCCAGATGAGATCGAGAAGCTTCTCCTTACAGGGGAGTAGAGTGTGAGATAGCACTCGAACCAGAGACCAAGCCGACGAGCAAGGCCCCATATAGAATGATCACACATGAACTCCGGCGAGCTAAAGAAGCAAGATTTAAGAATTGCTCGATCTAGGCTTCATCGTGCCTAGCGTCTCTCACCATTTGGGGCACCCATCCTCTTTGTCAAGAAGAAGGATGGAAGCTTGAGGATGCATAGATTATAGACAATTGAATAAGCACATCATCAAGAACAAGTACGACTCCCCCAGATCAAACGACTTGATGGATCAGGCTCAAGGGGGCAAAAGGTCTTCTCCAAGATCGACCTAAGGTCGTGTTATCACCAGATCGAATAAGGGAAGAGGACATCCACAAACGGCTTTGAACTGTGTATGGGCATTACGAGTTCACCGTAATGCCATTTGGGCTATCCAACGCCTGCCACGTTCATGAGACTCATGAACGACATCTTCGAAGAATACTTGGACACCTTTGTGATAGTATTCTTCGACGATATTCTGGTGTACACAAATCCATTGAAGAGCATGTACAACACGCAGTAAGAAAGGTGTTCCGGTTAAGAAGGCATCGGTTGTGCGCTTGTTGTCGAAGTGCCGCTTCATGCAGAAGGTGGAATACCGTCATGTGATTTTAGCAGAAGGAATCACGGCTGCATCACGCCAAAATAGAAGCAGAATCCAATGGCCGCACCAAAGAACGCCCATGAGGTCAAGTTTCCTTGGCCTAGCAGTGGTATTACGTAAAGTTCGTGGAAGAACTTCGCAAAGATAGCAGCCCCACCGATGACTTAACAAAGGCGAGAAAGTGAAAAAATTGGGCGTAACTATTGGCTTAAGAAAGCCTCGCAAAGATTTGAATTGTTAAAGGAAGTTTGACAACCGCCCTGCCTTAACCCCCCGCCGCATCTGAAAAGGACAAGTTAGTGGCGACGGACGCAAGCAAGATAGCCACAGGTGCAGTGCTAATGCAAGAGGAGCGGGTAATAGCGTATGACTCAAAGGAAGATGAATGACGCTTGAACACGTTACCCGACGCACGACCAAGAGCTGCTAGCGCTGTCGGGCGTTGAGAATCTAGAGGCATTACCTTTAGAGGAAGTTCCATCACCCGATCACCGAAAGCCTCCAAAGATGTATTCACGCAACCACATCTCAATGTCGACAAATAAGGTGGATGGAGTTTCTCGAGGAGTACGATTTTGAGATAGTCTACAAGCCCGAAGCTTAATGTGGTAGCAGATGCGCTTTCAAGGCATCCAATCGACAACGAGGGTGCAATCGCAACATAATCTCGACGGCGATTTCGAAAAGATAGAAGAAACCTCGGGCAACGGATGTGACTTCAAGGAAGTAAGGCAAGCTTGTGCAAAGAAGCTTAGAAAGGATAAGGAAAGGGAACCTTCAAAAATTTTAAGAAGGAAGGTAACCTCCCATACCACAAGAACAAGTTGTGCGCTCGAGTAATCATCTGGAGTAAGAAAGTTGATCCTCCACTATTGGACAAATAGCTGGCCGCCACGCAGATTCATGAAGACATACTTTAAAAGTCGAGCAGCTACTATTGGCCGAGAATGAAGAAGCGTGCGATAGCTCGCCACATCAAGGAGTGTCTATGCCCGCAAACAAAGGCGGAACAACTTCGAATACCAGGCATTGGAACCATTAGCGTTACCAAACGCTAAAGGGGAAGTCGTCAGCATGGACTTTATAACAGACTGCCATGACGGTAAGAGGTAAGGATGCCTTGATGGTCGTGGTCGACAAGTTGTCAAAGATGGCCCATTTTGTGCAGTGCGGTAAGACCCGGACCACGCGACTATGGACACGCAAAGCTCTTCACCAAAGAGATCTTGAGGACTCCATGGCATGCGAAATTATCTGGGCCGAGATCCGTTCATGAGTTCGCCAGGATCTCTTCACAACCATTGGAACGAAGCTATCCATGAGCACGGCCTATCATCCACGGGCGGATGGGCAAACGGAGCGTATCAAGCGAGAATATTGGAAGACATGCTCCGAACTATGTCCGGAACAAGGTATGGGAGGAATTTATTCACTTGGTGGAGTTGCATACAATAGCACTTTAAGCAGAATCATCCCAAATGTCGCTCTTCATGATCAACTACGCTACCAATGTTTCAACCCGCATTAATTTGGCACAACTCAATAAAGTGGAAGCCACAAAGAATGTTGAGCTGGAGCAGGTACCGCTAGGAAGAAACAGGTACTTTCAGCGCCAGCGAGCCTAAGGAAGATGCCCCGATGAGAATTTGTTGGAGATGATATGCTCAAGATCAAGGTAAGCGGTGCTGAAGCTCCGGCAGACGAAGTTGCAAGCAGTTTCTGTTTCCGCGGACTGACCTTCCTGAATAAATCAAGAGTGGTAACCATCCTACGTTAGACTTGCTACGCGACCTAAAAATCCATTAGTAAAGTCTTCCACGCGAGTTTGTCACAGCCACAATTTCAATTCAGATGAAGTCCGACACCCCAACCATGTTGAAAATGACAGAAGAGCAGAGAAATAGTTCTAACTACTTTGATAAAGTATTTTAAGAAAAACAAGGAGATCGGAGTTTCTTCAATACTTGGGTCAAGTGGAAACACTTGCCGTGTGGAAGACGCCACATGGGTACTTAAAAGAGATGGAAAAACAGTAACCACGCTTTATGGAGCAATGGGACGGCAAGATCATCTCAAGAAATCGGGCTCGGGCATGTCGAAGTTGTGTAGATTAATAGGCTTACCTAGTTAAGATAATCTCACGCATGCAACCTAAGTAGAGGGGCATCGCGTTGTTACCGATGATGAGATTACTACGGTGATTCCCTCTAGGGCGTGGTGTAATGTCAATGTAGGCATGGCCTGGTTCTGGCAGAAAGTCATCGTCCCTTAGCGGAGTAGATTTACCTGAGAAAGAGGTCATTGAGGAATGCATTGATAGGAAAAACACCTCTAGCCCCATATATGCTTTGATAGGAGGAATCTGGCCTTCATGCCCCATACGGAAGGACCTATCCTCCACCGCTTAAGCAACTAAAGGTGTGTAGGCATGAGCCATATAGGCATTATAGGCGCCGTCTCACCGACCCACGATGGAAGAATCATCCTCTTCCTACGCCGGAGATTAGCCATGCATTCATGTAGGTAGGTGGGGGGTCACCATATAACCAAAATTTTATTTAATATTAATGGTACTAACGAGTGTTGACCGCTGGGCCAATAGGCGCCGGGAGGGCCGGGAGGTCGAACTAGGAAGACTGCAACACAATTTTGTTGTAATGTGTTTGCAAGGAATAAAGAGCACCTCGAAGAATAATTGTACATATAATAATAAAACCGAAACATTAGGAGTTATTGTTATAATGACAAGTGATAACTATTGGGATTGAATAATAATCTAATAATGTTCTATAAATATTACCTGAGGTAATTCTATTAAATGTATAACCATAGTAAGTATGTCCTCATGCATGAGAATGATTGCGTGTTAAGAAGATCCCAAGGTGGGGAGAAACCACTTACGTCGCGGACAACATCAATTACAGGAGAATGACGCCCAAAGACGACATATACGGTCTCAAGACGATATCAGACCGGTAGCCGTACACGCCATTCACGACGCGGTAATGCCTAACGGGTGAAAATTTGGCAAGGGCGCCCAGGGGCGGCCTTCGTAATGGTGCTATTACCTTAGCACGCCGCGACCTTAGACCTTTAGACCTTTAACTCCATTAGTTAAACAGACCAAGGGTCAACCTCTAAACCTTAACCGACAGCCTACATAAGGCACCAAACCCTTAACATTCCTTTTTTTCGCCTACATGCATCTCGGTGCCCGACTACCGAGGGAGTCAATTTAACTTCCCACGACCGTCCGGTATGCCTCTACCGGGTCGTGACATCCTCCGGATCAGACCTCGGCGTAATGTAGTAGACATGGATCGCTTCGACCTCCAAGAGGAGTGGAACTAGATCAGTCGATTGAATAGCCAAACCTTATTCCCAGCCTTCAACCAAAAGAGGTTTAGCCTATTAAATCGCCTTTGCAGCTGCGATCCTCAGATTGACTCTCTAACTAAAGAACCTAACCCCATGCAATAGATTAGTTCTATTAATTTATGTCTGCCACGGACTTGGATGCATTCGGTGGACTCATTGTACTGGGAAGCAGAGATTCTAAAGCTTAGTAGGATGATGCTCCTAGCTAGTCCCTCTTAGTGCATTACTAGAACTGCCTGTATAGGAGCCCACCCGGTTAGGCATACGGGACCGGCGAATGATGCGGTTCAGGAATTCTTTCGATCCATCCTCCGGTGGCACCAATGGGATTAGAGGATCGGTTCTTAATGGTTTTGCCATCAGTGGTGGGCGTATGGCTCGGACACTGGTGGTGGTGTTCACCTTCCGCGGTTATGTCGAATACAAGGGCGGCAATTTGTACCCTCGGTCGCCGATAAGATCCTGAGGGTAATCCCTTACCCACCTACTGGGATCGTGAGATAACCCGTGAATAGCCCTTTATTATGCACCTTACGGGTTACCAGTCCCACATCTTCAACCCACTGCAAAGTGCACGAGGGGCTGATGGAGTTAAATACGCGTAACCGAACTGAAGCGTTGAACAG